>CP136058.1:116541624-117741624 GCA_032464435.1 Aegilops umbellulata
AAATTATTGTGACAAAGGTCTAGGTGATAGGATTTGGCTACGGTGACAAAGTGCAAAAAGAATCAACTTAATCGGAGCTACGGTTTGGGAGATATGGCCATTTGAAGTTTGAATTCGAATCTGAATAAATTCAAATTTGAATCTGACAAAAGTTTGCAAATAGGATACCACTGGATAGATCTAAACAATACGAATAATTTGCCGCTGGTTTCATCGAGTTTGGATCTACGGTTAAAAAGTTGTGATTAGTCTAAGCTTAGGGACTAATCTGTGATTTCTAGGGACTAAACAGTGAAACAGAAAATTAAATCTACTACGTGTAGGCCCCTGGCCACGTGGCGGGCTGCGGGTGGCTGGCAGTGCTCGCTGCGGAAGCTTATATGGTGAACGACCGCTAAATAAGAAAAAGAAAAAAAACAACGGCGACGGCTAACTAAAGGAAAACCGACGCTCGGTTCAAATAAACTGCACGGTCTAAGGGAACCGCGGTTAACCGCGTACCTCTTCGCAAAATAAAAAAAACGAATCCAATCTAATCTGGACCGTTGGGGTCCGATCTAACGGGCGAGGGTGGGGCGGCGGCTTATAGTGGGCTGGAGGTGGTGGCCGGCGACGACGAAGACGGCGGCGCGGCGTCGGTGACGGAGGGGGCGGCGGCTACGGCGGTCCTCGGCGTTGGGGAAGAAGACGGGGAGGTGCGGCGCGGCTTGGGCGTCTGGATGGTGGCTTCGGGGTGCGTCGGCGGCATCCGAACGGGGCGGGGCGAAGACGGCGGCCTTCGGTGCTCCGGCGTTGATGGTGCGGCGTCTTCGACGGAACCTAGGGGCGAAAATAGTGTCAAAAGGATGCGCCTCGGCGGGCTAAGAAAATTCACAGAAAAGGGATGGTCGGAGTGGTCTACGGGCGACGAAATGCTCCGGCGAGTTGCGCAGCTCCGGCGAGATGCGAACGGCGACTGCGGGCGGTAGGAGCTGCGTGGGAAGAAGCGGGACGACGAGGATGGAAGAGGGGGTCTTGGCCTTTATATAGGCGCGGCTAGGAGCTCTACGGAGCTGCCGATAAGCCTCATCCGTGAGAGAGACGAGCGGCTGTTGCGGGAGCGCGTCGAGGATGCTTATCCCGTGCGGTTTGGGACGTTGGGGACGGCCTGACGAGGCGGGCCCGCCTAGCAGCGGCAGCGGCGATAGCGAGCGAGAGGGGGCGCTGGGCGGTCGACCGGTGCGGGGGGGGGGAGGGGGGGTTCGGGCGCTGGGGCGCTGGCCTTGGGCCAAATGGCCAGCTGGGCCGGCTGGCCTGGCGCGGCTGGTTCGCGCGCGCGTCCCTGGGCCGAACTGGTTTCGGTCCAGGCGGGTGAGTGCGTGCGTGTGTGTGTTTTTTTAAGCCGAACACTAAAGTGGCCATAATTAACAAATGAATTAATAAAACACCACAATAATTTCTATAATAACTATGCAATATTTAGAGCCTAATGAACATTAACTTAAGCACAGAACATTTTTGAAAATATTTTCCTAATGCAATTAATGCACCTTTTGCAAATAAAACAAATACCAAAAAAACTCCAAAACTTCAAATAATATTCAACATAAAATTTCCCACTTTTTCATAAGTTTGAGGAAGTCATCTTATCCCCTCTCATTTGTTTTTTTTTCGAGTGGAAAATATATTATTTGAATAAAAAACTCCTTAATGCAGAGGAATATGATATGCATTGATTAATTCTATTAACATCCAAATTTAATAAAAATTGGGATGTTACAAACCTACCCCCCTTAAGATGAATCTCGTCCTCGAGATTCGGGTTGGCCAGCAAAAAGGTGTGGATGGTCCTGTCTAAGATCTTCCTCTCGTTCCCAAGTAGCTTCCTCCTCGGTGTGGTGACTCCACTGAACCTTGCAGAACTTGATGATCTTGGTACGAGTGATTCTTTCTGCAGTCTCAAGAATCTTAATAGGTTTCTCCTCATAAGTCAGATCGCTCTCCAACTGAATTGCTTCTAGTGGCACTGTATCTCTCAAAGGGATCTCTGCCATCTCTGCATGACACTTCTTCAACTGGGAAACATGAAACACATCATGAACTCCTGACAAAGCCTCTGGTAATTCCAACTGGTATGCAACCTCTCCTCTGCGTTCCAGAACTCTGTATGGCCCCACAAATCATGGTGCTAACTTTCCTTTGACTCCAAATCTCTTAATACCTCGAAGTGGAGACACTCGAAGGTATGCTCTGTCTCCCACTTCATAGGTCACTTCCTTGCATTTAGCATCAGCATAACTCTTCTGCCTTCACTGAGCTATCTTGAGTCTATCACGAATCAACTTGACCTTTTCCTCAGAATCCCTGATCAAATCAGGTCCAAACAATTTGCGATCTCCAACTCCATTCCACATCAAAGGTGTCCTACATTTCCTTCCATACAATGCCTCAAAAGGGGCCATCTGCAAACTGGCTTGATAGCTGTTGTTGTACGAAAACTCTGCGTAAGGTAAGTTATCATCCCAACTAGACCCATAGTCTAGCGCACAAGCTCTCAACATGTCCTCCAGAATCGGATTGACCCTCTCTGTCTGCCCATCAGTCTGTGGATGGAAGGCTGTACTGAACTCTAGCCTGGTACCCAAAGTTTCATGCAACTGATTCCAAAACTTTGAGGTAAACTGTGTTCCTCTATCTGATACGATGCTCCTCGGAACTCCATGCAGACATACGATCCTGGTCATATATATCTTTGCCAGCTTAGCACTTGTATAGGTGGTCTTCACTGGGATGAAGTGGGCAACCTTGGTCAGACGATCAACTATCACCCAAATGGAATCATAACCTGAACGAGTCCTGGGTAACCCTGTGATAAAGTCCATACCAAGTTTATCCCATTTCCAATCAGGTATCGACAACGGCTGAAGTAAACCTGCTGGTTTCTGATGCTCCGCCTTTACTCTCTGACATACATCACATATTTCCACATACTCGGCAATTTCTCGCTTCATACCGGTCCACTAAAAATTTCCCTTCAAGTCCAAGTACATCTTAGTGTTACCTGGGTGTATCGAATATGGTGAGTCATGAGCCTCCTGAAGAATTAACTTCCTGATCTCAGGATCATTGGGTACACAAATCCGTTGCTCAAACCATATGGTTCCATGTTCATCTTCACGGAATCCTTCTGCTTTCCCTTTGCTCATCATCTCCTTTATCTCAGCAATACCTTGATCCAGCTTCTGGGCTTCTCTGATTCTTCCCAACAAGGTGGACTGTACCTCGAGTGCGACAACATAACCTCTTGGAACTATTTCCAACTGAAGGTCTCTAAGCTCATCACATAACTCCTGAGGTAAACCTCCTGCTGTAAGGGTATTAACATAACTCTTACGGCTCAAAGCATCCGCCACAACATTGGCTTTTCCTGGATGATAATGCAGACTCATGTCATAATCCTTTATAAGTTCCAACCATCTCCTTTGCCTAAGATTCAACTCCTTCTGCGTGAAGATGTACTTCAAACTCTTGTGATCCGTGTAAACATCACAACGATTCCCAATAAGATAGTGTCTCCATGTCTTGAGTGCATGCACTACCGCCGCCAACTCCAAATCATGCGTGGCATAGTTCAACTCATGAGGTCGAAGCTGTCGTGAAGCATAAGCTACCACTTTTCCCTCTTGCATAAGAACACCTCCAAGTCCCTGATGTGACGCGTCACAATACACCTAAAAGTCCTTGTGTACGTCAGGCAGGATTAGCAATGGGGCTATAACCAAACGCTTCTTCAACTCTTGAAAGCTGGCTTCACACTCCTCAGTCCAAACGAACTTGGTGTCCTTCTTCAACAACGCTGTCATGGGCCTTGCAATCTTGGAGAAATTTTCAATAAATCTCCGGTAATAACCAGCAAGTCCAAGGAAACTGCGAATCTCACCAACTGTGGTGGGTGCATTCCATTCTGTGACTGACTCTACCTTGGTAGGGTCCACTGCAATCCCTTCACCTGACACTACATGTCCAAGGAATCCGACTTCCTTGAGCCAAAACTCGCACTTGCTGAACTTGGCATAAAGTTGATGTTCTCTGAGCTTCTCCAAAACTAAGCGCAGATGTTCCGCGTGTTCCTCCTCATTCTTGGAGAAAACCAATATGTCATCAATGAATACCACAACGAACTTATCCAAGAACTCCATGAACACCTTGTTCATCATGCTCATAAAATAGGCAGGGGCATTAGTCAAACCAAAGGACATGACTGTATACTCATAAAGCCCATACCTTGTGGTAAAAGCTGTCTTGGGTATATCCTTCTCACGAATCTTCAACTGGTGATAACCCGATCGAAGATCGATCTTGGAGAAAACACTAGCTCCTTCTAGTTGGTCAAACAAGTCATTGATCGTCGGTAGGGGATACTTGTTCTTGATGGTCACCTCGTTCAAAGAGCGGTAATCCACACACATCCTCAAGGTTCCATCCTTCTTCTCCACTAAGAGTACTGGGGCTCCCCAAGGTGATGAACTCGGGAGAATATACCCTTTCTCTAGCAACTCCTTAATCTATTTCTTGACTTCCTCCAAATCATTAGCGGGCATCCGATACGGCCTCTTGGAGATAGGTCCTGTACCTGGCAGCAACTCAATCAAAAACTCAATCTCCCGATCTGGCGGCATACCCGGTAACTCCTCCGGAAATACATCGGGATAATCCTTCACCACTGGTACTTCTTCCTGGACAACTCCCGTAAGAGAGTTCACCTGAGTCCTCTTAGGCTTAAGTCTGGATACATACTTGATCCTCTTCTTCTCTGGGTGGTGAGAAAAATCGATCTACTAGCACAATCAATGTTCCCCTCATTCTTGGACATCCAATCCATCCCTAGGATTACATCCAACCCTTGTGACTCTAGTATGATCATATCCGTGGAAAAAACATGTCCCCCTATGTTCAAAGGCAACTGGAAACATCCCTGACTAGCCATAGACTCGGCTCCTGGGGAACTCACTAGAATGGGTGACTTAAGAGCTACGGTAGGCAACTTATGTTTATCCACGAATCCCCTTGATATGAATGAATGCGATGCACCAGTGTCAAAAAGAATGAGTGCTGGAAATGAATTAACCAAGAACTTACCAATCACTGCGTCAGGCTGATCATAGACCTCTTCCACATTGACATGATTCACATGCCCCTTAGTGAAACGATTAGGCTTCTTGCCTCCAGAATTCCCATTGCCATTTCCATTTCCATTCTATGCCTCAGGACACTGATTGGAGTAGTGCCCTGTCTTCTTGCATTTGAAGCAAGTGATGTGACTCAGATCTTTCTTCATTGGTGTAGAAGAGTTGAAATGCTGCTGATTGCCATTCCCTCCATTGACATTGCCATTGCCATTGCCATGCTTGTGGCCATGGTGGTTGTGTCCATTTCCTCCATGCTGAAGGTGACCTCCATGGTTATGATGATTCCCTCCAAACTTGCTAGTGCCTGATCCAGAATCTCCTGAGTACGGGTTGTAGCAGGGTTTCTGTTGAACTCCAGAGTTATACATCCCGTGACCGCACTTCCTCTTACGATTCTCCATCTGCTGGTGCTTGCCTTCGAGAATGGTAGCCTTATCAACCAGCTCCTGATAGTTCCCAAAGGTCGCCACAGTCAACTGAACTCCCAACTCATCGTTCAGTCCCTCCAGAAACTTCTCTTGCTTGGCTGCATCAGTGGCCACGTCCTCTGGGGCATAACGGGCCAACTTACTAAACTCATCGACATACTGAGATACCGTGCGTCCCCCCTGGCGCAAGCTGCGGAACTCCTTCTTCTTCAGACTCATGGCTCCAGCTGAGACATGAGCAGTGCGGAATGCCTGCTGGAACTGAGTCCAAGTCACACTCTCCAAGGGATATGTGGTGGTGTAGTTCTCCCACCAAGCAGCGGCCGGGCCATCCAGCTGATGGGCGGCAAACTTCACCTTCTCAGCATCATTGCATCCTACCGTGGCCAGCTCCCTTCCTATCTTGCGGAGCCAGTCATCTGCAACGATCGGCTCCGTGCTGCTGGAGAACACGGGTGGGTTCAGCCTCAGAAAACGGCTAAGACTGTCAACTGGGGGTGGCGGCGGTGGGTTGTTGTTGTTGTTGTTGTTGTTGTTGTTGTTGTTGTTGTTGTTGTTGTTGTTGTTGTTGTTGTTGTTGTTGTTGTTGTTGTTGTTGTTGTTGTTGTTGTTGTTGTTGTTGACTGGGGGTGGCGGCGGTGGGTTGTTGTTGTTGTTGTTGTTGTTGTTGTTGTTGTTGTTGTTGTTGTTGTTGTTGTTGTTGTTGTTGTTGTTGTTGTTGTTGTTGTTGTTGTTGTTGTTGTTGTTGTTGTTGTTGTTGTTGTTGTTGTTGTTGTTGTTGTTGTTGTTGTTGTTGTTGTTGTTGTTGTTGTTGTTGTTGTTGTTGTTGTTGTTGTTGTTGTTGTTGTTGTTGTTGTTGTTGTTGTTGTTGTTGTTGTTGTTGTTGTTGTTGTTGTTGTTGTTGTTGTTGTTGTTGTTGTTGTTGTTGTTGTTGTTGTTGTTGTTGTTGTTGTTGTTGTTGTTGTTGTTGTTGTTGTTGTTGTTGTTGTTGTTGTTGTTGTTGTTGTTGTTGTTGTTGTTGTTGTTGTTGTTGTTGTTGTTGTTGTTGTTGTTGTTGTTGTTGTTGTTGTTGTTGTTGTTGTTGTTGTTGTTGTTGTTGTTGTTGTTGTTGTTGTTGTTGTTGTTGTTGTTGTTGTTGTTGTTGTTGTTGTTGTTGTTGTTGTTGTTGTTGTTGTTGTTGTTGTTGTTGTTGTTGTTGTTGTTGTTGTTGTTCTGGTTCTGGTTCTGGTTCTGATTCTGAATGAGCATCTGCATAAGAGCATTCTGCTGCTGGATCAATTGTGTGAGCTCCGGCGGAAAGTTGAATCCGGGGTCATGTCTTGGAGGCATCTGATGGGTTTAGAGTGGATGAGAAGTTAGAATAGAATAAGGCCTAGTGAGTAAAATCACACTACCCATATGCACATGATAGCAACAAAACTTCAAATCACTCCAATTCAATTTCAATCAAAGAGGTTCACATGAACAGTCAAACCTAAGGTAAGCCATGTCACAAGATTTGACAAGATTTGACGATCATGTTGTCAGACAGCTCCAGCTCCATCATACGAATGTGATCCTCCATGTCCTGGATATGGGATGCTATCGTCTCGTCCTCCAGGGTACGCACCACATCTCCATTTGCGTCGCGGCGTCCGTACATCACGAAGGAGGTCCTCTTGAGGTCTTCGTCATACTCCTCCCAAATGCGTCCGAGAGTAATGTGAGTAGCGATGCCCCTGCCCAAGCCCCATGTTGCAGTATCCACATGGAAATCAATGAGCTTGGTGCGGTTTCCGAGGATGCGGCCGGGGATATGGGCATCGATCCTCCAACGTGTCTCCTCGGGCAAGGTGGCGGTGAAGGTTCCAGTGAATGTGGGAAGCCCAATCTTCAGGTGCTTCACGATCTTCACCAGCTGCCGTCCAAAAGGCATGGTCTCATCGGGCTGCTCAAACTCAACAATGGCAGACAACATCTACATTTTGAAAGAGAGAAGAAATTAGTAATGAAGTAGAGAAGGTACGAGACCAAAGGATATATAGGGAAAGTGAAGAAAAAAATATAGTTTTTTTCTATGGCTTTTCCATTTTCTAGGGGTCGCGTCCTACAGTCAACGTGAGCTCTGATACCATCTTGTAGCGACCCAACTCGGTAAGAGTCGAAGTCTCTGTGCTTACCGTGTTTGTCCCTGGATCGACTTGCTAGCACACACAATACTCGATGAAATAACAGAAATAACACACATCTCTTTATTACATCGTTAGTCCAGGAGCAATACATTTATTACAAAATAGGGCATAGAGCCAATAAACAAATACTGCGGAAGCAAAGTAGTAAATGAGTCCAACTCCATGAGCAAGGTTGAGTGTAGAACATCGACCTATCGCACCTTAATCCTCGTCGGATATATCTGCAACGTGATAAGTTGCAGCCACATAGGTTAGTACATTGAATGTATTGGGAAGTCACATCATAAGTGTAAAGAACCTACTTGTACATGCAATTTGGCTGGTGGAAAGCTCTAAGTTTAGTTTTTTGCATAAAGCTAGTTTTTTCCTATTAGAAAAGATGTTATTCTACTACAACACATTTGCATAGGATGAGTTGGCAAACCCAACTCCATCCGTTCCCAAGTTTCATTTAAAACCCAACTGTTTAATTAAAGGTGAGGAGATCTCCCAGCATTTTCACTACTAGATGCTCAAGATGTCCGTAACCGAGGACACGGCTAATCGATTAGGTTGACACTCTGCAGGAGGTTGCGCACTTTCCCCACAAGACTCGACCACCTCCATGATCGGGAGATCGAGACATAGTCTTTCGAAAATGTTCCCCCTTAACCCATGGATAGGACGGTACACCTACATCATTCTACATCTGCTAGCCCATCCCGGAAGGGGTCACACTAACTACTCAACTAAGCCAGAGCCCATATTGGCTTGTGGATGCACACGTAAGCTTCTAGACATGAGAATACGATTGATCTCTTTGAGCCTGAGCGGACGGTCCACTAGTGGTGCACCACCATGGATTTCCCATGCGTGCCCCACTGTACTTCGCCACCATTCCATCAAGTTTCCGCCCAGGTAGTTCATTAACTATCTTAGGTCCTATTTACTACATTGTCACTCATACTTTACAATGTTCACTCCCCAATCCACGTCTACTTAGCGAAGCAACATAACGTAAAACGATGGCGACAATGTGATATGGTTCAGACCTACCTCAATGAACTACTGGGTGAAAAGCATAGTCATGCGGCATCAATTCCTACCATGCAGTCCTACCGCAAAGAACTAAGTGCATAATAAAAACATAGGTAATGAAACATGATCAAGATGCAACTTGCCTTGGTACTGCTGGTTGAATTCTAAAGACTGATAATATTTTTCTTCGCACTCCGGGCAATCTATCGCAAAGAAGATAAACAAACATAAGCAAACATTCAAGAGAACCAAGAAGAACATGCAAAGCAAAAGTCTTGGAAAAACCAAATAAACAAACAACACACTTAACTAGCATGAAAAATATTCTAGGTGCAAAACAACATAGGCCTATGGTTCAAAAAGTGATGTGAACTATAGTGCATACTATGCATACTAGTAAAAATATTAATGGACAGATTTTAGTGTATGAAAATTATTGTGACAAAGGTCCAGGTGATAGGATTTGGCTACGGTGACAAAGTGCACAAAGAATCAACTTAATTAGAGCTACGGTTTGGGAGATATGGCCATTTGAAGTTTGAATTCGAATCTGAATAAATTCAAATTTGAATCTGACAAAAGTTTGCAAATAGGATACCACTAGATAGATCTAAACAATACGAAGAATTTGCCGCTCGTTTCATCGAGTTTGGATCTACGGTTAAAAAGTTGTGACTAGTCTAAGCTCAGGGACTAATCTGTGATTTCTAGGGACTAAACAATGAAACAGAAAATTAAATCTACTACGTGCAGGCCCCTGGCCACGTGGCGGGCTGCGGGTGGCTGGCAGTGCTCACTGCGGAAGCTTATACGGCGAACGACCGCTAAATAAGAAAAAGAAAAAAAACAACGGCGGCGGCTAAGTAAAGGAAAACCGACGCTCGGTTTAAATAAACCGCACGTTCTAAGGGAACCACGGTTAACCGCGTACCTCTTTGCAACATAAAAAAACGAATCCAATCTAATCTGGACCGTTGGGGTCCGATCTAACGGGCGAGGGTGGGGTGGCGGCTTACAGTGGGCTGGAGGTGGTGGCCGGCGACGACGAAGACGGCGGCGCGGCGTCGGTGACGGAGGGGGCGGCGGCTACGGCGGTCCTCGGCATCGGGGAAGAAGACGGGAAGGTGCGGCGCGGCTTGGGCGTCCGGATGGTGGCTTCGGGGCGCGTCGGCGGCATCCGAACGGGGCGGGGCGAAGACGACGGCCTTCGGTGCTCCGGCGTTGATGGTGCGGCGTCTCCGACGGAACCTAGGGGCGAAAATAGTGTCAAAAGGATGCGCCTCGGCGGGCTAAGAAAATTCACAGAAAAGGGATGGTCAGAGTGGTCTACGGGCGACGAAATGCTCCGGCGAGTTGCGCAGCTCCGGCGAGATGCGAACGGCGACTGCGGGCGGTACGAGCGGCGTGGGAAGTAGCAGGACGGCGAGGATGGAAGAGGTGGTCTTGGCCTTTATATAGGCGCGACTAGGAGCTCTACGGAGCTGCGGATAAGCCTCATCCGCGAGAGAGCCGAGCGGTCATTGCGGGAGCGCGGCGAGGATGCTTATCCCATGCGGTTCGGGAGGTTGGGGACGGCCTGACGAGGCGGGGCCCGCCTGGCAGTGGCAGCGGTGGTAGCGAGCGAGAGGGGGCACTGGGCGGTCGACCGGTGCGGGGGGGTTTCGGGCGCTGGGGCGCTGGCCTTGGGCCAAATGGCCAGCTGGGCCGGCTGGCCTGGCGCAGCTGGCAGAGCGCGCGCGTCCCTGGGCCGAACTGGTTTCGGTCCAGGCGGGTTAGTGCGTGCGTGCGTGTGTTTTTTTGTTTTTTTAAACCGAACACTAAAGTGGCCATAATTAATTCAAATGAATTAATAAAACACCACAATAATTTCTAAAATAACTATGCAATATTTAGAGCCTAATGAACATTAACTTAAGCACATAACATTTTTGAAAATATTTTCCTAATGCAATTAATGCACTTTTTGCAAATAAAACAAATACCAAAAAAAACTCCAAAAATTCAAATAATATTCAACATAAAATTTCCCACTTTTTTATAAGTTTGAGGAAGTCATCTTATCCCCTCTCATTTGTTTTTTTTCTCGAGTGGAAAAGATATTATTTGAATAAAAAAACTCCTTAATGCAAAGGAATATGATATGCATTGAATGATTCTATTAACATCCAAATTTAATAAAAATTGGGATGTTACAGATTACTTTGGTACCTTCCTACCAAACTTACGGCAAGGTTTACATCAGGTCTAGTACACAGCATGACATACATGATAGACCCTATGGCCGAGGCATAGGGGATGACACTCATATTTTCTCTATCTTCTGCCGTGGTCGGGCATTGAGCCGTGCTCAATCGCACACCTTGCAATACAGGCAAGAACCCCTTCTCGGACTGATCCATATTGAACTTCTTCAATATCTTGTCAAGGTATGTACTTTGTGAAAGACCAATGAGGCGTCTCGATCTATCTCTATAGATCTTGATGCCTAATATATAAGCAGCTTCTCCAAGGTCCTTCATTGAAAAACACTTGTTCAAGTAGGCCTTTATGCTTTCCAAGAATTCTATATCATGTCCCATCAATAGTATGTCATCCACATATATGAGAAATGCTACAGAGCTCCCACTCACTTTCTTGTAAACACAGGCTTCTCCATAAGCCTGCGTAAACCCAAACGCTTTGATCATCTCATCAAATCGAATGTTCCAACTCCGAGACGCTTGCACCAGCCCATAGATTGAGCGTTGGAGCTTGCACACCTTGTCAGCATTCTTAGGATCGACAAAACCTTCCGGCTGCATCATATACAATTCTTCCTTTAGGAAACCATTAAGGAATGCCGTTTTGACGTCCATTTTCCATATCTCATAATAATAGAATGCGGCAATTGCTAACATGGACGGACTTCAGCTTCCCTACGGGTGAGAAAGTCTCATCGTAGTCAACCCCTTGAACTTGTCGATAACCCTTAGCGACAAGCCGAGCTTTATAGATGGTCACATTACCATCCGTGGCTGTCTTCTTCTTAAAGATCCATTTATTTTCTATGGCTCGCCGATCATCGGGTAAGTCAGTCGAAGTCCATACTTCATTTTCATACATGGATCCTATCTCGGATTTCATGGCTTCCAGCCATTTGTCGGAATCTAGGCCCGCCATCGCTTCTTCATAGTTCGAAGGTTCACCATCGTTTAACAACATGATTTCCAGGACAGGGTTGCCGTACCACTCTGGTGCGGAACGTGTCCTTGTGGACCTTCGAAGTTCAGTAGCAACTTGATCTGAAGTTTCATGATCATCATCATTAACTTCCCCCCTAGTCGGTGCAGGCACCTCAGGAACATTTTCTTGAGCTGCGCCATTCTCCGGTTCAAGAGGCAATACTTCATCAAGTTCTACTTTCCTCCCACTTACTTCTTTCAAGAGAAACTCTTTCTCTAGAAAGGATCCATTCTTGGCAACAAAGGTCTTGCCTTCGAATCTGAGGTAGAAGGTATACCCAATAGTTTCTTTAGGGTATCCTATGAAGACGCATTTTGCCGATTTGGGTTCGAGCTTTTCAGGTTGAAGTTTCTTGACATAAGCATCGCATCCCCAAACTTTCAGAAATGATAGCTAAGGTTTCGTGCCAAACCATAATTCATACAGTGTCGTCTCTACGGATTTTGACGGAGCCCTATTTAAAGTGAATGCAACAGTCTTTAAAGCATAGCCCCAAAATGAGAGCGGTAGATCGGTAAGAGACATCATAGATCGCACCATATCCAATAGAGTGCGATTACGATGTTCGGACACACCATTACGCTATGGTTTTCTAGGCGACGTGAGTTGTGAAACTATTCCACATTTCCTTAAGTGCGTGCCAAATTCATGACTCAGATATTCTCCCCCATGATCTGATCGTAAGAACTTGATTTTCCTATCACGTTGATTCTCAACCTCACTCTGAAATTCCTTGAACTTTTCAAAGGTCTCAGACTTGTGTTTCATTAAGTAGACATACCCATATCTACTTAAGTCATCAGTGAGGGTGAGGACATAACGATAGCCACCGCGAGCCTCAACGCTCATTGGACCGCACACATCAGTATGTATGATTTCCAATAAATTGGTTGCTCGCTCCATTGTTCCGGAGAACGGAGTCTTGGTCATTTTACCCATGAGGCATGGTTTGCACGTGTCAAATGATTCATAATCAAGAGACTCCAAAAGTCCATCTGCATGGAGTTTCTTCATGCGTTTGACACCAATGTGACCAAGGCGGCAGTGCCACAAGTATGTGGGACTATCATTATCAACCTTACATCTTTTGGTATTCACACTATGAATATGTGTAACATCACGTTCGAGATTAAATAAGAATAAACCATTGACCAGCGGGGCATGACCATAAAACATGTCTCTCATATAAATAGAACAACCATTATTCTCAGATATAAATGAGTAGCCATCTCGCATTAAACGAGATCCAGATACAATGTTCATGCTCAAAGCTGGTACTAAATAACAATTATTGAGGTTTAAAACTAATCCTGTAGGTAAATGTAGAGGTAACATGCCGACGGCGATCACATCAACCTTGGAACCATTCCCAACGCACATCGTCACCTCGTCCTTCGCCAGTCTCCGCTTATTTCGCAGCTCCTGTTTTGAGTTACAAATATGAGCAACCGCACCGGTATCAAATACCCAGGAGCTACTACGAGCGCTGGTTAGGTACACATCAATAACATGTATATCATATATACCTTTGGTATTGCCGGCCTTCTTATCTGCTAAGTACTTGGGGCAGTTCCGCTTCCAGTGACCGTTTCCCTTGCAATAAAAGCACTCAGTCTCAGGCTTGGGTCCATTCTTTGGCTTCTTCCCGGCAGCTTGCTTACCGGGCGCGGCAACTCCCTTGCCGTCCTTCTTGAAGTTCTTTTTACCCTTGCCTTTCTTGAACTTAGTGGTTTTATTCACCATCAACACTTGATGTTCCTTTTTGATTTCCACCTCCGCTGATTTCAGCATTGAATATACCTCGGGAATGGTCTTTTCCATCCCCTGCATATTGAAGTTCATCACAAAGCTCTTGTAGCTAGGTGGGAGCGACTGAAGGATTCTGTCAACGACCGCATCATCCAGGAGATTAACTCCCAGCTGAGACAAGCGGTTGTGCAACCCAGACATTTTGAGTATGTGCTCGCTGACCGAACTGTTCTCCTCCATCTTACAACTGTAGAACTTGTCGGAGACTTCATATCTCTCGACCCGGGCATGAGCTTGGAAAACCATTTTCAGCTCTTGGAACATCTCATATGCTCCGTGTTGCTCAAACCGCTTTTGGAGCCCCGGTTCTAAGCTGTAAAGCATGCCGCACTGAACCAGGGAGTAATCATCACTACGCGTCTGCCAAGCGTTCATAACGTCTTGTTCTGCTGGGAAAACAGGTGCTTCACCTAGCAGTGCTTCAAGGACATATGCTTTCCTAGCAGCTATGAGGATAATCCTCAGGTTACGGACCCAGTCCGTGTAGTTGCTGCCATCGTCTTTCAACTTGGTTTTCTCTAGGAACGCGTTGAAGTTGAGGGCAACATTAGCGTGGGCCATTTGATCTACAAGACATATTGTAAAGACTTTAGACTAAGTTCATGATAACTAAGTTCATCTAATCAAATTATTTAATGAACTCCCACTCAGAAAGACATCCCTCTAGTCATCTAAGTGATACATGATCCGAGTCAACTAGGCCGTGTTCGATCATCACGTGAGACGGACTAGTCATCATCGGTGAACATTTTCATGTTGATCATATCTTCTATACGACTCATGTTTGACCTTTCGGTCTTCCGTGTTCCGACGCCATGTCTTTACATGCTAGGCTCATCAAGTCAACCTAAGTGTATTGCGTGTGTAAATCTGGCTTACACCCGTTGTATTCGAACGTTAGAATCTATCACACCCGATCATCACGTGGTGCTTCGAAACAATGAACCTTCGCAACTGTGCACAGTTAGGGGGAACACTTTCTAGAAATTATTCTGAGGGATCATCTTATTTAAGCTACCATCGTTCTAAGCAAATAAGATGTAAAACATGATAAACATCACATGCAATCAAACAGTGACATGATATTGCCAATATCATCTTGCTCCTTTTGATATCCATCTTCGGGGCGCCATGATCATCGTCGTCACCGGCATGACACCATGATCTCCATCATTTTGTCTTCATGAAGTTGTCTCGTCATCTATTACTTCTACTACTATGGCTAACGGTTTAGCAATAAAGTAAAGTAATTACATGATGTTTATGTTGACACGCATGTCATGAATAAATTAAGACAACTCCTATGGCTCCTGCCGGTTGTCATACTCATCGACATGCAAGTCATGATTCCTATTACAAGAACATGATCAATCTCATACATCACATATATCATTCATCACATCCTTTTGGCCATATCACATCACACAACATATGTTGCAAAAACAAGTTAGACGTCCTCTAATTGTTGTTGCAATTTTTTTACGTGGCTGCTATAGGTTTCTAAGCAAGAATGTTTCTTACCTACGCCAAAACCACAACGTGATATGCCAGTTTCTATTTACCCTTCATAAGAACCCTTTTCATCGAATCCGATCCGACTAAAGTGGGAGAGACAGACACCCGCTAGCCACCTTATGAAACTAGTGCATGTCAGTCGGTGGAACCTGTCTCACGTAAGTGTACGTGTAAGGTCGGTCTGGGCCGCTTCATCCCACGATGCCGCCGAATCAAGATAAGACTAGTAACGGTAAGTAAATTGACAAAATCAATGCCCACAATGACTTGTGTTCTACTCGTGCATAGAAACTACGCATAGACCTAGCTCATGATGCCACTTAAGGGGAACGTAGCAGAATTTTAAAATTTTCTATGCATCACCAAGATCAATCTATGGAGTCATCTAGCAACGAGGCAGAAGGGAGTGCATCTACATACCCTTGTAGATCGCGAGCGGAAGCGTTCAAGAGAACGGGTTTGATGGAGTCGTACTCGTCGTGATCCAAATCACCGATGACCGAGCGCCGAACGGACGACAACTCCGCATTCAACACATGTATGGTTGGGGAAGACGTCTCCTCCTTCTTGATCCAGCAAGGGGGGAGGAGAGGTTGATGGAGATCCAGCAGCACGACGGCGTGGTGGTGGAAGTAGTGGGATCTCGGCAGGGCTTCGCCAAGCACCAACGATAGGGAGAGGTGTCACGGGGGAGAGGGAGGCGCCAGGGACTTGGATGCGCAGCCCTCCCTCCCCCCTCTTTATATAGGGGCCCTGGGGGGCGTCGGCCCCTCTAGATCCCATCTAGATGGGGGGGGCAAGGGGGGTGGCTTGCCCCCAAGCCAAGTGGGGCGCCCCCATCCCGAGGGTTTACCAACCCTAGGCGTAGGGGGAGGCCCAAGCGGGGGCGCACCAGCCCACCAGGGGCTGGTTCCCCTGCCACTTCAGCCCGTGGGGCCCTCCGGGATAGGTGGCCCCACCCGGTGGACTCCCGGGACCCTTTCGGTGGTCCCTGTACAATACCGGTGACCCCCGAAACTTTCTCGATGGCCGAATTACTGGACTTCCTATATACAAATCTTCACCTCCGGACCATTCCAGAACTCCTCGTGACGTCCGGGATCTAATCCGGGACTCCGAACAACTTTTGGGTTACCGCATACTAATATCTCTACAACCCTAGCGTCACCGAACCTTAAGTGTGCAGACCCACGGGTTCGGGAGAAACGCAGACATGACCGAGACGACTCTCCGGTCAATAACCAACAGTGGGATCTGGATACCCATGTTGGCTCCCACATGTTCCACGATGATCTCGTCGGATGAACCACAATGTCGAGGATTCAATCAATCCCGTACGCAATTCCGTTTGTCTATCGGTATGAAACTTGCCTGAGATTCGATCGTCGGTATCCCGATACCTCGTTCAATCTCGTTACCGGCAAGTCTCTTTACTCATACTGTAATGCATGATCCCGTGATCAACCACTTGGTCACATTGAGCTCATTATGATGATGCATCACCGAGTGGGCCCAGAGATACCTCTCCGTCATACGGAGTGACAAATCCCAGTCTCGATTCGTGCCAACCCAACAAACACTTTCGGAGATACCTGTAGTGCACCTTTATAGCCACCCAGTTACGTTGTGACGTTTGGTACACCCAAAGCATTCCTACGGTATCCGGGAGTTGCACAATCTCATGGTCTAAGGAAATGATACTTGACATTGGAAAAGCTCTAGCAGACGAACTACACAATCTTGTGCTATGCTTAGGATTGGGTCTTTTCCATCACATCATTCTCCTAATGATGTGATGCCGTTATCAATGACATCTAATGTCCATAGTCACGAAACCATGACCATCTGTTGATCAACGAGCTAGTCAACTAGAGGCTCACTAGGGACATGTTGTGGTCTATGTATTCACACATGTATTACGATTTCCGGATAACACAATTATAGCATGAACAATATACAATTATCATGAACAAGGAAATATAATAATAACCATTTTATTATTGCCTCCAGGGAATATTTCCAACATTCCTTACCCTTTAAGCTTTGCTAGTCTTGATACCCATGGTAATGGGATTGCTGAGTCCTCGTGGCTCACAGATTCTACACCAACAGTTGCAGGTACAGGGTATGCGATGATCATGACGCGAGAGCGATGTTACTTGTCTTGGAGTTCTTCTTCTTTTGCTTCTTCGATCAGGGGATAGGTTCCAGGTCGGCAGCCTGGGCTAGCAGGGTGGATATTGGTTGAGTTTCTGTTTATGTTTCATCCGTAGTCGGATGTTGATCTTATGTATGATGTATTGTTGTATTCATGTGACATTGTATGTCTTGGTTGTATCCCCACTATTAATTAATGTTGATGTAATGATATCCAACTTGCAAAAGCGTCTTCAAGATGTGCTTCTATCCTTGGTGGGACCTTCGAGTTCCTTTAGGATAGGGTCGCATCTTGGGCGTGACAAGTTGGTATCAGAGCCTCGACCGACCCTAGGAGCCCCCTTGATTGATCATGTAGTTTGGCCGATGTTGAGTTTAGAAGAAAACTTTTTCGGAGTCTAGTTATATCGGAGAGTAGGATTTCTTTTTACTCCTCAGCCCCTTCGTCGCTCTGGCGAGAAATCTTGACGTAGGTGTTTTGAATTACTCCTCTTTCCCTTCCAAATTTTTTATTTAGGTTCACGCGGTTAGTTTTGTTCGTTGTCCATCCTCTTTTCAATCTGGCGCATTTCTCTTCGAGTGGTTTCGATCCTCGTCATCTTTTGCAAGATCAGTCCTCAGTGCTTTCTCAACCGATGTCATTTTCACTGTCCGAAGTTGTCCTTGTTTTTCCCACCCGCCCACCCTTCTTCTCGGAACCGGAGTCCATAATCGAGTATCCATCCTACTCGTGCGAAGCCTTTGCATTCCCTCCTCAATCATTCATTTCAACCGGCGCTTCTCTATTCAATTATTCGTCGTTCTAGTTGTGCTGTACCAAACTCGTTGTCTTAAGCGGAGCACCCGGAGTACTGAGCTTCATCGCTTTGTTCTGTCATCGTTCATCATTGCCGACCACGTCTGACTCCACCACCGAACGAGCCACTATCCACTGCATCTCTACGATACCTCCGCCGCGGCCCCCGACCACCGGAACCGCTAGACCCGAGCCACCCCATCGCCCTCATCTCCTCTCGTTCTTCTCTGTAAGTGCAATGCTCGGTTCATTTCAGTTGAAAAAAAATAGGTTCTTTAGATCGGTCGGTGTGGTTTAGTATGCGGTTTATTATGGTTTAGGTCGAACCGGTTTGCCGTTTTTTTAAACGTACGCATACGTTTCTGTTCAGTTACGACCGAACGTGGTTTAGCTTCGGATCGCACAACCCTGTTGCCCAGTTACAGCCCACTACATAGCTAGCGCATGATTTGTGTTATTTTTTTCTGTTTTTAGTTTCAGATTCGGTTTTTGTTTTTTATATCTTTAGATCTACAACTCCGATTTTGATGATTCTTTTTGCTACGGATTCACAAAAATCCCATCTATCCAGAGAAACCAACGAAAAATAATTTTTAACTTTTTAATTTTTGAATTCAAACAGATTTGTTACAAACACTAGATTGCTAATAACTTTTTTAAATAGTTTTTTGACTAATTCTTCTTGCTAGTGATCACTTGATCTTTTTTCTAAACAGTAGGCTTTTGCAAATTAGTTTTTGTTTATTTTAATTTATGGTTTAGGCAAAATAGTACTGTTTTACATAGATTAATTTTCTTTCCTTTTCCCTTAGTATTTAAATGTTTTTTTAATTAAAAACACTTTGTCACTTTTGAAAATTTTAGTTTTGTTTCTGTTTTGAACAGTAGACAATTTTATTTTATTTTAAAATTTTAGTTTCTTTAGTTTTGTATGAAAACTTGTAGAGGTCATTGTTAGAGTTTCATAAAAGCTTTTTATTTGTTTCTTTTTGCAGATAAAATTTTATGAAAAATACTTTATGTTAACTTAGTTGTTTTACTTATATTTTTTTGTTAATTTATTAATTTAGTGTTTTAATTATTGTTAAGTTTTTACTTAGGACAAAACTATTTTTGTGTTATTTCTTATAGTTTTCTTTAGTAGTTTTGTTCTTTAGTTTTCCTTTGTTTTATTTGGTGTCCCTTGTTCTTTTGCATTTTATTTGTTGGTTTTATTATGAGTGTTAGAATTGCTTGCTAGTGTGTTTGCTTATATAAATGCTATGTTTGACTATATAGATTTTCAACGGAGTGACGATTAGTTCTACCAAGTCATTTTCTGACAGCGTTGTTATCTTCATCAAGTAATACCAGGCAAGTTCACTTTGACCATGCTTTCATACCTATGTTTTTATTGCATTTAGTGGCATCTTTGCAACAACCCTCCCGTAGTGATATTGAATTCTTGTAGTTGAGTAGTATGCATAAGGTAGGAACCCATCACCCTATTACCAAGCCTGAGACGTTATTTATTTTATTGTTATGCTATAGTAGATGGGGTTTGGCATGAGTGCACGAGAGTGGTGTGAAGAAGGAGTACTCTACGTCAATGACGACAACTCCATGATGGCGTTTGCAAGGACTGCATTGTCGGCGTTCTGGGAACGGGGGTCCCCAGACTTGCCTGCCTGCAGCGTGGCTCAAATGGGGGCCCAACATGGCCCAACTTCATCAACATAAGACTCAAGACCCTCGCGAGGGGCCAAGCCTCGCGGGGCGGACGACACGACGCTTCCTCAGGCGCGGCCTCCTTAGGCTGGCTCGCGAGGAGGCGGAGAGATCACGGCAGGGCACCTCACGAGGTGCCAATGACGCAAGCCATGACGACCAAGGGTTCCAGGCGGGCGCCAGCCCGCGCAGCGTCTCCCTTTCCTCTTTGGTGCAAAGGGGGCAAGCGCAGGCGAGAGGATCAAGCAAAGGCATCCATTTCGGTGCAACGAGACCAAGACCAGTCCAACGGTGGGAAGGAGGTCACCATGGAGCCCAGGACGGCGTCACCACAGGGCCTTTGACAGGCGAAGACCAACTTTAGTCAGGATAAGTGTACCAGATGTTCCCCTTCGAATTGTCCAATTGTTGGCGCCCTTCCTGCTCAAATATTTGGGAAGAGGCCAAGGGCCTTTGCCTATAAATAGGACTAGCCACCCCCAGGGTAGAGGCATCTAGACCGAGCATCGACAGGCTGATCTGATCGACATCCAGAGAGAGAGAGAGAGAAAGAGAGAAGGGCGGCTGAACTCTCCTTACAGTTCATCGTCCAAGCTAAGAGCAGACCCTCGCGAGGCTGTTCTTCCCTGTACTGTTCTTCCTCATCAGCCCAAGAGGCAATCCATCCACCACACGCTGGAGTAGGGTATTACACCACAACGGTGGCCCGAACCAGTATAAACCTTGTGTCTCTTGTGTTGTTCTTTTAGTAGTTTAGATCCTTGCGAGACGGAGAGGTAGAGAGCACGATCTCCGTGCGCACCCCAGAGTTCGAACCTTAAGGGTCTGCCGGAACCCGTGATCCGACATTTGGCGCGCCAGGTAGGGGTGAGCTGGAATCTGCCTCCCTATCGCTTCGTCTCTCACTGGGTCATCTTCACCATGTCCGGCGACCAGGCGGGCAACCAAGGCTCATGGGCGACATGGCCCACCTGCGCGGAGCCCCCCGCTCCGGGCGACTCCACGCCACAAGAAGCTCGCGGTCCGCAAGGCGCTGTGGGCCACGGGCGACGCGGGCAAGCTGCTGCGACCCTCACACCGCGGCAGGCGCGGTCGGCGGCCGGGGCCTCCAATCATGCCGCAACCACGACACCGTACACTCGCCGGGAGCAGGCGAACTCAAGGGCTGCGCTCACAGTGGACGGGAGCTGCTGCAGTGCAGGCTACCGGAGGGCGGCCGCAACGTGTTGCTAGAGCGGGTCGCCGAACTCCTGGGCTTCGCCGCTTCGGGGGCTCATCCCTTCTGCGTCCAGCTTCCGCCTCAAGCTCAGGGCGGCGCGCGAGGAGGCCCCGCGCACCCCCGCGGGCCTCAAGACTACCCCAACACCGGCGGATCCGCCGGCACCAGACTGGCGGTGGCGTTACCCCCGCCCCCGGCACGTGAAGGAGAGGGGCCTGGTGCGGCCCATGGCGTCAACGGGAAAACGCGCTACCACCCCGCGGTGGGCGCAACAAGCAACGCCCCATGGCTCACGGAGCACTACAGCACATCGTTCGGGGTGGCGGCGCCAGAAGAATACGTGCCTCGCATGATGGATCAAGGGCACGCTCACGAGGGCGAGCAGGGCTCCCTCTTCAGCCCCAGCTGGGGAGACGAGACGCCGGAGGCCAAGCCCTTCCAGGAGCCCTAGGACGGCTCCGTCGGCCACGCTGGAGGCGACGACTATCGGGTACCGTTAATTCCTCAAGAGCAGGTGTACGCTAATCATGGGTCGCAGGAGGTGCAGGTCGCCGCAGCAAGCAGCTGCCCCGCTCCCGCGGCCTCCTACCCCTCGGGAGGAGGACGCAGGGGGCTGCAGGAGAGGGGCAGGGATCCTACATCACCACCGCGGCGTTCGGAGTAAGGCGTTATCAGAAGGTAGGCCCTCCGCTGGGGAGGCACCTAAGGGCCTGCCCCTGGCGGAGGACCCGTGGTCGTCGGGGGAACCGCTGGCGACCGCTCTACCCCACCGGCGGCGTCATGGTTTCCGGTCGTCGTTGGTGGCACTAGAGTGTGGCGCAAGGCGGGGCCCTCGTCTGGCGATATGAAGCAAGGCCGGTTCCTATGAAGAACGCCCAGTGCCTGTGAAGCTCGCCGTCCCGTGACACTCTCACGTAATAATGAGTGGGGCTGTACACGCCCTGGAGTCTCAGGGGTGCCGGCCTTAGGCCCTGGGGCTCCCTCCTACGCTCAGTAGCAGCACGTAATAATAAGACGTCCAAGACTAGATTAGGTGCCGGACGCGGCCTTTCTGTTTGCTTTCATTGCCTTTTTCCGCTGGTTGTAACTTTTCCCCTGCTGGATTTAAGTTGGATTCGAATTTGAGCTTTGCGTGTGTTCGGGGAAGGGATGCTTGGTCTCATTTGAACCATTTCTCGCGTTTTGGTCACCACCTGACCACAGCTGCCTCCCCTCGCGAGCCCCTCGTGAGCCGGGCCAGGCCTAGCTCGGGCACGGCCCAGTCTGCCGCTGTCGCTCCCTCGCGAGGTGACCTTTGGCGCTTGCGGAGATTGTTTCTTCATGAAAAGGCCCGGAGCCTGTGAAGAAGGCAAACGCCTGTGAAGCTATCGCGTTTGCGAAAAGGCCCGGAGCCTGTGAAGAAGGCAAACGCGTGTGAAGCCATCGCGTTTGCGAAAAGGCCCGGAGCCTGTGAAGAAGGCCAGCGCCTGTGAAGCCCTCTGCCAGCGGCACCCGCACATTCAACCAGGGAACACACGGGACACCCCATCCCCGCACAAGCCGCTTCCGGGACTGCATGAAACAAAGGTAAACCGCCCAAACACCAGGCACGGGCGCTCGCGCAATATAATAGTTGCCAAGTATGACGAATATAGGTTTTTTACATGAGGGGCTTCCCCTCCCAAAATGCTCTCACATCCATCAGGTCAAGCACCTGAGTTCTATTCATGCAGGATAAAAAGGATAGGGGCGGCGCAAGCTCAGTCGGATAAATCCCCCAACGCATCCTCGGGGGCGCCTCCCGAGCTATCGCTGGCGTCGCTGAACTCGCCTTCGTTGTTCGCGCCACCGTCGACGGCGTTGGGGTTGTCCACCGCGCCGCCCTCGTCAGCGGCCACGATCACGCCGTCATCGTCTGAAGTGAAGGCCTGGACAAGAGCGTCCACGTTGTCCTCCACCAAGTCTGCCAGGTCACCTCAGACGGCCTGAGGGACCGGGGCAATGGCGGCGTCGAAGTCAAAGTGGGGGTCCGCGTTCTGGAGATGGCTGAAGACACGGGAGAAGGCGTGCTTGAGCAAGGTGCGACTCCTCTCCTCCACCAACATGCGAGCCCTGGTCGACCGCTCCTCCAGCTGCGTCACCACGACGGTGAAGAACTGCAGGTTGCCGGCGTAGTTGGTCGTGCGCGGCTCGTCAACAGCCGCCTCACAGATGTTGCCCAAGGCCACGTTGGCCCGCACCCTGAGTGCGGCGAGCATGGGGGCGTGCAAATGCTCCAGGACCTGCCGCTGGCGTATCTCGTCGGCATTCTGGCGCCTGACGATCTCAGCCTCCTCCACACGCAGACGAAGGTGGAGCACCTCGGCTTGGGAGGCAGTCAACTCCTTTTGTGCCGCCTCGAGCGCAGCCTGGGAGGCGTCGGCTCGCTGCATAGCCTCGTCCCGTTGGGTCCTTAGGGTTGCGGTTCTCCCCTCGGCCTCGATCCGGATCAGCTCCAGCCTCCCCTCGTACTCGTGCTCGATGCTTCGACGCGCCGTCGCCACCCGACGGCCAACTTCCTCCAGGAGACGCGCTTCCCGAGCGGCAACATCATATTCCGCCCGTGTCACCAGGCGTTCCCTCGTCTCCAGCCGCTCGTACTCGTGGGCGCGTTCAGCGGCTTCCAGCGTCAACGTTTCCTCGCGCCTCTGGAGCTCAGCGGGGTCTCCGGAGGCCACCCTCATCGTGGCAAGGGCCGCCTCGCGCAGCTCCACTTGCTCCTCCAGTAAGTGGCACCAGGCCAAGAGCTCCCGAGCCCGTTCGTCTGCTGCTTCTTGCCGCCGGTCAGCTTCCCGGGCCTCCTCAACGGCCAGGGATCAGGCCACCCGAGAAGCTTCCAGTGCCGCCTTCGCCTCTTCGTCATCAAGATCGCGCTGACGGCGCGCGAGGGTGGTGGCTACCTCTAGCTCGCGCCTCTCTGCGGCTAGACGCAGGCCCTCGGCCTCCAGGCACGCGTCCTCATCGGCGAGCTCCTCCCCGAGCAACTCCACCGCGCCGGTCGCCCTTTGAAGAAACTCTCGGCGGCGAGCATGGCGCTCTCGGGCGCGCCCAAGCACGTCTTCCACATCACCATCTGCCCCGAGCAGGCGCCGGGAGCCAGGATCATCACTCCCCTCCGGGCAGGGGGCTGGGGGCTGGCGCACTCACGATGGCTGGGCGCGCCGTACCAAAAGCCTGGCCTCGGGTCAGCCCAGCTCCAGAAGAAGGGCGCATGGGGTTTCCCGGCCAGCCACAGCCCGCAGCCAGGCGGGAGGCCCACGGTAGGCTAGCTATGCTGAAGAAGGGCCCGTGGGGGAGGATCGCAGGAGGAGGAGGACTGCGGCGCGCCTCAGGACGATCTCCCCCCTCGCTCGCCCGCACCACCAGGGCAGTGCTACTCAAAGCGCCTGGAGACGGCGGAGGCGACGAAACAAGAGGAAGCGGCACCTCAGCAAGCTCGGTCGGGAGAGGCCTGTGAAGTAAGGATCAGTATACGCGACGATGGGACCAAGAGCCAAGAAAAGGAGAGCTTACTCGTCGATGGCGAAGTACTTCCGGCGCTTCAGCAAGGGACAGGAGAAGTCATCACCCAGGGCCTCCCTTTTTCTCCGGAGGGCCTCGAAGTCCACACGGAAGCGGCCCAAGATGCGGGCGCAGGGATCAACCTGCGATGAAGACGGATTATCAAGGCAATTCACCACGGGAGCGCCTTCCTCCCACGCGCCGTCAATAGCCACGATAGAAGACGCGGCCGGGGCCTCAGGAGCCTCGGCCCTAGGAGCCAAGAGCCGCTGCGCGCTGCCTTCACCCTCTACGGCGCGGGCCTCGGGAGCTGCCTCCTCAGGAGCATCACCAGGCACAGTCACCTCATCAGGGACCCTTTCGGCCTCTGCGATCTCCTGCCTCCCAGCTCCACCACTCGAGGAGGATTCGCCTTGGCCGACAGGAAGGACGGTCACCACCACAGGGTTCTCGCGAGGCCCTAGGAGGCCAGCAGGGTGCGGCCCCCATTCGTCAAAGAGAGGCATCTGCCTCACGAAGTCATCCCTGTTATGACAGAGGTACAGCAGGGCCCCTCCATGCTGAATGCTGCCCGGGTTGGGGTCGCCAGTCAAGGCTAGGAGCACCGTGCTTAGCGCCCGGGGCGCTAGGTCTCCCTCCTGAAGCCTCATACGATCACCAGGCCCGCTGAAGGCCCACATTCGGCGGGAGTGACGCTGGAGAGGAGCAACGCCGCGCAGCAAGAACTCCTTCACCACCTTGCGCACTGTCACGCCGAGCTTCGTCAGGAATGCGAAGCGGCGCCAGACGAAGTTGAGCCGGGGGCTCACGAGCGTCTCCTGGCCCCAGCCCGAATTGGGCACAGCGGGTGAAGTTGGCTTCACCAGCAGGGGCCTGGGCACCCCGACGTCGACGTATAACCATCACTCCCGGAATCCAGGAGAAGGCGAAGGAAGCTCAAAGTCAATCCCTGAAGCCGCCGTTTCAGACGCGACAACGAAGCTCACACACGCTGAACATTGAGTGGGGTCAGCCAGGCGAAGGGAGAAGAAGTGGCGCAGCAAGGCAACAGAGGGGGCAATACCCATCATCGCCTCGCAAACGAAAGCAAAGACTGAGAGGAGCATGATGGATTCAGGACCCAGATGCATCATATGGATCTGGTAATGGGAGAGGACGGCATTGAAGAAATCAGAGAAGGGGGGAATCAGACCCGCCCACAAGGCGTCGGCAAAGCAAGGGACCTCAGTGACTATCCGGTCCATGGGGAAGCAAGATGTCGGCCAGGCCGTCGTCCTCCCACACTCGTTGAAGATGGTGGCCAGAGCCGGGCTGAGCTTACCCAGGCACTCCAGATTGAGTATGGTCGACCGCCCGACGGCGGGGGCCGCCAACGGCGACGAGCTAGATGAAGGCAAGGGCTTCTTCCCTTTCTCCTCCTTCGTCGGATCCATGGCAATGGAGAGGAGGAAGGAGACGCAAGATTGGGTTGAAGGCAGGAGCCGGGGTCAGAATTCGGAAGGAGGAAGAGCAGGAGACGGACCAGCAGCAGGAAAGAGGGGCAGTTGTGTACAACTGCAGGGCAACCTAGCACGACGCGGAATAAGGGGGCGTGGGTGAACAGTACCGCCCACGTCCAATCAAGACGCCACGCGGCGCCCAAGTCCGCAGGCTGTTAGGGCCCGCGACGCTTCGCCCTTGCCCTTTCGCCTCTCAGCACGGCCAAGTCCGTGCGCACCTTGGGCCCGGGGGCTACTGTCGGCGTTCTGGGAACGGGGGTCCCCAGACTTGCCTGCCTGCGGCCTGCGGCGTGGCTCAAATGGGGGCCCAGCATGGCCCAGCATCATCAACACAAGACTCAAGACCCTCGCGAGGGGCCAAGCCTCGCGGGGCGGACAACATGGCGCTTCCTCAGGCGCGGCCTCCTCAGGCTGGCTCGCGAGGAGGCGGAGAGATCAAGGTAGGGCACCTCACGAGGTGCCAATGACGCAAGCCATGATGACCAAGGGTGCCAGGCGGGCGCCAGCCCGCGCAGCGTTTCCCTTTCCTCTTTGGTGCAAAGGGGCAAGCTCAGGTGAGAGGATCAAGCAAAGGCATCCATTTCGGTGCAACGAGACCAAGACCAGTCCAACGGTGGGAAGGAGGTCATCGTGGAGCCCAGGACGGCGTCACTACAGGGCCTTTGACAAGCGAAGACCAACTTTAGTCAGGATAAGTGTACCAGATGTTCCCCTTCGAATTGGCCAATTGTTGGCGCCCTTCCCGCTCAAATATTTGGGAAGAGGCCCAGGGCCTTTGCCTATAAATAGGACTATCCACCCCCAGGGTAGAGGCATCTAGACCGAGCTTCGACAGGCTGATGTGATCGACATCCAGAGAGAGAGAGAGAAAGAGAGAAGGGCGGCTGAACTCTCCTTACAGTTCATCGTCCAAGCTAAGAGCAGACCCTCGCGAGGCTGTTCTTCCCTGTACTGTTCTTCCTCATCAGCCCAAGAGGCAATCCATCCACCACACACTAGACTAGGGTATTACACCACAACGGTGGCTCGAACCAGTATAAACCTTGTGTCTCTTGTGTTGTTCTTTTAGTAGTTTAGATCCTTGCGAGACGGAGAGGTAGAGAGCATGATCTCCACGCGCACCCCAGAGTTCAAACCTTAAGGGTCTGCAGGAACCCGTGATCCGACATGCATCTTCAAGGCAAGACTTCAAGACTCGAGACAAGAATTTAATACACACTACTGGGTGAAGGACGGTTGACGGGCACCCTGGAGAAACCAGTGGATGGCCGGGATGCATGGAGAAGCGCCATGACATCTTGCGGAAAGCTTCACCCAGACTCAAAGAGACGGAAGAATACTTCATGCCCGGAAGCTTACCTGTGCAACCGCAAGTCACTATGGGCTCTGGCTTGATTGACCTTAGTGGTGACTCTGGCTGGGACGGTGCTAGCAGATGTAGAACTACGGTAGGATTGGATGAGCACCGGACAGTGGTCAGAGGAACTCTTCGGAAGACCATGTTTCGGTCATCTTGTTCTCAAACACCCTGAAGTGCGAGAACGTAAAAAGAGGGATCGAATCTTGCGGGTAAAGTGTACAAACCTCTGCAGAGGGTTAAAACCTAATCGATTAGCCGTGTCCCCGGTTACGGACAATTTGAGCCTCTGGACTTGTATCTATCTCGGAACTCTCACACCGGACTGATAACTTAATTGTGGGCAACTTATGATGATTTGGGCTATGAGACATCGGTTGGCGGAACCATGTCATAATAGGAAACTCCGTAGTATGGACTCCTAATATTTCTTTGTTGCAGGGAAAATAAAACTAGCCTTTACGCAAAAACCTCAGATACAGAGCCACAAAGCCATATTGCATATAGTATAGTTTTATCATCTGCTTTCTTTGTGATCTTGCCGGTACATTCAATGTACTGACCTACACGGCTGCAACGTATCATGTTGCAGGATTTTCTTCGACGAGTAAGAGTTACGATACAGGGTTATGGTCTACACTCAACTTGCCGATGGCGTTGATGGGACTCCACACCCGATTGTTTGTTTCCGCTGAGACTTACGAGGTATATATCAGTTTTACGTTATTTATACATGTGATTGCACTTTGATATATACATTGATGTACTGGTGTGCCAGCATACTGATCCAGGGATGGCACAAATACACAAAGGCTTGACCGTCTGAGGTCGGGTTGCTATCGATATGGTATCAGAGCACATGTTGCCTGTAGGACGTGACCCTAGAAACTAGAAAGCCCCTAAGACAGGATGGCTGTAAAACATTATTTTGAAAAAAGACCCTTACTTCTCATCTTTTCTGATTTTGTCAAATGGTCCCTCTTATCTCAAATAGTTAGAATATACCCCTTTCCCTGTTGACTACATGGAAGATCAACTGAAGTCACTCCAAGAAGTACAAGATGTCGGACAATTGATGACCATTTATAGTAAAGAGAATTTCACCATGCGTTGGAAGAATTGCAGCTACAACAACAAAAGACTCTGAGGACTTGAAGAATTGGAAAACTCTGAAAATTTATTTGACCCTTAGAAGACCAAAACCCCTGTTATATACATACGTTAGATGCGATGAGTTGTGAGCTGTCATTTGTTTGATGTTTTTTTGACGGCCACAAAACAAAACTCGTTTCTTCAAAATTATTGTTTGTGTTGTGTGTATCTATCTCTATCTCTCTTATCTCACCCCAAAGCCCTTGGACCCAATAGATGAGGAAGGAAGAAGGACTAGTATTCTCTGGAACGATGACTCAACGGGAGGTAGAACTATGGATTCAGAATATGGAGAATCATTTCAGGAACAACTTGATTGGAAGCAAGTGTGAGGTTCAATACGCTCTTCGGTACTTTACAAAAATTGCTACAACCTGGTGGAAAATGCATCAAGTCATACAAGGATGCAACGGAGCAAAAACTTGGGAGGAATTCAAGAAGACTCTCTTGAGGTCCCGTCTTATCCGGAAGCACTATGATAACCCGAAGAAGAAATCTTGTGCTTGCAAGATTTGCAGAGAAATAGGACACACCCAGGAGGAACACAAGGATGGATGCCCATATTGTGAGGAGAATCACCTAGCCGAAGCATGCCCGACTGGGCAAGTTACTTGTTTCTTGTGTGAAGGAATCACCCACTACCCGGCGCAGTGTCACATTTACCCCACGGTGCAACAAACTATTCAGAAGCAGGAAGAAGGAATGAAAGAAGCCCTCAAGGAAGGTCTAGAAGAACCTGTGATGAAGGAAGATGTTGAAGACCCCGATGGAGAAGGCCTAATCAGATTCTACTCCAACGCTTGCTATTCATGTGTAGAAGAAGGACATTTTTCCCAGTATTGTACCAAGGAAAGAGAAGAATATCTCAGAGACTTCCCAACAACAGAAGTGAAGTTTGACATTCAGGAAATAGAAGCTCTGATCAGTACATATAAATCAAGAAAGAGAAAACAAAGGCATCCCCAGAACAACCCAATTTCGGCAGAGAAGGACCTGATAATATCACTTGTTACAGGTGCAAGGATTTAGGTCATTACGCTAGTAAATGTCCAGAAAAGAAGCCTAGAACCCAAGGAGCCTACATAATCACAAAGAAGCCTTGAGACATGTCGGAAGTCATTTGTTTTCGCTTCAAGGAAGTGGGACATTTTGCTAGAGAATGTTCAGATCAGATGAAGGCTGGAGCTAAGTAGTTGAGATTTTGATATGGATAATAAGAGTGGTAGAAAGCTATTTTATTTTCATAAGTTCGATGAGTTGAGTTATGTAATGAGTGCTCAGAGATTGTAATGAATTCGTGAAATAAATAAAGTTAATGTGTCATGATTTCATACGTGGATTGTTTTTGAGTTGTTACTATGTGAATAAAGATTTTGACCATTTTTGAGGATATGAGAAATATGGTCTATGGATGGATTTGTGAATTTCATTTTAAGGGTGGTAGTACCCTGTGAGAACACCTAATTTATGGAAAGGGAAATGTGTCCCAAAGATTGGAGTTTGGACAAAATAAGTATGAGTTGTATTCTAATATTTTGGTTACCTCAGGAGTATGAAGGAATGAAGTAATATTGGATTTAAATGAGATGTAATTTTGAAATATGGAACAATTGTAGCCCCAATGATGAGTTAAAGCTATGCAAGTATTGATGTGGGCCCACAACCCACAGGCCCAGGAATTAATAAGGATCAAGCACCCACTGGAAGAAGAAATTTTGGGAAAGCTATGATTTCATCAGCAAACCTTTCATAGGAGATTACGCAAAAACCTAAGAGTTGTGAAGAACGATAGATGTTTTGTTCAGCTTGCAGAATTAATGGATATACCTGAACCCAGCTCGAGAACAAGAGAAATTCTGCAATGCTTGTGAGAATGCCCGAGTGTTAGAAATGCAAGATTCGCTAAACCTTATACAAGGTAATGATTTGGGTGCGGAATGGATTGATCACCATACCGACTTACTCTTATCATTCACTCTTGATATTTGGAATGGTAAATCTGAGTGACTTACCCATGGTAGAGAGACGACAATGTCAAACCTTGTTTAAACCGTAGAATGGTAGGACGATTTATCCATGTACAGGCAACCGCTGCCAAACGTAGGTTATACGCTGAGATCCAACCCCGACCATTTTCCTGCAGGAGAAACCATGAATTGACGACCACCATGAGATTTCGATAGTTCTCTAGTATTGGCGACAGACCCGTCAGATATGAAGACCCAGTCTCGGAAGAACCTCACCAGGATGAAAGGACACGTGTTTGAGGAAAAGTTTGTGACCCTATCGAAAGAGCCTCAGTGAAGGAGTTATTCCAGGGAGTATAAGAAGATCGACACCGTCAATCCAAAGGGATGGAGTACATGAGTTCTATCGGAAAACATAACCCCGCTTTTAACTGTGGTAGCACACTAGGCCATTCCGATCAATGGAATTGCTGGAAGACCCCCAAACCCTAACCTTTTCTTTCTAGCCTATTCGAATCTCGAGGACGAGATTCATTTTAAGTGTGGTAGGTTTGTAACATCCTAAAATTCTAAATATTGGAATGTTATATTAAATAAATAGTTTTGATTGATTGATTGTTTGTTGTGCGATTGATTGAGTGAAATTGAGTGAAATTTGAAATTTTTTGATAGTTGAATGAGAGGGAATAAAAGGACTTTCCCAAAATTTTCCATTTGAATCCCTATCTAGTTTTAGGTTTGCATCTTGTCAAAAATTCTCTGATAAAAAAAATATGAGAGGAGGAATATGACACTCCAAAAATCAGAGACAATGTTTAACAAATTATTTGAAACTCAAATTCTATTTGATTTTGGAGTTATTGAAAAAATGATTTTTTGTACATGGAAATATGTTCATGTTTTAGGAATTTATATTTTTAAAATTTTGATATATATTATGCCCATATAAAATGTATTTTTCTATTTTTTCGCTGTTTGTAAAAAAACACAACACACACGCCTGCCAGGCCAGGCCAGGCATGTTGGCCGGCCCAGCCCAGGCCGGCGCTAGGGCACACACGCACGGGAGGAAAACCCCAGGAGCCGCCGCCACCCTCCCTCTCACGATCTCTCTCTCCCTCGTTTTTTCTCTCTAGCACATGGACCCCACCCCGCTCTTTTCTTCTTCCCCACGTACGTGTATAGAAACAGAAACCTATACGTACGCGACGCCGCCGCCGCGTCCGATCTTCGTGGGAAACCTATCCCGAGTCTTCCCCTCATCCAAGCAAGGTGTCCTATAAATAGCCACGACCCCTCTCGACCGATTCCCTTCGAAACTCCTCGCCAAGTCCACCCCTATAGCTCGTACTCGTCGTTCCAATCTGGCCGAAGACACTGCAGTTCATCATCGTTTTCCCACGCCGGTGAGCCATCCCGAGCCTTCTCCTTTTGTATGTCGACTTCCCTCGACCCTTACAACATGGTCTTGCTTTGCCTCTCCATCTACAGAGGTTGTACCAAACTCGTTGTCTTAAGCGGAGCACCCGGAGTACTGAGCTTCATCGCTTTGTTCTGTCATCGTTCATCATTGCCGACCACGTCCGACTCCACCACTGGACGAGCCACTGTCCACTGCATCTCTACGACACCTCCGCGGCCCCCGACCACCAGAACCGCTAGACCCGAGCCACCCCATCGCCCTCATCTCCTCTCGTTCTTCTCTATAAGTGCAACGCTCTGTTCGTTTCAGTTGAAAAAAAACAGGTTCTTTAGATCGGTCGGTGCGGTTTAGTATGCGGTTTATTATGGTTTAGGTCGAATCGCTTTGCCGCTTTTTTAAACGTACGCATACGTTTCTGTTCAGTTACGACCGAGCGTGGTTTAGCTTCGAATCGCACAACCCTGTAGCCCAGTTACAGCCCACTACATAGCTAGCGCATGATCTGTGTTATTTTTTTTTCTGTTTTTAGTTTCAGATTCGGTTTTTGTTTTTTTATATCTTTAGATCTACAACTCCGATTTTGATGATTCTTTTTGCTGCAGATTCACAAAAATCCCATCTATCCAGAGAAACCAACGAAAAATAATTTTTCACTTTTTAATTTTTGAATTCAAACAGATTTGTTACAAACACTAGATTGCTAATAACTTTTTTTAAATAGTTTTTTTGACTAATTCTTTTTGCTAGTGATCACTTGATCTTTTTTCTAAACAGTAGGTTTTTGCAAATTGGTTTTTGTTTATTTTAATTTAGGGTTTAGGCAAAATAGTACTGTTTTACATAGATTAATTTTCTTTTCTTTTCCCTTAGTATTTAAATGTTTTTTAATTAAAAACACTTTGTCACTTTTGAAAATTTTAGTTTTGTTTCTGTTTTGAACAGTAGACAATTTTATTTTATTTTAAAATTTTAGTTTCTTTAGTTTTGTATGAAAACTTGTAGAGGTCATTGTTAGAGTTTCATAAAATATTTTTATTTGTTTCTTTTTGCAGATAAAATTTTATTAAAAATACTTTATGTTAACTTAGTTGTTTTTACTTATATTTCTGTTAATTTATTAATTTAGTGTTTTAATTATTGTTAAGTTTTTACTTAGGACAAAACTATTTTTGTGTTATGTCTTAGAGTTTTCTTTAGTAGTTTTGTTCTTTAGTTTTCCTTTGTTTTATTTGGTGTCCCTTGTTCTTTTGCATTTTATTTGTTGGTTTTATTATGAGTGTTAGAATTGCTTGCTAGTGTGTTTGCTTATATAAATGCTATGTTTGACTATACAGATTTTCAACGGAGTGACGATTAGTTCTACCAAGTCATTTTCTGACAGCGTTGTTATCTTCATCAAGTAATACCAGGCAAGTTCACTTTGACCATGCTTTCATACCTATGTTTTTATTGCATTTAGTGGCATCTTTGCAACAACCCTCCCATAGTGATATTGAATTCTTGTAGTTTAGTAGTATGCATGAGGTAGGAACCCATCACCCTGTTACCAAGCCCGAGACGTTATTTATTTTATTGCTACGCTATAGTAGACGGGGTTTGGCATGAGTGCACGAGAGTGGTGTGAAGAAGGAGTACTCTACGTCAATGACGACAACTCCATGATGGCATTTGTAAGGACTGCATCTTCAAGGCAAGACTTCAAGACTCGAGACAAGAATTCAATACACACTACTGGGTGAAGGATGGTTGACGGGCACCCTGGAGAAACCAGTGGATGGCCGGGATGCATGGAGAAGCGCCATGACATCTTGCGGAAAGCTTCACCCAGACTCAAAGAGACGGAAGAATACTTCATGCCCGGAAGCTTACCTATGCAACCGCAAGTCACTATGGGCTCTGGCTTGATTGACCTTAGTGGTGACTCTGGCTGGGACGGTGCTAGCAGATGTAGAACTACGGTAGGATTGGATGAGCACCGGACAGTGGTTAGAGGAACTCTTCGGAAGACCATGTTTCGGTCATCTTGTTCTCAAACACCCTGAAGTGCGAGAACGTAAAAAGAGGGATCGAATCTTGCGGGTAAAGTGTACAAACCTCTGTAGAGGGTTAAAACCTAATCGATTAGCCATGTCCCCGGTTACGGACAATTTGAGCCTCTGGACTTGTATCTATCTCGGAACTCTCACACCGGACTGATAACTTAATTGTGGGCAACTTATGATGATTTGGGCTATGAGACATCGGTTGGCGGAACCATGTCATAATAGGAAACTCCGTAGTATGGACTCCTAATATTTCTTTGTTGTAGGGAAAATAAAACTAGCCTTTACGCAAAAACCTCAGATACAGAGCCACAAAGCCATATTGCATATAGTATAGTTTTATCATCTGCTTTCTTTGTGATCTTGCCGGTACATTCAATGTACTGACCTACACGTCTGCAACGTATCATGTTGCAGGATTTTCTTCGACGAGTAAGAGTTACGATACAGGGTTATGGTCTACACTCAACTTGCCGATGGCGTTGATGGGACTCCACACCCGATTGTTTGTTTCCGCTGAGACTTACGAGGTATATATCAGTTTTACGTTATTTATACATGTGATTGCACTTTGATATATACATTGATGTACTGTGTGTGCCAGCATACTGATCCAGGGATGGCACAAATACACAGAGGCTTGACCGTCTGAGGTCGGGTCGCTACACCCTACCCGAGATCCACCGGTTTTGACACCGACAAGTAGTACTAGATGCGATGGCACACTGACTTAGGTCGAATACAAGTGCCCAAAATTGTGTGCATGTTAAAATAAGGATTCACTTAAAATAGTATGTGAGCGAACAGAGGGATCAATTGGACAGTGTTCATGAGCAGTAGCGAGATGTGTGAGGTAAGATACACCGCTGGCGCTTTTAGTTTTTCTTATCAATTTGTTTGTTTCACCCTCCGACTGGTGGGACCCAACGTACTACGTGGAGAGAGGTAAGTCAACTAAGGCTACATTATTTCTATACTGCCAACACTGTTTTAAATCCCAAAAGACCTTACCATCAAAGCCGCATGACACGATTATGATTTAAATCCCAATGACTCGCACGCAAAAAAAACGGCATGCTTGTCACACGAATGCAGGAATGTATAAAAGGTTATTTTACTCTCGTTGAACATAACGGGAGGGTGGTGTAGCTGGTTAGCCTGTTCGCTCATCAAACTTGAGGTCTCGGGTTGGATAACTACACTTGACCATAATTTTGTTTTTGTTCGACTTCTTTCTTCCACCCAATGACAGGTAGGCCCCGCATGACAGAGAGAGAACGTGATCTGGGGCGTTGCCAGGAGGATTCTTTGACTCGTCAAAATGGATGGATACGCTGCAGCCTCGGCGCTTGTTTTCTAGGGTTTGCACTCTTCACACTCTCTCTGCAGTATATATTGATGACCCACAAGCGTAGGGGATATATCGTAGCCTTTTCGATAAGTAAGAGTGTCGAACCCAATGAGGAGCAGAAGGAAATGACAAGCGGTTTTCAGTAAGGTATTCTCTGCAAGCACTGAAATTATAGGTAACAGATAGTTTTGTGATAAGATAAATTGTAACGGGTAGCAAGTAAAAAATGTAAATAAAGTGCAGCAAGATATCCCAATCCTTTTTGTAGCAAAGGACAAGCCTGGACAAACTCTTATATAGAGGAAAGCGCTCCCGAGGACACATGGGAATTATCGTCAAGCTAGTTTTCATCACGTTCATATGATTCGCGTTCGGTACTTTGATAATTTGATATGTGGGTGGACCGGTGCTTGGGTGCTGTCCTTACTTGGACAAGCATCCCACTTATGATTAACTCCTATTGCAAGCATCCGCAACTACAAAAGAAGTATTAAGGTAAACCTAACCATAGCATGAAACATATGGATCCAAATCAGCCCCTTACGAAGCAACGCATAAACTAGGGTTTAAGCTTCCGTCACTCTAGCAACCCATCAACTACTTATTACTCCCAATGCCTTCCTCTAGGCCCAAACAATGGTGAAGTGTCATGTAGTCGACGTTCACATGACACCACTAGAGGAGAGACAACATACATCTCATCAAAATATCGAACGAATACCAAAGTCACATGACTACTAATAGTAAGACTTCTCCCATGTCCTTAGGAACAAACGTAACTACTCACAAAGCATATTCATGTTCATAATCAGAGGGGTATTAATATGCATAATGGATCTGAACATATGATCTTCCACCAAATAAACCAACTAGCATCAACTACTAGGAGTAATCAACACTACTAGCAAGCTACATGTACCAATCTCATACTTAGAGATAAAGATTGGATACAAGAGATGAACTAGGGTTTGAGAGGAGATGGTGCTAATGAAGATGTTGATGAAGATGGACCCCCTCCCGATGAGAGGATCGTTGGTGATGATGATGGCAATGATTTCCCCCTCCCGGAGGGAAGTTTCCCCGACAGAATAGCTCCGCCAGAGCCCTAGATTGGTTCCGCCAAGGTTCCGCCTCATGGCGGCGGAGTCTCATCCCGAAAGCTTGCTTATGATTTTTTCCAGGGTAAACGACTTCATATAGCAGAAGATGGACACCGGAGGCCTGCCAGGGGGCCCACGAGGCAGGGGGCGCGCCCAGGGCTAGGGCGTGCCTCCCACCCTTGTGGCCAGGTGGTGGCCCCCTCTGGTAGTTTCTTCGCTCAGTATTTTTCATTAATTCCAAAAATGACTTCCGTGAAGTTTCAGGGCTTTTGGAGCTGTGCAGAATAGGTCTCTAATATTTTCTCCTTTTCCAGCACAGAATTCCAGCTGCCGGAATTCTCCCTCTTCATGTAAACCTTATAAAATAAGAGAGAATAGGCATAAGTATTGTGACATAATGTGTAATAACATCCCATAATGCGATAAATATCGATATAAAAGCATGATGCAAAATGGACGTATCAACTCCCACAAGCTTAGACCTCGCTTGTCCTCAAGCGGAAGCCGATAACGATAAATATGCCCACATGTTTAGAGATAGAGGTGTCGATAAAATAAAATACGGACATGAGGGCATCATGATCATTCTTATAACAGCAACATATATGGATATTTGTCATATGATTTCTTATGCTAAAGTAACAATCTATCCACAATGTCAAGTATGAATCAGAAACTTCATTGAAAACCAACAAACTATAATCTCAGTCATTGAAGCAATTGCAATTTATCATAACATCAGAAAGAGTCTATGTAAGAGCTTTTCAGCAAGTCCACATACTCAACTATCATTTAGTCTTTCACAATTGCTGACACTCACGCAATACTTATGGTTATGGAGTTTTAGCCAAACACAGAGAAAGATAGGGGCTTATAGTGTTGCCTCCCAACCTTTTACCTCAAGGGTAATGTCAACAATAATAGTTCATGCTAACTTACATCCAATTGGATATATATATCAGGATCTTTCCAACACAATGTGCTTACCAAAGGATACAATGTAAAAAGGAAAGGTGAAGATCACCTTGACTCTTGCATAAGGTAGAAGATAAAAGTAAAAGATAGGCCCTTCACAGAGGGAAGCAGACGTTGTCATGCACTTTCAGGGTTGGATGCACAAAATCTTAATGCAAAAGAACGTCACTTTATATTGCCACTTGTGATATGGACCTTTATTATGCAGTCCGTCTCTTTTATTTCTTCCACATCACAAGATCGTATAAAGCTTATTTTCTCCCACACTAATAAGTCATACATATTTAGAGAGCAATTTTTATTGCTTGCACCAATGACAACTTACTTGAAGGATCTTACTCAATCCATAGGTAAATATGGTGGACTCTCATGGCAAAACTAGTTTTAAGGGTGTTTGGAAGCACAAGTAGTATCTCTACTTGGTGCAAAGAATTGACTAGCATGATGGAGAAAGGCAAGCTCAACATGTTGGATGATCCATGACAATATACTTTATCTTAGATATAAGAAAACATAACCCATTACGTTGTCTTTCTTGTCCAACATCAACTCTTTAGCATGTCATATTTTAATGAGTGCTCACAATCATAAAAGATGTCCAGGATAGTATATTTATATGTGAAACCTCTCTTTCTTTATTACTACCTATTAATTGCAACGATGACCAAACTATGTTTGTCAAATCTCAACAACTTTTAGTCACCATACTATCTCTATGTGAAGTCATTACTCTTCATAAGATCAATATGCTCTCTTTGTTTCTTTTTGTTCTTTCTTTTTCTTTTATTCACTCAAGATCATAACAAGATAATCAAGCCCTTGACTCAACACTAGTCTTTATTATATATAGCTCACAGACTCGATTACATAGAAGGATCATAATGCAAAACTCACATCTAGATCATACTAAAACTTTATTCTACTAGATCAAGATAATACCAAAAGGATCGAACTAAGAAAAACGGTAAAGATAGGAGTGTGATGGTGATACGATACCGGGGCACCTCCCCCAAGATTGGCAATTGCCAAGGGGAGTGCCCATACCCATGTGATTAGACCTCCTTTGCCGGTGAAGAGGGTGGTGGTGATGATGGATAGTTGCACATCGAGCGTAAGAGATCCTCCAACTTGCGGATAATTCTCTTGAGTGCGACGATATGATCCTTCAACAAATATTTTCATGTGTGAGATACTTGTTTTGTATACAAGCTAACTCAATCATCTTGAAAGCTTCAATCTCAGTTGGGGTAAAGAGAGGTGGAAGGGTGTCTTCTTCTTCTGCTGCCGGAGCTTGATCTTCCATAGTCTTCTTGACCCCATCATCCTTGTTGATCTCCTCGGGTTCTTCTTTCTTCAGCTCTTTCTTCATCAGCCAAGCATCGTTTCCCTGATTGTTGGAGGAGGGGGACGACATGATGCCTGTCCTTCACAACTCTGACAGAAAACAACTCGAAACAAGAACAAAGGATATTTGCGTGACACAGCAGTCAAAACCTTCGGGAGATTATATAATAAATTTTAATCGACAAAAATACGTATCGTGCAAGAAAACGGAGTCCGGAGAGCACACGAGGTGCCCACGAGGCAGGGGGCGCGCCCTGAGGGGTAGGGCACGCCTCCCACCCTCGTGGAAGCCTCGTGTCCTTCCCGGATTGCTTCTTATTTTTCTATTTTTCTAAATAATCCAAAACGGAGGAAAATTGCCATTAGAGCTGTTTTGGAGTTGGTTTACTTACCTACCACGTACCTATTCATTTTCAGAGTCTGAAATGTTCTGGAAAGTGTCCCTTATGTATTCCTCCGGGGTTACGGTTTCAACAATATTAGTTTCAACATTTATTGGATTACCTGAGATATAGTGTTTAATTCTTTGACCGTTTACCACCTTCAGATTTGTGCCTTTAAAGTTGTTGATTTTTATGGCACCGGAACGATAGACCTCCTCGATAACGTAAGGACCTTCCCATTTAGAGAGAAGTTTTCCTGCAAAAAATCTTAAACAAGAGTTGAATAGCAACACATAGTCACCTACATTAAACTCACGCTTTTGTATCCTTTTGTCATGCCATCTTTTAACTTTCTCCTTAAACAGTTTGGCATTCTCATAGGCTTGGGTTCTCCATTCATCAAGTGAGCTAATGTCAAATAACCTCTTCTCACCGGCAAGTTTAAAATCATAATTGAGCTCTTTAATAGCCCAATATGCCTTATGTTCTAGTTCGAGAGGTAAGTGACATGCTTTTCCACAAACCATTTTATACGGAGACATACCCATAGGGTTTTTACATGCAGTTCTATAGGCCCATAATGCATCATCAAGTTTCTCGGACCAACTCTTTCTAGACCTATTAACAGTCTTTTGCAAAATTAATTTGAGCTCTCTATTACTCAATTCTACTTGACCACTAGACTGTGGGTGATATGGGGATGCAATTCTATGATTAACGTCATACTTAGCAAGCATCTTATGAAAAGCACCATGAATGAAATGTGAACCACCATCAGTCATTAAATGTCTAGGGACTCCAAACCTCAGAAAAATAACTTCTTTAAGCATCTTAATAGAGGTGTTATGATCATCACTACTAGTTGGAATAGCTTCTACCCACTCAGTAACGTAATCAACAACAACTAAAATATTTGTATAACCATTAGAGGCAGGAAACGGTCCCATATAATCAAAGCCCCAAACATCGAATGGTTCAATAACAAGTGAATAATTCATAGGCATTTCTTGACGTCTACTAATATTACCAATTCTTGGACATTCATCGCAAGATAAGACAAACTTACGAGCATCTTTGAAGAGAGTAGGCCAATAAAAACCAGATTGCAATACCTTATGTGCAGTTCTATCTCCAGCATGGTGCCCTCCATAAGCTTCAGAGTGACACTTGCGTAGGATCTGTTCCTGTTCATGCTCAGGTACACAACGCCTAATAACACCATCTACTCCTTCTTTATAAAGATGTGGGTCATCCCAGAAGTAATGTCTTAAATAATAGAAAAACCTTTTCTTTTGCTGGTATGTGAAACTAGGTCGTATAAATTTAGTGACAATGTAATTAGCATAATCAGCATACCATGGAGCATTAAGAGAAGCATTGATGACATTAAGTTGTTCATCAGGAAAGCTATCATCGATAGGTAGTGGGTCATCAAGAACATTTTCTAACCTAGACAAGTTGTCTGCAACGGGGTTCTCAGCTCCCTTTCTATCAATAATATGTAAATCAAATTCTTGTAGCAAGAGAACCCATCTAATAAGTCTAGGTTTAGCATCTTTCTTTTCCATAAGATATTTAATAGCAGCATGATCAGTGTGAACAATTACTTTAGAATCAACGATATAAGGTGTGAACTTATCACAAGCAAATACAACTGCTAAAAATTCTTTTTCAGTAGTAGTGCGATTTCTCTGGGCATTGTCTAGAGTATTACTAGAATATTGGATAACATTTAATTTCTTGTCAACTCTTTGCCCTAGAACAACACCTACAGCATAATCGCTAGCATCACACATAATTTCAAAGGGTAAATTCCAATCAGGTGTCTGAACGATAGGTGCAGAAATCAAAGCTTTCTTAAGTATTTCAAATGCTTCTACACAATCATAATCAAAGACAAAAGGTATATCTTTTTGTAATAGATTAGTCAGAGGCTGAGAAATTTTTGAGAATTCCTTAATGAACCTCCTATAAAAACCGGCATGACCAAGGAAACTTCTTACACCTTGATGTCCTTAGGACACAACATCTTTTCAATAGCATCAACTTTAGCTTTGTCCACTTCAATACCTCTTTCAGAAATTTTATGCCCCAAGACAATACCTTCATTAACCATAAAGTGGCACTTCTCCCAGTTCAAGACAAGATTAGTTTCTTCACATTTCTGCAAAACTCAATCAAGGTTGCTCAAGCAATCATCAAAAGAGGATCCATAAACGGAGAAATCGTCCATGAAAACCTCACATATATATCTTTTCACAAAAGTCAGAGAATATAGCCATCATGCATCTTTGAAAGGTAGTGGGTGCATTACATAAACCAAAAGGCATACGTCTATAAGAAAAAGTACCGAAAGGGCAAGTAAAAGTGGTCTTCGCTTGATCATCAGCTGACACGGGTATTTGAGAGAAACCAGAGTAACCATCTAGAAAGCAAATATCTGTATGTTTGGATAATATTTCTAGCATTTGATAAATAAAAGGTAAAGGACAATGATCTTTTTTAGTAGCCTTATTTAATTTGTGAAAATCAATTACCATCCTATAACCTGTAATAATTCTTTGGGGGACCAATTCATCTTTATCATTAGGAACGACAGTAATACCTCCCTTCTTAGGGACACAATGGACAGGACTTACCCACTGACTATCAGCAACGGGATAAATAATACCTGCCTCAAGGAACTTTAATATTTCCTTTCTTACCACTTCTTTCATCTTAGGATTTAGTCGTCGTTGGTGATCAATAACTAGTTTGGCATCTTTCTCCAAATTTATTTTGCGTTGGCATAGAGTGGACTAATGCCCTTAAGATCATCAAGAGTATATCCAATAGCAGCACGGTGCTTCTTCAGAGTTTTGAATAATTTCTCTTCTTCATGCTCTAAAAGGTTAGCACTAATAATAACAGGATATATCTTCTTTTCATCAAGATAAGCATATTTAAGAGTATCAGGTAAAGGTTTAAGCTCAAACACGGGATCACCCTTGGGTGGAGGAGGATCCCCTAGGATTTCTACAGGCAAGTTGTGTTTCATAATAGGTCCCTATTTAAAGAATACTTCATCTATTTCCCTTCTTTCACTCATAAACATATCATTTTCATGGTCTAGCAACTATTGTTCTAAAGGATCACTAGGAGGTACGACAATAGAAGCAAGACCAATAATTTCATCTTTACTAGGCAATTCCTCATCACGAGGTTGTCTACGAAATTTGGAAAAATTAAAGTCATGAGACATATCATCCAAACCAATAGTAACAGCATCCTTTTCGCAGTCTATCCTAGCACTAAGAGTGTTCAGAAAGGGTCTACCAAATATAATGGGACAAAAGCTATCTTGTGGGGAACCAAGAACAAGAAAATCAGCAGGATATTTAACCTTCCCACACAAGACTTCAACATCTCTAACAATCCCAATTGGTGAAATAGTATCTCTATTGGCAAGCTTAATGGTAACATCAATATCTTCTATCTCCGCAGGTGCAATATCATGCATAATTTCGTGATATAAGGAAATATGTATTGCGCTAGCACTAGCACACATATCACCTAAGCCATGATAACAATGATCTCCTATTTTAACAGAAATAACAGGCATGCCTACCACAGGTCTATGTTTATCTTTAGCACCAGGTTTAGCGATTCTAGCAGTCTCATCACATAAGTAAATAACATGCCCATCAATATTATCAGCCAAGAGATCTTTAACCATAGCAATATTGAGTTCAACTTTAACTTGCTGAGGGGGTTTGTATGTCCTAATATTAATTTTGTTGACCACATTTGAAGCTTTAGCATGATCCTTTAATCTAACAGGGAAAGGTGGTTTCTCAACATAAGCAGTGGGAACAACAGGATCATTATAAGTGATAGTCTTTACGTCAACTTTAATAGGTGCAACTACTTTTACTTCAACGGGAGGATTATATTTAAACCACTTATCCTTAGGGAGATCAACATGAGTAGCAAATGATTCACAGAAAGAAGCTACTATCTCAGAGTCAAGTCCATATTTAGTGCTAAATTCACGAAAAGCATCGGTATCCATAAAAGATTTAACACAATCAAACTTAGGTGTTATACGTGACTCCTTACCTTCGTCGAGGTCGCAATCTTCAGAGTTTCGTTTAATTCTTTACAATAAATCCCATTTGAATTCAATAGTCTTCATCATAAAGGAACCGGTACAGGAAGTATCGAGCATGGAGCGATTATTGTGAGAAAGCCGAGCATAATTTTTTTGAATAATCATTTCTCTTGAGAGCTCATGATTGGGCCATGAATATAACATTGAATTAAGCCTCCCCCAAGCTTGAGCGATGCTTTCTCCTTCACGAGGCCAAAAATTATATATATAATAACGATCACGACGAACAAGATGCATAGGATAAAACTTCTGATGAAATTCCAATTTCAATCGCTTATAGTCCCATGATCCCATATCATCACATAGCCTATACCATGTCAATGCATCTCCCTTCAAAGATAAAGGTAAGACCTTCTTATTGATAACATCATCAGGCATACCTGCAAGCTTAAATAATCCACAAACTTCATCCACATAGATTAAGTGTAAATCGGGATGTAAAGTTCCATCTCCTGCAAAAGGATTAGCCAGCAGTTTCTCTATGATACCCGAAGGAATTTCAAAGTAGACATTTTCATTTTCAGCAGGTTTAGTAGGTTGAGGAGCAACTATTTGCTCAAAAAGTCGGGGTGAAGATACCCCGAACAAGCCCCTCAAAGGATTACTTTCCATAGTAACAAGTGACAGTAAATTTCAGCACACTATATAAAATTTTCCTTACCAAATTCCACCTACCAAAGGCGCTTCACTTCCCGGCAATGGCGCCAGAAAAGAGTCTTGATGACCCACAAGTGTAGGGGATCTATCGTAGCCTTTTCGATAAGTAAGAGTGTCGAACCCAACGAGGAGCAGAAGGAAATGACAAGCGGTTTTCAGTAAGGTATTCTCTGCAAGCACTGAAATTATAGGTAACAGATAGTTTTGTGATAAGATAAATTGTAATAGGTAGCAAGTAACAAATGTAAATAAAGTACATCAAGATGGCCCAATCCTTTTTATAGCAAAGGACAAGCCTGGACAAACTCTTATATAGAGGTAAGCGCTCCCGAGGACACATGGGAATTATCGTCAAGCTAGTTTTCATCACGTTCATATGATTCGCGTTCGGTACTTTGATAATTTGATATGTGGGTGGACTGGTGCTTGGGTGCTGTCCTTACTTGGACAAGCATCCCACTTATGATTAACTCCAATTGTAAGCATCTGCAACTACAAAAAAAGTATTATGGTAAACCTAACCATAGCATGAAACATATGGATCCAAATCAGCCCCTTACGAAGCAACGCATAAACTAGGGTTTAAGCTTCCGTCACTCTAGCAACCCATCATCTTCTTATTACTCCCCAATGCCTTCCTCTAGGCCCAAACAATGGTGAAGTGTCATGTAGTCAACGTTCACATGACACCACTAGAGGAGAGACAACATACATCTTATCAAAACATCGAACGAATACCAAATTCACATGACTACTAATAGCAAGACTTCTCCCATGTCCTCAGGAACAAACGTAACTACTCACAAAGCATATTCGTGTTCATAATCAGAGGGGTATTAATATGCATAATGGATCTGAACATATGATCTTCCACCAAATAAACTGACTAGCATCAACTACTAGGAGTAATCAACACTACTAGCAACCTACAGGTACCAATCTCAGACTTAGAGACAAAGATTGGATACAAGAGATGAACTAGGGTTTGAGAGGAGATGGTGCTGATGAAGATGTTGATGAAGATGGACCCCCTCCCAATGATAGGATCGTTGGTGATGACGATGGCGATGATTTCCCCCTCCCGGAGGGAAGTTTCCCTCGCAGAACAGCTCTGCTAGAGCCCTAGATTGGTTCCGCCAAGGTTCCACCTCGTGGCGGCGGAGTCTCGTCCCAAAAGCTTGCTTATGATTTTTTTCCAGGGTAAAAGACTTCATATAGCATAAGATGGACACCGAAGGCCTTCCAGGGGGCCCACGATGTAGGGGGGCGCGCCCAGGGGGGTAGGGCCCGCCTCCCACCCTCGTGGCCAGGTGGTGGCCCCCCTCTGGTAGTTTCTTCGCTCAGTATTTTTCATTAATTCCAAAAATGACTTCCGTGAAGTTTCAGGGCTTTTGGAGCTGTGCATAATAGGTCTCTAATATGTGCTCCTTTTCCAGCCCAGAATTCCAGCTGCCGACATTCTCGCTCTTCATGTAAACCTTATAAAGTAAGAGAGAATAAGCATAAGTATTGTGACATAATGTGTAATAACAGCCCATAATGCGATAAATATTGATATAAAAGCATGATGCAAAATGGACGTATCATATATATACATGCTGGAGCCTCAGTGCTTGTAGTTGCTCTCTTCACACTCTCTCACCCTCTCCAGATCTAAAAAGACTTCGTTTGCCTCTCTCTCTCCCCTCATTGCTAGTCAAAGAGCCGGCAGGATCTGTCTGCCGGGAAGGGAAGGAGGCTTAACGTTGTCGCCGTCGGTGAGGGAGGGAATCCACCACCGGCGCAGCTGTTCTCTTTCACCCAGCGGCGGCGCGGGAGGGCCTCCGACCCCTTCTTCCTTGCCGCCGTACGTAGTGTGGCCGAACGGCCTCCGGTCGCCCACCGAACCACACCCCAAGAACCTTAAGGTATAATTTACTTATTCCACATGCATTGCTCTAGCTGCATGTGGGCTTTTTCCGCTTCTGCACTCGAATCTAGGTGTTGGATCAAATAGGAAAGTAGTGGGGAAAGTTGTATAGTATGAATCTAGGACGTGGTTCAAAGAGGAAAGGAATGGGGGAAAGTAGTTGGGAAAGTTGTATAGCATGAACCTAGGACGTGATTTAAAATGGAAAGGAAGGGGCGAAAGTAGTGGGGAAAGTTGTATACAATAAATCTTAGACGTGGTTCAAAGAGGAAAGGAATGGGGGAACGTAGTGGGGAAAGTTGTATAGCATGAATCTAGGACGTGGTTCAAAGAGGAAAGGAAGGGGGAAAGTACTAGTACAAACTGGCTATCCAGCACCTACGTTGGTCGAAAAGGGAAAACAATGACAAACACAGTACACACATCTCTAACAAACTGATCTTTTTGTTCCGGGGGACAAGGCTATAGAGTTTGAGCATGACTCCTTGGTTGTTTCGGGGGACAAGCGCAATACCTACTGCGCTCACATAGGGAAAGGAGTCTAAAGATAACAAAACTGGTACCAACACAAATATGATCCTTGGTTGTTTGTTCTTTGTTGCAACAGACTGTGCATCACCCCTTCATACATCAGTAGATGCACATGGTGCTGGTGCGTCCACTTTCCCGTGCAACTCTTTAGCTATTGTTAATCTAAGGCCCTATTTGGTTTAAAAGTCCCTAGTCCCTACCTGCTTGGTTCCAGGGACTAAACATGGACTAGAGGTTATTAAATAACATGCTAAAATACCATGTTACCCCTAGTAATGAACTAATAGAGAGAAGGTGCGATGTGGGGCAGGGGCAACTGTTCGAAAAAGTCCCCAAAAGACTCTCCCTCGGGGTCTTCTTTCTTTAGTCCCAAATGCCCACTTTTAGTCCCTAAATGTCCCTTCTGTTTGGTTTAGATGGGACTAACATGGACTTTTTTTAGTCCCTACACCAAAAAGTCCCTGTAAACACACACCCTCTAATAATGTCATTGGAAAATTAATGCAATGCCACAGTTAAAAGCAAATTACATGTTTAACGAATTTTATTGTTAATATAATCTCCCTATTAATATTAATCAATGCCACCGTTTGAGAAATGCTACTGTCTTGCTTTCTTTTCCATTTAGAAAAGTTAGATGCTTCTTTTTATTGGCTTATGTGTCATCCACCGTTATTGACCACTAGTTGTTTCCTTTGCACCTCTGTGTAAACAGGGTTATCTACTTCACCTTGTTGCTATTGTGACCTTTTGTTGCACTGCACAAAACACTTTTGTTTTAAGAGTGTTTTGTGCAGTTCAACCAAAATGTCACACCGACAATGTTGCTTGATTGCTTGATCTTAGTGGAACTGCACAAGAGGAGATCTTACTTCCTATCCGTGTTGGCAAATTTGGTTCAGATCTTCTTCTTGTGAGTTGTTTGAATTCCGCGTCATGAGAGGTCAGTACTAGCTTTCTTTCACATGATTGTGCAGTGTGCTTTCATATGTTGTGCTACTTGTACGGTAATGTTGCTTGATTTTAGTGAACCGCACAAATGGAGACAAGACTTCCAATCTGTATGTGAACCGTAATATCCCATTGAGGTAAGATAAGGATTTTTCACAAATGTTGGCCTGTATTTTGCCACTTTCATCAGGAAATTAATGTAATTGTTTAGTGCTATACTTGTGCTCCCTAATTAACATGCCAAATCTTACATTGAAGGCGAAGCTTGTCTGTTATTGAACCAAGTGATGAAGGGGAAGAACAAGCGGAAGAAAAACAAAATTCAAGTCCCGGTGCTGTAATGACGCACTAGAACTCTGATGACACAATTAATGATATATTTTTGCATCTTAATTTATTGCTATGGCTGGAACGAGCAATTGTTTTGCCACTGATTTGATGCCACTCTTAATGTAATATGTAATTATCTCTACTTGTGCATAGAGGGATCTTCTTTGAAGATGCCATATATTTTAATGGAACTGCACAAGAAGATGTTGGAAACATTAAATTAATCGAGGAGTATATAGTAAGCATGGCAACCACAGTAGATAACAACAGATGGTTGCGGAGAAGTGCTTTATCTGTATGCTCTACACAATAAGCCTCCTGACAAAGGTTGGTACTCACCCATGGATTTCATCCATATGATTGAGCTTTGTCATCTCTATTGGTGTTGTGCTACTGTTTAGATACTGTCATGAGAAAGTGGTATTGTCCTTGAGAAGTGCTTCATCTGTGCTGTTTTAAATATTTCCTTTCCTTTTTTCGGGCAAACAGAGATGCTAGCATTTAGTTGTCCTCTTGTCTTTGCACAACAGGATCATCTTCCTCTGAAGAAGAATACGGAGTACGTGAAGTGACTAGTTCCGATTATGCCAGGATGAAGAAGCGCTGTCTATCTTCTCATCTGAAGGAGGAGTTGAAGGATGGTTACATTACTCCCCACAAGACCAAACTAACTTTAGCTCAGAAGGACTGACATATCTCCATCTTTTTGCTGTGATGCGCAAGTACAATGTTGTTCTAGGATTCTTTCCGGTGAGTTCCATTTTTTAAAAAGTGTGCTCTACATGGACCATGTAGGTGCCTGTTTAAACTGTCAATTCATAGTACATGTTGCTTTATACTAATCACTTTTTTTGTATTTGTGCAAACAGGGGTGCTCAGCTTGATTTCAATGGGAACTGCACAAAATGTTTATGAATACATCAAATCATTCATTTCCACCACAAGAAAGGAGGTGTCGATATGTTCAAGGCGTTGCAACATATAAGGGTGAAATCATACAAGCTATGCGCGAATTTGGTTGATTTTGGTGGAATTGCACAAAAAGAACAGCCGGTTTATTTAGCACGAGGTGCCATGTCAATGTCCGAACTGATGGAAAAGCCTTCTCATTCCACAATCATAGGCATTTGATATTTTGGAATGGGAAAACCTTGTCAAAGTTTGCTCATTGATGCACAAAAACAACAAGCATTTGACATTTTGGAATGGGACAACCTTGTCAAATTTTGCTCATTGATGTTAGCAAGAAGATATGCGTTTGATATTTTCAAATGGGACGCCCTTTGCTGTCAGCAACGTCGATATATTTTTCTTTATTCTTTAGTTGTGAAGTAAATATTGGCTCTGACATGTGAATCGCTGAGATGCATAATCATCGATTGTTTTGAATGTTCTCTATGAATTGCCAGGCCTGTGTGTTTGATTGCAATGTGCAGGAACGCTAAAAAGATGCTCAAACTCTTTGTACTCCGGTCAAAGTAGAGATACTTTGACTGCAGACAAAACTTGTATGCAGACTAAAAAGGACCGGAGAGAGTACATGTGAAATTGCGGCAACGAGGTGATCACCCTGGGAATAATGCTAGTACGTTTTGTTTTGCATGTTCATCCAATGCCAGTGATACAAGAATTCAAACTAATCGAACTAAATTCATTCATGCTCGGTCGGATTTCGTATAAACATGCCGGATTTCATTACATTTTCTTACATTCTTCAACTAAAAAGGGGTGCGCTGGAGGTATAATTAATTAACCGAAGCTACCCACCCGTGTCCGGCTGAGCTGAATAGAAGCTTCTTCTTCAGTGGAATAAGCCTCAGTGACTTAACTGCAGGTGCAGGTGCGTAACTAACATGTGGCCCAGATGCTTGTTGGGCCCACGTGTTAGTGAGCCAACTGCACAAGTAGAAGCAGCGTCCTTCTCCAACATAGCTCTCCGACTCCACGTCGCCGCTAAGAAGCTAATCGGCCGTCAATGGTCAACCCGCCTAGCTTGGCTTCAACCGGAGGGTAGCAGCGGTGGCCTTACTTGGACCCGAGCGGCGGCGACCTACCGTGTTATACTCTTCCTCGTTTTTTGTGTGGCGCGGCCTTGTTGGCAGCGGGGCGGGGCCTCGACGGAGCAGGCGATGTCCTCTATCTCGTTGCTGGCGGGGCGGCGCCTCGGCAGAGCGAGGGAAATCCTCCCCGTCGTTGCTGGCAAGGTGGGGCCTCGGCTGAGCCGGGGACGTCCTCTGCCTCGTTGTTGGCGGGGAGGGGTCTCGGCGGAGTAGGGCCTCTGCCTCGGTGCCGGTGGGACGGGGCCTCGGAGGAGTCGGCGGTGTCCTCTGCCTCGTTGTTGGCGCCACGGGGCCTCGGCAGAGCAGGGCCTCGTCGATGCCAGCGGAGAGGGGACTCGTCGGAGCCGGCATTGTCCTGTGCCTCATCCTCGGTCTCACCAAATAGCACCTCGCCCGCTTCATCGTCCTCTTTGTAGGCGTCTTCAGCCTCCGCCACCCGCATGTGGTACCGCCAGCGCTCGTGGCGGCCCTCGCGGGCAGAGCGGTACGAGTTGAGCAGCGCCTCCTGCTCCGCCCGCTCCATGGTGATCTGCTCCTCCGCCTGCATATGCTCCTGGAGGAGATGGTGGTTGTTGGCAGCATCGGCCTGCGCCTCCCGGAACTGCTCCTCATGCTTCTGCCTCACCGTGTCCATGTATTGGGCTCGGGCCTCGCCGATGGCATGGAGGAGGGGGTTGGGGTCGGATCGTCGACTACCATATTCTCCATTGGGACGTCGTCGTCCTCTGGCTGCCTACCGGCCAGGCAATCAGCAGCAATGGCTGACATCTCCTTGTGGTCCGTCGTCCGCCCGACGGAAGAGCGCTGGAGCGCAAGGAAGCCATGGTGGGCTGTAGTGGTGTAAACAGGAGAAAGGGAACGGAGGCGAATGACTACAGCTATGGCCGGCGTAGCAATTTATATAGCAATGATGGGCAGCGGAGGGACAGACATGTGGCGCCGGAGTAGCCGCCTCGACAACCGCGTATCATTAATGTGGGTGGCAGATGATGTCTACTACACAACCTTCTTCTTGTAGACGTTGTTGGGCCTCCAAGGGAAGAGGTTTGTAGCACAGTAGAAAATTTCCCTCAAGTGGATGACTTAAGGTTTATCAATCCGTAGGAGGCATAGGGTGAAGATGGTCTCTCTCAAACAACCCTGCAACCAAATAACAAAGAGTCTCTTGTGTCCCCAACACACCCATTACAACGGTAAATTGTATAGGTGCACTAGTTCAGCGAAGAGATGGTGATACAAGTGCAATATGGATGGTAGATATGGGTATTTGTAATCTGAAAATATAAGACAACTAGGTAGCAAGTGGTAAAAGTGAGCGTAAACGGTACTGCAATGCAAGGAAACAAGGCCTAGGGTTCATACTTTCACTAGTGCAAGTTCTCTCAACAATAATAACATAATTGGATCATATAACAATCCCTCAACATGCAACAAAGAGTCACCCCAAAGTCACTAATAGCAGAGAACAAACAAAGAGATTATCGTAGGGTACGAAACCACCTCAAAGTTATCCTTTCTGATCGATCTATTCAAGAGTCCGTAGTAAAATAACACGAAGCTATTCTTTCCGTTCGATCTATCCTAGAGTTCATACTAGAATAACACCTTAAGACACATATCAACCAAAACCCTAATGCCACATAGATACTCTAATGTCACCTCAAGTATCAGTGGGTATGATTATACGATATGCATCACACAATCTCAGATTCATGCATTCAACCAACACAAAGAACTTCAAAGAGTGCCCCAAAGTTTCTACCAGAGAGTCAAGACAAAAACGTGTGCCAACCCCTATGCATAAGTTCACAAGGTCACAGAACTCGCAAGTTGATCACCAAAACATACATCAAGTGGATCACGTGAATATCCCATTGTCACCAGAGATAAGCACGTGCAAGACATATATCAAGCGTTCTCAAATCCTTAAAGACTCAATCCGATAAGATAACTTCAAAGGGAAAACTCAAACCATTACAAGAGAGTAGAGGGGGAGAAACATCATAAGATCCAACTGTAATAGCAAAGCTCGCGATACATCAAGATCGTGCCAAATCAAGAACATGAGAGAGAGAGAGAGATCAAACACATAGCTACTGGTACATACCCTCAGCCCCGAGGATGAACTACTCCCTCCTTGTCATGGTGAGCGCCGGGATGATGAAGATGGCCACCGGTGAGGGATTCCCCCTCCATCAGGGTGACGGAACAGGGCCCCGATTGGTTTTTGGTGGCTACAGAGGCTTGCAGCGGCGTAACTCCCGATCTAGGTTTCTTTCTGGGTGTTTCTGTATATATAAGAGGTGTTGGCATTGGGAACAAGTCAGGGGGTCTCCGAGGAGGCCACGAGGTAGGGGGCGCGCCCAGGGGGGTAGGGCGCGTCCCCCACCCTCGTGGGTGCCTCGGGACTCTTCTGTCCCATCTCCGATACTCCCTGGGCTTCTTCTGGTCCAAAAATAAGCCCCGTGATTTTTCAGGTCAATTGGACCCCCTTTGGTTTTCCTTTTCTGCGATACTCAAAAACAAGGAAAAAACCGAAACTGTCACTCGGCTCTAGGTTAATAGGTTAGTCCCAAAAATCATATAAAATAGCATATAAATGCATATAAAAAATCCTATATGGATAATATAATAGCATGGAACAATCAAAAATAATAGATACGTTGGAGATGTATCAAGCATCCCCAAGCTTAATTCCTGCTCGTCCTCGAGTATGTAAATGATAAAAACACAATTTTTGATGTGGAATGCTACCTAACATATTTACCATGTAATCTTCTTTATTGTGGCATGAATGTTCAGATCTGAAAGATTCAAGAAAAAAGTTTAATATTGACATAAAAATAATAATACTTCAAGCATACTAATCAAGCAATGTCTTCTCAAATTAACATAGCCAAAGAAAGCTCATCCCTGCAAAATCATATAGTTTGTTCATGCTTCGTTTTAGTCACACAAAATTCTCCCATCATGCACAACCCCGACGACAAGCCAAGCAATTGTTTCATACTTTAGTATTCTCAAACTTTTACAACTTTCGAGCAATACATGAGCGCGAGCCATGGACATAGCACTACAGGTGGAATAGAATATGATGATGGAGGTTGTGTCGAGAAGACAAAAAGGGAGAAAGTCTCACATCAACGCGGCTAATCAACGAGCTATGGAGATGCCCATCAATTCATGTCAATGCGAGGAGTAGGGATAGCCGTGCAACGGATGCACTAGAGCTATAAATGTATGAAAGCTCAACAAAGGAAACTAAGTGGGTGTGCATCCAACTTGCTTGTTCACGAAGACCTAGGGCATTTTGAGGAAGCCCATCATTGGAATATACAAGCCAAGTTCTATAACGAAAATTCCCACTAGTATATGAAAGTGACAAAATAAGAAACTCTCTATCATGAAGATCATGGTGCTACTTTGAACCACAAGTGTGGAAAAAAGGATAGTAGCATTGTCCCTTCTCTCTTTTTCTCTCATTTTTTTGGGCCTTCTCTTTTTTTGGCATTTCTGTTTTTTTATTTGGCCTTTCTCTTTTATTATTTGGCCTTTCTCTTTTTTCCTCACACGGGACAATGCTCTAATAATGATGATCATCACACTTCTATTTATTTACAATTTAAGGATTACAACTCGATACTAGAACAAAATATGACTCTATATGAGTGCCTCCGGCGGTGTACCGGGATAGGCAATGAACCAAGAGTGACATGTATGAAAAATTATGCATGGTGGCCTTGCCACAAATACGATGTCAACTACATGATCATGCAAAGCAATATGACAATGATGGACGTGTCATAATAAACAGAACGGTGGAAAGTTGCATGGCAATATATCTCAGAATGGCTATGGAAATGCCATAATAGGTAGGTATGGTGGCTGTTTTGAGGAAGATATAATGAGGCTTATGTGTGATAGAGCGTATCATATCACAGGATTTGGATGCACCAGCGAAATTTGCACCAACTCTCGAGGTGAGAAAGGGCAATGCACGGTACCGAAGAGGCTACCAATGATGGAAGGGTGAGAGTGCGTATAATCCACGGACTCAACATAAGTCATAAAGAACTCACATACTTATTGCAAAAATCTACAAGTCATCGAAACCAAGCACTAAGCGCATGCTCCAAGGGGGTTAGATTGGTAGGAAAAGACCATCGCTCGTCCCCGACCGCCACTCATAAGGAAAGCAATCAAAGAACACCTCATGCTTCAAATTTGTCACACTACGGTTACCATACATGCATGCTATGGGACTTGCAAACCTCAACACGAGTATTTCTCAACTTCACAATCACTCAACTAGCACGACTCTAATATCACAATCTTTATATCTCAAAACAATTATCAAGTATCAAACTTCTTATAGTATTCAATGCACTTTATATGAAAGTTTTTATTATACCCATCTTGGATGCCTATCATATTAGGACTAGTTTCATAACCAAAGCAAATTAACATGATGTTCTAAAGGACTCTCAAAATAATATAAGTGAAGCATGAGAGTTCATCTATTTCTTCAAAATAAAACCACCGCCGTGCTCTAAAAAGATATAAGTGAAGCAGTAGAGCAAACGACAAACTACTCCGAAAGATATAAGTGAAGATCAATGAGTAGTTGAATAATTATGTAACTATGTGAAGACTCTCTAACACTAGCAAATTTTCCCTCAAGTGGATGACCTAAGGTTTATCAATCCGTGGGAGGCATAGGATGAAGATGGTCTCTCTCAAACAACCCTGCAACCAAATAACAAAGAGTCTCTTGTGTCCCCAACACACCCAATACAACGGTAAATTGTATAGGTGCACTAGTCCGGCGAAGAGATGGTGATACAAGTGCAATATGGATGGTAGATATGGGTATTTGTAATCTGAAAATATATAAACAGCAATGTAGCAAGTGGTAAAAGTGAGCATAAACGGTACTGCAATGCTAGTAAACAAGGCCTAGGGTTCATACATTCACTAGTGCAAGTTCTCTCAACAATAATAACATAATTGGATGATATAACAGTCCCTCAACATGCAACAAAGAGTCAATCCAAAGTCACTAATAGCGGAGAACAAACGAAGAGATTATTGTAGGGTATGAAACCACCTCAAAGTTATCCTTTCTGATCGATCTATTCAAGAGTCTGTAGTAAAATAACACGAAGCTATTCTTTCCGTTCAATCTATCCTAGAGTTCGTACTAGAATAAAACCTTAAGATACATATCAACCAAAACCCTAATGTCACCTAGATACTCCAATGTCACCTCAAGTATCCACGGGTATGATTATACGATATGCATCACACAATCTCAGATTCATCTATTCAACCAACACAAAGAACTTCAAAGAGTGCCCCAAAGTTTGTACCAGAGAGTCAAGACGAAAACGTGTGCCAACCCCTATGCATAAGTTCACAAGGTTACGGAACTCACAAGTTGATCACCAAAACATACATCAAGTGGATCACGTGAATATCCCATTGTCACCACAGATAAGCACGTGCAACACATACATCGAGTGTTCTCAAATCCTTAAAGACTCAATCCGATAAGATAACTTCATAGGGAAAACTCAATCCATTACAAGAGAGTAGAGGGGGAGAAACATCATAAGATCCAACTGTAATAGCAAAGCTCGCGATACATCAAGATCGTGCCAAATCAAGAACAAGAGAGAGAGAGAGAGAGAGAGAGAGAGAGAGAGAGAGAGAGAGATCAAACACATAGCTACTGTTACATACCCTCAGCCCTGAGGATGAACTACTCCCTCCTTGTCATGGTGAGCGCCGGGATGATGAAGATGGCCATCGGTGAGGGATTCCCCCTCCGGTAGGGTGCCGGAACAGGGTCTCGATTGGTTTTTGGTGGCTACAGAGGCTTGCGGCGGCGTAACTCCCGATCTAGGTTTCTTTCTGGGGGTTTCTGTATATATAAGAAGTGTTGGCATTGGGAACAAGTCAGGGGGTGTCCGAGGCGGCCACGAGGTAGGGGGCGCGCCCAGGGGGGTAGGGCGCGTCCCCCACCCTCGTGGGTGCCTCGGGACTCTTCTGGCCCATCTCCCGTACTCCGTGGGCTTCTTCTGGTCCAAAAATAAGCTCCGTGATTTTTCAGGTCAATTGGACCCCCTTTGGTTTTCCTTTTCTGCAATACTCAAAAACAAGGAAAAAACCGAAACTGTCACTCGGCTCTAGGTTAATAGGTTAGTCCCAAAAATCATATAAAATAGCATATAAATGCATATAAAAAATCCTATATGGATAATATAATAGCATGGAACAATCAAAAATAATAGATACGTTGGAGATGTATCAAGCATCCCCAAGCTTAATTCCTGCTCGTCCTCGAGTATGTAAATGATAAAAACACAATTTTTGATGTGGAATGCTACCTAACATATTTACCATGTAATCTTCTTTATTGTGGCATGAATGTTCAGATCTAAAAGATTCAAGAAAAAAGTTTAATATTGACATAAAAATAATAATACTTCAAGCATACTAACCAAGCAATTATGTCTTCTCAAATTAACATAGCCAAAGAAAGCTCGTCCCTGCAAAATCATATAGTTTCTCCATGCTTCATTTTAGTCACACAAAATTCTCCCATCATGCACAACCCCGACGACAAGCCAAGAAATTGTTTCATACTTTAGTATTCTCAAACTTTTACAACTTTCACGCAATACATGAGCGCGAGCCATGGACATAGCACTACGGGTGGAATAGAATATGATGATGGAGGTTGTGTCGAGAAGACAAAAAGGGAGAAAGTCTCGCATCAACGCGGCTAATCAACGAGCTATGGAGATGCCCATCAATTCATGTCAATGCGAGGAGTAGGGATAGCCGTGCAACGGATGCACTAGAGCTATAAATGTACGAAAGCTCAACAAAGGAAACTAAGTGGGTGTGCATCCAACTTGCTTGTTCATGAAGACCTAGGGCATTTTGAGGAAGCCCATCGTTGGAATATACAAGCCAAGTTCTATAACGAAAATTCCCACTAGTATATGAAAGTGAGAAAATAAGAAACTCTCTATCATGAAGATCATGGTGCTACTTTGAAGCACAAGTGTGGGAAAAAGGATAGTAGCATTGTCCCTTCTCTCTTTTTCTCTCATTTTTTGGGCCTTCTCTTTTTTTGGCATTTCTGTTTTTTTATTTGGCCTTTCTCTTTTTTCCTCACACGGGACAATGCTCTAATAATGATGATCATCACACTTCTATTTATTTACAATTTAAGGATTACAACTCGATACTAGAACAAAATATGACTCTATATGAGTGCCTCCGGCGGTGTACCGGGATATGCAATGAATCAACAGTGACATGTATGAAAAATTATGCATGGTGGCCTTGCCACAAATACGATGTCAACTACATGATCGTGCAAAGCAATATGACAATGATGGACGTGTCATAATAAACAGAACGGTGGAAAGTTGCATGGCAATATATCTCAGAATGGCTATGGAAATGCCATAATAGGTAGGTATGGTGGCTGTTTTGAGGAAGATATAATGAGGCTTATGTGTGATAGAGCGTATCATATCACGGGATTTGGATGCACCAGCGAAATTTGCACCAACTCTCGAGGTGAGAAAGGGCAATGCACGGTACCGAAGAGGCTACCAATGATGGAAGGGTGAGAGTGCGTATAATCCACAGACTCAACATTAGTCATAAAGAACTCACATACTTATTGCAAAAATCTACAAGTCATCAAAACCAAGCACTACGCGCATGCTCCAAGGGGGTTAGATTGGTAGGAAAAGACCAACGCTCGTCCCCGACCGCCACTCATAAGGAAAGCAATCAAAGAACACCTCATGCTTCAAATTTGTCACACTACGGTTACCATACATGCATGTTATGGGACTTGCAAACCTCAACACGAGTATTTCTCAACTTCACAATCACTCAACTAGCACGACTCTAATATCACAATCTTTATATCTCAAAACAATTATCAAGTATCAAACTTCTCATAGTATTCAATGCACTTTATATGAAAGTTTTTATTATACCCATCTTGGATGCCTATCATATTAGGACTAGTTTCATAACCAAAGCAAATTAACATGATGTTCTAAAGGACTCTCAAAATAATATAAGTGAAGCATGAGAGTTCATCTATTTCTTCAAAATAAAACCACCGCCGTGCTCTAAAAAGATATAAGTGAAGCAGTAGAGCAAACGACAAACTAATCCAAAAGATATAAGTGAAGATCAATGAGTAGTTGAATAATTATGTAACTATGTGAAGACTCTCTAACACTAGCAAATTTTCCCTCAAGTGGATGACCTAAGGTTTATCAATCCGTGGGAGGCATAGGATGAAGATGGTCTCTCTCAAACAACCCTGCAACCAAATAACAAAGAGTCTCTTGTGTCCCCAACACACCCAATACAACGGTAAATTGTATAGGTACACTAGTCCGGCGAAGAGATGGTGATACGAGTGCAATATGGATGGCAGATATGGGTATTTGTAATCTGAAAATATATAAACAGCAAGGTAGCAAGTGGTAAAAGTGAGCATAAACGGTACTGCAATGCTAGTAAACAAGGCCTAGGGTTCATACATTCACTAGTGCAAGTTCTCTCAACAATAATAACATAATTGGATGATATAACAGTCCCTCAACATGCAACAAAGAGTCAATCCAAAGTCACTAATAGCGGAGAACAAACGAAGAGATTATTGTAGGGTATGAAACCACCTCAACGTTATCCTTTCTGATCGATCTATTCAAGAGTCCGTACTAAAATAACACGAAGCTATTCTTTCCGTTCAATCTATCCTAGAGTTCGTACTAGAATAACACCTTAAGATACATATCAACCAAAACCCTAATGTCACCTAGATACTCCAATATCACCTCAAGTATCCATGGGTATGATTATACGATATGCATCACACAATCTCAGATTCATCTATTCAACCAACACAAAGAACTTCAAAGAGTGCCCCAAAGTTTGTACCAGAGAGTCAAGATGAAAACGTGTGCCAACCCCTATGCATAAGTTCACAAGGTTACCGAACTCACAAGTTGATCACCAAAACATACATCAAGTGGATCACGTGAATATCCCATTGTCACCACAGATAAGCACGTGCAACACATACATCAAGTGTTCTCAAATCCTTAAAGACTCAATCCGATAAGATAACTTCAAAGGGAAAACTCAATCCATTACAAGAGAGTAGAGGGGGAGAAACATCATAAGATCCAACTGTAATAGCAAAGCTCGCGATACATCAAGATCGTGCCAAATCAAGAACACGAGAGAGAGAGAGAGAGAGAGAGAGAGAGAGAGATCAAACACATAGCTACTGGTACATACCCTCAGCCCCGAGGATGAACTACTCCCTCCTTGTCATGGTGAGCGCCGGGATGATGAAGATGGCCACCGGTGAGGGATTCCCCCTCCGGCAGGGTGCCGGAACAGGGTCCCGATTGGTTTTTGTTGGCTACAGAGGCTTGCGGCGGTGTAACTCCCGATCTAGGTTTCTTTCTGGGGCTTTCTGTATATATAAGAGGTGTTGGCATTGGGAACAAGTCAGGGGGTCTCCGAGGTGGCCACGAGGTAGGGGGGCGCCCAGGGGGGTAGGGCGCGTCCCCCACCCTCGTGGGTGCCTTGGGACTCTTCTGGCCCATCTTCGATACTCCATGGGCTTCTTCTGGTCCAAAAATAAGCTCCGTGAATTTTCAGGTCTGTTGGACTCCCTGTGGTTTTCCTTTTCTGCGATACTCAAAAACAAGGAAAAAACAGAAACTGTCACTAGGCTCTGGGTTAATAGGTTAGTCCCAAAAATCATATAAAATAGCATATAAATGCATATAAAATATCCTATATGGATAATATAATAGCATGGAACAATCAAAAATTATAGATACGTTGGAGATGTATCAAGCATCCCCAAGCTTAATTCCTGCTCATCCTCGAGTATGTAAATGATAAAAACAGAAGTTTTGATGTGGAATGCTACCTAACATATTTATCAATGTAATCTTCTTTATTGTGCCATGAATGTTCAGATCTGAAAGATTCAAGAAAAAAGTTTAATATTGACATAAAAATAATAATACTTCAAGCATACTAACCAAGCAATTATGTCTTCTCAAAATAACATAGCCAGAGAAAGCTCATCCCTGCAAAATCATATAGTTTCTCCATGCTTCATTTTAGTCACACAAAATTCTCCCATCATGCACAACCCCAACGACAAGCCAAGCAATTATTTCATACTTTAGTATTCTAAAAAAAATTCAACTTTCACGCAATACATGAGCGCGAGCCATGGACATAACACTACGGGTGGAATAGAATCTGATGATGGAGGTTGTGTCGAGAAGACAAAAATGGAGAAAGTCTCGCACCAACGCGGCTAATCAACGAGCTATGGAGATGCCCATCAATTCATGTCAATCCGAGGAGTAGGGATTGCCGTGCAACGGATGCACTAGAGCTATAAATGTATGAAAGCTCAACAAAGGAAACTAAGTGGGTGTGCATCCAACTTGCTTGCTCACGAAGACCTAAGGCATTTTGTCGGGGAAACTGATCCTCGAACACCTATGGGACCGGCGGACCGAGCCCCTTTCGGTTCGGTGGTGGGCGGAGATCGCGCGAAGAGCAGATCGAGGCGAAGCACACGAGCAGTTTACCCAGCTTCGGGCCGCACGGATGCGTAAAACCCTACTGCTGCTTTTTGGTTTGTATTGAGTTCTTGCTCGGGAGCGCTGGGTGCTACAGTACATACCAGTAGCTAACGAGACCGAGCATGAGTGTTTTTCTGCCTCGAACCCCCCTCTACGTTGCGCATGTGCCTCCTTTTATATGCTCAAGGGGTCACCAACAGGTGGCAACGTAGACAAGGGTAAAAATGGAAAGGTGTTCCGGTTGGTACAACTACCTGTACAGTGTATCATACCTAACCCTGACAGCAGGGGACAAAGGCATTAAATGCCCGTCTGCGTCGCCCAAATAGTGTAGAAAAGGACCGTCAGGGACGCCACTGCTTGCCACGATGGCAGTCTTGTCATCGCGGCTTGCCACCGCGCACCGCTGGCTGCACAGCCTCCTGCCACGCGCGCCTGGAAAGGTCCCAGAGCGACACGTTGGTGGATGTGCTGGAGCGCGGGTACAGAGTGGTAGCTTGCCGCAGCAAGCGCCTTGCCGCGGCCGTCGCCTTGTCGCGTACGGAAGCTTGTCGCTCACTGAGCCTTGGTTGGCCTTCCCGGCAAGCTCCTCTTGCCGGGGCCTTGGTTAGCCTTTCCGGCAAGCTCCTCTTGCCGGGGCCTTGTCTCCTTGGCTTGAATACTTTGTTCTTGAATGGCTCCAAAGGAACCACGGAGGACCTTGGCGGTCACCCGGCAAGCCTTGCCGCGGGGTGCTGCGACTGCCCGTGCACAAGTTCGGGATACTAGGGTACCCCTACTCTAGTACACCGACAGGAGCCCCCGGGCCTGGGCCACACACGGTGCCGAGCGCTGTTGGGTCAGGCCCAAAACAGGGCACGGGCACGCGCGGCCTGGGTTACGCCGTATCTTACTCCATATCCAGCGCGCCCTCCCCGAACGGCACGCGTCGAATGCAGCGTCATGGGAGAGATCGTGGGTGGTTTCTTTATTCGGAAAGGCGGAACGTCCGCCCTCTCCCTCTTTATAAGCAGGGGAAACAGGGGCAGTTTGTCCATTCCGCCGGTTGCTACTCCAATCTCGAAAACCTCCGCCGCTCCCCCTTCTTCTCAAAGCCGAAGGAGAGCAGCGCTTCGTCCCCCATCGCCACCAGCACCACCAACACCGTCGATCTCCCCCACCACCTCCGCCATGGCTCCGAAAGGCGACAAGGGGAAGGTCGTGAAGTCGGCCGAGGCGCAGCGGCTCGCGACGCAGCGAAAGGAGCGGGCAATCTTCCCCCCCAAGCTCGCCGCGGACGAGCTGAGGGAGTACTACTACCTCTTCTGGTCGACGGAGACACGAGCGCATCCGCGCACGAAGGTACTTCCAGCCGCCGCTTGGAAAATGGCTCCAAATGGATATCCCTTCTTCGCGTTGTTCTTCTACTGTGGGCTCTGCCCGCCTTTCTCTGAATTTTTCTGCGACATTATGAACACCTACGGGTTCCGCCTCCTTGACTTCACCCCCAATGCCGTTCTGACCATGGCAGTTTTCGCACATCTCTGCGAAAACTTTGTCGGAGTCCATCCAAACGTAGCTCTTTTTCGCCACTTCTTTATGCCCCGAGTTGAGAGAGGAGAGCCTCTATCCGGCGGAATCGCCTGGATCTCGAGAGCTGGCAAGAAGGAAGCTTATCTGGAGGGAGAGCTTCGCAGCAAGTGGGAGGAATGGAGAGCAGACTGGTGCTGGATTGTCGAGGAGAACACGCAGCCGTTTACCGCCCGGCGCCAAGCCCCAGTAGTGCTCGGCAACGATTGGAGCAACGTGGCCCCGGAAGACGATAGGCTGAAGATTGCCGTCACCCGGATCCAACGCCTCAGGTTTGCCGGGCTCACTGTAGGCGCCGTTGGCGTAGATTTTCTTCGCCGCCGCATCGCCCCCCTGCAGGAGAGGAGGAGACCCGCCTGGGAGTTCAAGAATGCGACGGACATCATGAGGCTGCGCCCGGGCCTCAACTTCAACTTCACTGTCTTGGAACTTGACGCGATGCTCCATTAGCTGTTCAAGTGCGACCCTGATCATCCCGAAGTGTTCAGGTTGCCGCAGGGTGTCGTTCCGCTGTGCAACAACTCCTCGCTCGACCGCATTCGTGCAATGATGTCGCTGTGCGATTCGCATGGAATTGTCCCAACTTGGCAAGAGCCTGCAGACGACGTCGTGCAGGAGTTCTTTGATGGCTTGGTAGAAGTGCCGGTCCGCCCCGATGAACAGAGAAGCCTCACTCGCGACACCACCGATGAGGAGATGGAGCGCATCGCCACTAGGCTGGAAGAGGCGGCGGCAGCCGCTGCCGCGGGCGAGTTTGGATTCACCGTGGAGGAGGCAGAGGCAGCAGAGGCAGCAGAGGTGGCAAGCCTTGCCGAGTGAGAGGGGCTTGCCGGCGAGGAAGAGCTTGTCGGGCCTGAGGTCGAGTCGGGCGAGCCCGCCGAGGATACGGGCGGCTCGTTGGAGATCAACCCCTCTTCCTCTTCACCTCCAGACAGCTCGCCGCAAGCAGAGCCCCCAGCTCCACCAAGAAGGCGCCTCCGCAAGGCCGGGGACGTAGCGGAGCGGCAGACGAGTCAACAGCCGCCGCGCCGCACGACACGCTCCACCGCGGCAAGCACTGCTGCCGCGGGAACATCTCACGCCGCTGCGGCAACCGGAGCGGGGTCGTCTCAGACCATCGCCACTGCCCCCGCCAAGCGGCCAAGGGAACCTACTCCTCCGCCTCGTTGCGCCGGAGGTGAGCCGGGCTTCGACTTCTCCGCGCTCAGCTCCGACGAGGAAGAAGAAGAGTAAGATTCTTTGCTGTACTTGTAGTTCTTCAATTCTTGCTGTTTTGTCTTGTATCTGATTTGCTTTACTCCGAACTCATTCCTTTTCAGGACCCTGGCCCAGAGAGCGGCGAAGAGAGCCAAGGTCCCGGTGATTGTCATCGAGGACGATCCAACCGCGACAGCAGGGGGGTGTCCGAGACCACCTTGCCGGACCCGGCAACTATTCCCCAAAGCAGCCCCCAGCACAGCCCCCAGCGTAAGTATATGGTTTACTTCCCGCTGTTAGGCGCGCATGGGTGCTCTTTATTTGCTGACATCTGACTATTGGTCTGTGTAGGAGCAGAGCAGCCTCACCAGGAGCGCCCGGAGGTCGCCCCCGACATGCCATCTGCTTCGACTACGCCACCAAGGGAGAGGTCCCCGGCAAGGGAGAATTCTCCGGCAAGGGAGAAGTCTCCGGCAAGGGAGAGATCTCCGGCAAGGGACAGCACCAGCGGCCCCCCGGTGGCGGAGACCATAATTGTAGAACCCAGAACAGGTAATCCTCTCGCTTGAAAGTTTCCCTTGGGTTCTTCTTCTTTTGATCTTCTTTTTGGATATTTGCTTGACTTTTCTCCCTTTTCCGGCCGTCAGACCCATCTGCCACGGAGCCAATGGAGACCGAGGTCGCCGGCGAGGAGAATGTGTGCGGCAATATCGACGACGTCGCTGCCACCGAAGAAGCAGCCGGCGCTGATGATCCCGCCGGCGAAGAGGCCGCCAAAGCCGCGGCCGCAAAAGCTGGCGAGGGGTCTGGCGATCGCACTGACGACCCTGAGACCGCAGGAGCGCCAGGCGCTACGCCGACCGCCGATCCCTCCGCGCTGCCGCAGCGTCAGGCCCCGAAGAGCCCCAGCCAGGCGCCTATTTGAAGGCCGCCGGTCAAAGGAGAGATCTTGGATGGAGAGGTGCTTGCCTCCGCTGGGCTGACGATGGTTGATGCGCCGAGCAGCAGCAGCGATGAGCCTGAGGAGGAGCGGCTGCTGCGGAAGCTGGTGTCGCTCTACCGCGCCCGACAAGCCAAGCTGGAATCCCGAGAAGCGCTTGCCGCGAAGGCGGGAGCAGACATCGAGAAGCGCGCGGAGGAGCTCCGGGGTCTTAACCAGGAAGCTCTCCGGTCCCTGGCAGAGGAACGGGAGCAACTTGACGAGGAGCAGAAAGCCTTCCTCCTCGAGAAGGCAGAAGTTGAAGAGCAACAGCGGCTTGCCACCGAGAAGCTGTCTGCACAGGAGGGTGAATTGGCGCAGCTGAAGGTCAGCCTTGACAGCCACGAGGAGGAGCTTGCTGCGCGCGAGCAAATATTTGGCGGGGCTCTCAAGCAAGCAGAGGAAGCTGCCGCAGCTGCCGAGGCCGCCAAGAAGGAGCTGGAGACGAAGGTGGCGCAGCTGGAGGCCGATCTCAAGGCGAGCGGTGAAGAGCTTGCCGCGCTCAAGCGTGAGCGCGAGAAGGACGCCTACACCTTTGGCGAGCTGCAGGGTCGTCTCGTCAAGAAGGGCCAGGAGCTTAGCGCCGCCAGGGACTCCAACGCAGATCTTGAGTTGAAGCTGACTACTTTGACCAAGACGCTGGACGGCGCCAGGGAGCAGGAGGTGGCCTTGAAGGAGAAGATCAAGGCCGACGAGGCGCTACTGGCGAGTGCTGCTGCCGCCCAGAAAACTTTCAAGGAGAATGTGGAGCACTGGACGGAGGGTCTCGTGGATGTTGCCGCAGCCATCGACAGGGAGCTGGCGCAGCTGGGGATGGAGGATCTCGGGTATCCCTCCGATGAAAACCTCCAACCCAGCGCCAAGCTCACTTCGTTCTTCAAAGGCATGGCGACGACTCTCCAGCGGCTCCGGGAGAGGATCCCAAAGCAGCTGGCCGACGAGTCACGCGAGATCTGCGTGGGAGCTCTCCAAAATGTGTTGGTGAAGGTGGCCTTCCGCAACCCGGGCCTCAACCTCACCAACGTCCTCAAGTCCTTGCCGCCGGATGCTGATCTGGAAGCGCTCAAGACCCTTGTCGCACCCATTGTGGACAGGGTGAGCGGGATCAAGAGGGTTGAGGGCGATCGCGTAGATTAGGCCGCCCGTTTTCTCCTTTTCTTGTCGCTGCTGGTCATGTTATGAGAACAATCTATTAGAGCTGCGACAAGCTATCTTGTGATATAACTCTATTTTGGGTAGTGACTGCTATGTTATTTCCTTTACTTGATTCCTTCCTTTGTATGTTTTTGCCCTACGCTTTTAGGGAACTTGCCGGCGCAGGCACCTTAGCCGCGAGCGCTGAGTGCGGGACGTCAGCAGCCTGCTGGCGGTGCCGCTGCCGACAAGAAACCTTGTCGCAACTAGCCGCAGCTCACTTAAATTGTTGAGCGGACTCGAAACAAAGTAAGGGCGCAGCTAGCTACGAGTTGGTTCCTCCGCGCACAGGTTTTCCATACAAAGCACGGTCGTTCGAGGAAGATAACTTTAAAATTTAAAAAAAATCTGATTGCTCAAGCTTTGGCAACTTAGCTTTTCTGTCGTTTGCTTCCCAGTAAGGCGAAACTTTCTTGAACGACGCCTGGTCCACACCATTATCTTCTCCTTTCCCCCCGGCAAACTTGTGGGCGAGGGAACCTTCCTTTCCTTGAGAAAAGAAAGAAGAGAAAATAAAGATATGGAGCCTTACGGCTCGTTATTGCTTACCGGTGGTAGGTGCTGCACAAAGTGTCAGATAACACATGCAAAAAATAGAAAGCATGAAATTGACAAGATGTGCGGAGCACATGAGCTTTATTTATGCACGGGGTCTGCGCCTGGCTTTGTACAAAGGATTACATGCAATAGCGGCAAGACTTGTACGAAAGGTGGTTGCCGGAACAGGTTCCGGCAACCGCGCCTTACGGGTAAAACTTACGAAGATGCTCAATGTTCCAGGAGTTGCTCACCGGAATGCCATCTTCGGTCTCAAGGCGGACAGCGCCAGGCCTAGTGACTCGTTTCACCCGGTAAGGGCCTTCCCACTTCGGCGTCAACTTGTTCGAATTCTTGGCGGACTGAACGCGCCGAAGAACAAGGTCGCCTTCCTCGAGGCTTCTGGCATTAACTTTGCGGCTATGGTAGCGGCGCAAAGCTTGCTGGTAGCGAGCAGCTCGCACAGCAGCTTGAAGACGGTCTTCCTCAAGGAGCAGCGCGTCCTCTTGTCGCAGCTGCTCTTGCTCAAGCTCATCATAAGCGAGCACTCGAGGTGACCCGTATACGAGTTCCGTGGGGAGAACTGCCTCTGCTCCATAGACTAGAGCGAAAGGTGTCTGGCCAGTGGCTCGATTTGGCGTCGTCCTGATTGACCAAAGAACCACCGGCAGCTCCTCAATCCAGTTCTTTCCGCACTTGTGCAGCCTGTCGAAAGTCCTGGTCTTGAGCCCGCGCAACACTTCAGCATTTGCCCTCTCCGCTTGACCGTTGCTTCTCGGGTGAGCAACAGAAGCGAAGCAGACCTTGGCGCCAAGATCTTGGACGTACTACATGAAGGTGCGGCTCGTGAATTGCGTGCCGTTGTCGGTGATGATCCTGTTAGGGATCCCGAAGCGGCAAACAATCAACCTGAAGAACTTGACTGCTGACTGTGCTGTCACCTTCCTCACTGCTTCCACTTCCGGCCACTTTGTGAACTTGTCGATTGCAACGTACAAGTACTCAAAGCCCCCGACAGCTCGGGGAAAGGGGCCGAGGATGTCGAGCCCCCAGACCGAAAATGGCCAGGATAAAGGGATCGTCTGGAGAGCTTGAGCTGGCTGGTGTATCTGCTTGGAATGGAACTGGCACGCTTCACACTTGGTTACTTGTGCAGTTGCATCCTGGAGGGCTGTCGGCCAAAAGAAACCTTGCCGGAATGCTTTGCCGGCAAGTGCTCTCGCGCCAATGTGGTGACCACATATGCCTCCATGTATCTCTGCCAACAGCTTTTGTCCGTCTTCCCGGTGAATACACTTCAATTTCACATTGTTGAGTCTTCTTCTGTACAGTGTGTTGTCGACAAACTGGTACATACTTGACTGCCAGGCTACTCTTTCTGCTTCTTCTTGCTCTTCGAGAAGTTCTCCTGTCTAAAGGAAACGGACAATCTGATGTGCCCATGCTGGAGCTTGTGGCTCGACAACAAGGACTAAAGGCACATCTGCTGCTGCGGGAACATCCGCTTCTACGGCGAGAACCTGCGACGTTCCCCGGCAAGCTTGCCGGAGCAAAACTTGTCGGGAGCGTCAGCTTCAACGGAACAAACCCTAGGGTTTGCCAGAGCAGACTGCTCCTCAGCATCCTTGGTGTTGATCTTGGGGACCTTCTTGACGGCGGCTTCGGGGAGCTCTGCCGGAAAATAGTCACCAGAAATCAACTTCCTCTTTTTGCTCTGTCCAGTTGATGGCGTTACAGACGGTTGAGTCAGCTTGAGCACAAAAATCCCTGGTTCCACAGGTAACTTAAGTGCGGCGCACTTCGACAGGCCATCGGCAATGTCGTTCTCAGCTCTTGGAACATGCTCCATCTGTAGTCCGTCAAAGTGCTCTTCTAGCTTTCTCACTTCATCAACATAGGCTTCCATCAACGGACTCTGATAATTCTTGTTCACCTAGCGGACGACAAGCTGCGAGTCACCCCTGACAATGAGCTTCTTGATCCCAAGGTCTGCTGCGATCCTGAGACCGGCAAGCAAACCTTCATACTCCGCGGTATTGTTCGTTGCTTGCTCCCTGGGAAAGTGCATCTGGACTATGTACTTGAGGTGCTCTCCGGTGGGTGCAACAAGTAGCACGCCCGCACCGGCGCCTTGCAGCGAGAAGGCACCATCAAAGTACATCAGCCACTCTTTGCTTGCTTCCTTGACGGGGATGCTTGTTTTTGGAATTTCTTCATCTGGTGTTGGCTTCCACTCTGCTATGAATTCTGCCAATGCTCTGCTTTGGGTAGTTGACGTGCTCTCAAACTTGAGGCCAAAGCTTGACAGTTCCAGTGCCCACTCGACAATCCCGCCTGTTGCTTCTGGATTCTGCAGTGTCCTCTTCAGCGGATAACGAGTGACAACTGTGATCTCATGTGCTTGGAAGTAATGGCGCAGCTTCCTCGAGGCCATGAGAAGGCCGAAAAGCAATTTCTGCACACCAGAGTACCTTGACCTAGCCCCCTGCAGAAGGGAACTGACAATGTAAACTGGGCACTGCATCATTCTCTTCTGCATCTCCTCACGCGCCTGCGCAGATCCATCTTTGTCGGGACCAGAGCTTGTCGGTGAAGCCCCCTGCTTGTCGCTGGATGCATCTGCCGTGGTCGCTGGCTCATCATCCGCCTCCCTCTCCGCTACTAACGCAGCACTAAGCACTTGATTGGTTGCCGCTAGATACAGCAGCAACTTCTCTTGTGGCTTAGGTGCGACAAGTGTTGGAATGGAGGACAGCTATCTCTTCAAGTCTTGCAGCGCAGCCTCCGCTTCCGGAGTCCATTTCTTTGGACCTGCCTTTTTCAATATTTTGAAAAACGGCAGGGCGCGCTCAGCAGACCTAGAGATAAACCTGCTGAGAGCAGCCACGCAACCGGCAAGTTTTCGTACATCCTTGACGCGCTTTGGTGCTTCAATCTGCTCAATGGCCTTGATCTTGTCGGGATTGGCTTCAATTCCCCGCTGAGACATGAAGAACCCGAGAAGCTTGCCGGAGGGGACTCCAAACACACACTTCTCGGGGTTAAGCTTGAGGTTAATCTTGCGCAGATTCGCAAAGGTTTCGTCTAAATCTTGAATCAGAGTTGCCTTGTCCTTGCTTTTGACCACTATGTCATCCATGTAGGCTTCCACATTTCTGTGTATTTGTGGATCAAAAGCGACATGGACTACCCTTGCAAAAGTTGAACCAGCATTCTTTAAACCGAAAGGCATCCGTTTGAAACAGTACGTGCCACATGGAGTGATGAATGCGGTCTTCTCCTCATCCTCTTCTGCCATGAAGATCTGATGGTATCCTGAGTATGCGTCAAGAAACGAAAGCAAGTCACATCCGGCCGTGGAGTCAACAATCTGGTCAATGCGCGACAAGGGAAATGGGTCTTTGGGACAAGCTTTATTGACATCGGTAAAGTCGATACAAAGCCTCCATTTCCCGTTTGCCTTGCACACGACTACAGGATTGGCCAACCACGTAGGATGAAGCACTCCTCTGACGAGGCCTGCTGCTTCCAACTTCTTGATTTCTTCTGCGATGAATTCTTGGCGCTCCACTACTTGTTTCCTGACTTTCTGCTTGACGTGCCGCGCATGAGGACAGACGGCAAGATGGTGCTCGATTACTTTCCTGGGAACAGCGGGGATGTCAGACGGTTGCCACGCAAACACGTCCACGTTCGCCCGCAGGAAAGCAACGAGCGCGCTTTCCTATTTAGGGTCGAGAGTGGCACTGATGGTGAAGGTACCACCAGTGTCGTCCTCCTTGGCGGACACCTTCTTGGTTTGTGGCGGAGCTGCCATTGTCTTCTTACACTTGCCGGTGGAGCTCGATGGTGCGTCCTCGACGGTAGCGCAGCACTCCGAAGAGGTGCACTTGCGTGATTGGGCATCAGAACTCTTGCCGGACTTGGTCTTCTTCTTCCCCCCGGGAGCTTCAACGGCAAGTGACTTGCGATCTGTAGCGGTTGCCGCTTCCCGGTAGATCTTATCGGCGCAGATAAGAGCATCCTTCTTGTGGCCAGGTACAGAGATGACACTTATCGGGCCTGGCATCTTTAGCATGTTGTATGCGTAGTGAGAGGCTGCCATGAATTTGGCGAGTGCTGGACGACCGAGTATCCCATTGTAAGGCAATGGAAAATCAGCAACATCAAAAGTGACCCTCTCAGTCCTGAAGTTCAACTCGCTGCCAAATGTTATCGGCAACGTGATCTTTCCCTTCGGTTTGCTCCTTCCCGGATTGATTCCTTGGAATGTGCCGGTCTCTTCGAGCTCGCTGTCAGGGATCTGGAGTTTCTGGAGTACCGCGGAGGAGATCAGGTTCAAGCCGGCCCCGCCATCAACTAGCATCTTAGTGACCTTGACGTTGCGGATAGTTGGTGAAACCAACATCGGCAAGCACCCGACCGCAGTTGTGCGATCAGGGTGGTCCTCAATATCAAAGATGATAGGCGTGCTGGACCATTTCAGAGGCTTGCGTGACTCGACAGATGGTTCTGCCGCATTGACTTCCCGCACCCACTGCTTGAGTTGGCGGTGTGAAGTATGCAGATAAGCACCGCCGTCAACGCACAAGACCTCTGTGGCTTTCTAGAACTCTTGCTCACTAGTCTCACCATCATCCATATCTTCGTCGTCGTCGTCATCTTCATCCTTGTCGCGACCGCGGGGAGGTCGGTCTCCTTGCCGCTGCTTGGCCTTGCCGCGGCGTCCTCCCCGGCCGGGGCGCTTCTTGTCGGATCCTCCATCACCTCCTTGGGCCTTCTCCTTGTCGCGTCGCTCGTATTCAGCTTTTTGCTGCTCGACAAGCTGCTCGACCTTCTTGCAGCTCTGGAGGTCATGGCCCTTGGTGCGGTGGATCTTGCAGTACTGCTTGTTGGTGCCGTCCTGCTTGTCGGCGACCGCCACAGTCTGGCAGTTGGTGCATGCGGCAATCTCCTTGCCGGAGCTACCGGCTTTGGCTTTCTTGGCGCCACCTCCGTTGTCGGACTGCTCAACGACTAGCACATCTTTGCCTTTTTTCTTCCTGTTGTTCCGCCGCCGGTTTTTCTTTGCCGGGGCAGCATCCTCGCTGTCAGATCCTCCTGCTCCTTTATTCTCTCCGGGGAGTTTCCTCCCTTCCTCAGCACGTGCACACTTGTCGGCCAGGGCATATAGCTCACTGACGTCTTTGATCTTGCACATCGCCATCTCCTCCCGCATCCTGCGGTTACGCACGTTCTGATGGAACGCGCTGATGACCGCGGTAGGGTGGACATCTGGGATGTTGTGCTGTACACGGCTGAATCTCTGAATGTACTTGTGCATGGGCTCTCCTTCCTTCTGGGCGAGCAGATGAAGGTCGCTCTCTTGGCCATGAGGCTTGTGGCCGCCTGTAAAGGCGCCGACAAACTGATGGCATAGATCTGCCTAGGAGGACATGGAGTTGTCCGGCAAGTGCATGAGCCAGGACCTGACGTTGGGCTTGAGCACCAGCGGGAAGTAGTTGGCAAGGATCTTGTCGTCCCGCCCCCCGGCAGCTTGCACCGCGATTGTGTAGATGCTGAGGAACTCCAATGGATGCGACTTGCCGTCGTACTTCTCTGGTACGTCTGGCTTGAAATTCTTCGTACTGGGCCACTGGACTTGCCGCAACTCACGAGTAAATGCAAGACAACCTACCGCGTACGGCAAGTCGCCTGGTTCCCCTGGCGCTTCCATGTCGACAGAGGGCCCAGCGCGCTAGTTTGATTGACGCCGCGCTTCTCTTCGGCGCTCGATGCGAGTACGAGCGTCTTCTTGCTGTCGTTCGTGAAGAACTTGGCGCTGATCGCGACGAGCTCGTGGATCTGACGATGCAGTGGAGTCGCTGTCGAGGTAGATCCGGCGAGTCGGCGATCTTGGCCTTCGGGGCAGAGAGTGCACGGTGGTTGCACCCCCACCGGTCTTGTCGCCATCGGCTCATGCCTGGCGGTCTTGCCGCGGCTGCGATGTACTCGGCTGCCGTGGAGTGTCGCCGTTGGCGAAGCCGATGAGACTCTGAATGGTGGCCCTCCATTCGTCGATCTTGTCTGCCGTTGGAGGGTAATCAAGGAGCAGTTGTGCTCGCGCCAAAGCATCCGCTGGAGTGGTGGGTGGCAGTAGCGAATGGTGCGAGGAGCGGGATATGCTCGGACTTCTAACTATGTTAGAAGGAGCAGTATCCCGTCCAGGCGACCGTGCCTCGCTCGTGCCAGCATGTTGGCGTGCATGCTGGTCTTGAGCACCCCGAGATCCACCAGCTCGATCTCGGTCCAACATGCGTATGGTACCGTGAGTACCATGATACTGCTGGTCCCGCGCCTCCTGAGATGGGCGCGGTGCATGTACGGACGCCTAGGTCTTCGCAGCCTTGTCCTTGGACCTGGCAGCACCGTGAGCTCCCTCGTCGACGCTCGTTCTTCCGCCGGCGTCTACCCCACCACCCGTTTGCTCCGGTGGTGGTGGGTTCGATGCGGATGGAGCAGCCGCCTCCGAAGCCTTCTTCTTCGGCGGCATGTCGATGAAGAAGATGAAGATCTAGCTCGTGTGGACGCCGGATCAGGTTCACACAAACTCGACGCCCCCTACCTGGCGCGCCAAAGATGTCGGGGAAACTGATCCTTGAACACCTATGGGACCGGCGGACCGAGCCCCTTTCGGTTCGGCGGGGGGCGGAGATCGCGCGAAGAGCAGATCGAGGCGAAGCACACGAGCAGTTTACCCAGCTTCGGGCCGCACGGATGCGTAAAAACCTACTGCTGCTTTGTGGTTTGTATTGAGTTCTTGCTCGGGAGCGCTGGGTGCTACAGTACACACCAGTAGCTAACGAGACCGAGCATGAGTGTTTTTCTTCCTCGAACCCCCCTCTACGTTGCGCATGGGCCTCCTTTTATATGCTCAAGGGGTCACCGACAGGTGGCAACGTAGACAAGGGTAAAAATGGAAATGTGTTGCGGTTGGTACAACTACCTGTACAATGTATCATACCTAACCCTGACGGCAGGGGACAAAGGCATTAAATGCCCGTCTGCGTCGCCCAAATAGTGGAGAAAGGGACCGTCAGGGACGCCACCGCTTGCCACGATGGCAGTCTTGTCATCGCCGCTTGCCACCGCGCACCGCTGGCTGCACAGCCTCCTGCCACGCGCGCCTGGAAAGGTCCCAGAGCGACATGTTGGTGGATGTGCTGGAGCGCAGGTACAGAGTGGTAGCTTGCCGCGGCAAGCGCCTTGGCGCGGTCGTCGCCTTGTCGCGTACGGAAGCTTGTCGCTCACCGAGCCTTGGTTGGCCTTCCCGGCAAGCTCCACTTGCCGGGGCCTTGGTTGGCCTTCCCGGCAAGCTCCTCTTGCTGGGGCTTTGTCTCCTTGGCTTGAATACTTTGATCTTGAATGGCTCCAGCTTGCCGGGGCCTTGTCTCCTTGGCTTGAATACTTTGTTCTTGAATGGCTCCAGCTTGCCGGGGCCTTGTCTCCTTGGCTTGAATACTTTGTTCTTGAATGGCTCCAACGGAACCACGGAGGACCTTGGCGGTCACCCGGCAAGCCTTGCCGCGGGGTGCTGCGACTGCCCGTGCACAAGTTCGGGATACTAGGGTACCCCTACTCTAGTACACTGACACATTTTGAGGAAGCCCATCGTTGGAATATACAAGCCAAGTTCTATAACGAAAATTCTCACTAATATATGGAAGTGACAAAATAAGAAACTCTCTATCATGAAGATCATGGTGCTACTTTGAAGCACAAGTGTGGAAAAAGGATAATAGCATTGTCCCTTCTCTCTTTTTCTCTCATTTTTTGAGCCTTCTCTTTTTTTGGCATTTCTGTTTTTTTATTTGGCCTTTCTCTTTTTTTATTTGGCCTTTATCTTTTTTCCTCACACGGGACAATGCTCTAATAATGATGATCATCACACTTCTATTTATTTACAACTCAAGGATTACAACTCGATACTAGAACAAAATATGACTCTATATGAGTGCCTCCGACGGTGTACCGGGATAGGCAATGAATCAACAGTGACATGTATGAAAAATTATGCATGGAGGCCTTGCCACAAATGCGATGTCAACTACATGATCATGCAAAGCAATATGACAATGATGGACGTGTCATAATAAACGGAACGGTGGAAAGTTTGTCAGGACCCCGATCCTAAGCCACATCGATCCAGCGTGTAACACACCATATCACTTTGCGGCCTCACGCACGGTACTCCCACGGGTGCCACCTTACCTGGCCCGGGACCGTTTGCGCCTTTTGGCTCACGTATATGATAGTGTCGCTAGCATCCATATGACAGAGAACCCGGGCCGACATGGCTAGTCGTGAACCCAAAGCGGCGCTAGCCTATGAGGACAGGCATACATGAATCACATCGAACATGTCGGTCATCAACGTATCTACTCGGGCTGTAGCACTGGGCTAACAGGACTCCGGTAGCCCGGGCTGTAGCAGGCTAGGCAGGACTCCGAATATCAGCGCGTGACATTTCCCCGAAGGGACAGACATAGGAACGACGTGAAACACATGCCGGCCAGTCAAGTGTCCAAGCAGTAGTGCTGGGCTAGCAGGACTCCGGTGAACCGGGCTGTAGCGGACTACTATCGCTCAGAAGCACAAGACTTACATTTCCCCATATGAAAGGCTGCCAAGGATAAACAACTAGATAGTCGGATCCCACTCATACCAAGCATTTCAATCATACACACAATATGCCCGATATGAGCAAATACAACATGGCATCACAACAGTACTCTACGACTCAAGTACTTTATTTAGAAGGCTCCGAGGAGCCATACATATCATCCATACAGATAGGGGTCACATGACCCAACACTCAAGTCATACAAACATACAAGCACATGCGGAAGCAAAGTAGTCTGAGTACAGACACTAGAAAGAAAGAAGGCTTGACGAAGCCTGTCTATCTACAACGACCCTTCACAAGTCTTGGATCACCACCTGGGTGATAAGTCACTCGTCAACGTCGAGGTCTACATAGAACCCATCAGAGGGGTTGGTGCAGTCGTCTGAAAAACATGATTAAAGCAACATGAGTACAGAAGTACTCAGCAAGTCTTACAACAGGAACCTATCATACATGCACATTCTCAAGAAGGTAGTGGGGTTATTGCAGCAAGCCAGCTTTGACTCTTGGCTAAGCTATCCTACGATACACACCACTTGTAAATCATTTGTCGCACACGAGTCCACTATCACCATCACAATACTCCACCGTGGATCCTCTCTCGCCATCCTGCGAGAGGGCCATCCGCGGTACTCACACTTATCTTGAGAGTTTTAGTAGTATCCATTTAACTTGTCTATGAACTGATATAGGCAACCCAGAAGTCCATTACCGCGGACACGGCTATTCGAATAGATGATGTTAACCCTGCAGGGGTGTACTTCTTCACACACGCTCTCACCACTTATCGCCGTTTACACGACATGTACTCGGCAACCTTCAAGCGGAAGCCCAGCGAGGGTGTCGGCCACGGCCTACCTAAACACTCAAGTCTCTAGTCCAGGTTTATCGCCTATTCGGGTTCCATCCGCAGGGAGTCCGGCCGAGGTTTCCACTAACGGCCCCGAACGATGTGAACAGGGTTCCCGAGACACCAAACGGGCGAGTCGGTACACCGTGCCACGTGCCTACCGCAACACAGCCCACCCCGATGGTCAGCACCGCGTGCGGCCCCCAGCATACTACAAACACCAGAAACTACTTTGCAACTCCTGGACAGAGGACAAGCGTGATCAAGAAGCCGAGAGAGTCAATTAAGGATCCCAATGTGTGGTAGTAACTGTATCATGGATCACAAACACAGAACTCAGTTCCTAAGGACGGCCTCAATGAAACAACCCACCATGTACTCCTACATGGCCTCTCATCGATTCCTTTACCAAATCGTGTTCAACACTTCACTCTTGTCACCGACACAACCTTTCACTCCAGTTCATCATCCCGATGAGCCAGACCTGACACAACTCTAAGCATAGCAAGCATAGCATGGTAGGAACACACACACATGTAATGGCTCAATCAACTCCTACACATGCTAGTGGGTTTCATCTAGTTACTGTGGCAATGACAGGTCATGCAAAGGAAGTGGGTTCAACTACCGCAACACACAGCAGTTTGAAACGCGTTGTCTTAATGCAGTAAACGAGAGCAGAAGCGAGAACATGGGTTTGTATCGGAATGATCAACGAGTTGCTTGCCTGACGGAGTGGTCGTGGGATACTGCCCTTCAGTTGGATACTCGGAGATATCCTCGGAGGCAGAACCTACCACGATGAACACATCGGAACACAATCAATACATGGCAATATGCAACAATATGATGCATGCTATGACATGGTAATATGGATGTGTCCTGACCTAGTGTAAGTTAAGTCAGAAGGGAATGAACCCATTTGAACCAAAGATTCAAATGGAAACTCATTTATGAAGACCAAATTGGTGTATCAACTTGCAAAGTCTAAACAGTGGGTTTAACTTGTTCTGACATGCATGAAACCAGTACCAATGGATAGGTTGGATTTTTCTGATAATTTTTCATATATAAAACTTTGCATTTGGAGTTATAGATAATTTTCTATGAATTTTTGAAGTTTGAACTATTTTCTGGATTTTCCTGTATAAAAATTAAATCCAGTAATTAGTTATTGCGTCAGCATGAGGTCATGCTGACCTCAGCAGGTCAACAGACCCGGTCCAGGTCAAACCTGACGCGTGGGTCCCGCGTGTCAGGGTTATTAGATTAAACAGATTAGATTAATCCTAATTCTGGATTAGTTAGCGGGCGGGGCCCACATGTCATAGACCCAGGGGGTCAACGGGTCAACTCCGCCGGCGTTGAGCCGCCGGCGACGTCCAGACGCGGCGGAGGAAGTGCAGATTCGTGCTCCGGCGACCAAATCGACGGTGGAGCACGTCTACATGATGCGGGAGCTGACCCGCAACTCTTGGTGGAGTTGGTTGGGGTCGGGGTGGCCGGAGTTGGCGCCGGCGACGAGTTTGGCGGCGCCGGGGCTCGGGCGAAGGTGGAACCGGGGCTGCGGGGCACGGCGAGGCGCGTGGAGTGATGCGTCGGGGCCCTGGGTGTGCGGTGAGGCTGGTGGACAGGGTGGCGCGGCCGTTGGGTGGCCGGAGCCTCGTCGGCGACGAGCTCCGCGGCGGCGCGTGCGGTTGAACTACGTGCAGTCGCTGTGGTGCACGAGAGGAGGAAAGGAGAGGATGGGGAGGTGGCTATGCTCACAGCGAACTCGCAGAGCCAGACGGCGTGGTCGGGGACGAGCTGGTGTGGCGACGGCGTTGAAGGGGATCTCCGGCGACGGTGGACTCAGGCGGGGTCGGTGCGGTGGCTTCGGGGCACGCGAGCGCTCGGGGCTCGTCTTGCTCGAAGGAGAAGAAGGTGGCGGAGCTCGTGGACACGGTCGGGTGGCACGGGGACGACGGCAGCTATGGCTACGGCGGCGGAGCGGCGACGATGGCGTCGGCCATGGCGGGGGAGAGCGAGGGAGAGGGACAGGGGGGAAATGGACGTGTCCAGGGCGTCGGGGGCACGACGTGGAGGCCGTCCAGGACAGCGGGGCGGCGAAGCGGCGAGCAGGTGGCGTCGTGGCGAGCTTGCGCTCGTCGGCGTCACCACCCTGCCTGCCTGGCGGGGACGAAGCAGCTGGCTGGCTCGGGCCAGCACAGTGCTGGGCCGCCAGGTGGGCCGGCTGGGGGGGTTTGGCCAGGTAAGTCCTTTTCTGATTTTTGTTTCTTTTTTATTTCTTTTGTAACTTTGTGGAATTATTTAAAGTACTTAGGCTCCTCCAAAAATTCTCAAACTGCACATGCTTGCTATTTAAAATATAGACAACATGAAACATTTCTGTTTGAGAATATTTGAACATTTAAAATATTTTTATAAATTTTAAATGCCCAAATTCAAATACTTATGTGTTAATTCAATAACCTTCTGTTGACCTAGAAAAATGTGCACTATTTTTGCCAGGGGGTTTAATCCAAGACAAAGAGGGTGAACATTTTAGAAGGGCATTTCAGGTTCATTGAAAAAGATTTTAGTAAACCCTAGTTATTTCCAGGGGGGGGGGGGAAGTGTGTGTTGGGGGGTTCTGGCATTTCCCATTTCAGAATTAATAGAATTTAAACATGATGCACACTCTAATGCATGGCCTAGCTAGGGATGTGACAAAGTTGCATGGCAATATATCTCAGAATGGCTATGGAAATGCCATAATAGGTAGGTATGGTGGCTGTTTTGAGCAAGATATAATTAGGCTTATGTGTGATAGAGCGTATCATATCACGGGGTTTGGATGCACCAGCGAAATTTGCACCAACTCTCGAGGTGAGAAAGGGCAATGCATGGTACCAAAGAGGCTAACAGTGATGGAAGGGTGAGAGTGCGTATAATCCATGGACTCAACATTAGTCATAAAGAACTCACATACTTATTGCAAAAATCTACAAGTCATCAAAACCAAGCACTACGCGCATGCTCCAAGGGGGTTAGATTGGTAGGAAAAGACCATCGCTCGTCCCCGACAGCCACTCATAAGGAAAGCAATCAAAGAACACCTCATGCTTCAAATTTGTCACACAACGGTTACCATACATGCATGCTATGGGACTTGCAAACCTCAACACAAGTATTTCTCAATTTCACAATCACTCAACTAGCACGACTCTAATATCACAATCTTTATATCTCAAAACAATTATCAAGTATCAAACTTCTCATAGTATTCAATGCACTTTATATGAAAGTTTTTATTATACCCATCTTGGATGCCTATCATATTAGGACTAGTTTCATAACCAAAGCAAATTAACATGATGTTCTAAAGGACTCTCAAAATAATATAAGTGAAGCATGAGAGTTCATCTATTTCTTCAAAATAAAACCACCGCCGCGCTCTAAAAAGATATAAGTGAAGCACTAGAGCAAACGACAAACTACTCCGAAAGATATAAGTGAAGATCAATGAGTAGTTGAATAATTATGTAACTATGTGAAGACTCTCTAACAGTAGCAAATTTTCCCTCAAGTGGATGACCTAAGGTTTATCGATCCATGGGAGGCATATGATGAAGATGGTCTCTCTCAAACAACACTGCAACCAAATAACGAAGAGTCTCTTGTGTCCCCAACACACCCAATACAACGGTAAATTGTATAGGTGCACTAGTCCGGTGAAGAGATGGTGATACAAGTGCAATATGGATGGTAGATATGGGTATTTGTAATCTGAAAATATAAAAACAGCAAGGTAGCAAGTGGTAAAAGTGAGCGTAAACGGTACTGCAATGCTAGTAAACAGGGCTTAGGGTTCATACATTCACTAGTGCAAGTTCTCTCAACAATAATAACATAATTGGATCATATAACAGTCCCTCAACATGCAACAAAGAGTCAATCCAAAGTCGCTAATAGCGGAGAACAAACGAAGAGATTATTGTAGGGTATGAAACCACCTCAAAGTTATCCTTTCTGATCGATCTATTCAAGAGTCTGTAGTAAAATAACACGAAGCTATTCTTTCCGTTCAATCTATCCTAGAGTTCATACTAGAATAACACCTTAAGATACGTATCAACCGAAACCCTAATGTCACCTAGATACTCCAATGTCACCTCAAGTATCCGTGGGTATGATTATACAATATGCATCACACAATCTCTGATTCATCTATTCAACCAACACAAAGAACTTCAAAGAGTGCCCCAAAGTTTCTACCAGAGAGTGAAGACGAAAACATGTGCCAACCCCTATGCATAAGTTCACAAGGTTACAGAACTCACAAGTTGATCACCAAAACATACATCAAGTGGATCACATTAATATCCCATTGTCACCACAGATAAGCACGTGCAATACATACATCAAGTGTTCTCAAATCCTTAAATACTCAATCCGATAAGATAACTTCAAAGGGAAAACGCAATCAATTACAAGAGAGTAGAGGGGGAGAAATATCATAAGATCCAACTATAATAGCAAAGCTCGTGATACATCAAGATCGTGCCAAATCAAGAACACAAGAGAGAGAGAGAGAGAGATCAAACACATAGCTACTCGTGCATACCGTCAGCCCCGAGGGTGAACTACTCCTTCCTCGTCATGGAGAGCGCCGGGATGATGAAGATGGGCACCGGTGAGGGATCCCCCCTCCGGCACGGTGCCGGAACAGGGTCCCAATTGGTTTTTGGTGGCTGCAGAGGCTTGCGGTGGCGGAACTCCCGATCTAGATTTCTTTCTAGGGGTTTCTGTATATATAAGAGGTGTTGGCGTCGGCAACAAGTCAGGGGGGGTCTACGAGGGGACCACGAGGTAGGGGGCACGCCCAGGGGGGTAGGGCGCGTCCCCCACCCTCGTGGGTGCCTCAGACTCTTCTGGCCCATCTCCGATATTCCGTGGGCTTCGTTTGGTCGAAAAATAATCTCCGTGAAATTTCAGGTCAATTGGACTCCGTTTGGTTTTCCTTTTCTGCGATACGCAAAAACAAGGAAAAAACAGAAACTTGCACTGGGCTCTAGGTTAATAGGTTAGTCCCAAAAATCATATAAAATAGCATATAAATGCATATAAAACATCCTAGATCGATAATATAGTAGCATGGAACAATAAAAAATTATAGATACGTTGGAGACGTATAAACAGACGGAAGGACGGACGACACTTGTGTCATTTGAAGGCGGAGCAATCACCTGCACCGGGAAGCGGGGGGGGGGGGGGGGCGCTGACCGTTTCAAGATGCGGTCGGAGTGGGCCAGGGCAGTCAGACTCGTGCTTGGTAGTGGGTCGGTCTAGCAGCCGGACATGCCGGACTATAGCCTTTGGCCGGACTGTTGGACTATGAAGATACAAGATTGAAGACTTCGTCCCGTGTCCGGATGGGACTCTCCTTGGCGTGGAAGGCAAGCTTGGCAACACGGATATGTAGATCTCCTTCCTTGTAACCGACTCTGTGTAACCCTAGCCCCCTCCGGTGTCTATATAAACCGGAGGGTTTAGTCCGTAGGACCAACAACAACAATCATACCATAGGCTAGCTTCTAGGGTTTAGCCTCCCTGATCTCATGGTAGATCAACTCTTGTACTACCCATATCATCAATATTAATCAAGCAGGAGTAGGGTTTTACCTCCATCGAGAGGGCCCGAACCTGGGTAAAAACATCGTGTCCCTTGTCTCCTGTTACCATCCGCCTAGACGCACAGTTCGGGACCCCTACCTGAGATGCGCCGGTTTTGACACCGACATTGGTGCTTTCATTGAGAGTTCCTCTGTGTCATCATCATTAGGCTTGATGGCTCGTTCGATCATCGTTAGCGATGCAGTCCAGAGTGAGACTTTTCTCCCCGGACAGATTTTTGTATTCGGCGGCTTTGCACTGCAGGCCAATTTGCTTGGCCATCTGGAGCAGATTGAAAGTTACGCCCCTTGCCATCAGGTCAGGTTTGGAAGCTTAAACTACACGGCCGACATCCGCGGAGACTTGATCTTCACCAGATTCGAGCCCCTGCCGAGTGCGCCGCACTGTCACGATGGGCATGATTCAGCTCTGCTGCCGGACAGTGTTCAGGAGATCGCACCTACAACCGCTCCGACCTTCAATTCGGAGCCAATTGCGCCATCCATGGATGGGTGGTTAGACCCCTGCCATGGAGGCCGCAGCTTCAACGACGATCGAGCCGAACACCAGCCTTACCCTTCGCGAGGCCCGTGACTCCAAATTGCCGGACTCTCCTTCGGACTCCGAACCACCCGCGCCCCTACCAATCGTTCTGACTAGGCACCGATCATGGAGTTCACCGCCGCGGATATGTTTCAGCACTCGCCCTTTGGCGATATACTGAATTCACTGAGGTCTCTCTCCTTATCAGGAGAGTCCTGGCCGGATTATGACAGGCAGGATTGGGATGCGGATGACGAAGAAATTCGATGCCCACCCACCACCCACTTCGTAGCCACTGTCGATGATTTGACTGACATGCTCGACTTCGACTCCGAAGACATCAATGGTATGGACGACGATGCAGGAGACGAACAGGAACCACCTCCCACAGGGCACTGGACAACCACCTCATCATATGATATATATATATATATATATATATATATATATATATATATATATATATATATATATATATATATATATATATATATATATATGGTGGATACACCCAAAGAAGGCAATGGTGACGGGACAACGGGGGATGACCCCTCCAAGAAGCAACCCAAGCGTCGGCGTCAACGACGCCTCTCTAAGTCGCGCCAAAGCAAAAACGGTGATACCGGCACAGGAGATAATAACACTCCGGACAGTGCCGAAGACAATTCCCTCCAGCAGGATTTAGCGCAGGAGGATGGAGAAGCCAGCCCTCCTGAGAGAGCGGCAGATAGAGAGGTAGAGGATGATAACTACATGCCTCCCTCCGAAGACGAGGCAAGCCTCTACGATGACGAATTTGTCGTGCCTGAGGATCCCGCCGAACAAGAGCGCTTCAAGCGCCGGCTTATGGCCACAGCGAATAGCCTTAAGAAAAAGCAACAGCAGCTTAGAGCTGATCAAGACCTGCTAGCTGACAGATGGACTGAAGTCCTTGCGGCCGAGGAATATGAACTCGAACGCCCCTCCAAGAGCTACCCAAAGCGCAAGCTGCTACCCCGATTAGAGGAGGAAGCATTAAAACCTACATCCCTAGCGTATGAAGCGGCTGATCGGCCACCTCGCGGCCACGATAGATAGATATTTCAGCCAAAAGCTCAAGCCACACCCTGTCGCCATTCACAGAAAAATGTCAAGGCACAGGGAAATACGCTAGACCTGCGCGACATATTGGAGGATAAAGCAAAGCAAGCAAGATCGATCTACGGATCGCGAGGGCGCCCCACTACGAGAGACGATAACCGTCACGCTGGATACAGCAAAAGTAAATCCGGCCGGGCCAAACACAACAGACAAGACTCATTCGAGCTGCGTCGTGATATAGCCTAGTACAAAGGCGCCGCACACCCCCTATGCTTCACAGACGAAGTAATGGATCATCAAATACAAGAGGGTTTCAAACCCGTAAATATTGAATCATACGATGGTACAACAGATCCTGCGGTATGGATTGAGGACTACCTCTTACATATCCACATGGCCCATGGTGACGATCTACACGCCATCAAATACCTCCCACTCAAGCTTAAAGGACCAGCACAGCATTGGCTCAACAGCCTGCCAGCAGAATCCATTGGCTATCTGGAAGATCTAGAAGCCGCATTCCTCGACAACTTCCAGGGCACTTATGTGCGACCACCAGATACCGACGACCTGAGCCACATAATTCAACAGCCAAAGGAATCGGCCAGACAATTCTAGACACGGTTCCTAACCAAGAAAAATCAAATCGTTGACTGTCCGGATGCAGAGGCCCTAGCAGCTTTCAAACATAACATCCGCGATGAGTGGCTTGCCCGGCACCTTGTCTAGGAAAAGCCGAAATCTATGGCAGCCCTCACGACGCTCATGACCCGCTTTTGTGCGGGAGAGGACAGCTGGCTGGCTCGCAGCAATAACATATCAAAGAACCCTGGTACTTCGGATACCAAGGACGGCAATGGTAGGTCGCGTCGCAACAAGCTCAAGCGCCGCATCAACAGCAACAATACAGAGGATACGGCAGTCAATGCCGGATTCAGAGGCTCCAAGCCTGGTCAGCGGAAAAAGCCATTCAAACGAAGTACTCAGGGCCCGTCTAGTTTGGACCGTATACTCGATCACTCGTGTCAGATACATGGCACCCCCAACAAGCCAGCGAACCACACCAACAGGGATTGTTGGGTGTTCAAGTAGGCCGGCAAGTTAAATGTCGAAAACAAAGACAAGGGGCTACATAGCGACGACGAGGAGGAGCCCCGACTACCGAACACCAGAGGACAGAAGGGGTTTTCCCCACAAGTGTGGACGGTGAACATGATATACGCAACCCACATCCCCAAGAGGGAGCGGAAGCGTGTGTTAAGGGACGTATACGCGTTGGAGCCAGTCGCCCCAAAGTTCAACCCCTGGTCCTCCTGTCTGATCACTTTCGATTGCAGGGACCATCCCACTAGTATCCGCCACGGCGGATTCGCCGCATTGGTCCTAGCCCAATCATTCACGGATTTCACCTCACTCGAGTCCTTATGGACGGCGGCAGCAGCCTAAACCTACTTTATCAAGACACAGTGCGCAAAATGGGCATAGATCCCTCAAGGATTAAACCCACCAAAATGACCTTTAAAGGCATCATACCAGGTGTAGAGGCCCATTGCACGGGCTCAGTCACACTAGAATTGGTCTTCGGATCCCTGGATAATTTCCGGAGCAAGGAGTTAATCTTCGGTATAGTCCCGTTCTGCAGTGGCTATCATGCACTACTCGGGTGAACCGCATTTGCAAAATTCAATGCGGTGCCGCACTATGCATACCTCAAGCTCAAGATGCCAGGACCTCGGGGGGTCATCATAGTCAATGGAAACACAGAGCGCTCTCTCCGAACGGAGGAGCACACTGCAACCCTCGCAGCAAAAGTACAAAGCAGCCTCTCAAGGCAATTCTCCAGTCCGGCGACCAAACGCCCGAACGCCTTCAAGCGCGCCCGGAGTAATCTGTAACAAGACCGCCTGGCACGTTCTGAGCTTGCATAGCAATGCGACCCCTACCCCAGCCCCAACCAAACGGCGACATACGTGCCATGCGTACATAATTACGCATGGAAAATACCATGGGTACAGGGGGAGGGGCACGACTACGGCACACCCCAAAACGCGGCTCAACCGCACTAGGGGCTTCCTACTTTGTTATTCTTTCTCTCTTTTAGGACTTTACTCTCTGGAAGCCCTGTCCGGCAGTATAATTGCCGAACATACGATACAAGGACCAGGGGGCCAAAAGCTACGTCGCATCATGGAACTCCCGGGTGGTCTCTATAGCGAGCGAAATACCTGCTTTAATACCATTCCGCAGCTTACCCCCAGAGGGGACATGTCAAATAGTCCCATTTTTTGCTTACCGCACTACTTGTATCGTTCTGCTTTAATGCACCTTTTCGAATAAAACCATGCATGGCACTATTCTATTTTCACATTCTCTATTCTTTCCCTTTTTATGTATATATGTTCATTCGTGACATTCAGCACCCGTACACCTTGGTACGGCCAATACGCCAGGGGCTTAAGTACCCCATAATACGGCGTGAAAAGTCCGAACACTTTCACAAGTGCGGCACCCCGAACTTATAGCATTATATGCATCAGCTCCGAATCATGTCTTGGGTCAATAGTTGGGTTTGCCCGGCTCCCATGTTTTGGTACCTTACGTTCCGCTATATCGGCTAAGGTAGCACTGGGAGAACTACTGCGATTGTGCCCCGGTTCAGCTGGGCTAAGCACCTCAGTAGAGAAAGCTAAAACTAACTGTCATGATAAGGCAAGAGCTGGTCGCTATTCGAGAGGTTTAGAGTCCCTAAAGACTTATGCCGCTTAGGGCGAGGAGTCGGCTTTGTCCGGCTTAGGCGTGTATAACGCCCCAAACTCGGTCTTCCGAATACTAGGGGCTTCGCCAAAATTTAAAATTATAGATTTCTCTGGCTAAGTGAGAGTGATAAAGCATTATAGTCCGATTGCCTCATTCGTTGTGCTGAGCACCTCCCTCGAAGGACCCTAGAATGGGAAAAAGAGTGCTCAGGTTTATCCCGAACACCCCAGCACTCGTGGAATGGGGGCAGAAGCCGACGACTCGCCATCTCTCAGATTTAATAAACGGCCGCACAGAAGGTAATATTTTAAATTCAAACAAGCGTTGCATAGCGCATATGAACAGGTTTTCAGCGCAAATGTATGGATCATAGGCTGAGAGAGAGAGAGAGAGTTTGCTTTTGTAATCTCTTGTCTTCTTGGTTGAACTTTGTTTGCTTTTGAGTGCTTGAGATACTATGCTTTTATCTATGAGACATTGATGATCATGTGTTTGATCATAAGCTACACTTATGCTTGTTGGATGATATTATCTTACTTATCCTTATATGATCACTCACTTTGCTTGGTGATGAGTGCATATATTTTATTCTTATCATTTTGAGCGCTCCACCAAGACGTATGTGACATGGAAGAGTAACCCATGATCCTAACTCATTGTGCATTTGCAGTCCAAAGCAAATCTTAAAATATGCACAAATTTAGGGGGAGCTCTTGCTTATCACATACTTCTCAAAGCGACGATATCTTTTCACTCTTATTATCATTTGTCGAAGCTTTGATCTATATGTTGTCATCAATTACCAAAAAGGGGGAGATTGAAAGTGCAACTATCCCTGGGTGGTTTTGGTAATTCCTAACAACATATAGCTCATTGAGCTAACATTATTCCAAGATTAATATTTCAGGAAAAGCTCAATGAATGGCATGGCATGGATGAGGAAAGTGGATCCCTCAAAATTCTAAGGGCAAAGGATTGGCTCAAGCTTCAAGATCAAGACTCTACATTTTATATTTTAGTGATCCAAGATCACATTGAGTCTATAGGAAAAGCCAATACTATCAAGGAGGGATGAGGTGTTGTTTAATGAGCCTCTTGCTTCATGTGCTTAGTGATATGCTCCAAAACCCTCAACTACCTTACCACATCCACATATGACCTAAACCAAAAGTCAATCTTGGCCCCACCGATTCTTTCTATCCGGCGCCACCGAGTTTCAAATGTCATAGCCACTACCACAAACCCTAGCCAAATCGGTTTCACCTATAGGGATCTCGGTCTCACCGAGATGGGATTGCAATCTCTCTGTTTCCCTTCGTAATGTTTCGGTCTAACCAAAGTGAGCGATCGGTCCCACCGAGATTGCAATGTAAGCTCTCTGTTTCCCTTTTGTAACATTTCGGTCTCACCGAGATGAGCGAATCGGTCCCACCGCGTTTGCCTGACCAACTCTCTGGTAAGCTTATTACCAAAAACGGTCCCACCAAGTTTGTGTAATCGGTCACACCGGGATTACGTTATGGCCTAACCCTAACCATATCGGTCCTACCGAGTTGCATCTCAGTCCCACCGAAAATCCTAACGGTCACTAGGTTTGCTGAATCGGTCCGACCGAGTTTAACCATTCGGTCCCACCGAGTTTGGCAAATTGTGTGTAACGGCTAGATTTTGTGTGGAGGCTATATATACCCCTCCACCCACTCTTCATTCATGGAGAGAGCCATCAGAACACATCTACACTTCCAATACACATGTTCTGAGAGAGAACCACCTACACTTGTGTTGAGCTCAAGATATTCCATTCCAACCATATGAATCTTGATCTCTAGCCTTCCTCAAGTTGCTTTCCACTCAAATATTCTTTCCACCAAATCCAAATCCTGTGAGAGAGAGTTGAGTGTTGGGGAGACTATCATTTGAAGCACAAGAGCAAGGAGTTCATCATCAACACACCATTTGTTACTTCTTGGAGAGTGGTGTCTCCTAGATTGGCTAGGTGTCACTTGGGAGCCTCCGACAAGATTGTGGACTTGAACCAAGGAGTTTGTAAGGGCAAGGAGATCGCCTACTTCGTGAAGATCTACCGCTAGTGAGGCAAGTCCTTCGTGGGCGATGGCGGTGCTGGAATAGACAAGGTTGCTTCGTAACGCCCTGAGACCGACGCTCCAGTAGACTTCCAGCTATTCCGGGTTTCGCCATGTGTTTCATTTGTGCCTGCCCTTTTATTTTTGCATTGCATCATGTTATCATGCCATCATCTCATAAATCTTTTGCAACTCAACTAAATAAATTGCATGGGTCTTTAATCCATTTAAATCGAGGGAATTCACTTGTGATATCTCTTTATAACATATTAAAGCCTCTCAATATTATTAGAGAGCTAAATTATAAATATTCCATTTTGGAATTCACTATAACACACTTGCAAAATCCCAATGCCTTTGTTCTCACAACTCTTGACCTCTAACTGTGCCATTTATCTTTTCATCATTTTCCGGAGCTCCACCTAATTTCTCAACATTTTTGGACACTTCCAAATCCTACTCCTTGTTCAAACCATTTGAATTACATTCAGATGCATTGAATTCAAACCTTGCAATCTTGCCCACTCCAATTTTCTTGGAATGAGTACATTTTTGTAAGTCCGGGAAAATTATCCGCGTGTCCTTTTTTCTTCCCAAACACCTCCTTTCTTCTCTTTTTCTTCTTTGTTATTTTCTGTTTCTAGGAAATAGAGAGGGAGAGAAGAGATTCCAGCCCAGCCGGCCTCTTGGGCCTTACTAACCAGGCCGGCCCACTAAACCCCTAAGGCCCAGCCGCACCTAACCCTAGCGAACCCTTCTCTCGATCCCATCTCCCTCCCGCAGCGCCTCCATCTCCCTCCTCTGCGCCCCATCTCTCCTCTCTCGATCCCATCTCCCCCTCGGCCTCCTCCACCCCGTCGCCGTTCGGAGCCACGCCCGTCCCTGTGCGTTGGCGCCATGGCCAGCACCACCGCCGCCGCACCCGACCACCGTGCCCAAGCCATCCCGTCGCGCCTCCTCCACCCCGCAGCCATCCCCGTAGCGCCTCGCCTCCCACAACCGTGCCAGGACCTCCTCGCCGCCGGCAGCAGCAACAGCTGCTACACCATCTTGATGCGCCGTTGGCCCTACTTCTCCTCGCCCTGCGCGCCCGATGCTGCCCCGTCTTGCCGTCGCCGCGCCAAGTTCCCTGCCGCCAGGGACGCGAGCTTCTGTGCCTCCCCCTGCGTTCGTTCACGCTCTAGCGCCGCCGCCATCGTCGGAGATGGGCTCCCGCCGCCCAGGTCCACGTCTCGTCCTCGTCCTCGCCCGATCCCCGTCTCCGATGCACCTGGACATCGCATCGTTGCTCGTGGCATGCCAAGACCGCCCCGTGGAGTTCGCGAGTTACCACTACGAAGGCCTCTGGGTTCGCCAAGTACCCAACCGACAAGACCCCACGGACGTCTACCTCCAGATGGATTTCGTCAAGTTCGATGACCGCGTCAAGTACCTCTACCGCCATCTACGGAAACACAAGTACCCCTACGCACGAAGACGCCAAGTCCGTTTCGGGATTCATCAAGTACCGCTACCGATGGCTCGAACGTCTATGAAATGTGTACCACTACCGTCGACCCGCGAAGACCCCGTGGACGTCAAGTTCCTTGTCGTGACCCCGAACATCTACGGAACATGAACAACTACTTCCTCTTCGAAACGTGAACCACTACCGTCACGAGAATGACTACTTCCCCTCTGAACCGGTTCGCTTCGAAAATGCACGCTTCGAAGGTATAACCCCGAGACGACCTTTCGAGAACGAATGTGTGTTGTATGAGATGCCCGTGTTTGCTCCATGTCCGAGTTGTTCCTTGCGAGTTCCTCGTTTGCCATGCCGTCGTCCCGTGGGAAGCCGGTTGCCAGGATCATCCCACCATCTTTCGCATGTTATGCACATCCACACTTTCTTTTGCACCGACATCTCAATCGAGTTATCGGAACCGGAATGTTGCCATGGCACTATTTCTGTTGTAGTTGCCGTGGCACCCTTTCATTCCGCCATGGTGACCAAATGCTCTATATCATCCTTCATGTCATCTTTTCATAAAAATTGCATAAAACTTGTTCATGTCATCCGCATCATGATTACAACACTTAAAATGTTTAAATTTGTTGTTTGTTTAATTTTGCACAAATGCCATGTTAAAATGCTTTAATTCATAACTATTAAACCGTAGCTTGGTTTTAAATAATTTACATATGTAAATGGGGTAGAAAAATGCCTAGTTTAACATGGTGGCATTAATTTGCATGTTTAATAACTAAAAAAATTGTGTTTGGGGCAGAACAGTTCCAAATCTAAAATATGCATATGAGTTCTTCCGGAATTGTTGTTTATTGTTTCCGGCCTCATTTAAACTTGTCTAGATAGGTAGTTTTGTTGTGCTTCACCTCTTGCCATGTTAAGCAACATTTAATATTGTTGGGTACGTAAACGGGAGAGAACTAAATAATTGCTGTGGTGTTTTGGCAATATGCACCTTGTTGCATATTGGGCTCCATTTAACTTGTAGCTGTGTTTGTTGCATATTACCATGCCATGCTCATTAAACCGGACATGCATCATACTTGGTTGTGCATCATGCCATGTTCAGGTGTTGGTTGTTTACTATGTTGTTTGTTTGTTTCCGGGTTGTTTCTCTCGTTAGCTTCGGTTTCGTTCCGGAATTGTGAGGACCCGTTCGACTACGTCCGTTTGTCTTCTTCATGGACTCGTTCTTCTTCCTTGCGGGATTTCAGGCAATATGACCATACCCTCGAAATCACTTCTATCTTTGCTTGCTAGATGCTCGCTCTTTTGCTATGCCTACGCTATGATGCCTACCACTTGCTTATCATGCCTCCCATATTTTTAAACCAAGCCTCTAACCCACCTTGTCCTAGCAAACCATTGTTTGGCTATGTTACCGCTTTGCTCAGCCCCTCTTATAGCGTTGTTAGTTGCAGGTGAAGATTGGAGCTTGTTCCTTGTTGGAACATGGATATTTTGTTGGGATATCACAATATCTCTTATTTAATTAATGCATCTATATACTTGGTAAAGGGTGGAAGGCTCGGCCTTATGCCTGGTGTTTTGTTCCACTCTTGCCGCCCTAGTTTTCGTCATATCGGTATTATGTTCCTGGATTTTGCGTCCGTAACACGGTTGGGTGATTTATGGGACCCCCTTGACAGTTTGCTTTGAATAAGACTCCTCCAGCAAGGCCCAACATTGGTTTTACCATTTGCCTCACCTATGCCCTTTTTCCCTTGGGTTTCCGGAGCCCAAGGGTCATCTTTATTTTAGCCCCCCCGGGCCAGTGCTTCTCTAAGTGCTGGTCCAAACCGAGCGATGTCCGGCGCCCCCTAGGCAATTAGGGTCTATGCCAACCCGACGTCTGGCTCATCCGGTGTGCCCTGAGAACGAGATATATGCAGCTCCTATCGGGATTTGTCGGCACATCCGGGCGGCTTTGCTGGTCTTGTTTTATTACTGTCGAAATGTCTTGTAGCCGGGATTCCGAGACTGATCGGGTCTTCCCGGGGAGAAGGAATATCCTTCGTTGATCGTGACAGCTTATCATGGGCTAAGTTGGGACACCCCTGCAGGGTTTGAACTTTCGAAAGCCGTGCCCGCGGTTATGTGGCAGATGGGAATTTGTTAATGTCCGTTTGTAGAAAACCCGAAGTTGACCTTAATTAAAATACATCAACCGCGTGTGTAACCGTGATGGTCTCTCCTCGGCGGAGTCCGGGAAGTGAACACGGTGTTGGGGTTATGCTTGACGTAGGTTGTTCTAGGATCACTTCTTGATCATAGTTGTTCGACCGTGCTTTTGCCTCCTCTTCTCGCTCTCTTTTGCGTATGTTAGCCACCATATATGCTAGTCGCTTGCTGCAGCTCCACCTCATTACCCTGTCCTACCTTTAAGCTTAAATAGTCTTGATCTCGCGGGTGTGAGATTGCTGGGTCCCCGTGACTCACAGATACTTCCAAAACCAGTTTGCAGGTGCCGATAAAACCGTGCAGGTGACGCAACCCAGCTCAAGGAGGAGCTCGATGAAGATCTTGTTCATTGTGTTGTTTCGTTTCAGTTGATCAGTAGTGGAGCCCAGTTGGGACGATCGGGGATCTGTGTAGCATTTGGGGTAGTCTTCTTTTATTTTGGTTCCGTAGTCGGACATTGATTGTATCTGGTTGATGTAATGCTTTATTCATGTATTGTGTGAAGTGGCGATTGTAAGCCAACTATGTATCTCTTTCCCTTATGAATTACATGGGTTGTGTGAATATTACCTCACTTGCGACATTGCTTTCAATGCGGTTATGCCTCTAAGTCGTGCTTCGACACGTGGGAGATATAGCCGCATCGAGGGCGTTACAAGTTGGTTATCAGAGTCATCCCCGACTTAGGAGCCCCCTGCTTGATCGAATCGCTGGCGTTGTTGAGTCTAGAAAAAAAATGTTTTGAGTCTTAGGACTATATATATCGGAGAGTAGGATTATTTTTACTCCCCAGTCTCTTCGTCGCTCTGGTGAGGTCCCCTGACGTAGAAGTTTTGTCTTTCCTCTCCTCAAATTTCACGAATTTTTTTAGGATCACGCGGGTATCTTGGAATCGTTCCGATGGTTTTGTGACGAGAACATTGTTTTTGGTGCCTCCTGACATTTAGGGGTTGTGGCAGTGTCCCGGGGAGTTGAGCTCCGAGGTGTTGTCGTCACAATTTTATCGTTGCAGTTCTGGAACACCTGAGTTTCGCCGACATCGAAAATCTCTTTTGTACAGTTGTTGGTGAGATAACCCCGATAACCCAGTACTGGGGCGAGTTCGGGAGTATTGCCATAACTCGTATAACGGATGCTTTTCGAAGGTTGAGGTACATGATTTCCGAAGGTTTCTTGGTTATGTGTTGAAGGATGGATACAGCTGGATCTAGGTATTGTTAGTTTGGGTGATATATTTTGTGTCCCCTGTATCCCCAACACCTGATTGCATAACCAGAAATTTTCGGGAGTTTATAAGTGGGAATTCTAGTAGCTTATAGGGTATCTTTCCGACAGATGTATGATTTGAGATTGGGGTCCAACGTCTAGTGGTCCGCCTATCCACGGTCGATTTACAGTGGTCGCGAGGCGTCTTAAAAAGTCCTTGGCTATGCCGATTCGGGGACGTCTTGTTTGTCATTCGTGACGTCCGCTGTACGTCGTGCCCGTGTGGGCCCCACCACGAACACTTTGGGCGAAATCTCTATCATGTGTTTGTTTCGGCTTATTCTACAAGCCAATCTTTTGTTTTGTTTTGTTTTGTGGTATTCGAGTTGCTTCGAAGTCAAGTGTTGATTCCATACCTTGTCCTAAACGGTGTTCTCACACTCTGATGTGAATTCCAATCCTTCTTGATGATCGAGTTTGTCATCTCAATTTCTTTTCATTGGTGTGTCTCTCTTCAAGTGGATCCGATCACTTCAACATTCGCAAGATCATCCCTCAGTTTTTCTCAACGATGTTTGTTTCAACCGTCCCAAGTTGCCTTTGTCTTTCCCACCCACCCACCCTTTTCGTCAAGGACTCATATATCCCTAACCAAGTATCCATTTTTTTGAGTGAAGTTTCTTCATTCTTTTCCTTTAATGTTTTATCCGGTGATTTCTCATGAAGATGCTCTACAAGTTTATTATTCATCATTCTTTTCTCCTCCAGTCGATTCAATTCAATCTTTGTCGATCATATATTTTTCCTCGTTTCAAATGATTTTCTCGTATCGGTGCACCTCTTAATCGTTCACTTCTTCCTATTCCTTTGTTCCGGAGTGCTAAAGATATCTCAGAAGATTCAAGTTTCCATTCTTAATTCACTCAAGTTCTTTTGAGGATGCTATCTCATTCAAGCCATTTAATTCAACCGGTGCTATACCCCTTTCAAGGAATCTTTTCATCAGTGTTTCTTTGAGTGGGCCCTAACCCACAGGTCTTTTCCCAGGATCTTACCTGACTCTTCTTATTTTCTCGAAGCTATTCCCAAATTCTTTTCGAAGTTTGACGTAAGAATGAATTTTCATTAGTCACATGCCTTCTCCAAGGTCGCTTTCAAACTCTTTTCATCTTTGGCTCAACCTTTCCTCTTTTAATCCTTCCAGAGTTTCTCAACAATTTGGTGCTGTTTCTCATCGTCATTCTCAACATTTGAAGACCAAAGAAGAGTTTCTCTTAAATCTTGCTCCATTCTCTTCAAGATTCATGGTTCTAGCTTGATGCCATTCCCTCATAATTGTTTTCGATAGTGAGAATTCTTTTCACCCATCCGGAGCATTTCAGGAGTCTTTCCAGTTTGATTCTCCGGAGTCCATCATCTCAGAATTATTCATTCTAGCTTTCAGCTCTCGTTCTCCAAATCTTACCGGTGTATCATTCAAGTATTCTCAAATCAGCTCGGGATCTCTTCGTTCACTTGTATCGAAATATCTCAAGTATCTTCATTCGTTTGCTAATTCTTCTCGGTGTTTCTTTATCTTTTCCTCATTCATTACCAGTTCTTATGGTGGTTCGTTCAAGAGTTATCTTCCTTGGTTATCATATCAATTATTTTGTTCTTTCCCAATCGTACCGGTGGTTCGTTGAAGACCTTCCCAAGTTTGCGCCATATCTATCTTAATCCTTTCTACGAGAATAAGTAGTATGCCTAATCCGTTGCTTGTCATCAATCTAAATTGGTGAAGGATACGCATAACATAATTCTTGTTCTTGTTTCATCCTAGTGATTAACTCCTTATTCCGGAGGTTCATCAAAATTCTTAATTCCATTTTTTCACCTTTCTTTCCGGAGTTCCAAGTTTTCTCGGGTATATCATTGCGAAGCTCCAGCTAAATCATCACAAGGCTTCACCTTGTGTTTTCAACTCCTCTTTCTTTTTATCATCATTTTGTTATCGGAGTTCTTCAGGAAGGCTCTACATGGTGGTTCATCAAGGATTTAATTCGTTCTCGAAGTGTTAGCCAAGAGGAGTTCAAGCATTCTTCATCTTGCATTCTGAAGTGCAATTCTTTCTACCTTATCTTTTGAGGTGGTGTTATGTCATTCTTGACAATTTGAGTTCGTGTTTCATGATTCACATGTTGTCAAGAATGAGGTATTTTAAATCCATCAATTTCTTCCTTGGAGTTATCTTGGTTTATATTTCACTTAAAGCCTTTCCTAAGGAATGTTGCTGATTGTGGTGCTTATCAACGACTCAAGTTCTCCAGTTATCCTCTTGGTGAAAGAAGTTTCTCTTATCTTCATTGATCTCAACCAATCAATTGTTTCTATTAGTGGCAGTTTGTCACCTCATAATGTTGGGATGTTACCATAAGCCCACTACAAGCTTATTCTTTTCGTTGTTGGTTTTCCAACAACTCCGTTCTAACCTTCTTGGAAGGATGCTTCCCAAATTCAATTGTGGTGGAAGTTATCATTTTCTTCTCCATTCCTTTATTCCAATGATCTATCTTCTATTCTTTCTCCCGGAGGCATTGTGATGTTGCTCTCTTCGACCCATCATCTTATTTTGTCAAGATCATGTCATTTAACTTGCTTATCGATTTAACCGGAGTGTGGTGTTCTCTTTTCAAGTTCTCCCCATCTTCTCTTCTCAAGTTCATGTTAATTCCTTCCATTTTCTACCGGAGTGCTGTCCAAATTATGTCATTCTTGTTCCTTGGCTATCTCGTTATACCGGTGTGGCTCCATATGGTTTTGGTCCGGTGATCTCTTGTTTCTTGTCTTTCAACCTACAAGGTTCTCATAATGTTCCTTGTTCCTCTTTGATAATGGAGTGTTTGCAATTCGTCATCTTCATTGCATTCTTTCTTTCAATTTGTTCAACCTCTCAAGGTTTGTGGTTTCACTCAATTGTCAAAGAAGCAATTAATTTTACCTCTTCTCTTCCTCTTCCTTTTCTCTTCGGCGCCATCCTAGATCTCGGGACGAGATCCTCTCGTAGTGGTGGAGTGTTGTAACGCCCCGAGACCGACGCTCCAGTAGACTTCCAGCTATTCCGGGTTTCGCCGTGTGTTTCATTTGTGCCTGCCCTTTTATTTTTGCATTGCATCATGTCATCATGCCATCATCTCATAAATCTTTTGCAACTCAACTAAATAAATTGCATGGGTCTTTGATCCATTTAAATCGAGGGAATTCACTTGTGATATCTCTTTATAACATATTAAAGCCTCTCAATATTATTAGAGAGCTAAATTATAAATATTCCATTTTGGAATTCACCATAACACACTTGCAAAATCCCAATGCCTTTGTTCTCACAACTCTTGACCTCTAACTGTGCCATTTATCTTTTCATCATTTTCCGGAGCTCCACCTAATTTCTCAACATTTTTGGACACTTCCAAATCCTACTCCTTGTTCAAACCGTTTGAATTAAATTTAGATGCATTGAATTCAAACCTTGCAATCTTGCCCACTCCAATTTTCTTGGAATGAGTACATTTTTGTGAGTCCGGGAAAATTATCCGCATGTCCTTTTTTCTTCCCAAACACCTCCTTTCTTCTCTTTTTCTCCTTTGTTATTTTCTGTTTCTAGGAAATAGAGAGGGAGAGAAGAGATTCGAGCCCAGCCGGCCTCTTGGGCCTGACTAACCAGGCCGGCCCACTAAACCCCTAAGGCCCAGCCGCACCTAACCCTAGCGAACCCTTCTCTCGATCCCATCTCCCTCCCGCAGCGCCTCCATCTCCCTCCTCTGCGCCCCATCTCTCCTCTCTCGATCCCATCTCCCCCTCGGCCTCCTCCACCCCGTCGCCATTCAGAGCCGCGCCTGTCCCTGTGCGTTGGCGCCATGGCCAGCACCACCGCCTCCGCACCCGATCACCGTGCCCGAGCCGTCCCGTCGCGCCTCCTCCACCCCGCAGCCATCCCCGTAGCGCCTCGCCTCCCGCAACCGTGCCAGGACCTCCTCGCCGCCGGCAGCAGCAACAGCTGCTACACCATCTTGATGCGCCGTTGGCCCTGCTTCTCCTCGCCCTGCACGCCCGACGCCGCCCCGTCTCGCCATCGCCGCGCCAAGTTCCCTGCCGCTAGGGACGCGAGCTTCTCTTCCTCCCCCTGCGTTCGTTCACGCTCCAGCGCCGCCGCCATCGTCGGAGATGGGCTCCCGCCACCCAGGTCCGCGTCTCCTCCTCGTCCTCGCCCGATCCCCGTCGCCGATGCACCTGGACATCGCATCGTTGCTCGTGGCATGCCAAGACCGCCCCATGGAGTTCGCGAGTTACCACTACGAAGGCCTCTGGGTTCGCCAAGTACCCAACCGACAAGACCCCACGGACGTCTACCTCCTGATGGATTTCGTCAAGTTCGATGACCGCGTCAAGTACCTCTACCGCCATCTACGGAAACACAAGTACCCCTACGCACGAAGACGCCAAGTCTGTTTCGGGATTCATCAAGTACCGCTACCGATGGCTCGAACGTCTACGAAACGTGTACCACTACCGTCGACCCGGGAAGACCCCGTGGACGTCAAGTTCCTTGTCGTGACCCCGAACATCTACGGAACATGAACAACTACTTCCTGTTCGAAACAGGAACCACTACCGTCGCGAGAACGACTACTTCCCCTCCGAACCGGTTTGCTTCGAAAATGCACGCTTTGAAGGTATAACCCCGAGACGACCTTTCGAGAACGAATGTGTGTTGTATGAGATGCCCGTGTTTGCTCCATGTCCGAGTTGTTCCTTGCGAGTTCCTCGTTTGCCATGCCGTCGTCCCGTGGGAAGCCGGTTTCCAGGATCATCCCACCATCTTTCGCATGTTATGCACATCCACACTTTCTTTTGCACCGACATCTCAATCGAGTTATCGGAACCGGAATGTTGCCATGGCACCATTTCCGTTGTAGTTGCCGTGGCACCCTTTCATTCCGCCATGGTGACCAAATGCTCTATATCATCCTTCATGTCATCTTTTCATAAAAATTGCATAAAACTTGTTCATGTCATCCGCATCATGATTACAACATTTAAAATGTTTAAATTTGTTGTTTGTTTAATTTTGCACAAATGCCATGTTAAAATGCTTTAATTCTCAACTATTAAACCGTAGCTCGGTTTTAAATAATTTATATATGTAAATGGGGTAGAAAAATGCCTAGTTTAACATGGTGGCATTAATTTTCATGTTTAATAACTAAAAAAATTGTGTTTGGGGCAGAACAGTTCCAAATCTAAAATATGCATATGAGTTCTTCCGGATTTTTTGTTTATTGTTTCCGGACTCATTTAAACTTGTCTAGATAGGTAGTTTTGTTGTGCTTCACCTCTTGCCATGTTAAGCAACATTTAATATTGTTGGGTATGTAAATGGGAGAGAACTAAATAATTGTTGTGGTGTTTTGGCAATATGCACCTCGTTGCATATTGGGCTCCATTTAACTTGTAGCTGTGTTTGTTGCATATTACCACGCCATGCTCATTAAACCGGACATGCATCATACTTGGTTGTGCATCATGCCATGTTCATGTGTTGGTTGTTTACGATGTTGTTTGTTTCTTTCCGGGTTGTTTCTCTCGTTAGCTTCGGTTTCGTTCCGGAATTGTGAGGACCCGTTCGACTACGTCCGTTTGTCTTCTTCATGGACTCGTTCTTCTTCCTTGCGGGATTTCAGGCAAGATGACCATACCCTCGAAATCACTTCTATCTTTGCTTGCTAGATGCTCGCTCTTTTGCTATGCCTACGCTACGATGCCTACCACTTGCTTATCATGCCTCCCATATTGTTAAACCAAGCCTCTAACCCACCATGTCCTAGCAAACCATTGTTTGGCTATGTTACCGCTTTGCTCAGCCCCTCTTATAGCGTTGTTAGTTGTAGGTGAAGATTGGAGCTTGTTCCTTGTTGGAACATGGATATTTTGTTGGGATATCATAATATCTCTTATTTAATTAATGCATCTATATACTTGGTAAAGGGTGGAAGGCTCGGCCTTATGCCTGGTGTTTTGTTCCACTCTTGCCGCCCTAGTTTCCGTCATATCGGTATTATGTTCCCGGATTTTGCGTCCCTAACGCGGTTGGGTGATTTATGGGACCCCCTTGACAGTTCGCTTTGAATAAGACTCCTCCAGCAAGGCCCAACATTGGTTTTACCATTTGCCTCACCTACGCCCTTTTTCCCTTGGGTTTCCGGAGCCCAAGGGTCATCTTTATTTTAGCCTCCCGGGCTAGTGCTTCCATAAGTGCTGGTCCAAACCGAGCGATGTCCGGCGCCCCCTAGGCAATTAGGGTCTATGCCAACCCGACGTCTGGCTCATCCGGTGTGCCCTAAGAACGAGATATGTGCAGCTCCTATCGGGATTTGTCGGCACATCCGAGCGGCTTTGCTGGTCTTGTTTTATTACTGTCGAAATGTCTTATAGCCGGGATTCCGAGACTGATCGGGTCTTCCCGGGGAGAAGGAATATCCTTCGTTGATCGCGAGAGCTTATCATGGGCTAAGTTGGGACACCCTTGCAGGGTTTGAACTTTCGAAAGCCGTGCCCGCGGTTATGTGGCAGATGGGAATTTGTAAATGTCCGGTTGTAGAAAACCCAAAGTTGACCTTAATTAAAATACATCAACCGCGTGTGTAACCGTGATGGTCTCTTCTCGGCGGAGTCCGGGAAGTGAACACGGTGTTGGAGTTATGCTTGACGTAGGTTGTTCTAGGATCACTTCTTGATCATAGTTGTTCGACCGTGCTTTTGCCTCCTCTTCTCGCTCTCTTTTGCGTATGTTAGCCACCATATATGCTAGTCGCTTGCTGCAGCTCCACCTCACTACCCTGTCCTACCTTTAAGCTTAAATAGTCTTGATCTCGCGGGTGTGAGATTGCTGGGTCCCCGTGACTCACAGATACTTCCAAAACCAGTTTGCAGGTGCCGATAAAACCGTGCAGGTGACGCAACCCAGCTCAAGGAGGAGCTCGATGAAGATCTTGTTCATTGTGTTGTTTCGTTTCAGTTGATCAGTAGTGGAGCCCAGTTGGGACGATTGGGGATCTGTGTAGCATTTGGGGTAGTCTTCTTTTATTTTGGTTCCGTAGTCGGACATTGATTGTATCTGGTTGATGTAATGCTTTATTCATGTATTGTGTGAAGTGGCGATTGTAAGCCAACTATGTATCTCTTTCCCTTATGAATTACATGGGTTGTGTGATGATTACCTCACTTGCGACATTGCTTTCAATGTTGTTATGCCTCTAAGTCGTGCTTCGACACGTAGGAGATATAGCCGCATCGAGGGCGTTACATGCTTCTTCGTGGACCCTTCGTGGGTGGAGCCCTCCATGGACTCGCGCAACCGTTACCCTTCGTGGGTTGAAGTATCCATCAACGTGGATGTACGATAGCACCACCTATCGGAACCACGCCAAAAACATCCGTGTCTCCAATTGCGTTTGAATCCTCCAAACCCTTCCCTTTACATTCTTGCAAGTTGCATGCTTTACTTTCCGCTGCTCATATACTCTTTTGCATGCTTGCTTGAATTGTGTGAAGATTGCTTGACTTGTGCTAAGATAGCTAAAATCTGCCAAGAACTAAAATTGGGAAAAGACTACATTTTTATTTGGTCAAGTAGTCTAATCACCCCCCTCTAGACATACTTTCGATCCTACAAGTGGTATCAGAGCTTTGGTCTCCATTTGCTTTGATTTCCATAGCTTTTGGTGGTCATAGCCTTGGTTTCACAACCTAGGAGAGTATGGCGTCTAGCAAGGGAAATTATCACCGTAGAGGTCCTTACTTTGATGGAACTAATTTTGCTGGTTGGAAGCATAAGATGACAATGTATATTCTTGGACATAACCCCGCCGTTTGGGCTATTGTGTGTACTGGTTTGCAAGGTGAATTCTTTGATGGGAAAGAGCCAAACCGTGAAGCTACCGCAGAAGAGTTGAAGATGCTGCAATACAACGCTCAAGCTTGTGATATCCTCTTCAACGGATTGTGCCCCGAAGAATTCAACAAAATCAGTCGTCTTGAGAATGCAAAGGAAATTTGGGATACTTTGATTGATATGCACGAAGGTACCGACTCCGCCAAGGAATCCAAATTGGATGTGCTTCAAAGTCAACTTGACAAGTTCAAAATGAAGGATGGTGAAGGTGTCGCTGAAATGTACTCTAGGCTTGCTCCTATCACAAATGAGATTGCCGGCTTAGGAAGTGAAGAGATGACTGATAGATTCATCATCAAGAAGATCCTATGTCACGCCCTCAATGCGGCTATATCTCCCACGTGTCGAAGCACGACTTAGAGGCATAACCGCATTGAAAGCAATGTCGCAAGTGAGGTAATCTTCACACAACCCATGTAATACATAAGGGAAAAGAGATACATAGTTGGCTTACAATCGTCACTTCACACAAATACATGAATAAAACAATACATCATACAGTTACAATCAGGGCCCGACTACGGAGCCAAAATAAAAGAAGAAACCCCAAAAGCGACAAAGGACCAAGATCGACCCCAACTGGGCTCCACTACTGATCGACTAGAACGGAACAACATAAAGGACATGATCTTCAACGAACTACTGCTTGAGCTCGGGTGCGTCACCTGCACGGGCTCATCGGCACCTGCAAACTGGTTTGAAAGTATCTGGTGAGTCACGAGGACTCAGCAATCTCACACCCGCGAGATCAAGACTATTTAAGCTTATAGGTAGGGGTAAAAGGTATGAGGTGGAGCTGCAGCAGCGGCTAGCATTTATGGTGGCTAGCATACGCAAATGAGAGCGAGGAGAGAAGGCAAAGCACGGTCGAACAACTATGATCAAGAAGTGGTCCTGAACTACTTACGTCAAGCATAACTCCAACAACCGTGTTCACTTCCCGGACCCCACCGAGAAGAGACCATCACGGTTACACACGCGGTTGGTGTAATTTAGTTAAGATCAACTTCGGGTTTTCTACAACCGGACATTAACAAATTCCCATCTGCCCATAACCGTGGGCACGGCTTTCGAAAGTTCAAAACCCTGCAGGGGTGTCCCAACTTAGCCCATGATAAGCTCTCGCGATCAACGAAGGATATTCCTTCTCCCCGGGAAGACCCGATCAGTCTCGGAATCCCGGCTACAAGACATTTCGACAGCAATAAAACAAGTCCAGCAAAGCCGCCCAATGCGCCGACATCCTGATAGGAGCTGCACATATCTCGGTCTCAGGGCAACACCGGATGAGTCAAGCTACGAGTAAAACCAGCCCTCGAGTTTCCCCGAGGTGGCCCCGCAGGCTGCTCGGTTCGGGCCAACACTTGGACAAGCATTGGTCCGGGGGGGCTGAAAAAAGATGACCCTCAGGTTGATCAGACCCAAGAGAAAGGGGTAGGTGGTAGGCAAATGGTAAAACCAATGTTGGGCCTGCTGGAAAAGTCTTATTCAAAGCGAACTGTCAAGGGGGTCCCATAAATCACCCGACCGCGTTAGGGACGCAAAATCCGGGAACATAACACCGATATGACGGAAACTAGGGCGGCAAGAGTGGAACAAAACACCAGGCATAAGGCCGAGCCTTCCACCCTTTACCAAGTATATAGATGCATTAATTAAATAAGATATATTGTGATATCCCAACAAGTAAACATGTTCCAACAAGGAACAACATCTCCATGTTCCAACAAGGAACAAACTTCATCTTCACCTGCAACTAACAACGCTATAAGAGGGGCTGAGCAAAGCGGTAACATAGCCAAACAACGGTTTGCTAGGACAAGGTGGGTTAGAGGCTTGGTTTGACAATATGGGAGGCATGATAAGCAAGTGGTAGGTATCGCAGCATAGGCATAGCAAAAGAGCGAGCAATCTAGCAAGCAAAGATAGAAGTGATTTCGAGGGTATGGTCATCTTGCCTGAAATCCCGCAAGGAAGAAGAACGAGTCCATGAAGAAGACAAACGGACGTAGTCGAACGGGTCCTCACAAACGCGATGATAACGGAATCAACCCGAAGAAGCAACACCGGAAAGAAGCACACAACATAGTAAACAACCAACACATAAACATGGCATGATGCACAACCAAGTATGATGCATGTCCGGTTTAAAGATTCATGGCATGGCAAAGTGCAACAAACAACACTACAAATTAAGTGGAGCTCAATATGCAACGAGTTGCATATTGACAAAACACCACCACAATTAATTTAGTTCTCTCTTGTATATGTACCCAACAATATTAAATGTTGATTAACATGGCAAGGGGTGAGGCACAACAAAACTATCTATCTAGACAAGTTTAAATGAGGCCGGAAATAACAAACAACAATTCCGGAAACTCCTCATATGCATATTTTAGATTAGGTACTGTTCTGACCTAACGCATATTTTAATGTTGTTAAACAGCAAAATAAAGTGCAACATGATAATCTAGGCATTTTTCTACCCCATTTACATATAAAGTTTATTTAAATCCGAGTCACGGTTAATTAGTTATGAATTAAATCATTTTAACATGGCATAGGAGCAAATTTAAACAAACAGCAAGTTAAACATTTTAAACATGCATGAAAGTTGGATATTATTAAACTACACAATTTTCTGAGTATTTTTCATATATAAATCATTTTAAACCGATGCACGGTTCAAGAGTTATTATATGCATGAAGTTTAGGGGGTTTTCTGTAAAACAGGTAATTCGCTGGATAAATGCTAAAATCGCAACAGGAAAAAAAACACGCATCGGGCCTAAACTTGCTGGGCCAAAAGAGCACAGGAGGGACTGGGGCTGCTCACCCAGTGGGCCTTGGCCCGGTTCAGGAGGGAGGCTGCAGGAGGGGCGCTGGGCCGGGGAGGCACTGGCCCACGTGGTGGTCAACGGGGCGCGACGGGATCGGCACCTCCCGATCCGGTCTGGACGTCGAGCGACGGCGTTCTCCGGCGAAGGCAGCGCGGCGCCGGACAGCAGGGAGGCCGGGAGGGCGCCGGGACGACGGGAACGGACAGATCCTACGGCGACGGTGCCGGATCCGAGCTTGGCGGAGCTCCAAACTGCGGTGGAGGCGGTGGCGCGACTTCCTGTCGACGGGAGAGAGAGAGGTGAGGACAGGAGAGGAGAAGGGTGGCGAGGTCGGGGCTCACCGGAGTTACGCAGCTCCGGTGGGGTCGCCGTGGCGCAGGCGGCGGCGGGGTTCGATCTGGATCGGGAGCTCCTCTCCCGATCTGGATCGATCGAGCGAGCGGGAACGGGGCGGAGGCGAACGACTGCGGGCCTCGGGCCCAGATCGGGGCCCGGGCGGGCCTGGCTCGGGCCTGGCGGCGGAGGGAGGAGGCTGGGGCGACGTGGAGGCCTCCTAGTGGTTGCGGGAGTCGGGGTAGGCGATGTGGCGGCGCCCGGTTGGCCGGGGCGACGTCTCAGGTGGCGGCGCGGCCTCTGGGCCGGCGACAAGTGGCGAGAAGGGCTTGGCCGGCGTGGAAAATGAGGCAGAGGAGGTGGGAGGCGGCTGGGAGATGATTGGGGCGCGGAAATGGAGGTGGAGGGGAAGGAATGACCAGATTTGGAAGGAGGGGGGTATATATAAGGAAAGGGGTGTTGGGTTGCACCAAAAGAGGCCTTTGCGGATACCCGGTTAACCGTTGGAGTATCAAACGACCTCCGATTGACCCGAAACTTGACAGGCGGTCTACCGGTGCTATACCAAGGCCGCTTGGCAAACCTCGGTCCAATCCGAGAAAGTTTAATACCCGCACACGGAAAAAGGTAAAAGGGGACGCCGGGGAACATAGGAGCGCCGGATTGCAAAACGGACAACGGGGAAAATGCTCGGATGCATAAGACGAACACGTATGCGAATGCGATGCACATGATGACATGATATGAAATGCAGATGATGACATGGCAAAGTGCGACACGCAAGCACATGACATGGCAAGGACGGCGAATAACTGGCGGATCAGATCCGGGGCGTTACAACACTCCACCACTACGAGAGGATCTCGTCCCGAGATCTAGAATGGCACCGGAGGGGAAAACGGAAGAGAAAGAGAAGAGGTAAAGCTAAGTTGCTTCTTTGGCAAACGAGTGAAACCAAAGAACCTTGAGAGGTTGAACAAAATGAAAGAACAAAAACAACCCAAGATGAACAAAGTTGAAAACACTCTGTTAGAAAAAAGGGACGTGGGATATGACGAGAACCCAGCGGACTAGTGACAAGATAGATGTTGAAACTACTCCGGTTAAAACTATATAGAGAGGGAATAAGAATGACATGATTTGGACCGCACTCCGACTGAAAAGAGAAGAAAAACTTGATGAGATGAAAAGATATTGGAGAGATGATACAACACTCCGGTTAAAACGAGATGTACAAAGAACGATAATGATCAATTACGATAGCGCTCTGGTTGGAAAATGGAAGGGAACGAATATGAGCTTGAGAAGATGGGATGATACTTGACGAAATCGACAACACACTGCCTCGAAAACAATTATAAGAATGACACAAGGGGTAAGAATGATTCCAGACAGCACTCCGGTTGAGAAGTGAGGCAAAATTTGATAAGATGAAAAGAACTTGAATGAAGGACACGACACTCCGGTTGAATGGATAAGCAAAAGCAAAGAACATGATCCTCACCATTCGAGAAGAAGAGTGAAGGGAGCAACATCACAATGCCTCCGGAAGAAGAAATATAAGATAGATCATTGGAATAAAGGAATGGAGAAGAAAATGATAACTCTCGCAAATAAAATTGAAAGAGAAAGCTTACGAAGAAAAAGGTTGAACGGAGTTGTTGGATTATCAACAACGAAAACTTAAGCTTGATGTGGACTTATGGGAGACATCCCAAAATTATGAGGTGATCTTCTGTCACCAACGGAAACAAACGATTGGATTGATATCAACAAGGAGACGAGAAACTTATTTCACCGGGAGGATAAATGAAGAACTTGGGTCATTAATGATCACCATAAATAGCAACAATCCTTAGGGAAGGCTTTAGGTGAAATATGACACAAGATGACTCCAATGAAGAGATTGATGGATTTAAATAACTCATTCTTAACAACATGTGAATCCTGAGACATGAACTCAAATTTATCAAGAATGACATAATACCACCTCGAATGATACGGTCGAGAGAATTTCACTTTAAAATGCAAGATGAAGAATACTTGAGCTCCTCTGAAAAGAATCTCGATGAACACTTCGAGAAGGAATTAAATCCTTGATGAACCATCATGTAGAGCCTCCATGAAGAACTCCGGTAATAAAAGAATGATCAAAAAGAATTGTAGGATGAAAAGAATAAGATTGAAGCCTTGCAATGATTCAGATGGATCTCCGTGGTGAGATAATGCGGAAAACTTGGAACTCCGGAAAAAGAAAAGATGAAACAATTGAAATCAAGAATTTGAAGAACCTCCGAAATAAGGAATTGAATTACTCGATGAAAAAGAATAAGGATTACAATATGCTCGTCTTTCACCAACTAAATTGATGACAAGCAAAGGATTTGGCATACTACTTATTCTCGTAGAAAGGATTAAGAGAGATATAGCGTAAACTTGGAACGGTATTCAACGAACCACCGGTAGGATTGAAACAACGAATAGATTGATATGATAACAAAGAAAGAGAACTCTTGAACGAACCACCGTAAGAATTGAAAATGAACGTAGAAAAGATAAGGAACCACCGCGAAGAATTAGCAAATGAACGAAGATGCTTGCTGGGATTTAGATACATGAGGACGAAGAGATCATGAACTGACTAGAGGGTATTTGACTGATGCACCGGTAAGATTTGGAGAACGATAGACGAAGCTGAGAATGAATAATTCTGAGATGAAAGGCTCCGGATGGGTGAAAAGAATTCTCACAATCGAAACAATTATGAGAGGATGGCAACAAGCTAGAACAATGAATCTTGAAGAGAATGGAGCAAGATTTAAGAGAAACTCTTCTTCGGTCTTCAAATGTTGAGAATGACGATGAGAAACATCACCATGAATTTAGTTGAGACACTCCGGAATGAAAATTGGAAAAAAATTGAACCAACGATGAAAGAATTGAAACGATTCTTGGAGAAGGAATATGACTGATGATAATTCATTCTTACGTCAAACTTTGAAAAGAATTTTAGAAGCTCCGGGAAGATTAGAAGAGTCAGGTAAGATCCTGGGAAAAGACCTGTGGGTTAGGGCCCACTCAAAAGACACACCGTTGAAGTGATTGTTTGAAAGGGATATTGCACCGGTTGAATTAAATGGCTTGAATGAGATAGCATCCTCAAAAGAACTTGAGTGAAATGAGAATGAAAACTTGAATCTTCCGAGATATTTTCATCACTCCGGAACAAATGAATAGCGAGAAGTGAAATATTGGGAGATACACCGGCATAAGAAAGAACTTGAAATGAGAAAAGGAATGTGATCAACACCGAAAACTTGAATTGAATTCACCGGAGAAGAAAAGAATGATGAACTTGAAGCTCCGTTAGTATCTTTTTGGAAAACATCGGATAAGAAACCTTGATTGAAGAGAATGAAGGGACTTCACGTGAATAAAATGGATACTTGGTTAAGAAATCTGAGTCGTTGAAGAAATAAGGGTGGGAGGGCGGGAAAAACAAAGACAATTTGGGACGGATGAAACAAGCAACGTTGGAAAAAACTGAGAGGTGATCTTGCGAATGTTGAAGTGATCGAATCCACTTGAAGAGAGACACACCGGTTGAAAAAGAATTGGCATGATAATCTTGATGATCAAGAAGGATTAGTATTCACATAGAAATAAGAGAACACCGTTTAGGAAAGGTATGGATTCAACATTTGACTTCGAAGCAACTCGAATACCACAAACCAAAACAAAACAAAGGATTGGCTTGCGGAATAAGCCGGAAACAAACATATGATAGATCCCATGTCGTATCATGTGTCTGTTTGAAAGATATCCTACGAGATACTTGAATTCCCACCTATAAACTCCCGAAACTTTCTGGTTATGCAATCAGGTGTTGGGGATATAGGGGAAGCATAATATCTCACCCAAACTAGCAAATCCTACAACCAGCTGTACCCATCCTTCAACACATAACCAAGAAATCTTCGGAAATCATCTACCTCAACCTTCGAAAAGCATCCGTTATACGAGTCATGGCAATACTCCCGAACTCGCCACAGTACTGGGCTATCATGGTTATCTCACCAACAACTGTACAAAAGAGATTTTCGATGTCGGCGTACTAAACTCAGGTATTCCAAAACCACAACGATAAAATTATGACGACAACACCTCGGAGCTCAACTCCCCGGGACACTGCCACAACCCCTAAATGTCAGGAGGCAACCAAGACAATGTTGTCATCATAAAACCATCGGAACGATTGTAATATACCCGCGTGATCCTAAATTTTTTTTAGTGAAATTTGAGAAGAGAAGAGTCAAAACTCTACGTCAGGATGCCTTACCAGAAGGTCGAAGGGACTGGGGAGTAAAAAGAATTCCTAAACTCTTCGATATATAATTCCTAAATGACTCAAAACATTTTTCTAGACACAACTCGGCCACTAAAAACGATCAATCAGTGGGGGCTCCTAAGGTCGGGGAAGGCTCTGATTACCAACTTGCGACATTGCTTTCAATGCGGTTATGCCTCTAAGTCGTGCTTCGACATGTGGGAGATATAGCCGCATTGAGGGCGTGACATCCTAAGAGCCTTGTATGGAAAATATGATACCATGTGCACATTGATCCAAATGATGCCCAACTACAAAGATCTCAAGCGAACGGAAGTCATCAGAAGAATTGTTGCTCATGAGATGTCACTCAAGGATAAAAGAGGAACTTCACAACAAATAAAGTGGTGCTTACAAAGCCTCATGTGAAGCCCCCACATCATCAAGTGAGAAACAAACCTTCAATGAAGAACTGAGCTTAATGGTGAAGAACTTCAACAATTTCTACAAGAGTAGAAACAAAGATAGAAGCTCCAAGTCAAGGTCCTACAATGACAAAATGTCTTCTAGTCGAGAGCGAAACTGCTACAATTGTGGAAGGCCCGGACACTATTCAAATGAGTGTACGGCTCCCTACAAGAGAAGAGAAGATTCTCCCAAGAGAAGAAATAGAAGAGAAAGAAGGAGTAGAGATGATCGTTATGAACGAAGACACTCACGGAGAAGCAAGGATTCGGAAAGAAAGGACAAGTCATCAAGGAGCTACACAAAACGAAGACATCAAGCTCATGTTGGTGAATTGGTATCTGGCTCCGACTCCGAAAACCACTCCGAGAGAAGCTATCACTCCGATTCCTGAATATACTCAAGATGAAGGTGTTGCCGGTCTAGCACTTGTGACAACCAACTCCTACGACATATTTGACTCACCAAATGAAGGAGTTGGAACATGCTTCATGGCCAAAGGCCCAAAGGTATCACACCCCGAGTATGTTGATTTCATTAGTGATGAGGATGACTTGTTAGGTGATGATGATTTACTTGTTGGCAACTCTAGTGATGAATACTATGATGAAACGTCAATTAATCATGCCAAAACGAATGACAATGATAAGGAGAAGATTGAGTATCTAACTAAGGAACTAAACACTCTTAAGTTAGCTCATGAAACTATCTTAGGAGATCATCGAGAACTTTTAAGGAATCATGATAAATTACGCTTTGAAAAGCTCAATCTTGAGCAAGAGCATGAGTTCTTAAAAGCAATCAATGATGATCTTCGTAAGAAAAGTTCTTCTTACATTGCCAAGCGTTTAATCTTATCCACTTACATGCCTCAAGTCAAGTCTAGTAACAAGAACAAGAAAGATTCTTCCTCTAGTAATAACAATGATCATGATAAATCCAATATTGTTGCTTCTAGTAGTTCTCTTGATTCCACTAATGATTCTCTTAGCCAAGTTACACTTGAGCAAGAAAATAGTTTATTGAAGGGAATTATAGAGAAAGGTGTTTACAAGAGCCTTGCCGGAAGTAAGCAATTCGAGGAAATTGTACGCAAGTAAGGAAGCCATCGGAAGAATCAAGGTGTTGGTTTTGAGCGAAAGTTCAATGCCAATGGAATTGAGTGGGAAGAAGATCAATACCCCAAGACGAAGTTTGTTCCTCAACAAGAGAAGTATGATCCTACTTCTTTCAAAGGGACACAAGCTCAAGATGATCTTCCACCACAAGACTACAAGCAAAAAGGCAAGGACAAGCTTCAAGAGGAAATTGATGCATTTGAAGAAGCTCCCAAGACCTTAGTCAAGTGGGTTCCCAAGACTACCTCAAGTTCCACTTTGTCAAGTACAATTACAACACCGAGGATTCCCATCAAGATGGTGTGGATCCAGAAGAAGAAGAACTAGAGAGTTCTTGAGGGTGACTCCGCCAACATACTTCACTCTTATCATCTTGGAGAGAACAAGTGCAATCAACTTCCACATCTTGCACTAGTTCAAGGAGTCACAAACCCTCTTGTTGGTAAGACAAGGGACAAGGTAACTTAAAAGCTTTCATAAGATATCATCTTGTGTGTGCATCATTCTATGTCTATGGATATCCTTGTTTGTTCCTTGTGGGACTAACCCGTGTAGGTATTGGAAGTGCAACTCACTCCAATGGATAGCTCCAAATGAACTACATCAACATTGAGCATCCACATCTTCAACATCTACATGAAGTCATCATCGACAAAACCCAAGGTTAGTTCATCCCTCTTAAGGGGGGATCTCACATCTAGGGGGAGCTTTACTCTAAGAATTGAGCTAAAGCAACTCTAATGGTGTGAACACAACAATGCTTTATGTAAAAGTGGTAACCCCACTTGTGCTTAAACGATGAGTATGACCTATGATCAAATGTTCTCATTTTACTCCTAAGTCAATATACTCATATATAGATGACCTAGTCATCGCCAATTGCTTGATAGATGCTAGAATTGGTTGTGCATGCTTTGCCACATATTTCAATTGCCATTTTATTGTGCGAGCATGTTGATTGCATATTTTACTCATTCGAGGACATCCACTTGTTGTTTTGATTGATTGGTTTTCTTTTCTTTTGCCAAGTGGATGGATAAGAATGCCTAAGAACCCTCTCTAGCTATCTATGCTTTTCTCGTCTCAAACTCTATTCATGCTACATCACAAAATTTGATCAAGTCAGATTCAAACCACTCTGTGTGAGGAGCACTCGGAGTCCCCGATTTGTCATAGACTTAAACTTCCAAAACTTCTTTGTGCGTTTTGGTCTGACCGATTCCTCCATTTCGGTCATACCGAGATCACTAAGTCGATCTAGGTTTTCATCTCGGTGCAACCGATTTGAACTTTTCGGTCACACCGAGTTGCTGTAACTGTCAACAGTTATGCATCTCGGTGCCACCGAGTTGCTCCACTCGGTCACACCGACAGGGTCGGGCTATATATACTCACGGGCAAAATTTTGGAAATTTCTCTGAAACCTCTTCGCCCGCGCATAGCTCGCTCTGCCTCCTGGGTCTCCGGATCGTCCTCCTCGTCGCCAACCGCCTCCTGTCGCTGGTCTCCGCCGCCGTTGCCGTCGTAGCGAGTTCATCGCCGAACTAGGGTATGGACTCGATCACAGTGCTATCCCCGTCCGATTCTTGGCACATTGTGTTCATTATGAATCTTGCCAGGATTAAAACGCTTCTATCCAGTCAAAACACTCCGTAGATCAGAATTGAATTGAAAATTTAGGGTTAAGTTTCCGCCGAAACCATCTCGGACCCACTGGGTTGCAGAACTTGGTTCCACCGATTCGGCCAAGGCCATTGCACATGTGGTTCTCGGTCTGACCGAGAATTGCAAATTGGTGCGACCGAGTTCAGGACTTTGTGAAACCCTAGCAGTCTCGGTGCCACCGAACTGTGACTCAGTCTGACCGAGTACACTAGTTTAGGTTCCAAAAGCTGCATCGGTATCACCGAGTTTGCAAATCGGTTGATCCGAAATGCTTTCTGTGGAAAACTAAAACTAAGTTTTTGACTCATTCTTTTGCAAAAATCTCTGCATTTTGTGATGCCCATCCACTCTATCTCATCTACAATCTATTCACGGGGTCTGCAGTCAGTGTTTGCAACATGTCTGACCAAAGTGACAGCCAGAACAAGTCATAGGAGCAGGTTCACTTGAGTAAGGGCACTAGTCCCTCTAGCGGCTCAGATGAGGGTAGCAGAAGCACCCCAAGCAACTTTCCAAAGGCTGCCACTAGAGCAAGCAAGAGAAGAACTTCAGAATCTGAGGATGAAGATTATGTGGTAGAGGAAGAGGAAGCCACTTCAAAGAAGAAAGTGCTCAAGAAGGAATATGGCTCAGCTGCAGCCACAAAGCCAGGTATGCATAAGAAGGCACCTGCAAGGAGAGTTCCCACTTCCAAACCTAGGAAGGTTGCCACTAGAGAAACCATGAAATTTACCATGGAGTCAGAAGAGGAAGCTGGTGGACAAGACAAAAAGAAAAAGAGAGTCAGAACCACTACTGCCAGAGTTCTTGGCAAACCCTCCATGAGGAGAGATTCTGAGGGAGAAGAAGAGGAAGAAGAGGTTGTTGCACCAACACCTAAGGCACAAAAGCTGATGGGTGATGCTATAAGGTCAGGGGCTGCATCATCAAAGCCCAAAGAAGCACCCAAAGCTGCCTCCAAGCCCAAGAGTGCACCTAAGAGGAATACCAGGAACATATCTACTGCTGAGAAGAACAAGGCCCCAGTGCCTGATGTTGCTGCTGAAGAAGATGATGAAGGACAAGTTCTAAGGAAGCTCAAGCCCAAGATTCCAGACCACAACGATGCTCATCCTGTGGCTGAGAACATGAAGATCAGGAGAGACTCAGGGTTGAGGCTATGGAGAGAGTCAGATCCATATGCCACCAGGAGAATGATTGCTGTTGATTACAGGTTCCACACAAAGGAACAGCAAGACTTCTATGAGACAGTGCTGCTGGACAAGAGACCCATAGTGTGTGATATGAAGTGGGTCGACTGGGAGTATATCAAGGAGAATGAAGAACACTATCCTAGAGTGCTTGACAGCTTCAAAGCTTGTGGAGTTGCAGACTTTGTTGGGCAGAAGCTCACAAAGTAGAATGAGGAGCTCATAATGCAATTCTACTCCACAACACACTTCTATCCAGATGGCAGGATAGTATGGATGTCTGAAGGCACTAGATACTAGTCTACAGTTGCAGAATGGGCTCAGTTGATCAATGCCCCAGAAGAGCAAGAAGATGACTTGGATGTCTATGACAAGAAAAATATGGACCACAACTCTATGGCAAACATGTACAAGGAAATTCCAGATGCAGATCTTGAGACTCATCAGTTTGGGTCAGTAAAACACTTGCTGTGAGGGCTGCCTACAATTAATTGGATCCTTAGGCACACTCTCTTGCCCAAGTCAGGTGATCACATAATGATCAGAGGCCATGAAATCAACTTGCTACACATATTTGATGTGCCTGAGAAGTTTAAGGTCATGAGCCTCATAGTTGAGACCATCAAGAGGACAACAGCTAATCAGAAGAGGAGTTGTGGATATGCCCCACATATTCAGGAGTTGATTAACTCGAAGATGGGCACAAGCACATACCTATTGGATAAGGAACACCTGCCCATCCATCTAGATTTTGAGGACAATCAAGTTGTGATGAATGAGGATGAACCATCATCAGCACAAGCTCAAACAAAGAAGGAGAAGGCAAAGATGGAGAAAGTTGCCAAGATGCCAACTCAGGAGGAGGCATCTGAGTACTTTCTGAAGAACAAGCAGGAGCAGCTGGGTTATCTGATAGCATCAACTCTGAGGATTGAGAAAGGACTGGCCACCCTGACTCGAAACCAAGAGAGCTTGGAAAGAATCATGGAACAAAAGTTCTATGACTTAGATGTGAAAGTAACTGAGATTCAGTCTGTTGTGGAGCAATTACAGGATGATATGCAGGAGAGGAAGGGCAAAACAACAACTGATGCATTTGCCAGAGTGCCTAGAGCTCAGAGATCATCTGCAGTGCCAGTTCCTGACACCAGAGCCACTACTTCCGCACCAGCTACAACCTCAGTACCACCAGCTCCAGCACCTACCCCAACAGCTCCATCTACTTCAACTGAAGCCTTCGTCCTCGGCGTTATCCAGACTCCACCACCTGAAGACCAAGCCTGAGAGTCGCTTTAGTGCTATGCATTTTCTATGAACTTTTTGGTAACTTGTTGCCAAAGGGGGAGAAAAATGTATAGATCATAGGCTTCGAGAGAGAGAGAGTTTGCTTTTGTTCTCTCTTGTCTTCTTGGTTGAACTTTGTTTGCTTTTGAGTGCTTGGATACTATGCTTTTATCTGTGGGACATTGATGATCATGTGTTTGATCATAAGCTACACTTATGCTTGTTGGTTGATATTATCTTACTTATCCTTATATGGTCACTCACTTTGCTTGGTGATGAGTGCATATATTTTATTATTATCATTTCGAGCGCTCCACCAAGATGTATGTGACATGGAAGAGTAACCCATGATCCTAACTCATTGTGCATTTGCAGTCCAAAGCAAATCTTAAAATATGCACAAATTTAGGGGGAGCTCTTGCTTATCACATACTTCTCAAAGCGACGATATCTTTTCACTCTTATTATCATTTGTCAAAGCTTTGATCTATATGTTGTCATCAATTACCAAAAAGGGGGAGATTGAAAGTGCAACTATCCCTGGGTGGTTTTGGTAATTCCTAACAACATATAGCTCATTGAGCTAACATTATTCCAAGATTAATATTTCAGGAAAAGCTCAATGAATGGCATGGCATGGATGAGGAAAGTGGATCCCTCAAAATTCTAAGGGCAAAGGATTGGCTCAAGCTTCAAGATCAAGACTCTACATTTTATATTTTAGTGATCCAAGATCACATTGAGTCTATAGGAAAAGCCAATACTATCAAGGAGGGATGAGGTGTTGTTTAATGAGCCTCTTGCTTCATGTGCTTAGTGATATGCTCCAAAACCCTCAACTACCTTACCACATCCACATATGACCTAAACCAAAAGTCAATCTCGGCCCCACCGATTCTTTCTATCCGGCGCCACCGAGTTTCAAATGTCATAGCCACTACCACCGAGTTTCAAATGTCTCACCGAGATGGGATTGCAATCTCTCTGTTTCCCTTCGTAACATTTCGGTCTAACCGAAGTGAGCGATCGGTCCCACCGAGATTGCAATGTAAACTCTCTGTTTCCCTTTTGTAACATTTCGGTCTCACAGAGATGAGCGAATCGGTCCCACCGAGTTTGCCTGACCAACTCTCTGGTAAGCATATTACCAAAATCGGTCCCATCGAGTTTGTGTAATCGGTCACACCGAGATTACGTTATGCCCTAACCCTAACCATATCGGTCCTACCGAGTTGCATCTCAGTCCCACCGAAAATCCTAACCGTCACTAGGTTTGCTGAATCGGTCCGACCGAGTTTAACCATTCGTTCCCACCGAGTTTGGCAAATTGTGTGTAACGGTTAGATTTTGTGTGGAGGCTATATATACCCCTCCACCCACTCTTCATTCGTGGAGAGAGCCATCAGAACACATCTACACTTCCAATACACATGTTCTGAGAGAGAACCACCTACACTTGTGTTGAGCTCAAGATATTCCATTCCAACCATATGAATCTTGATCTCTAGCCTTCCCCAAGTTGCTTTCCACTCAAATCTTCTTTCCACCAAATCCAAATCCTATGAGAGAGAGTTGAGTGTTGGGGAGACTATCATTTGAAGCACAAGAGCAAGGAGTTCATCATCAACACACCATTTGTTACTTCTTGGAGAGTGGTGTCTCCTAGATTGGCTAGGTGTCACTTGGGAGCCTCCGACAAGATTGTGGAGTTGAACCAAGGAGTTTGTAAGGGCAAGGAGATCGCCTACTTCATGAAGATCTACCGCTAGTGAGGCAAGTCCTTCGTGGGCGATGGCCGTGATGGAATAGACAAGGTTGCTTCTTCGTGGACCCTTCGTGGGTGGAGCCCTCCGTGGACTCGCGCAACCGTTAGCCTCTGTGGGTTGAAGTCTCCATCAACGTGGATGTACGATAGCACCACCTATCGGAACCACGCCAAAAACATCTGTGTCTCCAATTGCGTTTGAATCCTCCAAACCCTTCCCTTTACATTCTTGCAAGTTGCATGCTTTACTTTCCGCTGCTCATATACTCTTTTGCATGCTTGCTTGAATTGTGTGAAGATTGCTTGACTTGTGCTAAGATAGCTAAAATCTGCCAAGAACTAAAATTGGGAAAAGACTAGATTTTTATTTGGTCAAGTAGTCTAATCACCCCCCCTCTAGACATACTTTCGATCCTACAACAAGTAATTCACTTTCACGTGCTTGCTTTGCATAGTGAATGCCTTATGTCGGGTGGTAGGTGCGACATATGCCAATGGGTGGCTTATCTGTGTGGGAGCCAGTAAGATGTCGCCGGTGCCTGGAAGCGGGATAAGGCGAAGACATGCACGCCGGCGAATCTTACCCAGCTTTGGGGCTCTCCATGGAGATAACACCCCTACTGCTGCTCTGCGGGGTCTCCGCATGATCACTCGATGAACATGTAGCTACAAGATGGTCCTTGAGCTGTTTGGCGAGAGGAAGAAGAAGGGCAAGGCTAGCTCTACTCTTCTCTCTATGTGTCTCTAAAACCTAGCAGGAATCGACCCTTTGCATGGGTGCCCCGGGGGGTTTATATAGGCCTACCCCCGGTGGCTGGTTACTGTTGCCTCGATCCTAATGTTGGGGGCTTTGTCGAGGTAAGCGTGGCTACGGTGCCGCCGCCTGGCGGGCGATCATTGTAGCCGCACGTCGTCTTGTCTCCTTAATGTGGCGCCTCCTTCGAGGGAGGGGACAAGCCGGCTTGTGGAAGCCGGCCAAGTCTCGGGCCGACTGGAGGGGCTCGGCCACCTTCTGGTATCTCTCTGTCTGAAGGGGCCCACCGCCCGTGGGCCGCGCTGACAGCCTGCCATGGGTGGCGCAGTAGTCATCATGGCGACAGTGCTGCGCCGGACGGGTCAGAGCTTCCCCGTACGGCACACTGTGCCAGGCGTGCTCCGGGTTTCGGGGATGGCAGGCTTCACTATAGCCACGCCCCGTCCCATCGTCGTTATGCGGTTACGGACCTCGAGGGTACGATCTTGACCGCGTCGGGGGAGCCGGCTTCTTGGAGTTGGCCTTCTCGTGGCCGGCTTCTTGGAGTCGGCCCTCCTACGGCGTTCTTCATGAGGGTCGAGGCCGGGCCGCCCTCCGACAGTTGGCTAAAGGGATAGCCGGCAGGGGGAAGGCGGCCCCTCGTCTTGGATCTTCGGGAAGCCGGATTGGCCTGTAATTTTTTCTGAAGAGCCAGGGGAAGCCGGCTAGGCTACCCGTGGTCATTTACCCCGACACCTTACCCGCCGCTATATTCTTCATCGCCTCAATTTCTTGGAGGGCCTTTTGGGCTTCGGCCTTGGCATGCTTGGCGCTCTCGAGGGCCGAGGCATGCTCGGACCCTCACATCTTCGAGTCAAGCTCCAAACTCTCGTGTATTTTCATGAGAGCCTGGAGCTCTTGCTGCACCTCTGCAACCCGCGCCTCTTGTTTCCCCCGCTCGGTGCGCTCCGTGGCCGCTTTGTTTTCGGCCTCGGATAGCGCTTGCTTCAGGGTCGCCACCTCGGTCGTGGCCCCTGGTATATCCACAATGATCCTGTCATTTTTTGCAACTGCATCTTTTTATATACTTACACAAGGTATTACTTACCTTTCTTCTCCTCGAGCTGCTTCTTGGCAAGGCCGAGCTCTTTCTCGGACCCCTCGAGGTTCTGCTTCAGCGCATCGACCTCCGCAGCCAGTGCGGCAGAGGTCAGCAGCGAAGCTTGCATACGTATATCGACATACTTATGTTTGACTCATGCGGATATTCTTAGATCCTCTCTTGGACTATTCTTTGTGAACACCGAACACGGCATCACGGGCTACTGTCTATGCGGTTATATTTTCATATATTTTTAATACTTACCTCAAAGCCTATTAGAAGGCTGGCACAGGCTTCAGTCAGTCCGCACTTGGCGGACTGAACCTTCTTGATCACCGCACTCATAAAAGTGCGGTGCTCCTCGTCGATGGAAGCGCCTCCAAGCACTTCCAGAAAATTGTCCGGTGCCTCCGGATGGATGAAGGTCACCGGCACGGGCGGCTTGCCCCTCTTGGAAGGGGGTTGCCTGCTGGAGTCCGGAGCCACTGGAGGTTCCGGCGCATTGTTCGGCCGAGGGCCGGACTTGGAGCCCTTGGGAGCCTTGCTCCCTTTGCGCCTGGAGTCCGGGAGGTCGCCTTGAGGCGCCCCCAGGACTACCTCCCCTCGGTTTGGAACCCCTTGAGACAATACCTCGGCATTGTCCGTAGGGCGAGGGGAGGAGGCGGTCGGAAGTGAAAAGCTGTTCACATCCAATGAATCCAATGAACCGCTCGACGATATGTCAACTCGGGCTCGGGGCGGACTGCATGATTATATTCGGTGTTAGGAGAAACTGTGCAACAAAGGAACGCTATGAGTTACTCTGGCATCCAAACACTTACGACTTCTCCAGGGGCTTGGCCCTGGGTGGCCACTCGTCTTCGCTGTTGGCAGCGGTGGTAGAATGGTCCGAAAGGAGAGTCCTTCCCTTCTTGGACCCTCCGGCCTCCCCTGTTGGGGCGGTCTTTCTTTTCTCCCCCTACTGGAGGGGAAGAAGCTTCTTTCTCCTCCTCCTCATCTTCGTGGAAGGAGTGCGCCTCGGAGTCATCGGACGATGAGTTCGATACCACCGGGCGTCGGGAACTCTTTCGGGTTCCGTGGCCTTCTTCTCTGGCACCACGTAAGGCGCCGGAACCAGCATCTCTGCTAAGCTAGCATCTGCTAGGTTTTCGGGCAGAGGAGCCGGACAGTCAATCTGTTCGGCCGCCTCCAGCCATTCTTGTCAAAGGTATGGGAGCTTAGATCCCGCATATAGTTATACCGGGGAAAATGAATACCCTATAACTGATAAAAGAGCTTATCGCACCGGCTTGGCGCTGCACGCTGAGTCCGCGATCCTCGGTGAGGGGTGAGGGGACCTCGGCACTCTTGAACAGCACCCTCCAGACGTCCTTGTGCGTCGTGTCGAAAAGTTCGCTCAGAGTCTGGTGCTGGGCCGGGTCGAACTCCCAATTGAATGCCCGTTGTTGACACGGGAGGATCCGGCGGATGAGCATGACCTGGACTATGTTGACAAGCTTGAGCTTCTTGTTTATCATATTTTGGATGCAGGTCTGGAATCCGGTCAGCTCTACCAGATTACCCCAGGGCAGGCCCTTCTCTTTCTAGGAGGTCTTGGTGTCGCGCGGCTTGGTGATGTAGAACCACCCAGATTGCCACTCCTTTATGGTTTCCACATAGGAGCCCTCAAGCTATGTAACGTTGGGCATCTTGCCCACCATGGCACCTCCGCACTCCCCCTGCTGGCCACTCACCACCTTCGGTTTGACATTGAAAGTCTTCATCCATAAGCCTAAGTGGGGCTTGATGCGGAGGAAGGCCTCGCACACGACGATAAACGCCGATATGTTGAGGATGAAATTCGGTGCCAGATCGTGAAAATCCATGCCGTAGTAGAACATGAGCCCGCGGACGAATGGGTGACGGGGAAATCCCAGTCCGCGGAGGAAGTGGTTAAGGAATACAACCCTCTCATGGGGTCTTGGGGTGGGTATGATCTGCCCTGCATCTGGGAGTCGGTGTGCGATATCCTCGGACAGGTATCCGGCTCCCCTCAGTTTTTTGACGTCTCCCTCCGTGACGGAGGAGACCATCCACTTGCCACCCGCTCCGGACATGGTTGGCGAAGGTTGAGGATGAGAATGTGGACTTTGGCGTTGGAGCTCGAGTGCGCGAAGAATGGATGAGCAAGGAGGAAGAAGGCATGGGTAGAAAAAGGTGAATCCCTATCCCTTTATATAGGGGACAAAACTATGCGTCCCCACCAGCCTAGTAAAACTCGCTTATCCCCCAAGCGCTGTAATCAATGGCGCGGTTGGGTTACCCACGTCCGTATTGATGAGAATCCCGTGATAAGGGGACACGATCTCTGCTTCACAAGACGTGCCAAGGAAATCGCCTCGCGAAGCGCGCTGAGGTAGGGTATAAAAAACGATTCGAATAAAGGCTTGGTTGTGGTGTGATGTCACGCTACGGAATACGTCAGCGGATTAGATTTGTGAAAATATTATTCTCTCTACGGTGGTTTGTGTAACTTGTTTTGCAGAGCTGGACACGATCCTCGTGTTCAAAATCTTCTATGAAGTATTCGGAGGAGGAATCCGCCTTGCAATGCCGAAGACAATCTGCGCGCCGGACTCATCGTCATTGAAGCCTGGTTCAGGGGCTACTGAGGGAGTCCTGGATTAGGGGGTATCCAGACAGCCGGACTATAACCTTTGGCCGGACTATTGGACTATGAAGATACAAGATTGAAGACTTCGTCCCGTGTCCGGATGGGACTCTCCTTGGCGTGGAAGGCAAGCTTGGCAATACGGATATGTATATCTCCTTCCTTGTAACTGACTCGGTGTAACCCTAGCCCCCTCCGGTGTCTATATAAACCGGAGGGTTTAGTCCATAGGACCAACAACAACAATCATACTATAGGCTAGCTTCTAGGGTTTAGCCTCCCTGATCTCGTGGTAGATCAACTCTTGTACTACCCATATCATCAATATTAATCAAGCATGAGTAGGGTTTTACCTCCATCGAGAGGGCCCGAACCTGGGTAAAAACATCTTGTCCCTTGTCTCCTGTTACCATCCGCCTAGACGCATAGTTCGGGACCCCCTACCCGAGATCCGCCGGTTTTGACACCGACAACGGCCTATCCGAATTAGGCCCAGTAGCGTCATCTGGGCCATCCAATATAATTCCAGCCCGTTTTAACTTTCAGCCCATGTTTGGCCCATGACGTCTTTCAGCCCATATGAGGCCCTTATTACTCTTGGCCCATTAATGGCCCGTGGTAAAACTGGCCCGTAATGAACAGTGTATCACTTTATACCCATTAACAACATGTGGTGAAACTGGCCCGTAATGAACAGTGTATCACTTTATACCCATTAACGACCCATTATTCCGTTGGGCCGTTTCCAGCCCATGCTATCTTTCGGCCTTCTCGAGGCCCATTTATTCTTGGGCTCATTTCCACATTCGTTTACTTACGGCCCGTTACTGTCATTTTCTGCTTGTGGGCCAAATTCAGCCCGTGGTTACAGTCGGCCCGTTTGTGGCCCGTTAATACGTTGGGTCGTTTTCATAGCGTCATCAAAATATGGCCGATTGACGACGGCCCATTATGGTCGGCCCATGAACGGACGATTTCAACTCTAGCCCATTTACGACCATAATGTGGTCTGTTATTGGCCCATGTTTGGCCAACCGATCATAAGCCCGTAGAAGGCTCATTGATGATACGACCCATAGAAGGCCCATTGTGTCTATGGCCTGTATAAGGCCCATTGTTTCTATGCCACGTAGAAGGCCCATTGTTTCTACGGCCCGTAGGAGGCCCATGTTAACTACAGTCGGTGGGCATCAAAGTTCGCCACCAGTGCAAATATAGGGAACACCCTACACTATACAAAAATGGCTTGCTGTTTTCTTCAGCCGGTGGCTGCACGTTAAGAACAAATTTTGTATCGCACCAAAACAAATTACAACTATAAAACAAAAGGAAGGTTGGCATAAAAGTTAACAGTCTAGCAGATAAATGCACCACTAGAAGTTCAGAAGCTCAGTTCATTTGACCTGACTATTACGTTTTCATGCTGTATTGTCCGATGGAGCACCATAACCTTCGCCTTCAGTTCTCCTAGGCTCCTGAACAACATAACAAATGTTTGATAGTCTGGTTTCAAAACCATGCATATCTTGATAACATCGAACAATGTCTCTCCTTGTTTCACAAAGGGTCTCTGTTAGGGAATGGACTTGTGTCTGGAGCATAGATACAACATTGTTTTGAGCTTGCATATCTTGATCGTGAGGCAGTTTGGACGAGATTGCCTTAACAACCAAGCCAGTATTACGCAGGAACGTGCTTTTGGCACTGTTAGTGGACAGGTACTAACCCACTGCAGCAAGAGCTGACATTGCGGTTATAGTTGCCTCGCCACCTTCAGAAGGTGGCGGTTCCACCATTTTTTCCATAGCTCGCTGAAAAGTTGTGGTTTTACATTAGCAGTACCAGAACAGAAGATATTAAGGAGGCAGCAAAACCAAACAAAATAGCTTTGGTCTATATACAGAACTTATTCTGGTGAACCCATGTAAACTAATAGTTGTATTTTATTGCAAAGTACATAATAAAACCAGGTTCCAAACATATGACCATGTACCATCGCTAATGTATTGTCTATTTCTTCACATTGTATTGAGGGCTAAGGATAAAGAGACGAAGTTTATAATACGGTAAGCATAGTATGACATCATTCATATCACAAAATAACTGAGAACAAACAAACATGCAATTGTAATGTTGTGTGGGCAAGTCCAGCACGAAAGTAGATTACATGTCAAGATCAAAGGAACATCACTCCTCTCTTTTAAACCTTGTAAGGTGCAATGATACGCTAATACAATTGTGTATAAAATTGAAAAGAGTAATAGACATTGGGTGCAAACCATGTAGTTCAAGGCACAAGTCAGAGTAAGTAGTAGTTAAAAGGCATGAGGATTAAGGACTTACAATAGCGGCTTTGACTGGTGTAGTCATGCCCTTCTTCTTGCTGGTGTGACAGTCCTTGAAGGTTTCCATAGCATTTGGTTCAGGTACCTTTTGGTCCTTGTGGGCTTTCCTCTGCATTTGGAACAAGTCAATATAGATCTGATAATATGGTACAGCAAAAAGAGTGAAACAGCAGCTAATTACAAGAGCCTCGCAGTGTGCAATATAGCTACGAGATCCTGTCATCTGTTGGAATTTCACTTTCGTACGGTTGGCCTTGTTCTTTGAACAATTCACCTACAAGAAGATAGATTTGTGCGACACATGCGTAAATAGGACTTCAACATGTGATCTGATGACATATATATATAATGTACCTGATACTTCGGATCGGACCAGTGTTTAACGAGGCCTCTCTAGTCTTCATCAGATATATTTTCCACTGGAGATATTTGGGAAAGTTCACTGTTAGCCTCACCTTCAAAGTGAGTTTTCCTCAAGTTATACCGATACTGTCGCAGAGCGGACTTGAAAACATAGGTGCAAGCTTGTCTGGTTGCATCATCTTGGCTATCCAACTTGAACCTCATCTGTTGAAAATTATGGGAGTCTCATTATCAGCAACCTAGAAAGTATTGGACAGAGCAAGACTATATTACTAGTTTCCATACATAACCATACTTACAGATAAATGGTCGAGGAAGGTGTTGAACTGGATTTCGTCTTTGTCATTCCTGTACTGAATCCATATTGGGAGGATACGTACATGACACCTAACAGCAATCGCTGCCTCTGATACTAACTTGGCTGACTCTGTAGCATCACGTGGCCTTTTTAAACCTGCCTCAAAACGGATCTCCATTCTTCCTCCTCTAGATTTAGTTAACCTATCGAGCATTATCCCTGATGTTTGTTTCCTCTTGCGCCTAGGTGCTAGTCCAACAACAAACATAGGAAGTGTTAGTGTACATCAAACTGTGAGACTACATATAAAGAAGCATGCAACTGTAACTTGACTCCAGCAACTACCTTCTTGCTGTTGAAGCTCACAAAGTTCATTTGATCTTGCCAACTCATCTTGTGTCAAGAGTGCTTCAGAAGTAGTGTCAGGTGGCAAGGGAGCTTGGGACCGTGCTGCTAGCTGAGTTGACCAACGAGTAAATCATGCAGCTGGTGGTACTGTGGAAGGTGTTGCAACAACTAGGGTTGTCTCTGCTTGTTTGGTGGCAGCTATTTGTTTCTGTTTGGCTTGTTCTACAGCTCGTGTAGCATAGGATACCCTGTTGGTACAATTTTCCGCTGGACTTTGATCTTCTGTTGCACCATCAGTACCAGCATAATCTGCAGGATTGTTCCGCTTCCCTTTCCCTGTCGTTCTGTCTTGCTTCCTCTTTCTCTGTGCCATGTTAAGTCAAGCCGACAAGAAAAACGAATAACAATTTAGTTTTAGTTCTTCAGAACAAATGTATTTTGATGTAAGAACATGGCGTGATAGACAGATATTGTATGCTCTAGAAACAGGAACACGTGTCTTAGTCACAAGTATAATGTGTAAAGTAAGCGGATGAAATTCAACAAAATTAGAAGGAATACAAGCTAGACATCATACATCACATGCAACCACATATAACAGTGCCAAGTTAGAGGGAGCACCAGTGATGGTGCACTAGGGAGACGTGCTCATCACCAACACAGCTACGTTGAGTGTCTATGCATGTGTTGTCTTGGAAATCATCTTGGGGGGATGGAGGAGTAGAATCTGTAGAGGCCCTCCATTTGGAAGGAGCACCTTCATCCGCTGCCTTGCTAACTTCCTTCCTCTTTATTGATTTTGAATTGTCAAGTAAAACCGACAAGAAAAAGCAATAAAATTCACTCTTCAGAACTCATTCGTGCATGATACTGACAATCACTACTTTGATGTAAGGCAAACACATGATTCCATGATGGAATAATACGAAAAATAGGACGGCATGGCATATTCACAACTATTTGTGTAAACTAAGCAGAAACCATTTCACCAAATAAGAAGCAATGCAAGCTAGACACCACGTCAAAGATGCAACCAATATGGCTCTGCCAAGTTAAAAGTGTCCCATCATAAATGGCATTTCAACAAATTAGAAGCAGCGAATGCTATAAATCATATCAAAGATGCAACTAATATCACACTGCATATACTGAAGGTGTCTCTTCATATTGATTTATGCGGGATACAAAAAACAATAGTTTTATGTGAGGACATGCTTAATAGACAGATGTACTAAATACAGGAAGGCATGTCACATTAACAGGTATAATGTATAAGCTAAGCAGAATAGCACATCCAATTTAACCAGATTGGAAGAATTACAATCTAGACACCATATGCAACATGCAACCACATATCACGCTACCAAGTTATAGCAAGCACCTACGATGCTAGTGTAGGGGAAATGCGGTAATCAAAAACAGAGCTACGTTCACTATCTTCATCTAGCCTTGTTGTTTCTTGAGAATCATGTCGGGAGGCTGACGCTGCATTCTTTAAATGAGGAGTAATCCACTTTCCTGGCTGCCTCATCATAAGTGATTGATGAGGGATACACAAGAACATTAGTTTGATGTAAGAACATGGTTAATACACAAATGTACTAGTATGTACCAAAAACAGAAAGGCATGTCATATTCAAAGGTATAATGTGTAAGCTAAGCAGATGCAATTTAAGCAAATTGGAAGCAATACAAGATAGACATCCAGCTGGAGTGGTGAGCATGATCATCTAGGACCTGAGAGCCTGGTGGGAGGTGGGCTGCTTCGCCACCATCGCGGCTTTTTAGTTGGCTTCCAGGTGATGCCTCTCTTTGCTAGGCTTGTCACTTGCTCGGCCAGTGCCCTGACTAGCTATTTGTCTTCTGGTGCTCATGGGATGGTGGTTCATGTAAAAAATAACTTTCCTTATCTTAATAAAGACCGACTTCAGCCTTCCGAATACAAGCTAGACACCATATGGAACATGCAACCACATATGACACCGCGAAGTTAAAGCAAGCACCTGGGATGGTGGTTCATTGCGAGCGAGGTCATTGCTACCTCTTGAGCACTGCGTTGGTTTTCCCTTGAAGAGGAAAGGGTGATGCAGCAAAGTAGCATAACTATTTCCCTCACTTTTTGAGAACCAAGGTATCAATCCAGTAGGAGCCCACGCATGAGTCCCTCGCACCTACACAAACAAATAAATCCTCGCAACCAACGCAATAAAGGGGTTGTCAATCCCTTCACGGTCACTTACGAGAGTTAGATTTGATAGATATGATAACATAATATTTTTGGTATTTTTATGATAAAGATGCAAAGTAAAGAAAGTAAAATAAAAATGGCGCTAGAAATAACTTGTTGACGGAAGATTAATATGATGGAAAATAGACCCGGGGGCCATAAGTTTCACTAGTGGCTTCTCTCGAGAGCATAAGTATTTACGGTGGGTGAACAAATTACAGTTGAGCAATTGGTAGAATTGAGCATAGTTATGAGAATATCTAGGTATGATCATGTATGTAGGCATCACGTCCGAGACAAGTAGACCGACTCCTGCCTGCATCTACTATTACTCCACACATCGACCGCTATCCAGCATGCATCTAGAGTATTAAGTTCATAAGAACAAAGTAACGCTTTAAGCAAGATGACATGATGTAGAGGGATAAACTCATGCAATATGATATAAACCCCATCTTGCTATCCTCGATGGCAACAATACAATACGTGCCTTGCTGCCCCTACTGTCACTAGGAAAGGACATCGCAAGATTGAACCCAAAGCTAAGCACTTCTCCCATTGCAAGAAAGATCAATCTAGTAGGCCAAACCAAACTGATAATTCGAAGAGACTTGCAAAGATAACCAATCATACATAAAATAATTCAGAGAAGATTCAAATATTGTTCATAGATAAACTTTATCATAAACCCACAATTCATCGTTCTCAACAAACACACCGCAAAAGAAGATTACATCAAATAGATCTCCACAAGAGAGGGGGAGAACATTGTATTGAGATCCAAAAAGACAGAAGAAGCCATCTAGCTAATGACTATGGACCAGAAGGTCTGAGGTAAACTACTCACACATCATTAGAGAGGCTATGGTGTTGATGTAGAAGCCCTCCATGATCGATGCCCCCTCCGGCGGAGCTCTGGAACAGGCCCCAAGATGGGATCTCATGGGTACAGAAGGTTGCGGCGGTGGAATTAGGTTTTTGGCTCCGTATCTGGTAGTTTGGGGGTACGTAGGTATATATAGGAGGAAGAAGTACATCTGTGGAGCAACAGGGGGCCCACGAGGGTGGAGGGCGCGCCCAGAGGGGGTAGGCGCGCCCCCCTACCTCGTGGCCTCCTGGTTGATGTCTTGACGTAGGGTCCAAGTCCTCTGGATCAGGTTAGTTCCGAAAATCACGTTCCCGAAGGTTTCATTCCGTTTGGACTCCGTTTGATATTCTTTTTCTGCGAAACTCTGAAATAGGCAAAAAACAACAATTCTGGGCGCGGCCTCCGGTTAATAGGTTAGTCCCAAAAGTAATATAAAAGTGTATAATAAATCCCAATAATGTCCAAAACAGAATATTATATAGCATGGAACAATAAAAAATTATAGATACGTTGGAGACGTATCAAGCATCCCCAAGCTTAATTCCTGCTCGTCCTCGAGTAGGTAAATGATAAAAACAGAATTTTTGATGTGGAATTCTACTAGGCATAATTTCAATGTAATTCTTCTTAATTGTGGTATGAATATTCAGATCCGAAAGATTCAAGATAACAGTTCAATATTGACATAAAAATAATAATACTTCAAGCATACTAATTAAGCAATTATGTCTTCTCAAAATAACATGGCCAAAGAAAGTTATCCCTACAAAATCATATAGTCTGGCTATGCTCTATCTTCATCAACCAAAATATTTAAATCATGCACAACCCCGATACCAAGCCAACCAATTGTTTCATACTTTTGATGTTCTCAAACTTTTTCAATCCTCACGCAATACATGAGCGTGAGCCATGGACTTAGCACTATATGTGGAATAGAATGGTGGTTGTGGAGAAGACAAAAAAAGGAGAATATAGTCTCACATCAACTAGGCGTATCAACGGGCTATGGAGATGCCCATCAATAGATATCAATGTGAGTGAGTAGGGATTGCCATGCAACGGATGCACTAGAGTTATAAGTATATGAAAGTTCAACAAAAGAAACTAAGTGGGTGTGCATTCAACTCGCTTGCTCACGAAGACCTAGGGCATTTTGAGGAAGACCATCATTGGAATATACAAGCCAAGTTCTATAATGAAAAATTCCCACTAGTGTATGAAAGTGATATCATAGGAGACTCTCTATCATGAAGATCATGGTGCTACTTTGAAGCACAAGTGTGGTAAAAGGATAGTAACATTGTCCCTTCTCTCTTTTTATCTCATTCATTTTTTTATTTGGGCCTTTTCTCTTTTTTTTATGGCCTCTTTTTTTTCGTCCGGAGTCTCATCCCGACTTGTGGGGGAATCATAATCTCCATCATCCTTTCCTCATTTGGGACAATGCTCTAAAAATGATGATCATCACACTTCTATTTACTTACAACTCAACAATTACAACTCAATACTTAGAACAAAATATGACTCTATGTGAATGCCTCCGGCGGTGTACCGGGATATGCAATGAATCAAGAGTGACATGTATGAAAAAATTATGAACGGTGGCTTTGCCACAAATACAGTGTCAACTACATGATCATGCGAAGCAATATGACAATGATGGAGTGTGTCATAGTAAACGGAACGGTGGTAAGTTGCATGGCAATACATCTCGGAATGGCTATGGAAATGCCATACTAGGTAGGTATGGTGGCTGCTTTGAGGAAGGTATATGGTGGGTATATGATACCGGCGAAAATTGCGCGGTATTAGAGAGGCTAGCAATGGTGGAAGGAAGAAAAGTGCGTATAATCCATGGACTCAACATTAGTCATAAAGAACTCATATACTTATTGCAAAAATCTACAAGTTATCAAAGCAAAGTATTACGCGCATGCTCCTATGGGGATAGATTGGTAGGAAAAGACCATCGCTCGTCCCCGACCGCCACTCGTAAGGAAGACAATCAATAAATAAATCATGCTCCGACTTCATCACATAATGGTTCACCATACGTGCATGCTACGGGAATCACAAACTTTAACACAAGTATTTCTCAAATTCAAAACTACTCAACTAGCATGACTCTAATATCACCATATTCATATCTCAAAACAATTATCAAGCATCAAACTTCTCATAGTATTCAACACACTCATAAGAATTTTGTTTTTTCTAATCTGGAATGCCTATCATTGTTAAAGCAAACTACCTTGCTGTTTTGTAGGAATCTCAAAATAATCTAAGTGAAGCATGAGAGAACAATAGTTTCTATAAAACAAATCCACCACCGTGCTCTAAAATGATACAAGTGAAGCACTAGAGCAAAAACTATATAGCTCAAAAGATTTAACTGAAGCACATAGAGTATTCTAATAATTTCCGAATCATGTGTGTCTCTCTCAAAAGGTGTGTACAGAAAAGATGATTGTGGTAAACTAAAAAGAAAATACTCAACTAATACAAAACGCTCCAAGCAAAACACATATCATGTGGTGAATAAAAATATAGCTCCAAGTAAAGTTACCGATGGAAGTAGACGAAAGAAGGGATGCCTTCCGGGGCATCCCCAAGCTTTGACTTTTTGGTGTCCTTATATTATCTTGGGGTGCCATGGGCATCCCCAAGCTTAGGCTCTTGCCACTCCTTGTTCCATAATCCATCAAATATTTCACCCAAAACTTGGAAACTTCACAACACAAAACTCAGCAGAAAATCTCGTAAGCTCCGTTAGCGAAAGAAAACAAAAAACCACTTCAAGGTACTGTAATGAACTCATTATTTATTTATATTGGTGTTAAACCTACTGTATTCCAACTTCTCTATGGTTTATAAACTATTTTACTAGCCATAGATTCATCAAAATAAGCAAACAACACACGTAAAACAGAATTTGTCAAAAATAGAACAGTCTGTAGTAATCTGTAACTAACGCAAACTTCTGGAACTCCACAAATTCAGCCAAAGTAGGAAGACCTAGACAATCTGTTTATTGATCAGAAGCAATTGGAATCAATATTTTGTCATGTTCTGATGATTTTTAACAATTATTTTCATGAACAGAAAGTTTCTGGAATTTACAGCAAGATCAAATAACTATCATCCAAGAAGATCCTATAGGTTTAACTTGGCACAAACACTAATTAAAACATAAAAACACATCTAACCAGAGGCTAGATCAAAGATTTATTCCTAAATAGAAGCAAAAGGCAAAAAAACTAAAAATAAAATTGGGTTGCCTCCCAACAAGCGCTATCGCTTAATGCCCCTAGCTAGGCATAAAAACAAGGATAGATCCAGGTATTGCCATCTTTGGTTTTAGGGAAGAAAAGAGCAAACTTGTTACCTATGGAATTAATCTTTCTATTTTGATACAACACGTGACTATTAATTGTAGAAGAAATATTAAGTATGTTGCGGAAATTGGCATCTAGGCTAGCTTTTATTCCTTTGATAGATTCGTTTTGGTAAGAGAGCAAAAGAGATGTGGTTTCAACTTTCTCATTAATGGGGTGCCCAAATATAGTTTTCATCTATTCATAGGTATCTATGGGGTCCCCTTCAAGAAAACCCTCTTCAAAAATAGAATCTAAAACTTGTTTGAATGAAACGGGCAACCCAACATAAAAGCTTTTTAGATAAAACTCAATTTGATATTGGGGTACATAGCTAGCCCGGATCCTTAAGAGCCTATCCCAAGCATCTTTCAAAGATTCATCGAGTAAATAACGAAAAATTCCGGAATCCTCTTTATCAAAATTATTAAGACTCTCATTGACAACTCCAGCAGGTTTTTCCATAGCTTTATTTATGAGTTTAGATGGAATAGAAGGATCGTCCAAGTTTGGGAGAGAACCCCCAACTCTTTTTGGTTCCGACATGGCGAAGGAAAGGCGAGCGAAAGGAGGCAAACGGAAAGGAGAGGGCGAAAAAAATGGCAACGGTGAAGTGGGGGAGAGGAAAATGAGAGGCAAATGGAAAATAATGTAATGCGGGAGATAAGGGTTTGTGATGGGTACTTGGTATGTTAACTTTTGCGTAGACTCCCCGGCAACGGCGCCAGAAATGGCTCATTGTCGGGAGTCCAAATCTTGACTTGACTTGGCGTAAGCCTCCCCGGCAACGGCGCCAGAAATCGCTCATTGTCGGGAGTCCAAATCTTGACATGACTTGGCGTAAGCCTCCCCGGCAACGGCGCCAGAAATCCTTGTTGCTACCTCTTGAGCACTACGTTAGTTTTCCTTGAAGAGGAAAGGGTGATGCAGCAAAGTAGCGTAAGTATTTCCCTCAGTTTTTGAGAACCAAGGTATCAATCTAGTAGAAGGCCATCCACGAGTCCCTTGCACCTACATAGACAAATAAATCCTTGCAACCAACGCAATAAAGGGGTTGTCAATACCTTCACGGTCACTTACGAGAGTGAGATCTGATAGATATGATAAGATAATATTTTTGGTATTTTTTTGATAAAGATGCAAAGTAAAGAAAGTAAAACAAAAACGGCGCTAGAAATAACTTGTTGACGGAAGATTAATATGATGGAAAATAGACCCGGGGCCATAGGTTTCACTAGTGGCTTCTCTCGAGAGCATAAGTATTTACGGTGGGTGAACAAATTACTGTTGAGCAATTGACAGAATTGAGCATAGTTATGAGAATATCTAGGTATGATCATTTATATAGGCATCACGTCCGAGACAAGTAGACCGACTCCTGCCTGCATCTACTACTATTACTCCACACATCGACCGCTATCCAGCATGCATCTAGAGTATTAAGTTCATAAGAACGGAGTAACACTTTAAGAAAGATGACATGATGTAGAGGGATAAACTCATGCAATATATTATAAACCCCATCTTGTTATCCTCGATGGCAACAATACAATACGTGCCTTGCTGCCCCTACTATCACTGGGAAAGGACACCGCAAGATTGAACCCAAAGCTAAGCACTACTCCCATTGCAAGAAAGATCAATCTAGTAGGCCAAACCAAACTGATAATTCGAAGAGACTTGCAAAGATAACCAATCATACATAAAATAATTCAGAGAAGATTCAAATATTGTTCATAGATAAACTTGATCATAAACCCACAATTCATCGGTCTCAACAAACACACCGCAAAAGAAGATTACATCGAATAGATCTCCACAAGAGAGGGGGAGAACATTGTATTGAGATCCAAAAAGAGAGAAGATGCCATCTAGATAAAAACTATGGACCCAAAGGTCTGAGGTAAACTACTCACACATCATCGGAGAGGCTATGGTGTTGATGTAGAAGCCCTCCATGATCGATGCCCCCTCCGGCGGAGCTCTGAAACAGGCCCCAAGATGGGATCTCACGGGTACAGAAGGTTGCGGCGTTGGAATTAGGTTTTTGGCTCCGTATCTGGTAGTTTGGGGGTACGTAGGTATATATAGGAGGAAGAAGTATGTCGGTGGAGCAACAGGGGGCCCACGAGGGTGGAGGGCCCGCCCAGGGGGTTAGGCGCGCCCCCTACCTCGTGGCCTCCTGGTTGATGTCTTGACGTAGGGTCCAAGTCCTCTGGATCACGTTCGTTCGAAAATCACGTTCTCGAAGGTTTCATTCCGTTTGGACTCCGTTTGATATTCTTTTTCTGCGAAACTCTGAAATAGGAAAAAACAACAATTCTGGGCTGGGCCTCCTGTTAATAGGTTAGTCCCAAAAGTAATATAAAAGTGTATAATGAACCCCAATAATGTCCCAAACAGAATATAATATAGCATGGAACAATAGAAAATTATAGATACGTTGGAGACGTATCAGTCATCAACTATAGAGCTATGTTTACCGTCTCCATCTGCTGATACTGCACCTATTATAACGCTGAAACGTATCTGGCCTATCCACGTACGACGCTGGAGCGACTTCTCTCTTCTCTTTTTTGCTTATCTCATAGCAGCAGAGTCTGAAATACCCTTGCATAAAAACACAATAGTGAGAGTATGGGTGAAGTGTGTGCAAAACTAGTGCACTGTAAAAGTAGCAGATAACAGGTGGCTGAAAAATAAATGACAGGAGACATATGATAGCTCTACAACATTGCATGGCAAACAAAATTAGATTCTACTCCATATGATTTTGTAATATATGAGCACAGGAAATGCAGGTACTCCTCCACCACACCACCACATGTGGTCATATCAAGGTAACAGTCGACTGAAAATAAATAGGTCAGTCGATTTTTTTAATGAACCGTCCAATCTATAAGGAACGGGAAGATGGCCTTCGTCTACCTCCCGCAAGTCACTGTTGACGATCTTTCTCGAACTGCCAGCGACCACCGGCCCAAACCCCTGCCTCCGTCGCCCTGCCCTCCCCTCGACCTCACACCACCACCATGCTTTGCAGTGCCCCCAGGCCATCCCTTTAATCTCGGCCGACCTCCAGATCGGGCGCCAGTAGCTCTAGGCCACACACGCCCCTAAGATAAACACCGAGGCGCTGCTTCCCCGGCGTAATAGGCAGACTAGCGCCTGTTACGCCGGGGAATGCTTCCGTTAATTGGGAATCAACTGACCAGGAATTGAAATTCAGGGGGGCGACAGACCTCTAGCTAAGGTGAAATAGTATATGAGGAGAAACCTTGTGCATCGCGAGTTACTAGGAACATCTAGTATCAAGAAGAAGCGGTCTACTAGTGTCTTCTGTAGGATGAATACCATGCAAGCAGACACGTAAGATTTGCACGAATAAGGGAAGAGGAGTACCATTTTCGGTTGCCGGTGTGGTCGGCTCCACATTTCGCGCCGATCTTCTTCTTTTTGCCAGGGAAATCGATGTTCTGGAGGGTGCAGGCTTGGACAAACCCATGGCCAAATTGTTGACTGTGTTGCCATGGCCGTATGTCGGCGGAGGGGAAGCAGATCCGAGGCGGCGAAGGACGGCGTAGCAGGAACAACTCCGGTGCGGTGGAGGGTGGCGAAGTTGGAGCGGCAGAGGTGAGGCGCAGGACGGCGTGGTTGAACTATCTCGGGTACGGACGGCTCGGCCTCGGCTTCAACTACTAGCCGTGGAGGGCGTTGCGGTTGAGGTTGTGGTGGACGACGACGTCGGGGTATCGGCTCCGGGGTGATGGAGGAGGGCGGCGGTTGATGGGTGGAATGGGGTGGCGGACGGAGGACACCGGGGTTTCACGGCTGGTGGAGAGGTAGTTTTTGCGCTCACGGAGTACGAATGGGGAATCGGACGGGTGGGCGGGGGGGGGGGAGTGGGGAGAACCATGTTTCGGTCTGGGACGCGCTTGTTTTTGGCTTTTTTGAATAGAAGATGGGACGCGCTTGTTTGAAATTTGGGGAAAGTACAAACTTTGCCCCCCTCTTAAATTTCGGACCTACTGCGGGTCGGGGTAGGATGGTAATCCCATGTGTCCCAAATAATGGGCGGGAGCGATTTCGGCCGTGCCCATGTGTGCTTAGGTGCCCATTGTGTATGAATGTTTTTCGGAGGCGGATGCGTGGCGTCTAGATGAAGCTACAAACCTACCCCAGTTTAGACCTTTGTACGTCGGGCCAGTAGGTTTCATGGGTCGGAGTTATTAGAAAAGTAATTTCCTTGTACTACCAAACATTGGTCTCATGCGGTTTCGGGCGAGTAGAGGCTCTTTTGGCACTTCGTTCGAAATTTTGAAACACAAGCATTCACGTTTAGAGTACTCTTGAACTTTAAGGATTGACCTAAATAGACGACGTTAAATTTGACCTTGTATGTTTGAAAACCTAATTAAATTATCCGCTTCTTTTTGAAATTTTGACACTTGAAAATCCTATAACTACGATTATTTTGGAATGGAGGAGCTAAATTAGAATCTATTTTGTACACGACTACATATGCTATTATGTACAAAATCAGAGCAAAGATTGGTGCCCCAATAATTTAGGTATGGTTTACAAATGCCAGGATCAAATTCAAATAATTGAATGGACTTCATGTTGAATTTGATTTTTTAAAACCACCTTAAGTTGAATTCAAATGTATGCTAGTTCATAGGTAGCTATTTATAATGTTCATTGTGTAACTTTCGTATCTATAATGTGCTCTACACACACAACATGAACTATACTCACGTTTATATTCAATTGCTAAAGCGATGCATTGTCTGGAGTTCAAAATACTAACTATGTGGATCAATTGTGTCGAATAATAAAATATACATGCTCAAATTCGATAGAATCTAGATGTCTGATGGATCAATGACCGTTCCTTACGCGAATTGAAAATATCATGATCCCATCCTAATATTTGGATACAATTTACATCTTTAATCAATGTGTACAACGGTCTTGTACGTGTAGTTTCACTCTCCATCGGTGGTCTCTCGCACATGCTCACACACTCTCTCCCGGGTTGTCTTTCTCACACACATGCTCTCGATATAACCCTCCCTCCCTCTCGTAACCATTTACGACTGTTTCCACTAACCTTTATCACAAGCACTCTTCCTCTCGCAAGCATACGCACGCACAATCCCGATCGACCCTTTCTATATACATAGACCTGCCTACGTGTCTCCTGTATGCACATTATCTTTAGGCCTGTCTCTCACGCATTGTCTCACACCTCTCTTCCTAATCGACGAGTGTGATTCTACCAGAGCATTCTGTAGGATTCCCCTTAAAGTTAGGTTGGATGAATAGTAATATCAGAGATAAAGGGGTTACCTTAGTCCAAGAACCTAGGGTTACAAATCCTAGCCGGCTTTGTCAGTGGACATAGAGTACTTCACAATTATGCTATCTTTGTCTTGTACGACTAGTCATCCATGGGTCTCCCTAAATGCGTCACGGGCCGACCAATGTGGCGCAGGACGGAACCGAACGAAGGGCCTCACCTCGACCCACCGGACCTCACGCGGTGACACACCCTCTGCCCCCACGTCTCATTATCTTCTCACACCCACACATACCAACACAAACACCACACACAGAAAATTTCTCCTGGTGCCTCTATTCCCTTCCCCCTTGCATATACACACTCAAGGGAATGGAATCTCTTGTCGCGACGTCATATTCATCTCTCTCTCTCTCTAGACCACTCTCATTTCTCATGCTATCTCCCCCCCCCCCCCGTCGGCCCCTCTATCCATGCCTCTCTCGAATACGTAATACACACACATACCTCTCTAGGCCCCGCCAAATGCATCAACTACACATTCCCACATGTTACATCATGTACCCCATTGATCTAAAAAGCCCTCTCTTCACGTTTATTTCGCATACAACATTCCTTTTGAATAAAGTGTGGCCAAAAAATATTTTAGAATTTCTACATATATACAACATTACAATGTTATATGGAGGAGTATGAACGCTTGCATTGCATGGTGCCCACAATGATATTTATTCCGCACTATGAATTTGTATATTTTTATACTATATATAAAGTTAGGCATAATAAAGAGAAACGAAGAGCATCTCTCTCTCCATCGCATACCCCCCTCTACGCCCCTTTCACGTACGCACACAAACTATCTCTAGGTCCTCTAAAAGTAAGCCCCCAGCACATTCACGCATGTTTCATCTTTCTCTCGCGATATATACAGTGACAATCATTGTATTTGAAGCGAAAGCACGATACATACATTGGACTTCAGAATCCACTCATTACGGTCACCATTTATGTTTTGTGGTTATTATACAGTCACGGACTCACCGTACAACTCTGTATTTGCTCAAGACATGACTAGTTGACCAGTTAAACGCTCCACGTGGCACCTCTAGTGTTGCATCACAGTATCTCACTACCATCGGGCCCACCTGTCGGCTTGTATCTAATCTACATCTACACTCTTATAAAATACTAGCAAGATGCTCATGCGTTGCACGGAACATCAAGATGCATTTGTATGAGTAGTTTATTTCGTGGGAGAAAAGGATGAACAAGGGAAGGCCTTATTTGCAAGTGTGGAGAGGTGTGTGGGTATCTTTTTGCAATATTGCCATAGTTTCCTTCCTATCCGTCAGATATAGATCGGACGGCCTATATTGCAGGATGGCAGGCACATGATCGTCACCGATTATGCTTTTTATAAGAGTAGCGATAAAATACACTCTTATACAAAACAGAGTTGGTGATGATTGTGTGCCTGCCATCCTGCAATATAGGCCGTCCGATTTATATCTGACGGATAGGAAAGAAACTATGACAATTTTGCAAAAAGGTACCCACACACCTCTCCACATTTGCAAATAAGGCCTTGCCTCGTTCAACCTTTTCTCTCACAAGATAAACTAGTCATACAAATGCATCTTGATGTTACGTGAAACGCACAGGCATCTTGCTAGTAAGAACGAAAACAAACGACAAAAAAATATTGGACGGTGGTTCGAAGTCATGTCCGCGGGCACAGCGGATAAGGTGGTCTTGTATTGGTATGTTGAGCCATCTGTTTTAACACACAGGAGCTGGTCTGGTGATTATACACACACGCACGCATGCACACGAACTGCATGCACGCAACACTCACACGAACACATGCACCCACGCACGCACACAACACTCACACGTACACACGCAGCCACGCACGCACGCAACACTCACACACACATGCACGCATGCATGCACACACCAGTACACCACACGACCAACACACACTCTCACGCTCAAGTGCTCAACCTACACGTGCATGCGCACACATCAGGCCCTGACAGACACATACACAACCAGTTGATTCCCGGGCACGGGATGGAGTCTTGTCACGCCTGCATAAATTTGTGTTTATCTGACCTTTTCCCTGTGTGAACTGACAGGTGGGACCCACAAGGAACGTGGTCAATTTAAATAGTCAACGTGGTGCCACGCAGACTATTTGGCCGGTCAACAGAGTGCAATCCGATGCTGAACCGTGAGCAAGTGACCGTATAATCACCTCAAAACGTATATAGTGACCGTAATAAGCTTATTCTGAAGTTCGGTGAACGTATTACGCTTTTCTCTCTGTAGGCCCTCCAAAACTACATCTATACACGTTCTCGCATGTTACATCTAACAACTATGCAATACAACACTACTACTACACTCTAACACAATAAATCATATGTGTTTTTAGTTTTACTAGATATCATATTGTTACTTAATTATTCAGTTTGCATACATTAAAATTGCCTTTGAAATGTATGGCCAGTATCATATACTGCGCGGGAAAAATCCCGCCCTTTCCTGCTTAATCGGGTTTGTATCGATGGATCGTGCGAAACAGCAAAACTATAGTACTATATACAGTACAAGTGATAGTTCACTGGGCCGTCGTGTCGTGTACTCCTCCGTCGTAAGAGTGGAGCGATCGCTTTCATAAATCTTCTAGTCTCTTTCACCAACATGTGCGGCATCAAGCTACCGGGTCCACGTGCCATACCAGAATACAGTGCAGAGCAGCCGGGGTAAAGCACCCAGTCATGGCGCCGGCGTAGTAATGAGCAATGAGGCGTCAAATCACAAGCTGCACCTTTCCCGTAGTTAAGTTGGAGGGACGAAGTAATAATGCTAAAGAAAGAAGTTGGAGGGACGAAGCAACCATCATTTCACTCGTTGTTGAATCCGCTTCTCCCTCATCTTCTTCAAGTTAACCACGTGTTGCTTTTGCCATTGTTCTGCCTCACGTGGGAAGCGGATCGGCTTGGTAAAGCACTGACACATGGGACCGCATGTTAGCAAACCGCCAGGACAATGTCCTCTAAAAATAAGAAACCTCCCCCGCCATCCGCGCGGCAAAATCACCTCCTTTTTACTAATCTTGATTCTATAATTTTTTAGATCAATATAATTGAGATTTGTATAGATAGCACACAGGAGCAAAACCAAGTGGTACGGTTAAGGGCATCCACAATGTGTAGCAAAATGTGAAAATAGCTTTTGGCCTCGTGGGAACCATTGTGGACGGTGTTGCCAAATCCAAAAGGTTGGAACCGAAGGTCCCTGATTGATTGATTGAAGGAATAGAAAAATGCAACGTCTCTCCTCTTTCTCCCGTGCTTGGACGCATGTACAATATAGAGGATAGAGTCTACTCCCTTGTCCCTTCTATCACAAATCAATAAGTAGTGAGGCATCAAATCAAAAAGCACGGATAAAGCAACCATCATTTCACTCTTCGCTGACTCCGCTTCTCCATCGTCTTCTTCGAGAAACCATCTCACCGCACTAAGCTGGACGGACGACGCTATTGTGTACGAGTAGTACTAGTACATTTACGCGTACTTTGGTTCAACGGACTTCCTGGATGCAAATAAGGAGGTTGTCTCGGCTTGCAGGCGGCACTTGCGAACGACTTACCGTGGTCTCCTTCAATGGTGTTCTCCGTTGAACGCACTTTGCCAAACCACAACATTCGAGATATCGTCGACGTCACCGCAATGGGGAAGGAAGTCAAATATAGTTACTACCTCCATTTTTTTGTACACAAGGCCAGTATATCAAAATTACAATTTGCAAAAGGCCACTAACACTAATCGAGGCAAAATTGATGGGGTTTGCCTCGTACTAGCAACCAAGGACATTAATATCCCCTGCATGCATGCGGAAGTGAGAAGGTTGGTTTGCATGGTGCTGCATTAATCAAGCGATGAGGAGTGAGATGGTTAGCTCTTTGGGCTTTATAAGAAAATATACGCATTAATTGACACATGAAACGAGGATTTGTATCGATTAATCCCGCGAAGGAAAACCCCGCCTTTCTTTTTTAACACTAGTACTCCTAGTATGTACTTATCCTGTTTGGGTCTAGGCCTTGCATTGCCATACTTCGCCACACATTTTTGCCAAGCTTGCCTAATGTTTTCAAAATGAAAAGGAGGTACACTTGTGCACGGCTGTCGTGATCGCACCGCACCCTCACACGGTCGCCCCTGCACGCCGCGGTCACACCGCACCCTCACATGTACAGTCGCTCATGCACGCCACAAACCCAACCAAGGGAACTCACCCTCACTGACACGTCCTGTCGCATGTGAACAAACCAAACTCAGCCATCCTACCGCTGACACATAATTTTCGTTCATAGAGTATGTTTATAAAACCGCATGTTGGGGAGTACCCGTTCGGCCCGTGCGGTGGTCTGTTGGGGAAGAAGAAGAGGTGAGGAAGAAGGTTAGACGTAGGATATTCATCCAACCGCCTGAAATGGTAGACTGACCCAAGTCAGGTGACTTCCATAACAATATATGTTTTTACATAGAAAAAGATCCATAAAAACAACAACATAAAGAAAAACTATCACTGCTCGCGGAACAAGACGGCCTCGTCGTCTTTGGCTGCCGGTGCGAACCAGTCGTAGCTGCCGACATGTGTCTCCGCACCGTGGTTGTCCTCGGCCTCCAGCTACTCATTCACGTGGAGCGTGCGGGCGCTCTGCACGGACGAGAGCACCGCCCGGTTCAAGTCGAGGACGTCCAGTTCCGCCTGCAGGAGGGTCTCGATGGCAGTGGCATCCGCGCACTCCACATCGAGTCGAGCCTTCGTCGCCCGGTTCATGTCCAGGACGTCCGGTTCCGCCTGCAGGAGGGCCTCAATGAGAGCGGCATCTGCGCGCTCCGCGTTGAGTTGAGCCTATGATGCTCGGTTCAAGTCCAGGACGTCCGGTTCCGCCTGCAGGAGAGCCACGATGGCAGCGGCATCCGCGCGCTCCGCCTCAAGTTGAGCCTCCGCCGCCTGGTTCACATCCACGACATACGGTTCTGCCTGCAGGAGAGCCTCGATGGCAGCAGCATGCGTGCGCTCCGTGTCGAGTTGAGCCTCTGCCTCCCGGTCCTTCTTTAGTATCGCCAGGCTGAACCGCTGGTCCGCCTGCACCATGGGGGACTCGGACGCCGGCACGAAGTCGACGTCCATCATCTCATACCCATCGGGGGCCTTCTGCGCCGCGACCTCCGCCATGAACATTGGATCGGCTTCCTCCTCCTCGTAGCTTGGCTCCAGAGAACTCGGGGATTGGCCTGCCGCAAAGCGAGCTTGGGAACGGAGGCCTCTGGCGCCGACCGCCGCCGCGATTTCTGCGCGGTGCTCCGGCGTCAGCATCTTGTAGTACGTGATCTTGCGGCGCGCCATGGCTTTCCGGCGAACTAGGGGATGCTTGATGCGGGCTAGGGGATCGAAAGGTGGGGGAAGGGGCTGGAGGTTAGGTGTGGTTTTAGGGCAGTGGCTGGCGTAGGCTGAGCACGAAGGTTCTGGTGTGAATAGTGGCTCCGGTGACAACCGGTCAATCGGTTTTGACTGTACATTGCTCTTGTCGCGTTCGTGTTGCAGCCCGGCATGCTGGACCCTCCATGTCGCTCACCAAATGGAACACACTTCGTCTTGCGTTTTCACTCGCTTGTGGGACCGCAGTTGAGAGCAAACCGACGTCCCTCCCCCTCCCCCGCCCGCGTCATTTTATGTGGTGTAAATAAAAACAGAGGGAGTATACTACGGATGAGGATCCCCTGACATGACCGAACCCATTGAGTAACTGACATGCGGGGCCTAGGAAGCATGGGGTCCGCCAGTAAGTGACCGAAAGGGAGGGTAAAGCAGGGATACGTATGTGAAAGGAGCTTCCAATGATATAATTTTCACATTATACATCTCATGTATTATTAATCTTTTTTTTACCAGGATGTACTATTAATCTTGTCAATAGTCAAATGCGGTTTTGAAAAACGCATTAGAGCATGGTTAATAATATAGCCAGTCGATGGCTATAAGGAACTGCCATGTCATCTATAGCCATCATCTATTATATGCACTCATACAGTAGTGTGGGCTATAAGGTTGGCTATTTCCCGCAAAAAAAATTATATGGTTGGCTATTGTATTAGTACTTTTTTCCATCTCCTCTACATCTCTTTCTTCATATTTATTGTACATATTTAACTAGGAATGCGTATATAGCTAGACTCTTGCATGAGAGCTCACTCCCCTTACTTTTTCACATCTCTCTCCTTCACATAGGCCCTATATAAATGGAAGGAGGGGGTACAACTATGAGCACTGCATACTCTAGTACAGATGTTGTCGGTACTCCACTAGTACTATTGGACAGGGAGCTTAAAAAAGTTACTATTGGACTGGCTATATGTGGTGAAATCCTAGTAGGAAGAGCATGCGCGAGAACAAGCACATTCACGTGGTTGAAAACAAATTGGAAACCATCTCGAGTACAAATCTAGGAGTGCGTACGAATCTAACAATATTGATTGGGCGGTGTTGAATGTTGATACTTTTTTTATCAAAGTAGAGATACTTTGACTACACATAAAACTTATATGTAAACTAGAAAGGATAGGAGGGAGTATATTGTACGTTCAAAAATGAAATGAACATTGAATACCATTTATATATGATTTGCGGATGCTATGATCACCGGTTCAAAAGATTTGAACCCGCCTTAGGTTTCACACACGCCCCCACTCATTCTCTCTCGATTTCATCTCGGGGTCCGGAGATCGATTGAAAGAGGACTAGGGTGGGTACAATACATTACTTTTGCTTATGAACATACAATATACTCCCTCTGATCCCCACAGACCCTCCCCCCCCCCCCCCGCGCTGGTCATTTCTATCGTAGAAACAGACCAAACCTTTATCTCCTTGCATGACACGCAAATTGATCTCTGAACATCAATCGATCTCGTCAACATGTGTCGGGGCATGAACCGAATGGGATGTCAAAACTAAGACGTGAAGCGACATGTAGTGGAGGCAAAGTGAAACTTCAAACGAACCGTTTGTTTGTATGCATGTCGGACAAATTACAAATAAACATTGGAAATACAAGCATGGTCTAGGCCCACATGCGAATGATACTCGGCGGAATGTTCAAATGAGGCATGCGGGAGGATGGACTCGACCGGGAGGTTGGAGAGGAATGAGAAATAAGAAAACGCCACATGATTATACTTGAATGGCTCAAATAAACAATAAGTTGTCTCGCTTGGACTACATAGTGAAAGGCCTAATACGTAACGTGGAGCACTGAGGCTCGAATATGGCCGGGAAAACAGGATAACCGACATGTGGGGCACACCTGTCGGGATGACGTAGCGCAAACTAGTCCAATGGAGGAGCTGGCCCATGACCTTGTGATGCCCCAAGACCGGCGCTCCACATGCCTTCCATATTTCGTGACCTCCGTGTGTTTTCATTTGTGCTTGCTCTATTAATTTTTGCATTGCATCATGTCATCATGCCAGCATGTCATTTAATTTTTAAAACCTCTTCTAAATAAATTGTATGGATCTTCGATCCATTTAAATCGAGGGAAGGGTGACTTCTCTTTATAACCTATCCTCCTAATAATTATGGAGCTATTGTTAAATATTCCATTCGTTTGGAATTAACCGTAACCCACTTGCAAAATATCCCATGCCTTTGTTATCTCAATCCTTGGTCTCCAACCTTGCCCATAATTTCTTTCATCATTTTCCGGAGCTCCACCAAAAATCTCAACATTTTTGGACCTTCCTTTTACCAAGTCCTAGTTCAAACCCATTTGAATTAAATTCAAATGAGTTTGAATATAAATCTTGCTACATGTCCTGAACCTCTCTGCCTAATTTCACCTCCATTGAAGTTCTTTTGGTCAGGTTCAAAAATGACCCAAGCTTGAATTATATTCAAACTTGTTTTATTTTTCTACCTCTAAAATTGCCCAACTCAATATTATCAAATAGTGGGTAATTCCAGGAGCTTGAGGATATTTTTATATCTGTAAAACTCCTCTCCTAGCCCCCTGGCCTTCTTATTTTTCCTTGCAGCTGCGTATTAGTTATCCAGCAATTAAAGGGAAGGGAAAAGGCCTTGCCTAGGCCTCACGCAGCCAACAACCCACCTAGGCACCGCAGCCAGGCGCAGCCCAGCATCCCATCCAGGCCACTCGTTCATAGGCGTCGTCAACCTCCTATACGGCGCGCATCCAGCATGTCCACGTCGACAACCTCGTTGATTTGATGGTCGTCCAGCGTCCCTAGCCCCTATATATCATGTCCAAACCCTACCCCGGCCTCCACTTGACCGATTCCGACCCTCTCCTTCCATCGCCGCCGCCAGGTAAGGCTAGGCACGCCATGCCGTCACCCTGCCCACCATGCTCCGGCCGAGCTTGAGCTCGAGCTTGGGGTAGCTCGTCGCCGCGCCTTCGACCCCCCTCGGCAACTGTGGAGAGGAACACCAAGTCCCTCTTCTTCCCCTTCCACCACGGCCGCACCGTCACGGCCTCTGGATCTACCTCCCCGTTGTCCTCTTCCTCCCCTGCTTCACGGACAGCGGCCCCACCAAGTTCAAAGCTCCATCGCGTCGTCTACGGCTTGTCTCCGTCGACCACTTTGTGTCTTTGGGTGATCTGGGTAACGCACCTCCCTCTCCAATCTGTCTCTTGTGCGTTTAGGCACCCCTAGGGTTTGTCTGATCCATGGCTTTGCCGTGCTCCCGATGATCCGGCGAAGCCTGTATTTCTCTGTTGCTCGCGAAGATGCAGTAGCGTCTCTGTGCTTCGATTCTCGCCTAGCGCACCCCTCCGCTAGCCTCACCCGCACGCACGCACGCCCGCTCCCGCGCGCGCTCGAACGCAAGGAGTAGCGGCCTCGCCCAGCCTTGTTGTACCCGAGGCGAGCATGAGCTTGTACCCCGCACACGCACACGCCCCTGCACCTAGAAGCCCCAAGCACACGTGCTCCTTAGCCTATCCCGCACACCCGCCGTGGCCTCCCAAGCCCCGTCATCACCACAGCTAACCTCGCCGGCTCCGTCCTCGCAGCCGTCGTCTTCTATGCCTATACAGAGAGGCTCGGCCCTGGGAAATCTCTTAAGGTGCCGCGCCCCTTCCTATCAATAACAGCCGCGGCAGTGCAGTTGTTCGCACCACGCTCCTGCAACCAGGAGGTCTGGGGTTCGAATCCCAGGAGCCCCTGTTTTCTTGCACTGCTTCCTTTTATTTTTTTGTTCGCACACACTCATCCATTTCGGGCCAAATCCATCTCGGGCCTTGCACCATGCGTTGCATTCGGCCCGCATCATGTATCTTATTTTTTCAGTTCTGCGAATTTGCTAATTTTCCAGAGAGTGCAGTTTTACAGAAAACCCCTTGAGTTCATGCATATGATAACTAATTAACCATGCATCAGATTTAGATAAACTATATATGTAAAATGTTTAGAATTTCATCTAGTTTCTTAATATCCAACTTTCATCTATGTGTAAAATGTTTAACTTGCTGTTTGCTTTAATTTGCTATTATGCCATGTTAAAATGTCCTATTTCATAACTAAATAACCGTAGCTCCAAATTTAATAAACTTTATATGTAAATGGGGCAGAAAAATGCCTAGTTTAACATGGTGTACTTGCTTTGCATGTTTAACAACTCTAAAATATGTTTTGGGGCAGAACAGTACCAAATTCGAAATATGCATATGAGGATTTTCCGGAATTGTTGTATGTTGTTTCCGGCCTCATTTAAATTGCCTAGATAGGTAGTTTTATTATGCTTCACCCCTTGCCATATTAACCAACATTTAATATTGTTGAGTACCTAACCGAGAGTGAACTAAATAATTAAATGTGCTAATTTTCCAGAGAGTGCAGTTTTACAGAAAACCCCTTGTGTTCATGCATATGATAACTAATTAACCATGCATCAGATTTAGATAAACTATATATGTAAAATGTTTAGAATTTCATCTAGTTTCTTAATATCCAACTTTCATCTATGTGTAAAATGTTTAACTTGCTGTTTGCTTTAATTTGCTATTATGCCATGTTAAAATGTCCTATTTCATAACTAAATAACCGTAGCTCCAAATTTAATAAACTTTATATGTAAATGGGGCAGAAAAATGCCTAGTTTAACATGGTGTACTTGCTTTGCATGTTTAACAACTCTAAAATATGTTTTAGGGCAGAACAGTACCAAATTCGAAATATGCATATGAGGATTTTCCGGAATTGTTGTATGTTGTTTCCGGCCTCATTTAAATTGCCTAGATAGGTAGTTTTATTATGCTTCACCCCTTGCCATATTAACCAACATTTAATATTGTTGAGTACCTAACCGAGAGTGAACTAAATAATTAAATGTGGTGTTTCGTCAATATGCAACTCGTTGCATATTGAGCTCCACTTAACTTGTAGTGTTGTTTGTTGCACTTTGCCATGCCATGCTATTTAAACCGGACATGCATCATTCTTGATTGTGCATCATTCCATGATTATGTGGTGGTTGTTTACTATGTTGTTTGCTTCTTTCTGGTGTTGCTTCTTCGGGTTGGTTCCGATAACGTTGCGTTTGTGAGGAACCGTTCGACTTCGTCCGTTTGTCTTCTTCATGGACTCGTTCTTCTTCCTTGCGGGATTTCAGGCATGATGACCATACCCTCGAAATCACTTCTATCTTTGCTTGCTAGATGCTCGCTCTTTTGCTATGCCTATGCTACGATGCCTACCACTTGTTTATCATGCCTCCCATATTGCCATGTCAAGCCTCTAACCCACCTTGTCCTAGCAAACCGTTGTTTGGCTATGTTACCGTTTTTGCTCAGCCCCTCTTATAGCGTTGCTAGTTGCAGGTGAAGATTGAAGTTTGTTCCTTGCTGGAACATGGATATTTTGTTGGGATATCACAATATATCTTATTTAGTTAATGCATCTATATACTTGGTAAAGGGTGGAAGGCTCGGCCTTATGCCTGGTGTTTTGTTCCACTCTTGCCGCCCTAGTTTCCGTCATACCGGTGTTATGTTCTTTGATTCTGCGTTCCTTACACGGTTGGGTGATTTATGGGACCCCCTTGACAGTTCGCTTTGAATAAAACTCCTCCAGCAAGGCCCAAACTTGGTTTTACCATTTGCCACCTAAGCCTTTTTCCCTTGGGTTCTGCAGACTCAAGGGTCATCTTTATTTTAAACCCCCGGGCCAGTTCTCCTTTGATTGCTGGTCCAAACCGAGCGATGTCCGGCGCCCCCTGGGCAATTAGGGTCTATGCCAACCCGACGTCTTGCTCATCCGGTGTGCCCTGAGAACGAGATATGTGCAGCTCCTATCGGGATTTGTCGGCACATCCGGGCGGCTTTGCTGGTCTTGTTTTACCATTGTCGAAATGTCTTGTAGCCGGGATTCCGAGGCTGATCGGGTCTTCCCGGTAGAAGGAATATCCTTCGTTGACCGTGAGAGCTTATCATGGGCTAAGTTGGGACACCCCTGCAGGGTATAAACTTGCGAAAGCCGTGCCCGCAGTTATGGGCAGATGTGAATTTGTTAATGTCCGGTTGTAGAAAACCCAAAGTTGATCTTAACTAAAATACATCAACCGCGTGTGTAACCATGATGGTCTCTTCTCGGCGGAGTCCGGGAAGTGAACACGGTGTTGGAGTTATACTTGCCGTAAGTAGTTTCAGGATCACTTCTTGATTTTAGTTGTTCGACCGTGCTTTGCTTCTCTTCTCGCTCTCTTTTGCGTATGTTAGCCACCATATATGCTAGTCGCTTGCTGCAGCTCCACCTCACTACCCTGTCCTACCTTTAAGCTTAAATAGTCTTGATCTCGCGGGTGTGAGATTGTTGAGTCCTCGTGACTCACAGATACTTCCAAAACTAGTTGGCAGGTGCTGATGAAACCGTGCAGGTGACGCACCCGAGCTCAAGGAGGAGCTCGATGAAGATATTGTTTATTGTGTTGTTTCGTTTTAGTTGATCAGTAGTGGAGCCCAGTTGGGACGATCGGGGATCTGTGTAGCATTTGGGGTAGTCTTCTTTTATTTTGGTTCCGTAGTCGGACCTTGATTGTATCTGTTTGATGTAATGCTTTACTCATGTATTGCGTGAAGTGGCGATTGTAAGCCAACTATGTAACTCTTTCCCTTATATATTACATGGGTTGTGTGAAGATTACCTCACTTGCGGCATTGCTTTCAATGCGGTTATGCCTCTAAGTCGTGCTTCGACACGTGAGAGATATAGCCGCATCGAGGGCGTTACAAGTTGGTAATCAGAGCCATCCCCGACTTAGGAGCCCCCTGCTTGATCGAATCGCTGGCCTTGTTGAGTCTAGAAAAAATGTTTTGAGTCTTAGGATTATATATATCGGAGAGTAGGATTCTTTTTACTCCTCAGCCCCTTCGTCGCTCTAGTGAGGTCTCCTAACGTAGATGTTTTGACTTTCCTCTCCTCAAATTTCACTAAAAAAAAATTAGGATCACGCGGGTATCTTGGAATCGTTCCGATATTTTTGTGACGAGAAAATTGTTCTTGGTGCCTCCTGACATTTAGGGGTTGTGGCAGTGTCCCGGGGAGTTGAGCTCCGAGGTGTTGTCGTCACAATTTTATCGTGGCAGTTCTGGAATACCTGAGTTTCGCCGACATCGAAAATCTCTTTTATGCAGTTGTTGGTGAGATAACCTCGATAACCTAGTACTGGGGCGAGCTCGAGAGTATTGCCATAACTCGTATAACGGATGCTTTTCGAAGGTTGAGGTAAACGATTTCCGGAGGTTTCTTGGTTATGTGTTGCAGGATGGATACAGCTGGATCTAGGTATTGTTAGTTTGGGTGATATATTTTGTGTCCCCTGTATCCCCAACACCTGATTGCATAACCAGAAACTTTCGGGAGTTTATAAGTGGGAATTCAAGTATCTCGTAGGATATCTTTCCAACAGACACATGATACGATATGGGATCTATCATATGTTTGTTTCCGGCTTATTCAGTAGGCCAATCCTTTGTTTTGTTTTGAGTTGTGGTATTTGAGTTGCTTCAATGTCAAGTGTTCATTCGATACCTTTCCTAAGTGGTGTTCTTATATTTCTATGTGGATGCTAATCCTTCTTGATCATCAAGAGTGTCATCCCAATTCTATTTCTACCGGTGTGCTTCTCTTCAAGTGGATCCGATCATTTCAACATTCGCAAGATCAATTATCAGTTCTTCTCAACGGTGTTTGCTTCATCCGTTCCAAGTTGTCTTTGTTTTCCCGCCCTCCCACACTTATTTCTTCAAGGACGCAGATTTCTTAATCAAGTATCCATTTTATTCTTGTGAAGTATCTCCATTTTTTTCCGTCATTGTTTCTTATCCGGTGATTCTCATGAAGATTCTAACGGAGCCTTAACTTAATCATTAGTCGTTCTCTTTCTTCTTCGGTGGATTAAATTCAAGCTTTGTTGATCATATTCCTTTTCCTCGTTTCAAATGTTTTCTCTTGCCGGTGCACCTCTTAATCATCCGCTTCTCACTATTCAATTGTTCCGGAGTGCCGAAGATAACTCAGAAGATTCATGTTTTCATACCTAATCTGTTCAAGTTATTCCGAGGTTGTTACCTCATTCAAGACGTTCAAATCAATCGGTGCATTATCTCTTCCTAAGAATTCGTTCAACGGTGTTTCTTTTCAGTGGGCCCTAACCCACAAGTCTTTTCCCAGGATCTTACCCGACTCTTATTTTCCCGGAGCTATTCCCAAATTCTTTTCGAAGTTGGACGTGAGAATGGATTATCATCAGTCAAATGTCTTTCTCCAAGATCTTTCAAATTCTTTTCATTGTTGGTTCAACCTTTCCAATTTTCATTCCGGAGTGCCTCAAAAATTCATGGTGGTGTTTCTCGTCGTCATTCTCGGATTTTGAAGACCGTAGAGGAGTTCCTCTTAAATCCTTACCCATTCTTGCAAAGATGTGTAGTTCAAGCTTGATGCCGTCCTCTCATCATTGTTTTCGGTTGTGAGAACTCTTTTCACCCATCCGGAGCATTTCAGGAGTCTTTTCAGTTTGATTCTTCGGAGCCCATTATCTCAGTATTATTCATTCTCAGCTTTCAGAGCTCATTCTCCAAATCTTACCGGGGCGTCATTCAAATATTCTCTAATGAATTCATGATTTCTTCGTTCTCATGTATCTAAATACCCTCAAGTATCTTCATTCATTTTGCAATTCTTCCCGGTGATTTGTGCATTTGCTACATTCAATTTCAGTTCTTACGGTGGTTCGTTCAAGATTCCTCTTCCTTTGTTACCGTATAGATTCATTCGTTCTTTCCAATCCCACCGGTGGTTCGTTGAAGACCTTCCCAAGTTTGCGCAATATCTATCTTAATCCTTTCTACGAGAATAAGTAGTATGCAAAATCCATTGCTTGTCATCAATTTAATTGGTGAAGGATGAGCATAATGTAATTCTTATTCTTGTTTCATCGAGTAAATTCAATTCCTTATTCCGGAGGTTCATCAAAATTCTTGTTTTCATTTGTTCATCTCCTTTCCGGAGTTCCAAGTTTTCTCGGTTATATCGTCCCGAAGATCCATCTAAATCATTGCAAGGCTTCACCTTGTGTTTTCAACTTCTCTTTTTTTCTATCATCCTTTTGTTTACCGGAGTTCTTCATGAAGGCTCTACATGGTGGTTTATCACGGACCCTTCTCATTCTTCAATTGTTCGTCAAGATTTCTCTCGGAGTTAAGATCCTCCAAGCTATACTCTAAAATAAACATGGTGTTCAACTCATGTTTGTTTAGAGGATCTCAAGCATTCTTCATCTTGCGTTCCAAAATGCAATTCTTTCTACCTTATCTTTTGAAGTGGTGTTATATCATTCTTGAGAACTTCTCTTCGTGGTTCATGATTCACATGTTGTCAAGAATGAGGTATTTAAACCCATCTTCTTCTTCCTAGGAGTTATCTTGGTATAGATTTTACCTAAAGCCTTCCTTTGGGAATGTTGCTACTTGTGTTGCTCTTCAATGATCCAAGTTTCCTCCTATTCTCGCGGTGAAAGAAGTTTTTCATCTCTTTGGTGCTCTCACTCAAATCAATGGTTTCCGTTAGTGGCCGTTTGTCAACTCATAATTTTGAGATGTTTCCAGAAGCCCACTACAAGCTTATTCTTTTCGTTATTGGTTTTCCAACAACTCCGTTCTAACCTTCTTGCAAGGAGGCTTTCCTAGTTCATTTGTGGCAAGAGTTGGCATTTCCTTCTCCATTCTTTTATTCTAATGATCTATCTTCTATTCCTTCTTCCAGAGGCAAGGTGATGTTGCTCTCTTCGTCCCATCATTTCGTTTTCTCAAAATCATGTTCTTTTCCTTGCTTATCCATTTAACTGGGGTGTTGTGTCATGTCTTCAAGTTCTTTTCATCTTATCAAGTTTTGCTCCTCTTGTCAACCGGGGTGCTGCCGAAATTGTTCTTTCTCGTTCCTTGTATATCTCGTTCCAACCGGTGTGGTGGCATATTCTTATTGGTTCATGCAGCTCTTGTTCCATATTTCAACCTACAAGATTCTCATGATGTTCCTTGTTCCTCTTTGCTAACAGAGTGTTTGCAATCTCGTTCATCTTCATTCTATCCTTTCTTTCACTTTGTTCAACCTCTCAAGGTTTGTGGTATCACTCGTTTGTCGAGGAAGCAACTTTGTTTACCTCTTCCTTTTCCGCTTCTCTTCGGTGCCATCCTAGATCTCGGGACGAGATCTCTTGTAAGTGGAGGAGTGTTGTGACGCCCCAAGACCGGCGCTCCACATGCCTTCCATATTTCGTGACCTCCGTGTGTTTTCATTTGTGCTTGCTCTATTAATTTTTGCATTGCATCATGTCATCATGCCAGCATGTCATTTAATTTTTAAAACCTCTTCTAAATAAATTGTATGGATCTTCGATCCATTTAAATCGAGGGAAGGGTGACTTCTCTTTATAACCTATCCTCCCAATAATTATGGAGCTATTATTAAATATTCCATTCGTTTGGAATTAACCGTAACCCACTTGCAAAATATCCCATGCCTTTGTTATCTCAATCCTTGTTCTCCAACCTTGCCCATAATTTCTTTCATCATTTTTCGGAGCTCCACCAAAAATCTCAACATTTTTGGACCTTCCTTTTACCAAGTCCTAGTTCAAACCCATTTGAATTAAATTCAAATGAGTTTGAATATAAATCTTGCTACATGTCCTAAACCTCTTTGCCTAATTTCACCTCCATTGAAGTTCTTTTGGTCAGGTTCAAAAATGACCCAAGCTTGAATTATATTCAAACTTATTTTATTTTTCTACCTCTAAAATTGCCCAACTCAATTTTATCAAATAGTGGGTAATTCCAGGAGCTTGAGGATATTTTTATATCTGTAAAACTCCTCTCCTAGCCCCCTGGCCTTCTTATTTTTCCTTGCAGCTGCGTATTAGTTATCCAGCAATTAAAGGGAAGGGAAAAGGCCTTGCCTAGGCCTCACGCAGCCAACAGCTCACCTAGGCACCGCAGCTAGGCGAAGCCCGGCATCGCATCCAGGCCACTCGTTCAGAGGCGTAGTCAACCTCCTGTACGGCGCGCATCCAGCATGTCCACGTCGACAACCTCGTTGATTTGACGGCCGTCCGGCGTCCCTAGCCCCTATATATCATGTCCAAACCCTACCCCGGCCTCCACTTGACCGATTCCGACCCTCTCCTTCCATCGCCGCTGCCAGGTAAGGCTAGCCACGCCACGCCGTCGCCCTGCCCACCATGCTCCGGCCGAGCTTGAGCTCGAGCTCGGGGTAGCTCGTCGCCGCGCCTTCGACCCCCCTCGGCAACTGTGGAGAGGAACACCAAGTCCCTCTTCTTCCCCTTCCACCACGGCCGCACCGTCACGGCCTCTGGATCTACCTCCCCGTCGTCCTCTTCCTCCCCTGCTTCACGGACAGCAGCCCCACCAAGTTCAGAGCTCCATCGCGTCGTCTACGGCTCGTCTCCGTCGACCACTTTGTGTCTTTGGGTGATCTGGGTAACGCACCTCCCTCTCCCATCTGTCTCTTGTGCGTTTAGGCACCCCTAGGGTTCGTCCGATCCATGGCTTTGCCGTGCTCCCGGTGATCCGGCAAAGCCTGTAGTTCTCTGTTGCTCGCGAAGATGCAGCAGCGTCTCCGTGCTCCGGTTCTCGCCTAGCGCGCCCCTCCGCTGGCCTCACCCGCACGCGCGCACGCCCCCTCCCGCGGGCGCTCGAACGAAGGAGTAGCGGCCTCGCCCAGCCTTGCTGTACCTGAGGCGAGCATGAGCTTGTACCCCGCACACGCACACGCCCCTGCACCTAGAAGCCCCAAGAACACGTGCTCCTTAGCCTATCCCGCACACCCGCCATGGCCTCCCAAGCCCCGTCATCACCACGGCTAACCTCGCCGGCTCCGTCCTCGCAGCCGTCATCTTCTCTGCCTATACATAGAGGCTCGGCCCTGGGAAATCTCTTAAGGTGCCGCGCCCCTTCCTATCAATAACAGCCACGGCAGCGCAGTGGTTCGCACCACGCTCCTGCGACCAGGAGGACCTCCTGCGACCAGGAGGTCTGGGGTTCGAATCCCAGGAGCCCCTGTTTTCTTGCACTGCTTCCTTTTATTTTTTTTGTCGCACACACTCATCCATTTCGGGCCAGATCCATCTCGGGCCTTGCACCATGCATTGCATTCGGCCCGCATCATGTATCTTATTTTTTCAGTTCTGCGAATTTGCTAATTTTCGAGAGAGTGCAGTTTTACAGAAAACCCCTTGAGTTCATGCATATGATAACTAATTAACCATGCATCAGATTTAAATAAACTATATATGTAAAATGTTTAGAATTTCAGGTAGTTTCTTAATATCCAACTTTCATCTATGTATAAAATGTTTAACTTGCTGTTTGCTTTAATTTGCTATTATGCCATGTTAAAATGTCTTATTTCATAACTAAATAACAGTAGCTCCAAATTTAATAAACTTTATATGTAAATGGGGTAGAAAAATGCCTAGTTTAACATGGTGTACTTGCTTTGCATGTTTAACAACTCTAAAATATGTTTTAGGGCAGAACAGTACCAAATTCAAAATATGCATATGAGGATTTTCCGGAATTGTTGTATGTTGTTTCCGGCCTCATTTAAATTGCCTAGATAGGTAGTTTTATTATGCTTCACCCCTTGCCATATTAACCAACATTTAATATTGTTGAGTACCTAACCGAGAGTGAACTAAATAATTAAATGTGGTGTTTCGTCAATATGCAACTCGTTGCATATTGAGCTCCACTTAACTTGTAGTGTTGTTTGTTGCACTTTGCCATGCCATGCTATTTAAACTGGACATGCATCATACTTGATTGTGCATCATGCCATGATTATGTGGTGGTTGTTTACTATGTTGTTTGCTTCTTTCCGGTGTTGCTTCTTCGGGTTGGTTCCGGTAACGTTGCGTTTGTGAGGAACCGTTCGACTTCGTCCGTTTGTCTTCTTCATGGACTCGTTCTTCTTCCTTGCGGGATTTCAGGCAAGATGACCATACCCTCGAAATCACTTCTATCTTTGCTTGCTAGATGCTCGCTCTTTTGCTATGCCTATGCTATGATGCCTACCACTTGTTTATCATGCCTCCCATATTGCCATGTCAAGCCTCTAACCCACCTTGTCCTAGCAAACCGTTGTTTGGCTATGTTACCGTTTTTGCTCAGCCCCTCTTATAGCGTTGCTCGTTGCAAGTGAAGATTGAAGTTTGTTCCTTGTTGGAACATGGATATTTTGTTGGCATATCACAATATCTCTTATTTAGTTAATGCATCTATATACTTGGTAAAGGGTGGAAGGCTCGGCCTTATGCCTGGTGTTTTGTTCCACTCTTGCCGCCCTAGTTTCCGTCATACCGGTGTTATGTTCCTTGATTTTGCGTTCCTTACACGGTTGGGTGATTTATGGGACCCCCTTGATAGTTCGCTTTGAATAAAACTCCTCCAGCAAGGCCCAACCTTGGTTTTACCATTTGCCACCTAAGCCTTTTTCCCTTGGGTTCTGCAGACTCAAGGGTCATCTTTATTTTAAACCCCCGGGCCAGTTCTCCTTCGATTGCTGGTCCAAACCGAGCGATGTCCGGCGCCCCCTGGGCAATCAGGGTCTATGCCAACCCGACGTCTTGCTCATCCGGTGTGCCCTGAGAACGAGATATGTGCAGCTCCTATCGGGATTTGTCGGCACATCGGGGCGGCTTTGCTGGTCTTATTTTACCATTGTCGAAATGTCTTGTAGCCGGGATTCCGAGGCTGATCGGGTCTTCCCGGTAGAAGGAATATCCTTCGTTGACCGTGAGAGCTTATAATGGGCTAAGTTGGGACACCCCTGCACGGTATAAACTTTCTAAAGCCGTTCCCGCGGTTATGGGCAGATGGGAATTTGTTAATGTCCGGTTGTAGAAAACCCAAAGTTGATCTTAACTAAAATACATCAACCGCGTGTGTAACCATGATGGTCTCTTCTCGGCGGAATCCGGGAAGTGAACACGATGTTGGAGTTATGCTTGCCGTAAGTAGTTTCAGGATCACTTCTTGATTTCAGTTGTTCGACCATGCTTTGCTTCTCTTCTCGCTCTCTTTTGCGTATGTTAGCCACCATATATGCTAGTCGCTTGCTGCAGCTCCACCTCACTACCCTGTCCTACCTTTAAGCTTAAATAGTCTTGATCTCGCGGGTGTGAGATTGTTGAGTCCTCGTGACTCACAGATACTTCCAAAACCAGTTTGCAGGTGCCGATGAAACCGTGCAGGTGACGCACCCGAGCTCAAGGAGGAGCTCGATGAAGATCTTGTTTATTGTGTTGTTTCGTTTTAGTTGATCAGTAGTGGAGCCCAGTTGGGACGATCGGGGATTTGTGTAGCATTTGGGGTAGTCTTCTTTTATTTTGGTTCCGTAGTCGGACCTTGATTGTATCTGTTTGATGTAATGCTTTACTCATGTATTGCATGAAGTGGCGATTGTAAGCCAACTATGTAACTCTTTCCCTTATGTATTACATGGGTTGTGTGAAGATTACCTCACTTGCGACATTGCTTTCAATGCGGTTATGCCTCTAAGTCATGCTTCGACACATGAGAGATATAGCCGCCTCGAGGGCGTTACAGACCTCCTCACCACCGGCAACCGTTCATGTGGGTCGTGGGGGCCAACAACGTGGCGCAACTCCAGCATCGCCTCTGGACACGGCGACCGCGGTGAGTGACACGCTCATCATCGCTAGACACGGTCGGTTTCAGTGTGCCGAGGGTGGCATTAGTGCTGCGGAATGACCAACAGTATGTTTGGTTTGTGCCCAAGGTTGCCCCATCAAAGCATTGGGTAGCCAAAATTTTGCTTGAGGTTTTGGTTGCCCATGATTTGGCCGACATCGGCAAGAAAAATGAACTAGAGTTGGCTAGAGTTCATTGGCATGCCAAAAAATGGCAACCATCCAAACAAAGACCAATCTTTGGGTCATGACCAAAATTTTGGTAAGGTGCACTTTGGCCACAATCCAAACACACACCAGCACCTGACTCGTCGAGGATGCACGGGGCGCCGGGACGCGTCCGCGGAGTGGTGTAGCACGGCCAACTGCATCCTCAGGACCTGAGACCATGCCGGGTCGTCTTGCTTTTTCAATGACATGCGTCGATCGCATGTGAGCAAACGGCATCTCCAACGTTACCACGACCGTAGCTGACTACCCTGGCACAACAAAAACCCTCGTCCCTCGCGCCATCATGCGGTGCATTCCTAACCGGCGCTAGCTGCCCACATTCATGCCGTCCGTCCATATGCCGTCGTTAAGAGGCTCGGTGCCCGAGGAACCAACTCCAGTGACTTAATGACGCAGCAGGACGCTTGGCCTCACTGGAATGCCCTACTTAAAGCGGCAACGCCCAACTAACCTCCACACCATAGCGCATCGTCCTCCTACCTGGCACCACATCCGCCATGACCGCAAGCACGAACGCTCTGCGGGAGAGCTTGTCTTCGGGGATGGAGCTCGAGGTCGCCGCCCTCGCTCAAGTCGCCGCACAAGCGGTGGCCACGCTGGCGGCCGACGACGGGAGCACCGTCAGCAACGCGTCCTACTTGCCGCCGTCCAACGTCCGACACCGCTGAGGTCGGGGACTCTTCCGACGATGAGTAGGGCATGGGAGGCGGCAGGGCATGGTGTGCCAACTAGCCGGTCCATCTCCCATGTTCTACTTTTCCTCGCCGGAGACCGCACCTTCACTTCACGGGTCTTGAACCCTGCCCCCGTACATGGAGATCGTAGATGGAGGACGTCGGTCGCCGCCATAGAATAGGTTTGGGGTCGGGTTTCTTTTATTTTTCTGTCCTATAAAAGTTCGAAATGTAATGAAAATCTACCGTGTTTGCATTAATCTCGGCCGGTGTATATGAACTTTCACAATAATATAGTATATTGTAGGAGTACTAGCAAGATGCCCGTGCGTTGCACGGAAGATCAAGATCTTGTGGGAGAAAAGGATGAACGTGGGAAGGCCTTATCTGCAAATGCACATTCACGCATTTCACATTTTTCTACATTTACGGGAACCTATGAAAGGGTTAACGTAAATTGCCTCTCTCTCTCCTCCCCTGATTTTCATGGTGGTGGGCCCCTCCCTCCCCCCAATCTATAATCAACAGCTCACACGTTTCACATTATGTTAATTACGTAACTGGGACTACGTAGGTGTAGCATTACTCGTACTAAAAAACCCAACTAAGCCAACCTCCCAGCATATCACACGGGAAAAGACTTGGCCGCGCCGTTTTAGTCGGGATTACCTGATTACTAGTAGTAGTATCGATGGATCACGCGAAGCAACAAGATTTTTTAGGGGGCGAAGCACCTAGTTTAAAAGGAAAAAATGCGGTACACTCACAGCACCCCTGTCGCGGTCGCATTGCACCCCACACACGTTCGGTCCTGCACACGGCTCACGCAAACGGAACGCGCTTCGGCTTGCCTCTTCACTGACACGTGGGACTGCACTTGGAGAAACCGACCATGCACCAAACTCCCCCTGCCCACCACGCGAAAATCCTCCCCCACCCAAAAATTCCCCCCAAATCCTAGATTCAACCGCCCTTCGACCAACTAGCCAATAATATTCCCCAAATCCCCCTCCCCCCGTCCACCTCCACTCCATTCGCTCCGCCAAAGCAGCCCTCCCCGCCACGCCGATACATCGGCGCCGCGGTTCGTCGAGGGGACGCACGGCGATCCTCTCGCTCCCACAGTATGCTCTCGTAGACTGCCGTCCTCTAGCCGCGCCGCCACAGCTGGCGATGTTCTTGTGGAGGCGCACGGCGGTCAGCGCCGCCACCGCTGGCGACATTCCTGTGGAGATGCACAGCGGTCAGCTTCTCCCACGATACGCGCATTCTAGGCTGAGGCCCAGTGCATGTCGGTGTAGTGTTGAATGTTAGCTGATAGACGCTGTTAATCTCACTGTTTGCCGAAGTAGTTTACAGTTAATATGCTCTGCTTAAGAAGCTTCCTTGCCCTGTTCTACACTCAATCTGCTTAGCTGAGATGGCATGCCAAGGCCGATTAGTTGCTAAAATATCCTGCCATATATTTATGGTGACGTAAATTGCCATGGTCTAGTAGCCAATCTGTTAGGTGAAATAGCTGTACACCGTTTTATACTCGATCTTTGTTGTTGCGATGGCCTTCGATAGTTCGATGGCTGTGTGCTCGGCCTCATTGACTGCTGAAATAGCCTGCCATAATTTAGCACTCAAATCTGTTTGCTAAATTAGCTTTACATATATTTCGTTACTTAGATTTGCTCGTCCAAATATCTTGCCATAGCTTTAGACATCGACCTAGGTATTTTCTTCTAGACTTCATAAAAAAGCACATATGTTTTTCCTGTAATAACTAGTAGAAGAACTAATTTGTATGTCTAATAGATGGATAGGTCTTGGATAACTTCTGCTCGAAGATTCTCTGCTGCATATGTCGAGGGGGTTGAAAAATTCATGAACTTTATCAGAGCTGAGTACGCTGGTCCGAAATCAGATGTGCTCTGCCCGTGTAGGAGTTGTATGTATTCAGTTACAAGACCCCAGTCAACTGTGCAAAATCATCTACACTTGTATGGGATGTCGGTCACATATACTAGGTGGGTTCATCATGGTGCAGCTGTGAACGTCAATGTTATTGACTACGTGGAAGCAGCAGATCACCATCTTGATCTGCCTGATGCTCAGGTGGAAGAGGAGGAGGAGGTGGTGGCGGAGCTAGTGAGTTTGACCAACATTGAAACAATGCTACGAAATGCTCGTGCATTCCGTGAACTTTCACCTACAAAGAAAAACGGTGGGCCCACATGTTGGAACAATGTAACATGGGTGTCACCCCAGGAAATAAGCTGTCAGTATTCTCAGCTATGGTCACCTTTCTTCAGGTGAAGACATCTGAGCGGATGACCAACAAATCATTTGATGCGATGTTGGCTGCTTTCCACAAAGCTTTCCCAGATGCGTCTGAGCTGCCACACACCTACAGTAAAATGAAGAATTTCCTTCGTGCAGTTGGAATTGGATATGATATGATCCATGTTTCTAAGAATAATTGTGTTTTGTTCCGGAAGGATTATGCCAACTTAAGTGAATGCCCGAAATGCAAATCATCAAGATGGAAAGATGGCGATGCTGTGAAGAGGATCCCTCATAATGTTCTGAGACATTTTCCAATTACACCAAGATTGCAAAGGTTGTTTCATGATGCTGAAACAAGAGAGGATGTACTATGGCATTCTAGGAACCAGGAGTACAGATATCAGAATGTAATGAGCCATCCATCACATGGTAGTGAGTGGAAAAGCTTCAATCAGAAGCATGAAAAGTTTGCTGCTGACCCGAGAAACATTAGACTTGGCTTAGCTTCAGATGGATTTAACCCATTTGGCCACCAGAGCGCCACATATAGCATGTGGCCAGTGCTTGTTATCCCTTACAACATGCCTCCAAATATCTGCACCAAAGAATCAAACTACATGATGGCCTTGCTCATCCCAGGTCCAAAAATTCCTGGAAAGGATTTTGATTTGTTCATGGAGCCTCTTGTGGAGGAACTTCAACAGCTATGGAGGGGTGTTCTCACTCGAGACCTATATAGCAGCCCACCAGCTGATTTCTTTTTGCATGCTGTTATAATTTGGTGCATCCATGATTATCCGGCTTTGGGCACTATCTCAGGGCGAATGACACATGGTTACAATGCATGTGTTCGCTGTGACAGGAATCCGCTGTCATACGCAATACTTAGCAAGATCTGTTACATTGGACACCGATGTTTCCTTGCCAAGGACAAGCCGCATCCTAGAAAATACCGAAGACATGTGTTCAATGCAAAGCATGAAAACCGTGATGTGCCAAAGAGGCTCACCGCCAATGAGTTGCAAGTGGAATTAGACAAGTTCAAGCATATTACAGCAGGAAACCATCCTGATAATGGTAGCGGGAAAAGGAAGCGTGGCAGGGCAGAAGAGATATTATTTTTTACCCGCAGGTCCACTTTGTGGGACTTGGAGTATTGGAAAGATTTGGATCTGCGGCATAATCTTGATGTGATGCACACTGAGAAAAAATAGATGTGACAGCATTATCTGCACACTTCTTAATACTGAAGGCAAGACAAAAGATACCATAAAATCTAGGATTGAATTGACACACCTGGGTATCAGAAAGGATTTGCAGGTTCAAGATGAAGGTAAACCACAGGATATGGCACCAGCTGTGTACGTCTTGGACAAGGTAAAAAGAAAAGAATTCTGCGAGGTCCTGCCACATGTGAGATTCCCACATGGATTTGCTTCCAACCCTGAAAGGAGAGTCAGTGCAGATGGAAACAAGGTACAAGGGTTGAAAACTCATGACTGCCACATCCTACTTCAAAGGGTTTTACATGTTATCCTTAGAGGATTGGGCCGCCCTGACTTATACAGAGCAGTGTTGGGACAATTCTTCAGGGAACTCTGCAGTAGAAATATCAGGATAGATGCTTTGGAGCGTCTTAGAGATAAGATACCAACTATCCTATGCGACCTTGAGAAGATATATCCTCCAGCCTTCTTTGATGTGATGGTGCATTTGGCTGTTCATCTACCTGATGAGGCACTACTTAGAGGTCCAGTACAGTATGGCTGGATGTACCCTATTGAAAGGCGGCTAGGCACTTTCAAGGGCTATGTTAGGAACAGAGCTAGACCCAAGGGTTCCATTGCAGAGGCCTACATTGCTACAGAAGTGTTGACATTCTGCTCAAAATACATTGAAACAGCTGATCAGCTTAGCAAAGACGTGGACGAAGACAATCCTGGGCTCAATGTTTTTGATTATTCTATTCAAGTTACAAGGAAGAGTCGACAAGAGGACAAACCTAAAGATTTGGACAAAATGGTTTGGTATGTGTTGAATAACTGTCCTCAGATACTACCTTATATCAAGTAAGTGCTAAGCACTGCAGCTTATACATCGTAATCTACTAAACTTGCAGCACATTCTTATATATTTAGATGTTTGACACGATCACTATGTTGTGCAACATCTACAAAAAGGACTTACTGCCGCAAAATCCAATAAACATTGACAAACTGGTTATGGCAGGACTTGCGAAATGGTTCGAGAGCCATGTAAGCTTTTGAATTGCACTGTCAGTTTTTTAATATATTGAGTACATAAGATGATCAGCTTTTCTATTTTCTAACCATAGGTTAAGAAGATGCGGGAGGATGGGCAGGCAGTTGATGATGCCCTTTACTCACTAGCAATGGATCCTGATACTCGGGTAAGACATTATGAATCTTGCGTTGTTGGAGATGTGCGCTACAACACCCTTGCACGAGACGAAGGCAGGAAGACACAAAACAGTGCCATCATGAGCACGGATACGTATGACAAAGAGACAACTGAAATGTATGCTAACATAACAGACATTGTTCAGTTGTAGTAAATCTCCAGTTTCGAGGATCATCGGTGTGTGGTTCTGTTGTGCTATCGTTGGTATAACCTGTTTTCCAGGATCGCAAAACCCGGAGCTGATGATTATTTCAAATCCATCAATGTCAAGGCGGCGTACCAGAACAACGAGCCTTTTATTTTGGCAAATCAAGCAACACAGATATTTTTCTTGGAAGATACATTTGCATGTAGTGATGACTGGAGATTAGTGCAAAGGATTGAGCAGAGGAATTCGTTTAATGAAGTTGCACAACAAGATGATGCTTACACTGCTCCTGATGTACAAGATAACACATATGTTGCTAATATCTTTGAGAACCGTCACGTCAATGACGCCGGTGAAAAGATTGCCTGACGTGCTGTGGACAAACAAGAGTTGATCAAGAAGAAGCCAACGTTTAAGGACGTTGAGGACGAACAAGAAGATGACACCATGGGGAATTACGATTCAGACTGATACACATGGCGAAAATGTTGACGCTGTTGCTGCGGATGATGATTACATTGCTTTTGTCATATTTTCCTGTCAGAAGACGTTTTTTATCTACTATGTGAAATTGTGTTTGCTATGACAACTGAAACCTGATGAACATGTTGTTTAGTATTTTCCTGTGAGAACATCACTTGTTATGTATGCTGATTTGTGTTTGGTGATTGTATGACGACTAAAACATGATGACATTGTTGTTTAGTTGTACTCATATTTGGATGTGAAACTTGAATTTGATGACATAGTTTGCTGTTGGACTGCAATTTGCTCGACATCTTTGAATGAGAACAAAGCTGACCTGACAGGTCCTCTGCTAATTTATTTATTTATTACCAAAAGGGCCTCTGCTATTTATTTATTTACGAGCAAAAGGGGATACCCCCTGACTTCTGTTAATAGAAATCATTAGATGTTCACAACATTACGCCCAACCTGCTACACACGTTTCATTCATTACTAGTTTCAGCAAAGTGCTCATGTCATAGCCACTAAATACATCATGAGTGCTACATACACTGCAAATAAAGAGACAATCATCCTACAGAGCACATCAATTTTGCCCATTATCTTCACAAGCTCTTTCATCTCCTCATTGCTGTCAAGGCCGTTCAGCAGTTGTTGCTTGGCCATGATCAGAGGAACTGCATCTATAACCTTCTGCTCTGCATCTTCCTCTTCTGTTTTCCTTCAGTTACTTGTCCAACACCCCAACCTGCTGGTATTGGGATTCCTCGGCTAACCAAATAATCAGCGTAGTTGCACTCCCCCACATCAACAACTTCCCAGAAATACAAATCACACGAATCTTCCCTTTTCTGTATGAATCAAATTGGAAGATCATCAACCAAGCTATTAAAAAATCAGCAACTGAAAGCAGTAGAACAACACTTAAACATATTATTAGCCCAAGATTCGAGCATTTGTAGAAGACTTGGCCAGGGTTGAGGATTGTGGTTGAGACGCGACTGATGACTCTGCATGATTTGCAGCAGTGGCACCACACCAACGGCAGCGGGTTGCGATGAGAAACCGGCTGCGGTGCGCGTGCCGGCGGGGGTGTGATGAGACCCACAAGCGATGGTACAGGTGGCGACTTGGCGCATATTTGGTTGTTGCCTGCTGAAGAGCAGGTGGACGAGCAGCCAGCGGACATGGTTGCTGCAGCCAGAGCATCTGATGCTAGGCAGAGTAAGTAGAGAAGAGGAGAAGCGAATGTTGGGTATGTCAGTTTCATTACTTGTAGAGTAGCATAGCACTATATATAGTCATAGTCTAGGTTTGGATTCGAACTAGCTACAGGAGCACGTCTCTCTTTTTTCTAAAACTCAGCAACGTCTCTTTACTGGTACGCTAGCTTGTTCTATAGGCCTTCTCAAGTCTTTGATTCCTCCACCTGACATCTGGGACCCACCGGAAGGGCCTCTGTATTTCGTGAAAAAACGTGCCCCCCGCTGACAGGTCAGACCCACCAGCTATCTTCGCATGCAAGGAAGTGGCTCCTTGTTACGTACAAAAAGTTGAATACTCCCCCTGCCAGCTGGAACCCAGCATCATGGGAGGCTGACTTGTGGGCCTACCAAGTTGACGGGGACGGAGGGCTTTGTCAACTTAGTCAATATGAACGATTCTAGCTCCAGTTACCGTACGATGTTCATCCAACGGCAGTAGTGCTTCTTCAACCTCTGGTCTTCTTGCTCCAGCCGCCCAAACCAGCGCCGGTCGTGCCGCGTGCTCCTGCCTCCCGTGGGCGGCTGTGATGCCGCGGAGGCCTCACCGCCCCCTACTACGCCCATAGTTGGCCAGGGCATCCCTCTACTCACCCACAACCCCTGTTATTCTGCGGCGACGGCAGCCTCACACCGCAGCCGAACCAGTGAACCCTCGTACTCCTCTTCGCGTGGGCATCCACTGCCACGTCTTCCCCGGCTCTGCGTCGTCCCCTTCCTAGGCCTCGCCGTCTTCCACCGGCTTGGTGCTCTCGGCGCAGCGTGGTCAATGTGGTCAACGACCGACTTCCATCGGAAGAGTACTATACGTGGAGAGGCTGATAGTTGGGTCCACGGCCACAACCCTGTTTTTTTGTGATTTGCCAAGTAAGTCGCTTTGTCAGGCCTGTTGGGCTGCAAATCTTTCAAGACGAGGAGAGCTTCATTCGGCTGGCCGCGAAAATGGCCTATCAGTAATGAGAAATGGGCTGTACATTTTTAAAACACATCAAACCGGAAATTAGTTTCAAATTTATTTATTTTTCATTTTGAGATTCTAAATTGCATTGATTTTAATGCGTGGACAATTTGTTGGATTTTATATTGATATACATTTATTTTTAAAATCAGTTTGAATGTGACTTGAAATTTCGGGATTAAAAACAGTTCGGACCGCACCGAAATATGCGACATTTTGTATATTTTTTAACAGTGGCCACAATATGGGCTGTAATGCTAACAAAAAGAATATGGGCTCCAAAAAAACTTAAGAATTAGCAAATGGGTTGTAAATTATTAGAAATAATGGCAGATGGGTTGTATGATGTTTTCCACAGATTTGAGGCTTTCCTAAAAAAAGGTTGACGCACAAGCAGTGACTGTTGGATGTCCATCCAACGGTCGTCGTGCTTCTTCAATCTCTGCTCTTCCTGCTCCGTGGCTGGCTGTGCTGCCGCGCAGGCCTCACCGCCCCACCGTACTCCCATCGCTGGCCTAGCCATCCCTCTACTCACCCACACCTGTTGTTATTCTCCGGCGACGGCAGACGAACCAGTAAACCCTCGTACAGTCGTACTCCCCTCCGCGTGGGAAACAACTATCGAGTGTTCCCTGCCTTCGTGTCGTTCCCTTCCTAGTCCTCGCCGTCGTCCACCTCCCTAGTGCTCTCGGCGCGGCCTGGTCAACATGGTCAGCGACCGACATGCATCTGAAGTGGACTGTACGTGAAGAGGCTGACAGCTGGGTCCACGGCCGCACGCAAGGAAATGCCTCCTTATTACGCGCAAAATAATGATTCCTCCACCTGACATCTGGGACCCACTGAAAGGGCCTCTGTATTTCGCGAAAAAACGTTACCACCACTGACATCTTGGACTCACCAGCTCTATCTTCGCACGCAAGGAAGTTCCTCCTTACTACACACAAAAAAATGAATACCCCCGCTGCCAGATGGGACCCAGTATAGTGGCAGGCTGACTTGTAGTCCTACTAAGTTGACGGGGACGGAGGGCTTTGTCAACTTAGTCAATATGCACGATTCTAGCTCCAATGACCGTACGATGTCCATCCAACGGTCGTAGTGCTTCTTCAACCTCTGGTCTTCTTGCTCCAGCCGCCCAAACCAGCGCTGGTCGTGCCTCGTGCTCCTGCCTCCCGTGGCCGGCTGTGATGCGGCGGAGGCCTCACCGCCCCCTACTACTCCCACCGCTGGCCAGGCCATCCCTCTACTCACCCATACCCCCTGTTATTCTCCGGCGACGGCAGCCTCACACCGCAGTGAACCAGTGAACCCTCATACTCCTCTACGTGTGGGCATCCACTGCCGCGTCTTCCCTGGCTTGGCGTCTTCCCCTTCCTAGGCCTCGCCGTCGTCCACCGCCCTGGTGCTCTCGGCGCGGCATGGTCAACATGGTCAAGGAACGACTTCCATCGGAAGAGTATTGTACGTGGAGAGGCTGACTGTTGGGTTCACGGCCGCAGCAAGGAAGTGCCTCCTTATTACGCGCAAAATAATTGTTCCTCCACCTGACAGCGGGGACCCACCGTACGGGCCACCGTATTTCATGAAAAAAATGTTTCCCCCTGACTGCTGGGACCCACCAGCTACATCTTCGCACGCAAGGAAGTGCCTGACAGTCGGGACCCACCTGGTCGAAGCGTACGTAGCGTTGTCATTCTGGTCGCAAATGTGTACGTACATACTGGTCGATGTAGAGGCGCGCACGTGTCATAGTAGAGGCGCGGATGTAGCATGTACACGTACGTACAGCGGCCAGTGTGCAAGAAAGAAAATACGGCCACGTATGTACATACGGGCAGGGTCTCGACCGCCTACTCGAGCAGACGTACGGCCAGGGCTCGTGTACATGGCTGGGTCGGAACGGAGAAACTACGTCGTCGTCGTGTTCATTAGGAGCCAACCGGCTGGGTCGGAACGGAATGCATCGTCGTGTTCATCGGGAGGGGTTGGACGGAACATCCGATGGAAACGAGGCCTGGCGTACCGCAGAACGGAGGAAACGGCCTTGTGTTCGACTAGCCACGTTTGAAATGGGATCCTGTTCATTGGGAGGGGTCTGGCGTACCGTAAAACGGAGGAAACAGACCTCCTACGGTCAAAACGGGGGTCCTGTTGATCGGGAGGGGGTGTGGCGTACCACAAAACGGAGGAAACGGACTTGTGTTGGAGCGCTACGTTCGAAATGGGGGTCCTGTTCATCGGGTGGGGTGTGGCGTACCGCAAAACTGGACTCCACAGGATACTGTTCATCTCCGCCGTCGACCCCCTCCAGCCTCCATGGGCTACTGTTCATCCACCGTCGACCTCCTCCAGCCTCCACCTGCGACTGCTCATCCACGGGCTCCTGTTCATCCAGCCTCAACCACGCGCTACTCCATCAGCTACTGTTCAACCAGCCCTCTCCACGGGCTCCTGTTCAACCACCCCTCCATGGGCTACTGTTCATCCAGCCCTCCACCGTCTACTGTTCATCCTGCCCTCCACGGGGTGGTCCTGTTCATCCTGCCCTCCACGGGGTCCTGTTCACCTAGCCCCAACTGGCTCGATCGATCGGGTCCTGTTCATCCAGAGGCAACACCACGGGGTCCTGTTCATCCACCCCCACCGGGAACTGTTCATCCAAACCCCCCCAGTAACACTCACTGTTCGTTCACACGCAGCATCGATCGGCTTCAATTAGCAGCAGTAGCGAAAGAATCGCTCGATCGGGTTCAGTTAATAGCCATCGATCGATCGCTCGGGTTCAGTAATGCGTAGCCTGCAGTGCAATCGCTCGGGTTCAGTTAGAGCCCAACGCCTCGCTCGGGTTCAGTTAGAGCCCAACGCCTCGCACCCACGCGCGTGCATGTATGAGAGAAACGCGCATCGCTCGGCCCCGACCACCCACCATAACCGGGAACACCCCGATATTTTCCTCGCCCTCGCTTCAACCACGTTTTTTCCGTCATGGACGGCCCAAAGAATGTCATGCAGCTGCGTCTCCGGCCCGCCCAGGAGGAAAAGCCCATTTTCTTTCATGATTTTTTGTCATAGAAGTAGGACCCCACCACATCTATGATGATACCGGGTTTTGTCACAATTATCGTCATAGAAGTGTCATAAGTATGATAGAAAAAATTTCGTTCAGCCCAAAATGTCACGGATGTGTCTTTTTTTTGTAGTGTTGGAGAGGATGACAGTGGGGACCCACCAGGGCCATAGCCGCACGTCCGCAAGTGCCTCCTTATTATATACTACAACTGTAGTTTTTTTTGCTTCCTCCTTGTTTCCTAACATCATGGTCCCACACCATTGTCAACCTATGTAGTCAATAAACGACAGAATTGCGCAAGGAGCGGCTGACAGCTGGGACCAAGCAGCTCAAGCAGTATTTGTGTTTTTGATGTGTGAGCATTGCAGAGTTTTTCTTGAGCAATGTTTTTGTTTTTTGAGACAAGAGCGATGTTTTCATTGCTGCTCAGAGGAGAGTAGGGTATTAACTAGGCGGCTGTTGCCCGTCTAGCCCAGGCCAGATATCCAGCCCAGATATTAATTTTTTCAAGCTGAAAATGGCTAGCCCAGCTATACTTTTTTAAGGAATACCCACGCAAGGTCAACTTGTTATTCTCCGCCCCGCTGGGTTGCAAATCTTTCCTAGGAGGGATACATTAGGCGTAACAAGAAAATGGGCTTTAAGAAATAATAAATGGGATGTAATTACAAAAATTGGGTTGTAACTATAAAAAATGCACCAAACACACAATTAGTTTATAAATATTATTTTTGGATTTTGAAAATTTTAATTTCATTAATTGTTGCACGCGCAATGTTTCATTGGATTTTTACGTAACACAAATTTATATTGAAATTGTATTTAATCTGACTAGAAATTTAGGAATAAAAATATTTTAGATCCCATCAAAATGTGGGAAATTTTATTGAATTCTATTTTGAACGGTTGGTTGAAATTATTAATAGTTGTCCTAGCTAGAAAATGGGTTGTACTTTTAACAAACTGTAAATGGGCTGTAGTAAATTCCATTAGAATTCAAAAATGGGTTGTACATTCTTACAAATCTCAAATGGGCTATAAGTTCTCTCCCACACACTTGTGGGCCTACTAAGTTGATGTGTCCCCTCAAAAAAAATAAGTTGACGCGTATGCAAGGCTTTATCAACTTATAGTCAACACACGGTTCTAGCAACAGTGGCCGTTGGATGTCCATCCAACGGATGTCGTGCTTCTTCTTCAATCTCGGATATTCTAGCTTCACCCGCCCAAAAAATGATTCCTCCCACTGACATCTGGGGCGCACCATTTTGGAGGCTGGCCTGTGGGCCTACTAAGTTGAAGCGTACCAAGGGCTTTCTCAACTTAGCCAATATAAACAATTCTAGCTGTCGTGACCGTACGATGTCCATCCAACGGCTGTCGTGCTTCTTCAACCTCTGGTCTTCTTGCTCCAGCTGCCCAAAGCAGCGCCGGTCGTGCCGCCTGCTCCCGCCTCCCGTGGCCGGCTATGCTGCCGCAGAGGCCTCAGAGCCCCTACTACTCCCACCGCTGGCCAGGCCCAGCGGCGGCAGCAGCCTCAAACCACAACCGAACCAGTGAACCCTCGTACTCCTCTCCACGTGGGCATCCACTGCCGCGTCTTCCCCGGCTCCGCGTCGTTCCCTTCCTAGGCCTCGCCGTCGTCCACCGCATTGGTGATCTCGGCGCGGCGTGGTCAATGTGGTCAATGATAGACTTCCATCGGAAGAGTACTGTACGTGGAGAGGCTGACAGCTGGGTCCATGGCTGCAGCAAGGAAGTGCCTCCTTATTACATGGAAAATAATGATTCCTCCACCTGACAGAAGGGATCCACCGGACGGGCCACCGTATTTTGCAAAAAAAACGTTTCCCCGCTGACTGCTAGGACCCACCAGCTACATCTTCGCACGCAAGGAAGTGCGTCCATATTACGGGCAAAAGAAATGATTTGCCCCCCTGACTACTAGGATCCACCAGCTACATCTTCGCATGAAAGGAAGTCCCTGACAGTCGGGACCCATCTGGTCGAAGCGTATGCAGCATTGTCATTCTGGTGGCAAACGTGTACGTACATACAATCGGTCTGTCTACAGGCTGCAACGATGAACCGTGGCCGTGTAAGGAAGGGCACGTGTCGTAGTAGAGGCACACACGTGTCGTAGTAGAGGCACGCACGTAGCATGTACACGTACGTACAGCGGCCAGGGTGCAAGAAAGTAAATACGGCCACGTACGTACATACGGGCGGGGTCTCGAACGCGTACTCGCGCATACAGACGGCCAGGGCTCGTGTACATGGCTGGGTTAGAACGGACATGGTTTAGTTGATTTGGATCACGTAATCACTTAGATGATTAGAGGGATGTCTATCTAAGTGGGAGTTCTTAAGTAATATGATTAATTGAACATTAATTTATCATGAACTTAGTACCTCATAGTATTTTGCATGTCTATGTTGTTGTAGATAAATGGCTCGTGTTGTTGTTCCGTTGAATGTTAATGTGTTCCTAGAGAAAGCTAAGTTGAAAGATGATGGTAGCAACTACACGGACTGGGTCCATAACTTGAGGATTATCCTCATTGCTGCACAAAAGAATTACATCCTGGAAGCACCGCTAGGTGCCAGGCCTGCTGCTGATGCTGCTGATGACGTTAAGAATGTCTGACAAAGCAAAGCTAATGACTACTCGATAGTTCAGTGTGCCATGCTTTACGGCTTAGAACCGGGACTTCAACGTCGTTTTGAACGTCATGGAGCATATGAGATGTTCCAGGAGTTAAAGTTGATATTTCAAGCAAATGCCCGGATTTAGAGATATGAAGTCTCCAAAAAGTTCTACAACTGCAAAATGGAGGAAAATAGTTCTCTCAATGAACATATACTCAGAATGTCTGGGTATCACAACCACTTGACTCAACTGGGAGTTAATCTTCCTGATGATAGTTTCATTGACAGAGTTCTTCAATCACTGCCACCAAGCTACAAGATTTTCGTGATGAACAATAATATACAAGGGATGGATAAGACAATTCCCGAGCTCTTCGCAATGCTAAAAGCTGCGGAGGTAGAAATCAAGAAGGAGCATCAAGTGTTGATGGTCAACAAGACCACCAGTTTCAAGAAAAAGGGTAAAGGGAAGAAGGGGAACTTCAAGAAGAACGGCAAGCAAGTTGCTACTCAAGTGAAGAAGCCCAAGTCTGGACCTAAGCCTGAGACTGAGTGCTTCTACTACAAAGGGACTGGTCACTGGAAGCAGAACTGCCCCAAGTATTTGGCGGATAAGAAGGATGGCAAGGTGAACAAAGGTATATGTGATATACATGTTATTGATGTGTACCTTACTAATGCTCGCAGTAGTGCCTGGGTATTTGATACTGGTTCTGTTGCTAATATTTGCAACTCGAAACAGGGACTATAGATTAAGCGAAGATTGGCTAAGGACGAGGTGACGATGCGCGTGGGAAATGGTTCCAAAGTCGATGTGATCGCCGTCGGCACGCTACCTCTACATCTACCTTCAGGATTAGTTTTAGACCTAAATAATTGTTATTTGGTGCCAGCGTTAAGCATGAACATTATATATGGATCTTGTTTCGTGCGAGACGGTTATTCATTTAAATCCGAGAATAATGGTTGTTCTATTTATATGAGTAATATCTTTTATGGTCATGCACCCTTGAAGAGTGGTCTATTTTTGTTGAATCTCGATAGTAGTGACAAACATAGTCATAATATTGAAACCAAAAGATGCAGAGTTGATAATGATAGTGCAACTTATTTGTGGCACTGCCGTTAGGTCATATTGGTGTAAAGCGCATGAAGAAACTCCATGCAGATGGACTTTTGGAATCACTTGATTATGAATCACTTGATGCTTGCGAACTGATAATCCCCAAGTGCAGGGAATCATCATAGCAATTCCCAAAGGTGGAAGTGATAAGTATGAACTGTCGAACCCACAAGGATCTAAAGGTAAGATCAATATTCTCTCAAGTCCTATCTGCCACTGATATGACTCTACGTACACCGAACGTTTGCTTCCAACTAGAAACGAGAAATAAAACTACGTTGTGGGTATGAAGAGGATAACTTTGCATGGTACCAGAGAGCTAAAAATATAAAAGTAGGTGCTGTTATCATAAAGTTAGAATATATTACTAAATATTATAAATAGCGAGTGTGGAATAATGATGGGTCAGTGTGCGGAATTATCCTAGGCAATTGTTAACAAGACCGGTAGTCATCATTGCAATTTCATATGAGGGAGAGGCATAAGCTAACATAATTTTCTTCTTGGATCATATGCACTCATGATTGGAACTCTAGCAAGCATCCGCAACTACTAAAGATCATTAAGGTAAAACCCAACCATAGCATTAACATATCAAGTCCCCTTTATCCCATACGCAACAACCCCCTTACTCGGGTTTATGCTTCTGTCACTCAAGCAACCCACTATAAGAGAATCATGAATGCATTGCAACACCCTACAGTGGGAATCCCTCACGCTTGCGCGACACGGAGGGCACAATAGGACAGCACCAAAATAAAACATACAACTCATACCAATCTAGATCATCAATCAACCCCAAGATAAAGGATATCTACTCAAAACATCATAGGATGGCAACACATCATTGGATCATAATATGTGGCATAAAGCACCATGTTCAAGTAGGGATTACAGCGGGGTGCGGGGGAGTGGACCGTGTAAAAGAGATGAGGATGGTGATGATGATGGTGATGTTGATGAAGACGATCATCGCGGCGATGAATACCCTCCCGATGGCACTCCGGCGCCACCGAGAGAGGAGGAGGAGAGGTTCTCCCCCTTGTACTTCCTCCTCCATGGCTTCCCCCTGGATGGGGAGAGGTTCTCCCTCTGGATCTTGGCCTTCATGGCGATGATGGCCCCTCCAGGATCCTCCTCCATGGCCTCTGCTGATGATGGCCCCCTTCGGCAGGGTGCCAGAGAGGGACTAGATTGATTTCTCGTGGCTACAGAGGCTTGCGGCGGCGGAACTTCCGATCTAGGTTATTTTCTGGAGGTTTGGGCATTTATAGGAGAGGTTGGCATCGAGAACAAGTCAGGGGGCCCCACGGGTAGTCCACGAGGCACAAGGGCGCGCCCCAGGGTGTGGGCGCGCCCTTCACCCTCGTGGGGCCCACGGGACTCCCCTCTAGTAACTCTTTGTTCCATTATTTTCTATATTTTCTAGAAAAATTCTCTGTTGATTTTCAGCGCATTCCGAGAACTTTTATTTCTGCACAAAAACAACACCACGGTAGTTCTGCCGAAAACAACGTCAGTCCGGGTTAGTTCTTATCAAATCATACCAAAATCATATTAAACAATAGTAAACATGGTATGAATACTTCATAAATTATAGATACGTTGGAGATGTATCACGAACCATGCCTCACGGGCAAGATGACTAAGACTCCGTTCTCCATAACAACGGAGCGAGCCACTGACTTGTTGGAAATAATACATACTGATGTATGCAGTCCGATGAGTGTTGAGGCTCGCGGCGGGTATCGTTATTTTCTGACCTTCATAGATGATTTAAGCAGATATGGGTATATCTACTTAATGAAACATAAGTCTGAAACATTTGAAAAGTTCAACAAATTTCAGAGTGAAGATGAGAATCATCGTAAAAAGAAAATAAAGTTTCTACAATATGATCGCAGAGGCGAATATTTGAGTTACGAGTTTGGCCTTCATTTGAAACAATGTGGAATAGTTTCGCAAATCACGCCACCTAGAACACCACAGCATAATGGTGTGTTCAAACGTCGTAATCGTACTTTATTAGATATGGTGCGATCTATGATGCCTCTTACCAATTTACCACTATCGTTTTGGGGTTATGCATTAGAGACAGTTGCATTCACGTTAAATAGGGCACCATCTAAAACATCCGTTGAGACAACACTGTATGAACTGTGGTTTAGCAAGAAACCTAAGATGTCATTTCTTAAAGTTTAGAGTTGCGATGCTTATGTGAAAAAATTTGAGCCTGATAAGATCAAACCCAAATCGGAGAAGTGCGTCTTCATAGGATACCCAAAAGAAACTATTGGGTACACCTTCTATCACAGATCCGAAGGCAAGATATTTGTTGCTAAGAGTGGATCCTTTCTAGAGAAGGAGTTTATCTCGAAAGAAGTGAGTGGGAGGAAAGTAGAACTTGATGAGGTAATTGTACCTGCTCCCTTATTGGAAAGTAGCTCATCACAGAAATCAATTCCTGTGACTACTACACCAATTAGTGAGGAAGCTAATGATGATGATCATGTAACTTGAGATCAAGTTACTAATGAACCTCGTAGGTCAACCAGAGTAAGATCCGCACCAGAGTGGTACGGTAATCCAGTTCTGGAGGTCATGTTACTTGACCATGACGAACCTACGAACTATGAGGAAGCGATGATGAGCCCAGATTCCGAGAAATGGCTTGAGGCCATGAAATCTGAGATGGGATCCATGTATAAGAACAAAGTATGGACTTTGATTGACTTGCCCGATGATTGGTGAGCTATTGAGAATAAATGGATCTTCAAGAGGAAGATGGACGTTGATAGTAGTGTTACTATCCACAAAACTTGACTTGTCGAAAAGGGTTTTTGACAAATTCAAGATGTTAACTACAATGAGCTTTTCTCACTCGTATCGATGCTTAAAGTCTGTCTGAATCATGTTAGCAATTACCACATTTTATGAAATTTGGTAAATGGATGTCAAAACTACATTCCTTAATGGATTTCTTAGAAAAAGAGTTGTATATGATGCAACAAGAAGGTTTTTTCAATCCTAAAGGTGCTAACAAAGTGTGCAAGCTCCAGCGGTCCATCTATGGACTGCTGCAAGCATCTCGGAGTTGGAATATATGCTTTGATGAAGTGATCAAAGCAGATGGTTTTATACAGACTTGAAGTGAAGCCTGTATTTATAAGAAAGTGAGTGGGAGCACTACAATATTTCTGATAAGTATATGTGAATGACATATTATTGATAAGAAATAATGTAGAATTTTTAGGAAAGCATAAAGGAGTTTTTCAAATAAAGACCTCAGTGAAGCTGCTTACATATCGAGCATCAAGATCTATAGAGATAGATCAAGACACTTGATATATTTTCAATCAGTACATACCTAGTTCAAAAAGGAACAACCAAAGAAGGAGTTCTTGCCTGTGTTGCAAGGTGTGAAGTTGAGTAAAGACTCAAAACACGACCACGGCAGAAAATAGAAAGAAAATGAAAAGTCATTCCCTATGCATCAGCCATAGGTTCTATAAAGTATTCCATGCTGTGTACCATAGGTTCTATAAAGTATTTCATTTTTGGCAAGGGAGTACAATAGTGATCTAGGATTAGATCACTAGACAACGGTCAAAATTATCCTTAGAGGACTAAGGATATGTTTCTTGTTTATGGAGGTGACAAAGAGCTCATCGTAAATGGTTACATCGATGCAAGCTTTGACACTGATCTAGATGACTCTAAGTCACAAACCGGATACGTATTTATATTGAACGGTTGATCTGTAAGTTCGTGCAGTTCTAAGCAAAGCATCATGGCAGGATCTACGTGTGAAGCGGAGTACATAGCTCTTTCGGAAGCAGAAAATGCAGGAGTCTGGATGAAGGAGTTCATATCCGATCTAGGTGTCATACCTAGTGCATCAGGTCCAATGAAAATCTTTTGTGACAATACTGGTGCAATTGCCTTGGCAAAGGACTCCAGATTTCACAAGAGAACCAAGCACATCAAGAGACGCTTCAATTCCATCCTCGATCAAGTCAAGGAGGGAGACATCGAGATTTGCAAGATACATACGGATCTGAATGTTGCAGACCCGTTGACTAATCCTCTCTCACGAGCAAAACATGATCAACACCAAGACTCCATGGGTGTTAGAATCATTACTGTGTAATCTAGATTATTAACTCTAGTGCAAGTGGGAGACTGAAGGAAATATGCCCTAGAGGCAATAATAAAGTTGTTATTCATATTTCCTTATATCATGATAAATGTTTATTATTCATGCTAGAATTGTATTAACCGGAAACTTAGTACATGTGTGAATACATAGACAAACTGAGTGTCACTAGTATGCCTCTACTTGACTAGCTCGTTAATCAAAGATGGTTAAGTTTCCTAGCCATGGACATGAGTTGTCATTTGATCAATGGGATCACATCATTAGAGAATGATGTGATTGACTTGACCCATCCGTTAGCTTAGCACGCTGATCGTTTAGTTTGTTGCTATTGCTTTCTTCATGACTTATACATGTTCCTATGACTATGAGATTATGCAACTCCCGAATACCGGAGGAACACTTTGTGTGCTATCAAACGTCACAACGTAGCTGGGTGATTATAAAGAAGCTCTAAAAGTGTCTCCGATGGTGTTTGTTGAGTTGGCATAGATCGAGATTAGGATTTGTCACTCTGATTGTCGGAGAGGTATCTCCAGGCCCTCTCGGTAATCCACATCACTATAAGCCTTGCAAGCAATGTGAATAATGAGTTAGTTGTGGGATGATGCATTACAGAACGAGTAAACAGACTTGCCGGTAACGAGATTGAAATAGGTATTGAGATACCGACGATCGAATCTCGGGCAAGTAACATACCGTTGGCAAAGGGAACAACATATGTTGTTATGCGGTTTGATCGATAAAGATCTTCGTAGAATATGTAGGAACCTGTCAGGACCCCGATCCTAAGTCACACCGATCTAGCATGTAACACATCATATCACTTTGCAACCTCACGCACGGTATTCCCACGGGTGCCACCTTACCTGGCCCGGGACCGTTTGCGCCTTTTGGCTCACGTATATGATAGCGTCGCTAGCATCCATATGACAAAGAACCCGGGCCGACATAGCTAGTCGTGAACCCAAAGCGGCGCTAACCTATGAGGACAGGCATACATGAAACACATCGAGCATGTCGGTCATCAACGTGTGAATCTGGGCTATAGCACTGGGCTAACAGGACTCCGGTAACCCGGGCTGTAGCAGGCTAGGCAGGACTCTAGAAGTCACCGCGTGACATTTCCCTGAAGGGACAGACACAGGAACGAAGTGATTCACATGTCGGCCAGTCAAGTGTTCCGAGCAGTAGTGCTGGGCTAGCAGGACTCCGGTGAACCGGGCTGTAGCGGACTACTATCGCTCAGAAGCACTAGACTACATTTCCCCATATGATAGGCTCCCAAGGATAAACAACTAGATAGTCGGATCCCACTCATACCAAGCATTTTAATCATACACACAATATTCCCGATATGAGTAAATACAACATGGCATCACAACATAACTCTATGTCTCAAAGTATTTATTCATTAGGCTCCGAGGAGCGAGATATTACAAACATGGGTCTCATGAACCAGCATTCAGAGCATACATGTCAAACACATGCGGAAGCTTAACATGTCTGGGTACAGACATCTACAAATGAAAAAGGCTGAGAAGCCTGACTATCTACCAGATCCTGCCGAGGGCACAAGATCGTAGCTGAGGTATCAAGCTAAACGTCGAAGTCCAAGCGGTACTACTAGCGAGACTGACATCTCTCTGCAAAACATAAAATAGGCAAACATGAGTACAAACGTACTCAGCAAGACTTACATCAGAACTAACTACATATGCATCAGTTTCAATAAAGGGGGTGGTGGAGTTTGACTGCAGCAAGCCAGCTTTGACTCAGTGGCTATTCTGAACTACGACTGCAAGTAACTCTTTTGAGGTGGCGCACATGAGTCCACATATTCACCATATCAATACACCACTATGGATCCGCTCCCGTCTCCCTGCGAGAAGGCCATCCATAGCACTCACACTTATCTTGCGAGTTTTAGAGTATCCACTTTCACTTGTCTATGAACTGATATAGGCAACCCAGAAGTCCATTACCGCGGACACGGCTATTCGAATAGATGATTTTAACCCTGTAGGAGTGTACTTCTTCACACACGCTCTCACCACTTACCGCCGTTTACACGACATGTACTCGGCAACCTTCAAGCGGAAGCCCAGCGAAGGTGTCGGCCACGGCCTACCTAAACACTCAAGTCTCTAGTCCAGGTTTATCGCCTATTCGGGTTCCATCCGCAGGGAGTCCGGCCGAGGTTTCCACTAACGGCCCCGAACGATGTGTGCAGGGTTCCCGAGACACCAAACGGGTGAATCGGTACACCGGGCCACGTGCCTACCGCAACACAGCCCACCCCTACGGTCAGCGCTGCGTGCGGCCCCCAGCATACTACAAACACCAGAAACTACTTGCAACTCCTGGACAGAGGACAAGGGTGATCAAGAAGCCGAGAGAGTCAATTAAGGATCCCAATGTGTGGTAGTAACTGTTTCATGGATCACAAACACAGAACTCAGTTCCTGAGGACGGCTTCAATGAGACAACCCACCATGTACTCCTACATGGCCTCTCACCAATACCTTTACCAAATCGTATTCACACACTTAGCTCACAAACAGTAGGACATGTTCATCACCATTCCAATTCATTCCCGATGAATCAGACCCGACTCAACTCTAAGCAGTAGCAGGCATGACAAACAAGCATGAATGAGTAGGCACAACAGGGCTCAAACAACTCCTACTCATGCTAGTGGGTTTCATCTAATTACTGTGGAATGACAGGTCATGCAAAGGATAAAGGGGTTCAGCTACCGCAGCAAGTAACACATGAATCGTTGTTGTCCTAATGCAATAAAAAAGAGCAGGAGCGAGAGAGTGGGATTTTATTGGAATGAACAAGGGGGTTTTGCTTGCCTGGCACTTCTGAAGATTTTATAGCTCTTCATCGGTGTCATCGAACTCATCGTCGAAACCATGTCTATCGAGAGGGGACAAATACCGGCAACAGAGAAGGAAACATAATCAATGCAATGCACAATATGATGCATGCTCATAACATGGCAATATGAGTGTGTTGGCCTAAACCAACTACAACCAGATGGGTTTGGGTCATATTGGACCAAAGGTTCAACCCCAAATTCAAATTATGAATTTAAATAGTGCATCATCATGTTTTGCACTAAACAGCAAGGTTAAGCTCTTTAAACATGCATGAAACCTGTGCAGATGGATGGATTGGATTTTTCTGATCATTTTTCATATATAAAACTTTTCAATCTGAGCTACGGTTGAATTTATATGAATTTTATAAGTTAGCTCTATTTTCTGGAATTTCCTGATTAAAAATAAATCCAGAAAAGGTTAATTGCATCAGCATGACGTCGGGGTGACGTCAGCAGGTCAAAGGAGCCAGCCTAGGTCAAACCTGACGGCTGGGACCCACATGTCAGTGTCTAACCTAGCTAATCTAGTTTAGTTAGTGGCCTCGGGCCCACATGTCAGTATCAGCAGCTAATTAAGTTTAATTAACATTTAACTAAAATTAGCAGGGGCCTGGCCCACTTGTCAGTTCGGCGGGGTCAAAGGTCAAACCCCCCTGGTCAGCGGGGTCAACTCGCCGGCGTTAAGCCGCCGACGACGACCAGAGGCGGCGGAGCAGCACGGGAATGCTCCCCCGATGACCAAATCGGCGGCGGAGAGCACCTACGTGCTGCGGGCGCTCCCCCGCATCAAGTGGCGGTGGTGGTTGGACCGGGGGTGGCCGGAAACGGCGCCGGCGACGACCTTGGCGGTCACTGGAGTTCGGGCGAGGTCGAAGCCGTCGCTATGAGGCACGGCGAGGCGCGTGCGGAGGTGCTACGGACTTCTACGAGTACGGTGAATACAATGGCATGCTCGGAATCAAGCCATCGTGGTTGTGGCCACGACGGCGACGTGCAGTGGCGGCGGCGGGTGCGGCCGAGCTCGGTGTGGTCGTTGTGGTGCGCAAGAAGGCAAACGGAGAGGGGAAGAAGGGGCGGGAGCTCACAGCGGGGTCGGAGAGGGGGTCAGTGAGCTCGGTGAGGTACAGAAGCCGACGAATCGACGGAGACGATCTCCGGGCTCTAGCGGTGAAGACGAGGACGTTGGCGACGAAGCCAGGCCCTTCGGCTCGTTCCCTTCGGCTTGGGGATGTGGTGCTCGACTGCGGAGCTGCTGGGCACGGTCACGGGACGAGGGGTGGCCGGTGATCATGGCTACGGCGAGCGGCGCTCTTAGGTGCGTTCGGTGACGAGAGGGAGGGAGAACAGAGGAGGAGGAGGAGGTCCAGAGGGAGAGGGGCGGTCGAGGGGGAGTGCGTGGCGCCACCAGGGACGGCCAGGGCGTCGAGGGGGAGGGCGGCAAGCAGGAGGTGGCCGGGGCGCATGGGCGCGCGCGTCGGCCACACGCGCGTCCTCCTGGTAGAGGAGGAAGACGACAGGGTGGGTGGCGGTGGTGGGCTGGCCAGCTGGGTCGGCCAGGTAAGCGGCTGGGCTTCTCTCTCTCCGCCCTTTTCTAATTTTCTTTCTGTTTTGCTATTTTCTGTAATTTGTTTTGATTTAGTTTTAGAAACTAAATCATTTTTATAAATCCTGAAAATAGTTTTGGGCATTAACTGAAATATTACAGAGGCCCTTAGGTATTTTCAGAATATGTTGGAGCAATTAAAATTGTTTATAGAATTTAAGTGCCCCAATTCAAATACAATATGGGTTAATTCAAATACCAAAAATGTCTTGGAAAAATATTCATCATCTCTGGACATGGTTTTCACCTTTTTCCATTAATCATGAACATTTTTGCAAACCAGTTTGGGTTCTTTGAAAATATTTTGAAGTTGAACCTATTTGCATTGTTTCAGTACGAGGGGTTTGATCAATCCCCATTTCAAATTTCATGAAATTTAAACATGATGCATGGATGCAATGCCACACGTTACAAGCAAACTCTAGGGCTGTGACAACTCACCCCCACTAAACAAGAATCTCGTCCCGAGATTCAAGCATAGGGTAAGGTGAAGGGGGAAAACACAAGCTACCATAATCTTCATGATCCAGGTTGCACTTCAAATGAACATTGATACGATCACCATCTTTGCCTCGATGTCTTGCTCTGAGAACTCCAACTAACATGACAATGAGAGGAAAAGGAAAACTCCAGAAGGATCGATCTTCTCGAAGATCGAACAACTCAGGATCACTCATCGAGTGAGACATTGAAACATCTCTCGAGCTGAGACACGAAACACATCGAGAGGGATGGAAGAACAAGCGACGGGGGGTTGATTTGGTGGGCAACAATTCCACGCTTAGAAAGATGGTGGACGGTGTCAAGGTGGCAAGGAAATAATTGCCATGATCTCGTAACGGGGCACCTCAGGGAAGGTGACTCGAAGAACTATTCCCTTAAGTGGCAAAAAGAATTACTTGTGATACAAAGATCATTGAAATTCTTTATACCAGCCTAAGGCAATCACAACGATCGTTTGAAAGAGCTCAAAGAAATGGCATACTCGGACTAGGATGGATGATGTGGACTACCTTATTGAAGACAATGCAATGGATGATTTTGCTTATCATCGAAAGTGGATGGGACCCATGACAGGACCACGTTGAAGATGATTCTGGACAGCAATTGCTGAGAAGGGCAGCCCATGGAAAGTTGGCACAAGGCGGTGCAAGCTGGGAACAAAATGCAAATGTCAGAAATGTTCCAACCATCATATCTGCCTGAGATTCAGATCTGGTTGGTGTCAGGATATTTCAGACAACATGTCTGAAAGGGAAAGGTTGCAACACAAATCGACGAGATAACGTTGCGAGACTCTCGGGAGATGAACTGTGATAGCAAGCTCCAAAACATGAGTTGGTTCTGCTACACACCTGTGAACGCACTGTCCTAGACAAGCATGACCACATGGTAGTCTTATAATAAAACACTACCGAGTTCTGGTTGGGAACCATCATCGAGGATAACGGAATCCTGTACAAATCCGTCTGGTACCTTCAGGACTAGCACTTAGAACATATTATCCTTGAACAAATCAATCAGTGGCTTGGTGTGCTAGGGACACATATGGAATGGAGGTAATTAATCTACCAAACCATAGAATACTTCGCACGTATGCTTGACCGACTTGGGATGATTCCAAGGGAAAACAAGATAAACCTTTCTCAAATTCATGGCGGCAACTTACACCTAATGCACGTGAACTTGGAGGAAGTCACTTCTCTCATCCAAGCATAAGCTTCATGAACGGAACACGAAGGCATTGCTTACAAACTTTCCAACACTAGGTTGATGATCAACATGAATCATGGGGGAGACAAAATGCTGTTGATGGGCTCAACAACAACTCATCGGAATTTCCATATCACTGGACTTCCACCATCATGTGAATACAGTGATAGCATTGGTCAGACCAAAACATGTAATGGTGTATGCTCGAGGAATCAACCACGAGTAAGACAATGTTACGAACATCGTTGGTTCTGATTTGACATGACGATAGCCCATACCCAAGTCAAAGTTTTGACAAGGCAATAGATCCAACAACTGATCACGAGGACCAATCGATGAAGATATCATCTTTCTTCAACACACACACACACAAAGATATCCCTTAGTGATGAACTAGGTCGGACAAGCTTTCATCTTCCAACTCTCCAAGTTGTTGTTTAGCTTAACCAACTAGCTCAGGGGTATCCAACACAGATTCTTGGAGAAAGGGTGGTTTACAAGAAACCAACTAGGTCACGAGATCAACATAACAGTCAGGGGACAACCTGGTAATGCTTTCGAGAAGATATTCGGAAAATCACAAACCACCGGTATCTTACTAAGCTCGAGAACAACCTTGCTTTTCAGGGCAAGATGATATGATCAAATAAGCAAGGGATTGAATAATCCTAACTCATTGATCGAAGAGTGCACCAGAAATAAGGACTAGGTAGCACGATCAATCTTAGAATGATGATTTAATAACCAACACGCTAAGAATGAGAATACTGTCCATTTACTACCGAGCAACTAGTTGCTAGGAGTATTGATTTCACACATCACGATTCACTCGTCGGCATTCCGGTGGTAACAACACGAAACCTGAGGAATGAACAATGATGGCTAGAAGTATCACTAAATCAATAATTCATAAGAGGTGGTGCAATTCTCATGACATTATTGATAAGGAAGAAGGTGACACTCCCCGGTAGAACAGAACAAAAGCTGGATTGGCATTTTGATCTGCAGAATACAACTTCTTTGACCCAATCCTGGATATGGATGAGGTACTGGAGTTTGTTTCTCCTAGCCATTCTAGAATAGAACGACTTGACCCACTTCTCAGTTCGGCGGGGTCAAAGGTCAAACCCCCCTGGTCAGCGGGGTCAACTCGCCGGCGTTAAGCCGTCGGCGACGACCAGAGGCGGTGGAGCAGCACGGGAATGCTCCCCCGATGACCAAATCGGCGGCGGAGAACACCTACGTGCTGCGGGCGCTCCCCCGCATCGAGTGGCGGTGGTGGTTGGACCGGGGGTGGCCGGAAACGGCGCCGGCAACGACCTTGGCGGTCGCCGGAGTTCGGGCGAGGTCGAAGCCGTCGCTATGAGGCACGGCGAGGCGCGTGGGGAGGTGCTACGGACTTCTACGAGTACGGTGAATACGATGGCGTGCTCGGAATCAAGCCATCGTGGCTGTGGGCACGACGGTGACGTGCAGTGGCGGCGGCGGGTGCGGCCGAGCTCGGTGTGGTCATTTTGGTGCGCAAGAAGGCAAACGGAGAGGGGAAGAAGGGGCGGGAGCTCACAGCGGGGTCGGAGAGGGGGTCAGTGAGCTCGGAGAGGTACGGAAGCCGACGAATCGACGGAGACGATCTCCGGGCGCCAGCGGTGAAGACAAGGACGCTGGCGATGAAGCCAGGCCCTCCGGCTTGTTCCCTTCGGCTTGGGGATGTGGTGCTCGACTGCGGAGCTGCTGGGCACGGTCACGGGACGAGGGGTGGCCGGTGATCATGGCTACGGCGAGCGGCGCTCTTAGGTGCGTTTGATGACGAGAGGGAGGGAGAACAGAGGAGGAGGAGGAGGTCCAGAGGGAGAGGGGCGGTCGAGGGGGAGTGCGTGGCGCCACCAGGGACGGCCAGGGCGTCGAGGCGGAGGGCAGCAAGCAGGAGGTGGCCGGGGCGCATGGGCGCGCGCGTCGGCCACACGCGCGTCCTCCTGGCAGAGGAGGAAGACGACAGGGTGGGTGGCGGTGGTGGGCTGGGCCGCCAGGTGGGCTGGCCAGCTGGGTCGGCCAGGTAAGCGGCTGGGCTTCTCTCTCTCCGCCCTTTTCTAATTTTCTTTCTGTTTTGCTATTTTCTGTAATTTGTTTTGATTTAGTTTTAGAAACTAAATCATTTTTATAAATCCTGAAAATAGTTTTGGGCATTAACTGAAATATTACAGAGGCCCTTAGCTATTTTCAGAATATGTTGGAGCAATTAAAATTATTTATAGAATTTAAGTGCCCCAATTCAAATACAATATGGGTTAATTCAAATACCAAAAATGTCTTGGAAAAATATTCATCATCTCTGGACATGGTTTTCACCTTTTTCCATTAATCATGAACATTTTTGCAAACCAGTTTGGGTTCTTTGAAAATATTTTGAAGTTGAACCTATTTGCATTGTTTCAGTACTAGGGGTTTGATCAATCCCCATTTCAAATTTCATGAAATTTAAACATGATGCGTGGATGCAATGCCACACGTTACAAGCAAACTCTAGGGCTGTGACAGAACCAATATGAGCATCCAGGTTCCGCTGTTGGTTATTGACCAGAGACGAGTCCCGTAGGGTCCACACGCTTACGTTCGATGACGATCGGTATTATGAGTTTATGTGTTTTGATGTACCGAAGGTTTTTTAGAGTCCCGGATGTGATCAAGGACATGATGAGGAGTCTCGAAATGGTCGAGACATAAAGATCGATATATTGGAAGGCTATGTTTGGACATCAGAATGGTTCCGGTTGAGTTCGGCCATTTACGGGAGTACCGGGGGGTTAACGGAACCCCCAAGGGAGTCTATGGGCCTTATTGGGCCTTAGTGGGAGAGAGGAGGAGGCGACCAAGGTGGGGGCATGCTCCCCCAATCCCAATCCGAAATGGGGTGGGGGACCGGCCCCCCTTTCCTTCTCCCTCTCTCCTCCTTCCTTCTTCTCCAACTCCAACTAGGGAAGGGGGAATCCTACTCCCATGAGAGGGCCGTCCCTCCCCTCCTCCACTCATTTATATACGGGGGAGGGGGCACCCCATAGACACACAAGTTGATTGTTTAGCAGTGCGCGGTGGCCCCCTCCACAGATTTCCACCTCGGTCATATCGTTGTAGTGCTTAGGCGAAGCCCTGCGTTGGTAACTTCATCATCATTGTCATCATGCCGCCGTGCTGATGAAACTCTCCCTCGACCTCAGCTGGATCTAGAGTTCATGGGACGTCACCCAACTGAACGTGTGCAGATCGTGGAGGTGTCATACTTTCGGTGCTAGGATCAGTCGGATCGTGAAGACGTACGACTACATCAACCGCGTTGTCATAACGCTTCCGCTTTCGGTCTACGAGGGTGCGTGGACAACACTCTCCCCTCTCATTTATATGCATCACCTAGATGGATCTTGCGTGTGCGTAGGATTTTTTTTTTGAAATTACTGCGTTCCCCAACACACATGTCTATGGTTAGGAAACTTAACCATCTTTGATTAACGAGCTAGTCAAAAAGAGGCATACTAGGGACACTCTGTTTGTCTATGTATTCACACATGTACTAAGTTTCCGGCTAATACAATTCTATCATGAATAATAAACATTTATCATGATATAAGGAAATATAAATAAAAACTTTCTTATTGCCTCTAGGGCATATTTCCTTCCGCCTCCCACTTGCACTAGAGTCAATAATCTAGATTACACAGTAATGATTCTAACACCCATGGAGTCTTGGTGCTGATCATGTTTTGCTCGTGAGAGAGGCTTAGTCAATGGGTCTGCAACATTCCGATCCATAAGTATCTTGCAAATCTTGATGTATCCCTCCTTGACTTGATCGCAGATGGAATCGAAGCGTCTCTTGATGTGTTTGGTTCTCTTGTGAAATCTCGATTCCTTCGCCAAGGCAATTGCTGCAGTATTGTCACAAAATATTTTCATTGGACCTAGTGCACTAGTGTCGGGGGAAACTGGCTCCGCGGACACCTATGGGACCGGAGGCCCCTTTCGGTTCGGCGGGGGGCGGAGACCGCACGAAGAGCAGATCGAGGCGACGCACACGGGCAGTTTACCCAGCTTCGGGCCGCACGGATGCGTAAAACCCTACTGCTGCTTTGTGGATTGTATTGTGTTCTTGCTCAGGAGCGCTGGGAGCTACAGTACACACCAACTGCTAACGAGACTGAGCGTGAATGGTTTTCCAACCCCCCTCTATGTTGCGCATGGTCCTCCTTTTATATGCTCAAGGGGTTACCAACAGGTGGCAACGTAGGAGGGCAAAAATGGAAAAGAGCTGTAGTTGGGACAGCTACTTGTACAGTGTATCATACATAACCCTGACGGCAGGGGACAAGGGCATTAAATGCCCGTCTGAGTCACCCAAATAGTGCGGAGAGGGACCGTCAGGGGCGCCACTGTTTGCCACGATGGCTATCTCGTAGGCGCTGCTTGCCACCGCATACCCCTGGTTGCACAGCCTCCCGCCACGTGCACCAGGAAAAGCCCCAGGGCGACATGTGGGTGGGTGAGCTGGAGCGCGGGCCGCGGAATAGTATCTTGTCGCGGCAAGCGCCTTGCCGCGGGTGTTGTCTTGTCGCGCCCGGCAAGCTCCTCTTGCCGGGGCTTTGGCTGCTCTTCCCAGCAAGCTCCTCTTGCCGGGGCCTTAGATGTTCTTCCCAGCAAGCTCCTCTTGCCGGGGCCTTGTTCTGTCTTCCCGGCAAGCTCCTCTTGCCGGGGCCTTGGCTCGAATACTTTGTTCTTGAATGGCTTCAGAGGAAGCACGGAGGATCTTGGCGGTCGCCCGCCAAGCCTTGCCGCGGGGCGCTACGACTGCCCGTGCACAAGTTCGGGATACTAAGGTACCCCTACTTTAGTACACCGACAACTAGGTATGACACCTAGATCATATATGAACTCCTTCATCCAGACTCCTTCATTTGCTGCTTCTGAAGCAGCTATGTACTCCACTCCACACATAGATCCCGCCACGATGCTTTCCTTAGAACTGCACCAACTGACAGCTCCACCATTCAATATAAATAGTATCCGGTTTGTGACTTAGAGTCATCCAGATCAATGTCAATGCCTGCATCGACGTAACCATTTATGATGAGCTCTTTGTCACCTCCATAAACAAGAAACATATCCTTAGTCCTTTTCGGGTATTTTAGGATGTTCTTGACCGCTGTGCAGTGATCCACTCCTGGATTACTTTGGTACCTCCCTGCTAAACTAATATCAAGGCACACATCAGGTCTGGAACACAGCATTGCATACATGATAGAACCTATAGCTGAAGCATAGGGAATGACTTTCATTTTCTCTCTATCTTCTGCAGTGGTCGGGCATTGAGTCTGACTCAACTTTACACCTTGTAACATAGGAAAGAACCCTTTCTTTGCTTTATCCATTTTGAACTTCTTCAAAACTTTATCAAGGTATGTGCTTTGTGAAAGTCCAATTAAGCGTCTTGATCTATCTCAATAGATATTGATGCCGAATATATAAGCAGCTTCACCAAGGTCTTTCATTGAAATATTCTTATTCAAGTATCCTTTTATGCTATCCAGAAATTTCATATTATTTCCAATCAATAATATGTCATCCACATATAATATCAGAAATGCTACAGAGCTCACACTCACTTTCTTGTAAATGCAGGCTTCTCCAAAAGTCTGTATAAAACCATATGCTTTGATTACACTGTCAAAGCGTATATTCAAACTCTGAGAGGCTTGCATCAGTCCATAAATGGATCACTGGAGCTTGCACACTTTGTTAGCACCTTTTGGATCGACAAAACCTTCTGGTTGCATCATATACAACTCTTCTTTAAGATATCCATTAAGGAATGCAATTTTGACATCCATTTGCCAAATTTCATAGTCATAAAATGCGACAATTGCTAACAAGATTCAGACAGACTTAAGCATCGCTACGGGTGAGAAGGTCTCTTCGTAGTCAACTCCTTAAACTTGTCGAAAACCTTTCGCAACAAGTCAAGCTTTGTAGACAGAAACATTACCGTCAGCGTCAGTCTTCTTCTTGAAGATACATTTATTCTCTATCGCTTGCCGATCATCAAGCAAGTCAACCAAAGTCCACACTTTGTTCTCATACATGGATCCCATCTCAGGTTTCAGGGCCTCAAGCCATTTCGCGGAATCTGGGCTCATCATCGCTTCCTCATAGTTCGTAGGTTCGTCATGGTCAAGTAACATGACCTCCAGAATAGGATTACCGTACCATTCTAGTGCCGATCTTACTCTGGTTGACCTACGAGGTTCGGTAGTAACTTGATCTGAAGCTTCACGATCATCATCATTAGCTTCCTCACTAATTTGTGTAGGAATCACTGGAACTGATTTCTGTGATGAACTACTTTCCAATAAGGGAGCAGGTACAATTACCTCATCAAGTTCTACTTTCCTCCCACTCACTTCTTTCGAGAGAAACTCCTTCTCTAGAAAGGATCCATTCTTGGCAACGAATATCTTGCCTTCGGATCTGTGATAGAAGGTGTACCCAACAGTCTCTTTTGGGTATCCTACAAAGACACAATTTCTGATTTGGGTTCGAGCTTATCAGGTTGAAGTTTTTTCACATAAGCATCGCAGCCCCAAACTTTAAGAAACGACAACTTGGGTTTCTTGCCAAACCACAGTTCATATGGTGTCGTCTCAACGGATTTAGATGGTTCCCTACTTAACGTGAATGCAGCCGTCTCTAAAGCATAACCACAAAATGATAGCGGTAAATCAGTAAGAGACATCATAGATCACACCATATCTAATAAAGTGCGGCTACGACGTTCAGACACACCATTACGCTGTGGTATTCCTGGTGGCGTGAGTTGTGAAACTATTCCACATTGTTTCAAATGAAGACCAAACTCATAACTCAAATATTCACCTCCACGATCAGATCGTAGAAACTTTATTTTCTTGTTACGATGATTTTCCACTTCACTCTGAAATTCTTTGAACTTTTCAAATGTCAAGCATCAAGTGATTCCAAAAGTCCATCAGCATGGAGTTTCTTCGTGCGCTTTACACCACTATGACCTAAATGACAGTTCCACAAATAAGTTGCACTATCATTATTAAACTTATATCTTTTGGCTTTAATACTATGAATATGTGTATCACTTCTATCCAGATTCAACAAAAATAGACCACTCATCAAGGGTGCATGAACATAAACGATATTACTCATATAAATAGAACAACCATTATTCTCTGATTTAAATGAATAACCGTCTCGCATCAAACAAGATCCAGATATAATGTTCATGCTTAGTGCTGGCACCAAATAACAATTATTCAGTTCTAAAACTAATCCCGAAGGTAGATGTAGAGGTAGCGTGCCGATCGCGATCACATCGACTTTGGAACCATTTCCCGCACGCATCGTCACCTCGTCCTTAGACAATCTTCGCTTAATCCGTAGCCCCTATTTCGAGTTGCAAATATGAGCAACAGAACTAGTATCAAATACCCAAGCGCTACTATGAGTATTAGTATGGTACACATCAATAACATGTATATGAAATATACCTTTCACTTTGTCATCCTTCTTATCCGCCAAATACTTGGGGCAGTTCCGCTTCCAGTGACCAGTCCCTTTGCAATAGAAGCACTCAGTCTTAGGCTTAGGTACAGACTTGAGCTTCTTCACTTGAGCAGCAACTTGCTTGTCGTTCTTCTTGAAGTTCCCTTTCTTCCCTTTACCCTTTTTCTTGAAACTAGTGGTCTTGTTAACCATCAACACTTGATGCTTCTTCTTGATTTCTACCTCCGCAGCTTTTAGCATTGCGAAGAGCTCGGGTATTGTCTTATCCATCCCTTGCATATTATAGTTCATCACAAAGATTTTGTAGCTTGGTGGCAGTGATTGAAGAACTCTTTCAATGACACTATCATCAGGAAAATTAACTCCCAATTGAGTCAAGTGGTTGTGGTACCCAGACATTCTGAGTATATGTTCATTGACCGAACTATTCTCCTCCATCTTGCAGTTGTATAACTTATTGGAGACTTCATATCTCTCAATCCGGGCATTTGCTTGAAATATTAACTTCAACTCCTGGAACATCTCATATGCTTCATGACATTCAAGACGTCATTGAAGTCCCGGTTCTAAGCCGTAAAGCATGGCACACTGAACTATCGAGTAGTCATCAGCTTTGCTCTGCCAGACGTTCATAACATCCGGAGTTGCTCCTGCAACAGGTTTCGTACTCAGCGGTGCTTCCAGGACGTAATTCTTCTGTGCAGCAATGAGGATAATCCTCAAGTTATGGACCCAGTCCGTGTAGTTGCTACCATCATCTTTCAACTTAGCTTTCCCTAGGAACGCATTAAAATTCAAAGGAATAGTAGCACAGGCCATTGATCAACAACAACATAGACATGCAAAATACTATCAGGTACTAAGTTCATGATAAATTAAAGTTCAATTAATCATATTACTAAAGAACTCCCACTTAGATAGACATCCCTCTAGTCATCTAAATGATCACGTGATCCATATCAACTAAACCATGTCCGATCATCATGTGAGATCGATTAGCTTTCAATGGTGAACATCACTATGTTGATCATATCTACTATATGATTCACGCTCGACCTTTCGGTCTCAGTGTTCTGAGGACATATCTACATATGTTAGGCTCGTCAAGTTTAACTCGAGTATTATGCGTGTGCAAAACTGGCTTGCACTCGTTGTATGTGAACGTAGAGCTTATCACACCCGATCATCACGTGGTGTCTCGGCACGACGAACTATAGCAACGGTGCATACTCAGGGAGAACACTTGTACCTTCAAATTTAGTGAGAGATCATCTTATAATGCTACCAAAATAAGTGAATCATCTTATAACTAAGCAAAATAAGATGCATAAAATATAAACATCATATGCAATCAAAATAAGTGATATAATATGGCCATGATCATCTTGTGCCTTTGGTCACCATCTCCAAAGCACCATCATGATCACCATAGTCACCGGCTTGACACCTTGATCTCCATCGTAGCATCGTTGTCGTCTCGCCGACTATTTCTTCCACGACTATTGCTACCGCTTAGTGATAAAGTAAAGCAATTACATGGTGATTGCATTTCATACAATAAAGAGACAACCATAAGGCTCCTACCAGTTGCCGATAACTACTACAGAACATGATCATCTCATACTACAAATTATATCATCACGTCTTGACCATATCACATCACAACATGCCCTGCAAAAACAAGTTAGACGTCCTCTACTTTGTTGTTGGAAGTTTTACGTGGCTGCTATGGGCTTAGCAAGAACCGTTCTTACCTACGGCATAAAAATCACAACATGGTATAGTGATTGCTTTTTGATGTTCAGAAAGAACCCTGTTCAGAAAGAACCCCATTCATTGAATACAATTCAACTAAAGTTGGAGAAATATACACCCGCCAGCCACCTGTGTGCAAAGCACATCGGTAGAATCGCCCCCCCCCACACACACACCCACACACGACACGAACATCATGAACGCGGTCATGTAATGTCGGTCCGGGCCGCTTCATCCAACAATACCACCGAATCAAGAAACAACTAGTGACGACAAGCAATATGTATATACCCACGCCCACAACTCCTTTGTGTTCTACTCATGCATATAACATCTATGCATAGACCTGGCTCTGATACCACTGTTGGGGAATGCAGTATTTTGAAAATTTCCTACGATCACGCAAGATCTATCTAGGAGATGCATAGCAATGAGAGGGGAGAGTATGTCCACGTACCCTCGTAGACCGAAAGCGAAAGCGTTTATCAAGGCGGTTGATGTTGTCGTACGTCTTCACGACCCGACCGATCCTAGCACCGAACGTACGACACCTCCGTGTTCAGCACACATTTAGCTCGATGACGTCCCTCGTACTCTTGACCCAGTTGAGGCCGAGGGAGAGTTGCGTCATCACGACGGCGTGGCGATGGTGATGATGAAGTTACCGGCATAGGGCTTCGCCTAAGCACTACGACGATATGACCGAGGTGTGCAACTGTGGAGGGGGGCACCGCACACGACTAAAATATCAAGTTCTATGTTCTAGGGTACCCCCTGCCCCCGTATATAAAGGAGGGAGGGGGAGGCCGGCCCTAGGGGCGCGCCCAAGGAGAGGGAGTCCTACTAGGACTACTAGTCCTAGTAGGATTCCTCCACAAGGAAGGAGAGGGAGAGGGAGTAGGAAAGGGGGGCGCCGCCCCCTTCCATTGTCCAATTCGGACAGGAAGGGGGGGCTGCCCTGGCTTCCCTCCTCTCTCTCTAACAAGGCCCATGGTTGCCCATTAGTTCCCCCGGGGGGTTTCGGTAACCCCTCCGGCACTCTGTTTTTTACCCGAAACTATCCGGAACACTTATGGTGTCTGAATAACATGGTCCAATATATCAATCTTTATGTCTCGGCCATTTCGAGACTCCTCGTCATGTCCGTGATCTCATCCGGGACTCCGAACAACCTTCAGTCATCAAATCACACAACTCATAATACAAATCGTCATCGAGCGTTAAGCGTCCGGACCCTGTGAGTTCGAGAATTATGTAGACATGACTGAGACACATCTCCGGTCAATAACCAATAGCGGAAGCTGGATGCTCATTTTGGCTCCTACGTATTCTGCAAAGATCTTTATCAGTCAAACCGCATAACAACATACGTTGTTCCCTTTGTCATCGGTATGTTACTTGCCCGAGATTCGATCGTCGGTATCCTCATACCAAGTTCAATCTCATTACCGGCAAGTCTCTTTACTCGTTCCGTAATACATCATCCCGTAACTAACTCATTAGTCACATTGCTTGCAAGGCTCATAGTGATGTGCACTACCAAGAGGGCCCAGAGATACCTCTCCGATACACGGAGTGACAAATCCTAATCTCGATCTATGCCAACTCAACAAACACCATTATAGACACCTGTAGAGCATCTTTATAATCACGCAGTTACGTTGTCACGTTTGATAGCACACTAAGTGTTCCTCCGGTATTCGGGAGTTGCATAATCTCATAGTCGTAGGAACATGTATAAGTCATGAAGAAAGCAATAGCAATAAAACTAAACGATCATTATGCTAAGCTAACAGATGGGTCTTGTCCATCACATCATTCTCTAACGATGTGATCTTGTTCATCAAATGACAACGCATGTCTATGGTTAGGAAACTTAACCATCTTTGATTAACGAGCTAGTCAAGTAGAGGCATACTAGGGATCCTCTGTTTGTCTATGTATTCACACATGTACTAACTTTCCGGTTAATACAATTCTAGCATGAATAACAAACATTTATCATGATATAAGGAAATATAAATAACAACTTTATTATTGCCTCTAGGGCATATTTCCTTCAATACTTACTACCATATGATTTGTTACTCTACTCTCTTCTGTTGCTGCAAGATGCTAGTCTTCGATAGGCTAGGCCTTCCCCTCTGTTCTGGCAATTCTGCAGTATAGTCCACAGGTATAGCCCCTTCCCATTGATACCAATGCATACTTAGTATAGATCCGATGTAAGTCTCGCGAGTACTTCAGATGAGTAGTCACGGTTGCTTTGCTACCTTTTTCGCCCTTTAGCTGATTGATGCAACCAGATGAGGAGCCGAGGAGCCAGTTGATCCCGTTGACGACTACTACTACCCCGACGGGGCTTACTACTACGTGGAGACCGCTAATGACCAAGAGTATGTAGTTAGGAGGCTCCCAGGCAGGAGCATGTGCCTTTTCGATCCAGTTATCTTTGTTTTGCTAGCCTTCTTAAGGAAAACTTGTGTACATATATCTGTACTCAGATATTGTTGCTTCCGCTAACTCTTATGTATTCGAGCTTATGTATTCGGGCCCTCGAGGCCCTTGGCATGTAATATGAAGCTTGTATTGTTTTATTTGTGTCTAGTGTTGTGTTGTGGTATCTTCCCGTGAGGCTCTGAACTTGATCGTGCACATTTGCGTGTATGATTAGTGCATGATTAAGTCGGAGGCGTCACAGGGTGCACATACAACATCTTTTTGTTCTCAAGGAGGTCAGGAGCTCCTTTTTAGGAGGAAGAGTACAACCTTGAACTTAAGTTGTCCCTTCACAGAGAAGTACTTGAACGCAAGATGCTCCTCCCAGTCATTTGACAGGTACAGAAATAACTTTTCTATGAGTGGCCTAAAGTTCAAATGTTTTGAATTACATATACCTCTTTTGCAGGTCTTTTTTCTTTGGGTTTGGGAGTAGTATATGCAATAAAATGGGACTCTATTTTTTCGGAATTTTTTTCCTTTTGTTTCTATACTCATCGGAGGTCATGTTCCTTTTCAGTTAGTTGTGAGAGCTACTTCTTAAGTTTCCATTGAACTAATTGACCACCAAAAAAGAGATAAAAATAATATTTTATCGATAACATCATTAATGAAAATACAAGATTTTGAAGAGGGACTTGCTCACGACAGTGTAAAAAAGGTGAAGGGAAAGAAAGGGTAAAGAGAAATAAATGGTGTAAGGGGGGATTGGTAAAAGAGATACAATGATTGCCTAGGAAGAAAGACGTGGGAGAGATATCAATTTGTCCCAGAATTGAAACCACGTCTTGTCATGTTTCACACACATTTTAATTAGAACAACTATTTGATTATTATTATTTTTGTTGATCCTAGCAACGCATGGGCATTCAACTAGTTTTCAGATAAATTGTCATATGACTACCAATTTTATAAGCCAGACTTCTTTTTCAATATATTATATCCAATGTGTTAGCGACATCTAAAACCCATCTTAGATTTTACATTGTTCTTTTTTATATGCGTCTGTCTATAATCAAATGACCATGCTTTCTCCATGGACACCCTTATGATTGACATAGTTCGAGCTACCAACACTATTGGAATCAAGAACTTTGCCGTTAGCCGTTTCTTTGCCGTCAGCCGTTTCTTTGCCGTCAGCTAGCTGATGGCAAAGAGGGTCTTTGTCATCATCTTAAAGAAAACTGATGGCAAAGACGCAGCTAACAACAAAGAAAGTGTTTGTCGTTGGCAAAGAGGCAGGGTGGGCCGCTAGCGAGAGGCAGCTAACGGGCACTTTCTTTGCCATCCGCAAGCTGATGGCAAAGAAACTTTGTCGTCCGCTAGCAGATGGCAAAGAAAGTGGCCAAATTAATGTCCGTTAGCTAGGCTCTTTGCCGTATGCCAGCGGACGGCAAAGAGCTCTGCCCAATCTAACAAAACACCCTCGCCCTACCCCTCTCTCTCCCTCCCGTCATCCCAACCCCGCGCCGCCGCCCCGCCCCCTGGCCGTCCCGCCTCGCCGCGCAGCCCCGCGCCGCCTCGCCACCCCGGCCGCCCCGACCCGCCGCGCCGGGCAGCTTCGGCCGCCCTGGCCCGCCTCGCCGCCCCGTCTCGTTCGCGCCGCCTCGCTGCCCCGCCACCCCGCCTCGTCAGCGCCGGCCCGGGCCTCCTCACCGCCCCGGCCTGCCCTGCCGCACCGCCCCGGCCACTCCGCCCCGCCTCGCTGCCCCAGCCGCTCCAAGGTGAGACCTTTTCTTTTTTTCCTGTTTTTTTAGATTTAGTTTAATTAGGTTTAGTATAATTTAGTTTAGGTTTTGTTTAGTTTAGTCAGTTTACTTTAGGTTTAGTTTAATTTAGTTTAGGCTAAGTTTCTAGTTTAGTTTAGGTTTAGTTTAGTTAGTTTAGTTTAGGTTTAGTTTAGTTAGTTTAGTTTAGGTTAAGTTTCGGGTTTATTTTGAACATGTGAAATTTGTTGTTATTTTTTTAGTTCAACCATTTATTCCCGTGATACGTCCATTTTGCATCATGATTTTATATCGATATTTATTGCATTATGGGTTGTTATTACACGTTAGGTCACAATACTTATGACTATTCTCTCTTATTTTACAAGGTTTACATGAAAAGGGAGAATGCCGACAACTAGAATTCTGGGCTGGAAAAGGAGCAAATATTAGAGACCTATTCTGCACAGCTCTAAAAGTCCTGAAACTTCACGGAAGTTATTTTGGAATTAATAAAAAATACTAGCGAAAGAATCCATCAGAGGGGGCCCACACCCTGGCCACGAGGGTGGGAGGTGTGCCCTACCCCCTGGGCGCGCCTCCTGCCTCGTGGGCCCCCTGGCAGGCCTCCGGTGCCCATCTTCTGCTATATGAAGTCTTTCGTCCAAGAAAAAAAATCATAAGGAAGCTTTCAGGACGAAACACCGCCGCCATGTGGTGGAACCCTGACGGAACCAATCTAGGGCTCCAGCAGAGCTGTTCTGCTGGGAAAATTTCCCTTCGGGAGGGGGAAATCATCGCCATCGTCATCACCAACGATCCTCTCATCGGGAGGGGGTCAATATCCATCAACATCTTCACCAGCCTATCTCCTCTCAAACCCTAGTTCATCTCTTTTATCCAATCTTTGTACCCAAACCTGAGATTGGTACCTGTAGGTTGCTAGTAGTGTTGATTACTCTTTGTAGTTGATGCTAGTTGGTTTATTTGGTGGAAGATCATATGTTCAGATCCATTATGCATATTAATACCCCTCTTATTATGAACAAGAATATGATTTGTGAGTAGGTACGTTTGTTCCAGAGGACATGGGAGAAGTCTTGCTATAAGTAGTCATGTGAATTTGGTATTCGTTGGATATTTTGGTGAGATGTATGTTGTCTCTCCTCTAGTGGTGTCATGTGAACATCGACTACATGACACTTCACCATTTTTTGGGCCTAGAGGAAGGCATTGGGAAAGTAATAAGTAGATGATGGGTTGCTAGAGTGACAGAAACTTAAACCCTAGTTTATGCGTTGCTTCGTAAGGGGCTGATTTGGATCCATATGTTTCATGTTATGGTTAGGTTTACCTTAATACTTCTTTTGTAGTTGCGGATGCTTGCGATAGGAGTTAATCATAAGTGGGATGCTTGTCCAAGTAAGGACAGCGCCCAAGCACCGGTCCACCCACATATCAAATTATCAAAGTACCGAACGCGAATCATATGAGCGTGATGAAAATTAGCTTGACGATAATTCCCATGTGTCCTCGGGAGCTTTTCCTTCATATAAGAATTTGTCCAGGCTTGTCCTTTGCTACAAAAAGGATTGGGCCATCTTTCTGCACTTTATTTACACTCCTTACTTGTTACCCGTTACAAATTACCTTATCACAAAACTATCTTTTACCTATAATTTTAGTGCTTATAGAGAATACCTTACTGAAAACCGCTTGTCATTTCCTTCTGCTCCTCGTTGGGTTCGACACTCTTACTTATCGAAAGGACTATGATAGATCCCCTATACTTGTGGGTCATCAAGACTCTTTTCTGGCGCCGTTTCCGGGGAGTGAAGCGCCTTTGGTAAGTGGAATTTGGTAAGGAAAATTTTATATAGTGTGCTGAAATTTACTGTCACTTGTTACTATGGAAAGTAATCCTTTGAGGGGCTTGTTCGAGGTATCTTCACCCCGAACAGTAGAGAAAATAGTTGCTCCTCAACCTACTGAACCTACTAAAAATGTTTACTTTGAAATTCCATCAGGTATGATAGAGAAACTATTGGCTAATCCTTTCACAAGTGATGGAACATTGCATCCCGATTTACACCTAATCTATGTGGATGAAGTTTGTGGATTATTTAAGCTTGCAGGTATGCCCGATGATGTTATCAAGAAGAAGGTCTTCCCTTTATCTTTGAAGGGAGAGGCATAAACATGGTATAGGCTATGCGATGATATGGGATCATGGAACTACAAACGACTGAAATTGGAATTTCATCAGAAGTTTTATCCTATGCATCTTGTTCATCGTGATCGTAATTATATATATATATATATAATTTTTGGCCTCACGAAGGAGAAAGCATCGCTCAAGCTTGGGGGAGGCTTAAGTCAATGCTATATTCATGCCCCAATCATGAGCTCTCAAGAGAAATGATTATTCAAAAAATTTATGCTCAACTCTCTCTCAATAATCGCTCCATGCTTGATACTTCTTGTACTGGCTCTTTTATGATGAAGACTATTGAATTCAAATGGGATTTATTGGAAATAATTAAACGCAACTATGAAGATTGGGATCTCGAAGAAGGTCAGGAGTCAGGTATAACGCCTAAGTTTGATTGTGTTAAATCTTTTATGGATACCAATGTTTTCTGTGAATTTAGCACTAAATATGGACTTGACTCTGAGATAGTAGCTTCTTTCTCTGAATCCTTTGCTACTCATGTTGATCTCCCTAAGGAGAAGTGGTTTAAATATAATCCTCCCATTGAAGTAAAAGTAGTTGCACCTATTAGAGTTGAAGAAAAGACTATCAGTTATAATGATCCTGTTGTTCCTACTACTTATGTTGAGAAACCGCCTTTCCCTGTTAGAATAAAGGATCATGCTAAAGCTTCAACTGTAGTCAACAAAAGTAATATTAGGACACACAAACCCCCTGAGCAAGTTAAAGTTGAACCTAATATTGCTATGGTTAAAGATCTCTTGGCTGATAATATTGATGGGCATGTTATTTATTTCTGTGAGGAAACCGCTCGAATTGCTAAACTTGGTGCTAAAGATAAACATAGACTTGTTGTAGGCATGCCTGTTATTTCTGTTAGAATAGGAGATCATTGTTATCATGGCTTATGTGATATGGGTGCTAATGCTAGTGCAATACCTCATTCTTTATACGAATAAATTATGCATGATAATGCACCTGCTGAGATAGAAGATATCGATGTTACCATTAAGCTTGCCAATAGAGATACTATTTCACCGATTGGGATTGTCAGAGATGTTGAAGTCTTGTGTGGGAAGGTTAAATATCCTGCTGATTTTCTTGTTCTTGGTTCCCCACAAGATAGCTTTTGTCCCATTATATATGGTAGACCCTTCTTGAACACGGTTAATGCTAGGATAGACTGCGAAAAGGATATTGTTACTATTGGTTTGGGAGATATGTCTCATGAATTTTAACTTTGCTAAATTTCATAGACAACCCTGTGATGAGGAATTTCCTAATAAGGATGAAATTATTGGTCTTGCTTCTATTGTCGTGCCTCCTAATGACCCTTTAGAACAATATTTGCTTGACCATGAAAATGATATGTTTATGAATGAAAGAATGGAAATAGATGAAGTATTCTTTAAACAAGGACCGATTCTGAAACACAACTTGCCTGTCGAAATCCTAGGGGATCCTCCTCCACCCAAGGGTGATCCCGTGTTTGAGCTTAAACCATTACCTGATACTCTTAAATAAAAGAAAATATATCCTTTTATTATTAGTGCTAACCTTACAGAGCATGAAGAAGAGAAATTATTGAAAACTCTGAAGAAGCACCGTGCTGCTATTGGATATACTCTTGATGATATTAAGGGCATTAGTCCCACTCTATGTCAACACAAAATTAATTTGGAGAAAGACGCCAAACCAGTTATTGATCACCAGCGACGGCTAAATCCTAAGATGAAAGAAGTGGTAAGAAAGGAAATACTAAAGCTCCTTGAGGCAGGTATAATTCATCCCGTTGCTGATAGTCAGTGGGTAAGTCATGTCCATTGTCTCCCTAAGAAGGGAGGTATTCCTGTCGTTCCTAACAACAAAGATGAATTGATCCCGCAAAGAATTATTACAGGTTATAGGATGGTAATTGATTTCCGCAAATTAAATAAAGCTACTAAAAAGATCATTAGCCTTTGCCTTTTATTGATCAAATGCTAGAAAGATTATCCAAACATACACATTTTTGCTTTCTAGATGGTTACTCTGGTTTCTCTCAAATACCGGTATCAGTTGAGGATCAAGAAAAGACCACTTTTACTTGCCCTTTCGATACTTTTGTTATAGACGTATGCCTTTTGGTTTATGTAATGCACCTGCTACCTTTTGAAGATGCATGATGGCTATATTCTCTGACTTCTGTGAAAAGATTTGTGAGGTTTTCATGGAAGATTTCTTCGTTTATGGATCCTCTTTTGATGATTGCTTGAGCAACCTTGATTGTGTTTTACAGAGATGTGAAGAAACTAATCTTGTCTTGAATTGGGAGAAATTCCACTTTGTAGTTAATGAAGGTATTGTCTTGGGGCATAAAATTTCTGAAAGAGGTATTGAAGTTGATAAAGCTAAAGTTGATGCTATTGAAAAGATGTCGTGTCCTAAGGACATCAAAGGTATAAGAAGTTTCCTTGGTCATGCCGGTTTTTATAGGAGGTTCATTAAGGACTTCTCAAAAATTTCTCGACCTCTGACTAATCTATTACAAAAAGATATACCTTTTGTCTTTGATGATGATTGTGTAGAAGGATTTGAAACACTTAAGAAAGCTTTGATTTCTGCACCTATCGTTCAGCCACCCGATTGGAATTTATCCTTCAAAATTATGTGTGATGCTAGTGATTATGCTGTAGGTGCTGTTCTAGGAAAAAGAGTTGATAAGAAGCTAAATGGTATCCAATATGCTAGTAAAACTCTAGTGCCCAGAGAAATTATGCTACTACTAAAAAAGAATTCTTAGCAGTTGTATTTGTTTGTGATAAGTTCAAACCTTATATTGTTGATTCTAAAGTAACTATTCACACTGATCATGCTGCTATTAAATATATTATGGAAAAGAAAGATGCTAAACCTAGACTTGTTAGATGGGTTCTCTTGGTACAAGAATTTGATTTGCATATTATTGATATAAAGGGAGTTGAGAACCCCGTTGTAGACAACTTGTCTACACTACAAAAAAAAGACACATCCGTGACATTTTGGGCCGAACGAATTTTTTTTTGTCATACATATGACACTTCTATGACGATAATTGTGACAAAACCCGGTATCATCATAGATGTGGTGGGCTCCTACTTCTATCACAAAAAATCATGACAGAAAATGGGCTTTTCGTCCTGGGCGGGCCGGAGACACAGCTGCATGACATTCTTTGGGCCGTCCATGACGAAAATACCGTGGTAGAAGCGATGGCGAGGAAAATTTCAGGGAGTTCCCGGTTACGGTAGGAGGTCGGGGGCCGAGCGATGCGCGTTTCTCTCGTACACGTACGCGCGTGTGTGTGAGGCGTTGGCTCTAACTGAACCCGAGCGAGGCGTTGGTCTCTAACTGAACCCGAGCGATTGCACTACAGGCTACGCGTTACTGAACCCGAGCGGTCGATCGATGGCTGTTAACTGAACCCGATCGAGCGACTCCTTCACTACTGCTGCTAACTGAAGACGATCGATTGGATGAATAGTGAGTGTTGCAGGGGGGGTGGATGAACAGTGAGCGGTGGCGTTGCCTCTGGATGAACAGGACCCCATGGTGTGGTGGAGGGCTGGATGAATAGTAGATGGTGGAGGGGTGCCCGTGGAGGGGTGGATGAACAGGACCCCGTGGCGTGGAGGGCTGGATGAACAGTAGACGGTGGAGGGGTGCCCGCGGAGGGGTGGTTGAACAGGACCTCATGGTGTGGAGGGCTGGATGAACAGTAGACGGTGCAGGGGTGATTGAACAGTAGCCGGTGGAGTAGCGCGCGGTGGAGGCTGGATGAACAGGAGCCCGTGGAGGCTGGAGGAGGTCGACGGTGGAGATGAACAGTATCCCGTGGAGTCTCGTTTTGCGATACACCACACCCCTCCCGAATAACAGGACCCCGTTTCGACCGTAGCGCTCCAACACAAGTCCGTTTCGTCCGTTTTGCGGTACGCCACACCCCTCCCGATCAACAGGACCCCCATTTCGACCGTAGAAGGTTCGTTTCCTCCGCTTTGCGGTACGCCAGACCCCTCCCGATCAACAGGACCCCGTTCCGAACGTAGGAGGTCCGTTTCCTCTATTGTGCGATATGCTAGGCCTCGTTTCCATCGCCTGTTCTGTCCAAGCCCTCCCGATGAACACGGCCACGCATTCCGTTCCGACCCAGCCGGTTGGCTCCCACGCGTTCCGTTGCCTCCCGATGAACACGACGCATTCCGTTACCTTCCCATGAACACGACGCATTCTGTTGCCTCCCCATGAACATGACGACGACGCTGTTTCTCCGTTCCGACCCAGCCATGTACACGAGCCCTGGCCGTACGTATGCGCGAGTAGGCGTTCGAGACCCCGCCCGTATGTACACATACGTGGCCGTATTTTCTTTCTTGCACCCTGGCCGCTGTAGGTACGTGTACATGCTACGTACGCGCCTCTACTACGACATGTACGCGCCTCTACTACGACACGTGCGCGCCTCTACATCCACCAGTATATATGTACGTACACGTTCGCGGCCAGAATGACAACGCTACATACGCTTCGACCAGGTGTGTCCCGACTGTCAGGCACTTCCTTGCGTGCGAAGATGTAGCTGGTGGGTCCCAGCAGTCAGGGTTAAACGTATTTTTTGCGAAATACGGTGGCCCGTCCGGTGGGTCCCCGCTGTCAGGTGGAGGAATAATTAATTTGCACGTAATAAGGAGGCACTTCCTTGCTGCGGCCGTGGACCCAGCTGTCAGCCTCTCCACGTACAGTCCATGTCGGATGGAAGCCGTTCCTTGACCACGTTGACCATGCCGCGCCGAGAGCACTAGGGCGGTGGACGACGGCGAGGCTTAGGAAGGGGACGACGCGGAGCCGCGGAAGATGCGACAGTGGATGCCCATGCGTAGAGGAGTACGAGGGTTCACTGGTTCGCTGCGGTGTGAGGCTGCCGTCGCCGCAGAATAACAGGGGGTGTGGGTGAGTAGAGGGATGGGCTGGCCAGCGGTGGGAGTAGTAGGGGGCGGTGAGGTCTCTGCCGCATCGCAGCCGGCTACGGGAGGCAGGAGCACGAGGCATGACCAGCGCTGGTTTGGGCGGCTGGAGCAAGAAGACTAGAGGTTGAAGAAGCACTACGGCCGTTGGATGGACATCATACGGTCACTAGAGCTAGAATCATGCATATTGACTAAGTTGACAAAGCCCTCCATCCCCGTCAACTTAGTAGGCCCACAAGTCAGCCTGCCACTATATTGGGTCCCAGCTAACAGGGGGAGTATTCATTTTTTTGTGCGTAATAAGGAGGCACTTCCTTGCGTGTGAAGATATACCTGGTGGGTCCGAGCTGTCAGCGACGGTAACATCTTTTTCGCGAAATACAGAGGCCCTTTCGGTGGGTCCCTAATGTCAGGTGGAGGAATCATTATTTTGCGTGTAATAAGGAGGCATTTCCTTACGTGCGGCCGTGGACCCAGCTGTCGGCCTCTCCACGTACAGTCCACTTCAGATGCATGTCGGTCGTTGACCACGTTGACCAGGCCGCGCCGAGAGCACCAGGGCGGTGGACGACGGCGAGGCCAAGGAAGGGAACGACACGGAGGCAGGGAAGACTCGACAGTTGTTTCCCATGCGGAGGGGAGTATGACTGTACGAAGGTTTACTGGTTCGCCTGCCGTCGCCAGAGAATAACAGCAGGTGTCGGTGAGTAGAGGGATGGCTAGGCTAGCTATGGGAGTGCGGTGGGGTGGTGAGGCCTGCGCGGCAGCACAGCCGGCCGCGGGGAGGAGGGAGCAGGCAGTCCCGCCGGTGCTTGTTTGAGCGGCTGGAGCAGGAAGAGCAGAGATTGAAGAAGCACGACGGCCGTTCGATGGACATCCAACAGTCACTGCTTGTGTGTCAAACCTTTTTTTAGGAAAGTCTCAAATCTGTGGAAAACAGCATATAGCCCATCTGCCATTATTTCTAATAATTTACAGCCCATTTGCTAATTCTTAAGGTTTTTTTTGGAGCTCATATTCTTTTTGTTAGCATTAGAGCCCATATTGTGGCCACGGTTAAAAGATTATATGAAATTTTGCATATTTCGGTGCGGTCCGAACTGTTTTGAATCCTGAAATTTTGAGTCACATTCAATCTGATTTTAAAAATAAATGTATGTCAATATAAAATCCAACAAATTCTCCACGCATAAAAATTAATGTAATTTAAAATCTTGAAATGAAAAAAAGATATATGAAACTAATTGCCGGTTTGATGTGTTTTACAAATGTACGGCCCATTTCTCATTACTGATAGGCCATTTTCTCGGCCAGCCGAATGAAGCTCTCCTCGTCTTGAAAGATTTGCAGCCCAATAGGCCTGACAAAGCGACTTACTTGGCAAATCACAAAAAAATTGGGTTGTGGCCATGGACCCAGCTGTCAGCCTCTCCACGTACAGTACTGTTCCGATGGAAGTCGGTCGTTGACCAAATTGACCACGCCGCGCCAAGAGCACCTAGGCGATGGACGACGGCGAGGCCTAGGAAGGGGACGACATGGAGCCGGGGCAGACGCGGTAGTGGATGCCCACACGGAGAGGAGTACGAGGGTTCACTGGTTCGGCTGCGGCGTGAGGCTGCCGTCGCCATAGAATAACAGGGGGTGCGGGTGAGTAGAGGGATACCCTGGGCCAGCGGTGGGAGTACTAGGGGGCGGTCAGGCCTCCGCGGCATCACAACTGGCCACAAGAGGCAGGAGCATGCGGCACGACCGGCGCTGCTTTGGGCGGCTGGAGCAAGAAGACCAGAGGTTGAAGAAGCACTATGGCCGTTGGATGGACATCGTACGGTCACTGGAGCTAGAATCGTTCATATTGACTAAGTTGACAAAGCCCTCCGTCCTCGTCAACTTAGTAGGCCCACAAGTCAGCCACCCACTATGGTGGGTCCCAGCTAGCAGGGGGTATTCATTTTCTTGTGTGTAATAAGGAGGCACTTCCTTGCGTGCGAAGATATAGCTGGTGGGTCCGACCTGTCAGTGGGGGGAATGTTTTTTCGCAAAATACAGAAGCCCTTCCCACGTACAGTGCACGTACAGTGCCTAATAAGGAGGAACTTTCCTTGCGTGCGACCATGGACCTCGTGGGTCCCAGCCGTCAGGCTCTCCACGTACAGTCCTCTTCTGATGAATCTCGTTTGTTGACCACGCCGTGCCAAGCGCACCGAGGGGATGGACGATGGCGAGGCCCCAGACTGGAATGACCCGAAGATGGGGAAGACACGGCAGTGGAGTCGCAGACGGAGAGGAGTGGGAAACTTGACTGGTTCGGGTGCGGGGTAGGCCTTCACTCGGCAGAGAATAACAGGAGGTGCAGAGTGGAGGGATGGCCTGGCCGTCGGCGGGGTAGCGTTTCGCTAAGGAGCGCAAAACAACGCCGCTGGACGCCGAAGGCTGGAGCAGGTGGTTCCGGCAGCACTGGGGGAAGAAGACGAGAGATTGAAGAAGAATGTCGACCGTTGGATGTAAATCCAACGCCTTCTTAGGCTTCGACCTACTGGCCCACATGTCAGCCAGTCCATTTGTTTTTTTAGTCCATTTGGTGGGCTGGGTGAAACAATAATGTAGCATCTATGCAGCCCGTTTAAATCCCATTTGCATTTTTCTCGAAATCTGCGGACTTCCTGGGCTGGGTGAAAATATCATGTTGGGCTAGACGGAGAAATGTTACAAAAACATAAACACATGATTGCCCGTTAGTAAATATCATGACGTGCGGAACACGGCGGTGGACTCCGTCCTTTTGTTGGTGAGGGTGGAGTGCCCGCACGAAGGCTGTGGGCTCTACGTCACTTACCACAAGCTGGCCGATCACCAGAGCGTGTGTCCGCTCGCGTCCTGCAAATGCCCCATGCCCGTCTGTGGCTACGAAGGCTCGCCGTCGGCGCTCTACCACCATATCAGCACCGCGCATCCCATGCCCGTGCACAGGATCCAGTACGGCAAGGTGCTCCAGCTGCAAGTGCCACTGTCGGAGCCACGACTCTTGCTATTCGTGGAGGAGGACCGTCGCGTGTTTTTCTTGGTCGTCGGCGTGCTCGACATCGGTGCGCCTATCTCCGTGTCGGTCGTCTGCATCAGAGCGGGGGCGTCCCCACTGCCGCACTACGTGGCCAAGCTGTGGGCGAACGGCTCGCCGGGGGAGCCCGAAGGCACGACCGACGCCGTCGAGGTGGAAATGGAGGTGACAAGCAGTAAGGATCCCCGCGACGTCGACGTGCAGGAGCTGACCTTCTTGACAGTTCCGCCCTAGCTGCTGGCCGGGGCTAAGCTTGTGTCCCTCCACATTCAGATTGACAAGCTCACGTCCTAAATGTTTCTACAGTGCCCTCTGTTTATCTTAGCAATATGCTAATATAGGGATTACCTTGCTCTACTTTAGCTTAAGAAATGGTGGGTTTTGGTGGTGATGCAGCAATTACTTCGACATCAGATTAGTAATTTCCAACAGTCGAACGGATATTTTGTGTCTGTTGGATATAAAGTTCCTTTGGGTAATTCCTGTCGAACGCCCCATTAACCGTAAGATATGTATACGACGGTGCCAGTTATTGCACGTACACAGCAGTACTCCCTCCTTTCCGGTTTATAGGCTTAATTCAAAATCTCACCATCCAAGATGGTGAGTGGTGGAATATTTTTTGTAGTTTGCAAAAGCACCTAATTAATGCTCTTGTTTTTCTCAAAAAAATTATGTTTACCAATGCATTAATTACAATGCATGTATGCATAAAGTACATGCATTGGTCAATTTTCTCTTAATAATTGCATGCAATGATTTAATGCACCTTGGAATCTGAACATGTGTTGGGGAACAACCAAATTGAGCCTTATAAAATGGAAAAACTAAAATTTTGAGATAAGCCCTATAAAACTGGAAAGGAGGGAGTAGAAAAATAAGTACTCCATCTGGGAATAGTGCCGCACTTCGAAACTAGAACCGTCAATAAATTTTGAGCTTGCGTCTCGTCACATTCCAAATTACTCCACGCTATATTGAATTGCAAACCTGTTCACACTGATCACAACCTAAACGTTTTCCCACTTAGGAGCGTATTAGTACCACGCTATATTGAATTGCAGACCTGTTCACACCGATCACAACCTAAATGGTTTCCCACTTAGGAGTGTATTAGTACTCGGTTATAAATACTAGTATGCCAAGATGACTGCACCTTCCTCCTCAACTCCTCATCCACAAAAACAAACAAGTCATTCAGCATCCTTCCCTTGCGTCTGCCATGGCCAGCGTGAGTTCTGGGTCGAGAGATTGCCACCAGGGAGAGGCGAGCATGGAAGCGGAAGCACGAGAGATGTCCCGCCGCGCGGACGTAGCAGCACGGAGGTCCCGTCGCACCACTGAAGTAGCACGGAGGTCCCCCCGCGCCGTTGATGCAGCAGGCTGGTCCGGCCGCGCCGCGGAAGCAGCAGAGATGTCCCGTTGCGCCACGAACGCAACAGAGATGTCCCGCCGCGCCGCGGCGGACTGGGAAAATTTCTCGCGGGCAGGCGACGACTGTCACAGGCACATGCATGCGATCGTCCATAGCCAGATGGATCAGATCTCCGGCTGGGCGAGGTTGCAGGACGACATGAAAGCCTCGTTTGGACAGGCTATCGGCGTCATCCGGCAACTAAGGGAGGGCAATGAGAGGCTCCGGGCCGAGCGAGACCTGCTGAGGGAGAAGATCGTCCGAAGTGCATACCAGCAGGAGGAGACCAGTGCCTTGTTGAAGAGGACCGGCTTCATCGTCAAGAAACTTATGGACGAGAATGACATGCTCTGCAACGAGCGCCAAAGGCTGGTGGAGGAATCCGTGGATGTTCTCAAGCCGCGTCTTGAGGACACGAAAGAGCTCATCGCCGCTCGCAACGGAGACTAGTTCCCGCGGCCTGCAGCAACACATCAAGAAAGTAGAGATCAGCGAGCTAGATCCTTGTCTTCCTTCTTATTTTGCCCTTGTGTATTTCGGGCGTAGCCGCATGTGGCTTTTTTAATTATCTTTCTAATTATGTAAGACAATTAATCGTCCTTATCTTTCTGTGGAAGATCAATGTTGCGAGGCTGGAATGAAGAAAACTCTTGCTGTGGCGACCCTGGCGTTGCTGTTCTTCTAGTTGCTGCTAGGCTTCCTTCAGTTTCCTGGTTTCTTTTGTTGTAATAATCGTTTTAGGATGTAGATTGTGTCGTCGGTTGTGAAATGTTGGGTTCTAGCGCGGATGTTTGGCCTTTGTTGGCCTCTTGGGATGTTGCGATTTCAATCTGGTAGCTTTTAGTCCTTCATGTTAGGCTGGAGTTGTGCTGAACTTCTTGTGAATTGTGGTGGTTTTCAGTAATGAAAATCGGAAGGGGCAAGCCCTTCTTTGAAAAAAAAAAATTAATCGTCCTTATATATTCATCAGTCTTGCTATAAGTCGCAGTAGATGCTATATAGGTCCGTTAGATCTTACATCAAGATCCGTGCTTTCAGATATTCTTTTTTCTCTCTTAAATCTTAGTCGAGTGAGACATAGCCACGCCATTAAACAGAGGCTCGGGCGCCATTAATGGAGACCTTGGGAGAGAGGTGGACGGCAGATGGAGGTCAAAGGGCTCTCCTCCCGATAAGCACGCGCAGGGGTCTGATCGCACGCCTCTCGTACTCAAATAGCTACCCTGCACGGCGCCTCCTAGCTAATAAAAATTTGGGACGCGTGGCAGCACGTAAATGGTACTAGTAAATAGAACGCCCACGGTTTCAATAATACTTGTGTTTCCGATTGTAACGTGACAGCACTTGTTCCAAAATGACTTTGTTGATTGTTAATGTGTGCGCCTTCGCAAGTCGGACTGCAAATTTACCACAACATGTTGGTGCCATGTCATGGCACCAAGCCAAGTTTCATTATTTTCATGCGTGTTTTGGATTTACAGGAATTAAAAAACTAAGTTTCTCAATGTTTCCATCCCAGCCACGATGCCCAGAATTTTGAATTTCATTCCCATTTCTTGCATGGAACCTAGAAATTTACCCGAGGACACACATGTGATTTTTTAACCAACTTTGGTGCACTGGAACATGTGCTTGTATTTCAAATTTGAATTATGCACACAAAGGTGACACGTTCCCTCCCAGAACCACGAGCCTTCTTGAGAGAAGCTCCGATTTGCAAGAAGCTTATACCCAAATTTGTTCCTATTCGGCCAATTTTTTTACCACGGCATGGTACTACCATGACATGACACCATGCCAAGTTTCATGATTTTAAAACCAAGTTTCTCAATGTTCTCGACCGAGCCACGATGCCCAGATGTTTGAATTTTATTCTCATTTTTTGCATGGGACGTAGAAATTCACCCGAGGACAAAACTGTGATTTTTCAACCGACTTTGGTGCAGAGGAGCATATGCTTGTAGTTCAAATTTGAATTATGCACATTAAATGACCAAAAACTTAATTAATGTGTATATAAGGCCAAACGAAGCTGGAATAATTCCAAAATTTAACAGTGCAATCATGTAGTTATATGTTGCCTTTATAAATAAAGTCAAGGGGGACAACGTATATCGTTTCGCACTCAAAGGTGCCAAGTTCCCTCTCAGAACCACGATCCTTCTTGAGAGAAGCTTCGGTTTGCAAGAAGCTTATACCAAAATCTATTCCTATTCAGCCAATTTTTTTACCACAACATGGTAGTACCATGACATGACATCCATGCCAAGTTTCATGATTTTCAGACATGTTTTGGATTTAAAAGAATTTTAAAACCAAGTTTCTCAATGTTCTCGGCCGAGCCACGATGCCCAGATGTTTTAATTTTATTCTCATTTCTTGCATGGGACCTAGAAATTCACCCGAGGACACAAATGTGATTTTTCAACCAACTTTGGTGCACGAGAGCATGTGCTTGTAGTTCAAATTTGACTTATGCACATTAAATGACAAGAAACTCAATTAATGTATAAAAACAACAAACGAACCCGGAATAATTCCAAAATTTAACAGGTCACTAATGTAGTTCTATGTTGCCTTTGTTAAGAAACTCAAGGGGGGCAGCGTGTATCGTTTCACACTCAAAGGTGGCACGTTCCCTCTTAGAACCACGATATGCCCAATTTTTTACCACAACATGTTAGTGCCATGACATGACACCATGCCAAGTTTCATGATTTCCAGGCGAGTTTTGGATTTACATGACGCCCAGATGTTTGAATTTCATTCTCATTTCTTCCATGGGATCTAGAAATTCAACCAAGGACACACATGTGATTTTTCAACCCACTTTGGTGCACTGGAGCATGTGCATGCAATTCATATTTAGATTATGCACATTAAAAGTCCAGAAACTCAATTAATGTATAAAAAGGCCAAATGAACCCGAAATAATTCCAAAATTTAACAGGGCACTCATATAGTTCTATGTTGCCTCTGTAAATAAAATCAGGGGGTAGCGTATATCTTTTCGCACACAAAGGTGACACGTTCCCTATCAGAACCACGAGACTTGTTGAGACAATCTCCGGTTTTGCAAGAGTCTTATACCAAAACTTGTCCCAATTCAGCCAAAAATTAAACGTATGAAAACAGGGTTTAGATTATCCCAAACATCTCGCTACCTAGACCAACAATGTACTATGATTTGAATTCAACATAAAATGGATACAAATATTTGAATTGGAGAGCGTATGGTACATGTTGTTCATAGTGAAATATGATTACTGCTATATGTATATTTTTTGTTATCAAGATAATATTTAAATTACTGTATAACTTGACAACAATCGTATTCAAATAAGGAAAATTGATTCAAATTTGTCCATATGGTAGACGACAATATATATGTTCACATGGTGGAGTAAAATGTTCATATATGATGGAAGATCAAAATGTACGACTACATCAATTATAAACCGCAAGGTCACCTAATGATATATTCGAATTCAACATAACGTGGATTCAAAAATTGAAATTTGAGATCATGGCATCTGTAATCATATAAAAAGGGACATTACTCTTTCTTTGGTGGGAATTGATTTTTTTTTGTTATTGTTGAGGGAAGTGCGAATCGATTTGGTACTGTGCAGGGTAATCTTGTTCTCCTGATTTTTTTTACATTTTTCTTGTAGTTTTTTCAATGGCATTTATAGCAATATAGTAAAAGGGGACATGACTCTCTTGTGTCTTGTATGAATTGTTTTTTACACGTTGTGTTTGTTCTGTCGGTCGCGTTGCTGCACTGCTCCTACTTTCGTTCGTGCTGCTGCTCTGCTCTTGCTCTCGCTTGCGCTGGTGCTGCTGCTGCACGACCTCCGGCAGCTACAAGAGTTGCTGCTTTAGCACTCGCTCGCGGTGCTACTGCACGACTTTCTCTCTGCTAGTGCGTTCCCTGCTCGAGCGTCTGCTGATTTAGATCACTGCTTCTCTGCTACTAGTGCTCGAACGCCCTAAACATCTATTGCAATGCTCTGTTACTAGTTCAATCAGTTTCGACAGTAAAATTCAGTTTCGACTGTGAATTTCATTTTCTTCAGTTAAGTTCAGAGTGAACAGTAGTTACAGCATCTGTCGGAGCGGCCGTGGCGCGGCTGATGCGTTTTACATCTAGCACTTTTCGGTGATGTATTTTACATCATCCATTGCAGATGATATTAGGGTCCCACTTCATATTAACGTTGTCTATCTTGTCATGCTTCAGCCTCGTCGCCGTACACCTTAGCGGAGCTGCTCCAATGACGGAACTGTCCATCACAGCGGAGCAGTACCCTCGGTGCCGTTTCTAGAGGCCTCGGATCTTCTTCCCCGCCTCCGACAGTCACACCAGCATCATCACCATCCTCCACGTCCAACCCAATGATGCTGAGGTCCACAAGGCTATGCCAAAGAGGTTGTACACTCGTCGCATCACTTTGTTTCTCCATTCCTCTATTCTTCCAATTCATGTGAGCCAAACACCCAGGTTGACTGAAATCCTATGTTTCCAAATGCTCTGTTTTGCACATGCATTCCTATCCTATTCCTGTGTTTTTCCTGTCCCTGCGTTTATAGAATCCTCCAATTCTAAGGAGCCCTTACAGATTTACTTCATTTTCAAATAGGCGTCAAAGAAAACTTTGTGTGTTATGTCCTGCTCCTGCCGTGCCGTCATCCACCCCACCTGAGGTGCACCATCGACAGAAGCGTTCACTGCAGCAGAGATCCCCCTGCAGACTTCCTTTCGCCGCCTCAGATCATCTTCCCATTGCAGGCAACCACACCAACTGCATTACCATCATCGACTGAGAAAATCAACTTGAGGACTACACAGTTCCGGGAGAGAGCTCGCAGTCTTTCCTGTTTGCTTACATTATACATCGGTTATTATTACCTGCTACTTTATCGTTCAATCTTGAGTTTTGAATTGCCCATGGGTCTCATATCGAGCCAGCAACGAATAGTATCTGTCTACTATCTGGTTCATCTGGGGTCTTTTGTGTGGTTCATGTTGGGTGGGCAACAAACAATAGATGATCCATTGCCTATCTCTTTAAACTAAAGCTATAATCTACCTGCTATCATTAGTTTTGGATCCATCCACTTGTTTGCTACCATCAGTCTTGATTTTTGCATGCACCCCTTAGGCCTTACAAAATCTAACTATTTTTTTATTATGCATGTCAGATATTGTACACAATCGTACTGAACATGTAGAGAAAAAGAGAAGACCGTTGCGTGCGAATATAATGTCATGCAGACGCCGCTCCATGGTGGGCGAAGTGCCCCCCCCCCCCTCCTGCATTTCCAGATTACGTTCTAGAGGAAGATAACTATTCAGATGGAGATTCAGAAGGAGCCGACCACGCCTGTTTACCACCTGAGGTGTTTGCTCTAACCTGGCATGCTGATGTTGGTCATATCATGCATATGGCGCCTTGCATTGCTTACATTATACATCTTATATGTCATCAGCTTAGTCTAGATTTGCTTTGTGTGAATGCCACCTGTTTGGTTTCTATATCATACTCCCACCATTCCTAAATATTTCTCTTTTTAGAGATTTTAACAAGTGACTACATACGGAACAAAATGAGTGAATCTACACTCTAAAATATGTCTATATACATCCGTATGTGGTAGTCCATTTGAAATATCTAAAAAGACAAATATTTAGGAACGGAGGGAGTATATGGGAATTATGGAATGCCATCTTCTTTAGCCAAGCATCATATACGTGAATCATGCAATGCCATCCTATTTAGACAGTCATCGTATATGTGAATTGTACCGTGCCATATTTTTTCCATAATGTATTCCATTTGTTAACAATGTTTATACATTCATCTACTCTTCCTGTGCATCAGCCATTTGAGTCGGTCATGGGAAAATCTGGAGTGAAAACAAGGTCTTCTGAGCAGTCAGTGCTACCTGTCGATGCAGATTTCTTGCTGGTTACAGATAGCTCCTCAGAGGAGGATTCAGAGAGAGATGACCAGTCGTATCCCCCCCCCCCACGAGGTGCATGCTCTAACTTGGCTGGGTTATATTGCTCATATCATGCATATGGTGTCTTGCATTGCCATGCCATCTGCTTAGATTAGACATGCTTTGTGTGAATGCCTCCTGTTTGCTTTCTATATTAGATATGTGAATTATGCAATGCCATGTCTTTTAGCCAATTATCATATGTGTGAATTATGCACCGCCATGGAGCCAGGCATCATATATGTGAATTATCTCATGCCATCTTTTTTTCATTACGTATTCCATTTATCGACAATCTGTGTATATTGAACTACTCTTCAAATGTATCAGCCATTTGAGCCGGTTATGGAAAAATCTGGAGTGAAAACAAGGTCTTCAGAGCAGGCAATGGTACCTGTTGAAGCATATATCTCGATGGTTACAGGGAGCTCCTCAGAGGAGGATTCAGAGACAGATGACCAGTCCTATATCCCAGCTGAGGTGTATGCTCTAAGTTGCAATGTTTATATTTCTCATATGATGCATATGGTGTCTTGCATTGCTTAGTTTAGACATCATATGCACAATATTGAATTCTATCTGCTTAGTTTAGAGATCATACATGCGAGTGCCAGCTGCTTAGTATATGAATCAATTATGTCAATTATATCATGCCATCCTGTATACTTAGACAACATGTATGTGAATTATTTCATCCCAACCTATTTTAGAAATACATCATATAGTTTTGTCATGTCGTCCTGTTTAGGTACTCATCATATGTTGAATTATGCCATTATACCATGTTAAGTTATCCATCATATATCTGAAACTGTGTCATGCTATCCTGTTTAGGTAGGCATCATATATGTGAAATTGTGTCATGTTGTCCTATTTGGTTAGACAACATATATGTGAATTACCACATCTGTCTATCATACAATGTATGTACGTTCAATTTCTTTTCTTGTTTATCAGCCATTTGAATTGGAGAGGGTGATGGCAGTATCTAAGGGAGCAAAAACCCGTTCTTCACAAAAGACAGTGCTACCCGTCGGTGCAGATAGAACCATGGTTGTACTGGCCCACAAACTAGCCCCACCACACATAATCGAGACTGTTCCAGATTGACACTTACACCGTTGGGCAGAGAACCAGCTACAACCCATCTAACCGCAACCCCAGCGGATAGTAACCCACTTATAGTTGACAAAGCACCATGTCCACCATAGAGTACCCCCACACGAGCAGTTTGTAAAGCTACTACAGTGCCCAAAGCATGAAGACTACCACAGCTAACCCAAACTCCATGTTTAAAGCAGAGGAACAACTATTCTCAGGTCAGATTCCGTAGCTATGGTCCATACTCCTTTGCTGTTGCATCACTGTATTTACTCATACCAACTACTTTCGAATTTGAAGGATCCAATTGAAACTCCAATGGCACAATAGGTATGTTTTAAACCTATTTCTTTAACTGGATTGATGTTCTAACTTCTTGAGTGAAGATTGATAGAGCTTGAGAACATCAAAAGTATGAAACAATTGCTTGGCTTGTCATGGGGGTTGTGCATGATTTAAATACTCTGTGTGGGGCAGATAGAGCATAGCCAGACTATATGATTTTGTAGGGATAACTTGCTTTGGCTATGTTATTTTGATAAGACATAATTGTTTGGTTAGCATGCTTGAAGTATTATTGTTTTTATGTCAACATTAAACTTTTATCTTGAATCATATTAAATCTGAACATTCATGCCACAATAAGAAGAATTACATTGAAATTATGCTCAGTAGCATTCCACATCAAAAATTCTATTTTTATCATTTACCTACTCGAGGACGAACAGGAATTAAGCTTGGGGATGCTGATATGTCTCCAACGTATCTATAATTTTTAATTGTTCCATGCTATTATATTATCTATTTTGGATGTTTATGGGCTTTATTAAACACATTTATATTATTTTTGGGAGTAACCTATTAACCCAGAGCCCAGTGCCACTTTTTGTTTTTTCCCTTGTTTCAGTGTTTCACAGAAAAGGAATATCAAACGGAGTCCAAACAGAATGAAACCTTTGGAGAGTTATTTTTGGAACGGAAGCAATCCAGAAGACTTGGGTGTATGTAAGGGAAGCAACGAGGAATGCACGAGGAAGGGGGCGCGCCGACCCCCCTGGGCGCGCCCTTCACCCTCGTGGTCCCCTCGTGGCCCCCCTGACATATTTCTTCCTCCTATATATACCAATACACCCTAATACCATCGGGGAACAGAATAGATCGGGTGTTCCGCCGCTGCAAGCCTCTGTAGCCACAAAAAACCAATCGGGGCCCTGTTCCGGCACCCTGCCGGAGGGGGGATCCATCACCGGTGGCCATCTTCATCATCCCAGCGCTCTCCATGACGAGGAGGGAGTAGTTCACCCTCGGGGCTGAGGTTATGTGCCAGTAGCTATGTGTTTGATCTTTCTCTCTAGTGTTCTTAATTTGGCACGATCTTGATGTATCGCAAGCTTTGCTATTATAGTTGGATCTTATGATGTTTATCCCCCTCTACTCTCTTGTAATGGATTGAGTTTTCCCTTTGAAGTTATCTTATTGGATTGAGTCTTTAAGGATTTGAGAACACTTGATGTATGTCTTGCCGTGCTTATCTGTGGTGACCATGGGATATCACGTGATCCACTTGATGTATGTTTTGGTGATCAACTTGCGGGTTCCGCCCATGAACCTATGCATAGCGGTTGGCACACGTTTTTGTCTTGACTCTCCGATAGAAACTTTGGGACACTCTTTGAAGTACTTTTTGTTGGTTGAATAGATGAATCTGAGATTGTGTGATGCATATCGTATAATCATACCCACGGACACTTGAGGTGACATTGGAGTATCTAGGTGACTTTAGGGTTTTTGTTGATGTGTGTCTTAAGGTGTTATTTTACTATGAACTCTAGGGCTGTTTGTGACACTTATAGGAATATCCCAATGGATTGATCGGAAAGAATAACTTTGAGGTGGTTTCGTACCCTACAATAATCTCTTCGTTTGTTCTCCACTATTAGTGACTTTGGAGTGACTCTTTGTTGCATGTTGAGGGATATTTATATGATCCAATTATGTTATTATTGTTGAGAGAACTTGCACTAGTGAAAATATGAACCCTAGGACTTGTTTCAAAGCATTGCAATTTCGTTTATGCTCACTTTTATCATTAGTTACCTTGCTTTTTTTATATTTTCAGATTACAAAAACCTATATCTACCATCCATATTGCACTTGTATCATCATCTCTTCACCGAACTAGTGCACCTATACAATTTACCATTGTATTGGGTGTGTTGGGGACACAAGAGACTCTTTGCTATTTGGTTGCAGGGTTGTTTGAGAGAGACCATCTTCATCCTACGCCTCCCACTGATTGATAAACCTTAGGTCATCCACTTGAGGGAAATTTGCTACTGTCCTACAAACCTCTGCACTTGGAGGCCCAACAACGTCTACAAGAAGAAGGTTGCGTAGTAAACATCATTGATACGTCCATTTTGCATCATGCTTTTATATCGATATTTATTGCATTATGGGCTGTTATTACACGTTATGTCACAATACTTATGCCTATTCTCTCTTAATTTACAAGGTTTACATGAAGAGGGAGAATGCCGGCAGCTGGAATTCTAGGCTGGAAAAGGAGCAAATACACTACAAAAAAAATACACTTCCGTGATGATACGTGTTTGTCACAGTAGGTCGCTTTTTTTTCATGCATGTACATCCATGACAAATTTATGACAGAATCAAGATAGTCATACCTGTGCTGTCGTAGAAGTGTTCCTTGACATTACCAAAATTATCATCATGGAAGTGTCCACTTCCATGACGATAAATCGCGCGTCACAGAAGTGCTTTCGTCAAGGGTGACCGACACGTGGCATCCACCGTAACGGAACGCCGTTAAGCTATCGGGTCGGGTTTTGGATCCGATAACCCATTAACAGCCCCGACCAATGGGAAATTTCCACGTGTAAAATTCTTATTGGTCGGACGAAACACGTGTCAGCTCGTCAGTGGGTCAGATAGGCGCCTATGATACGTCGACACGTGGCACAGCCCAACAGAGGCCCATTCCTGTGTAAAGGCCAGCCTGTTTGACTTGGTCAAAAGCTGGTGGGCCAGCCCATGGAAAGCCCGTTAACGGCCTGTTCGAATATAGCCCATTTACAGCCCGCTAACCCAAGGCCCTTTACGTCCTATCCTAATTAGGCCCAGTAGCGTCATCTGGGCCATCCAATATGATTACATCCCGTTTTCACTTCTGGCCCATGTACGGCCCATGACGCCTTTCGGCCCATATGAGGCCCTATGTAACTCTTGGCCTACTAACGGCCTGTGGTGAAACTGGCCCGTAATGAACAGTGTATCACTTTACAACCATTAACGGCCCGTGGTGAAACTGGCCCGTGATGAACAGTGTATCACTTTATACCCATTAACAGCCCGTTATTCCATTGGGCCGTTTCCAGCCCATGTTATCTTTCGGCCTTCTCAAAGCCCATTTATTCTTGGGCTCATTTCCAGCATTCGTCTACTTATGGCCCGTTACTGTCATTTTCTACTTGTGGGCCAAATTCAGCCCGTGGTTACAGTCGGCCCGTTTGTGGTCCATTAATACGTTGGGCCGTTTTCATTGCATCATCAAATACGGCCTATTAATGATGGCCCGTTATGGTCGGCCGATGAACGGACGATTCCAACTCTAGACCGTTTACGGCCATAATACAGCCTGTTATTGGCCCATGTTTGGCCATCGGTCATACTGCCCGTATAAGGCCCATTGATGATACGACCCGTAGAAGGCCCATTGTTTCTACGGCCCGTAGAAGGCCCACTGTTTCTATGGCCCGTAGGAGGCCCAGTGTCACTATAGTAAATATTAGCCCATGGTTATTGTGGCCTAGTTTTTAAAAATAGGTTAATGCAACCACTAGCAAACCACGGAAAAAGAAGTGCAATGACTAGAAGCAAACAAATAAACAAGACAACAAGGAAATAAATAAGCAAGCAACTTACGCTAGGCTATCACGGCTATCACACATATTACATCCACTGGGCATCAAAGTTCGCCACCAGTGCAAATAAACACGCCGACAAAAGAATATACAAAATTGAGAGCACTTCAGAAGGCACTAGGCCTGGCCAGGTCGCCCCCCCCCCCCAAACAGCTGAAGAAGCTGAGTAGACCTCAGTTGTGTCGACGATAGATGCATGAACACTAGATTTAAGGCATGATGGTGAGCACGGCAGTCCTCTGACATCTTCATTGCATCTTTGACTTCAAGTCGGAGCTGAGCTGAAGCAAGCCTTTCCGCTTTAAGTTGAGACTGAAGAAGTCGAACTGATTGAGGCAGCGACTGCACAGAGGTTGTCTCACACCTGCTGGTGAGCAGCTTCAACTCACTGTCTTCATCAAGACAGGACCTTGGGGTCATCTCGCTGTCCTCAAAATGGTTTGGCTCATTATCTTCCCTAAAGTTCTGTCTGGCGTAAGAGATACGAGTCTAAAAGAGAAACAAGGAGACACGTAACAGGTTTCAAAATTATATAAGGAAATAAATGGATCTGTTCTGCATAAGGAACATGTTTTTACAACTACAATTTGAAACTGGTAGTTGTTGCAAACATCCAATCAGATGTAAACAGCAAAGCAAACAGCAGTGGAGGAAACGATGCCTGTCCTAATCTATACTAGAATAAAGTTTGAAGGCTTGAGAAGGATGAACTTACATTACATGTTAACATGGGCTGGACAAAGCCCTTCTCCATGTAGATGGAAGGATAATTCAATAAATTCCCCAAAGAAAATTCTTTATAAGCGTTGCCATTATTCTACATTTTGCAAAGAGTAAATATAGATCAAATAATATTGGAAGAAACAGAGGATAATGAAGCTCACGTGCAGACTGATGATACATAATCAAATAGCAATTAATTAAGTACAGCGTCACAAGGCAAAAGGGAGAGAGGTACTGACAAGAGCAATGCAGAGCCCATTATTGTTTTGAGATCGTATGATCCTTTGAGCAAGGAGATTCATCTGAAATTAGTTTTCATACAAGAGAGAAGGTAAGGCACAAGCAGAAATTTAGGAGTTCAAATTTTGAATTGATATCATAGATAGTACTTGACGCTGGGCTCCCAGCAGTTCTAATAGGGGTTTGGCCACTGGAGTAGGGCTAAAGTGTGGTATAGTTGGGCCTGTGTTTTCTGTGGCTGCTGATCTATCTGATTTAACAGGTATCACTACCTTTTCCAAATACCTAGTTTGTACTCCTTGACGACCTGCACTCACCCTCTTCCTTTTGGACACCTATTACAAAAGAACAACATCTGACTGGAAAAACATAGTGTGACGACACATTGAATGGGTACAGAAAATGGATAGGTATGGCATATACTCATATATGTTGCTTAAACTAAGCAGATGGTGTAACAAAGTAGAAGTAATGCAAGAGGTCAGATGCAAAATATGTTCGACCAATACAACTTTGCAAAGTTAGAGCAAGCACCTTGATGGGTGAATAAGATAGGCCATCCTCCACCATGCCAAGTTTGATAGCCAGTGGACCGTTCCGCAATATTCCTTTCATGCGCCCATTCTCATATTCATTTTGATAATGTTCAATATCTGACATGCATGAAAACATAAAAACAAATGAGATTTTCTTTGTAATGTCGAAGTGATTCTAATCCAATACTGCCTCCCTGTAAACCCCTTTGTGTTATCTCTGCAATTCTTTTAAAAGATGCCATGCATGCTGTAATTTGTCGTGTGCATTAATATAATGTGGCCTACTACTCAAAATATGAGAGCTCCAGAAGTGATGACACTTCGCAGATGATAGCTTCAACATATAGTAAAGAAGAACAAGTCGACCTGACCTGACAGATTCAAAATATACTAAGGGAGAACAACTCGACCCGACCAGTCGACTGCAAGTGAAGAGTATCATCTTAAAGAAGAGCAAAAGAACAAGCAGATTGAAGATATTACAAGTCTTTTAATGCAATGTCAGTTGGCCACCCATGATAAACCAGAGCGCATAGAGAAATACTTTTCTTTCCGGTCTCTCCATATGTGGCTCACATGCATTTCGAAACTAAAGTAGGAACATTTAGCTAACCAATTAAACATCTCTCAGTTTTACTAATATCAGCAATAATATCAGATATGAATTTGTACAACTAAGCTTGTTTAGCTCGATGGGTGGAGCAGTGCTATTACGACATGAACCACGTATGCTGATTGTGGTCATCATAAAATGGGGAAAACATAAGCATGATGAGTACAGTGTTGACCGTGGCAGTGGGATGGCAGATCTGAAGCTGCAAACCGTGCAAAGGGTAGTTAGCAACCGATGTTTGCTTTGAAATAACAACTAAGATTTGGTATAGACAAGAAAGTACGGTCAACAAGTGACAAAGAAATGCAATTATGTTGTCTCTCTATATGTCGCGACATGCATTTGGAAACTCAAGTGGGACCTTTAGCTAACCAATTAAATGCGTCGGTTAACTACTATCAGTATCATATCACAATCATATTTGAACAACTAAGCTATCAAATTCTGAGTGTTGTGTTGTTTAGCTTCAAGGGTGGAGTAATGCTAGTACGACAGAAAGCACCTACGCAGATCATAGTAGAGTATATAAAAGGGGAAACCCTAAGCATCAAGAGAAAAATCAGGAAAGTGGAACTAGCTGGACCAGTGGGTGGCGCACATGCTTTTCGAAACGAGTATAGGAACATTAGGTGACCAATTAAACGTTGTCTGTTTTAGTGATATGAGCATCATATCAGATTCGTATTTCAACACGTAAGCTTTGGGTTGAGGTCTTCAGGAGTAGTGCTAGCACGACACGAAGCACCTACGATGATGGTAGTGAATATGAAGGGGGAAACCATAAGCTTTACGAGTATAGTGCCCGTGCCATGGCGGATCTGAAGGTGCAAACCGGACAAAGCTACCTCGCAACCAATGTTTGCTTTCAACTAGCCACTACGATTTGGTATGGACAAGAAAAGTACAGTAAACAAATTACGATCTATTTTCCGGGTGAGATCAATAACTTAAGCACATATGGAAGAGTACCAGCTCTCTTGCGACGCCGTGTAGGCCTATGCTGATACGTTGAGGGTGCTGCTGGTGCGATGGCTGTCGGCGGCGGGGAAGAAGACTTTAGACGGCAGACGGCCCGGTCGGGGGATATATCATATTGCCGTGGACGAGGCGGTCGTAGGAGCGGCAACGGCAAGGTGGACGATAGCGCCGATGAAGCGAGAGGAGGCGATTAAAGGATCCTGGTCCAGCGTCGTGGATGAGAGACGTCCATCTCTTGATGTGGACGGTGGGGTAGGGGTAGCGGCTCCGGCAAGGTGGAGGATGGGGTGGCGGACGGAGGAGGCTGGCCGCAGTGCGGAGGTTGTCATGCCGCCGATGGTGTATGAATGGGTAAATGGAGGGGAGGGGGATTTCAAACTTTGGGACGCGCTTCTCTGAAATGGGGGAAAGTTACGAACTTATCCCCTGTTTAAAATTTCGGACATCGCGTCGGTTGGGGATAGGACGGTAATCTCGCATCTCCCAAATATTTGCCAGTAACTATTTCGGGCGAGGAGAGGGTGTTTTGCCGCCCACGGTGTATGAACGGGGCTGATAGGTAGGGCGATTGTGTCACGTCTGATGGAAGTTACACATCTGCCCCTATTTAAAATATAAGCCTACATCGATTTCGGACGAGGAGAGTTTGTTTTGCCGCCCACCGTGTATGAATGGGGAAATGGAGGAAGAGACACATGTCTTTCGGACGAGCTTGAATCAAATGTGTTTTGCCGCCCACGTTTGGCGCCCACCGTGTCTGAATGGGCTCAGAGGCCGTCGTGTCACGTCTGATTGAAGTTACTAGTCTACCCCTATCGACAACAGTGTAAATCCTATCGATAAGGATGTCAAGTGTCAGGGGTAGACAGTAATTTCCATCTCGCAAACACTTGCTTCGGGCAGCCCACAAATTATAGTGGGTGTTTAGCCGCTTCATTCAAAACTTGGGAGAATTAGCATTCACGTTTGCCCTGGGACCTGGCAAACTAAATTTAAATCCAATTTTTATTCGATTACGAATATCCACAGATAATTATACGTTTTGTTATTTATTTCTTCAAAACCACAACAAAGATTTATTCCACCTTTATATATGATTATGATTTAGAAATGCCGTGATCTTCGAATTCAGTAGGTTGGATACACTCTGAGTCAAACAGTTATTTCATCCAATACAATACGCTCACACGAAAAATAGTTCGCCTTATGTCAATCATACAAGTACTGAGGATTACCTCGCCTAAGAAATTCGGATCATTACAACACATGGACAACAAAGGGGGTCTTGCAACATAATCCATTCAGAGACATGACACAATATGCAAGTACAATAATCTAATGAAAATTTCAACTGGTATCCAAAGAAGAACCGGGATTATCTTGGGCTTCAGATAGCAGAAACAGCAGGACCTCCTCCGTCTTCAAATGCAACATTCTTACTTCCTCCAATTATTGCGTTGCTTGCATAATGCGTGCCGCTAATTCCGTAATTTCCAACCTCAAGATAAAGATTACCTCATTCATGGCAGCCACACCATCTCTTTCTGCCTCTAGTAGAGCGTCAAGCACTATAATATCTGTGCTCAGACTACTCTTCGGCAGTGTTGCCACTGAACTGCTACCATCTGGTAACATGGATGGCGCACTGCTTCCACAAATAGATTTTGGGGTTGTACATTGTGTCCTAGTGTGAACGGCATCCTGAAAGGTTTCCGCTGGACATCAGTAAGAGATAGTTATCGTATGATCTAGGCAGTAAGCTTACATGGCAAATGACGGACGAATTATTGCCCAGCATGGCAAACTATATTTAAATCGTTGGAAGCAGCATCAGCCGAAAAGAAATTAAAATGGTAATATGAAACTAGGGATGTAAGTGGCAGATAAACGAAATCCACCAGTCCCATCTAGTTAGTGTTTTCTACCTCCCTAGTTCATTTTCCTCAAAAAACAAAAACTCTTTTGAACTATCATACCACTAGTGGACTTTAATCGGTATTAAATCGGACCCAGTTGACATACCTAGTTGAAAGGGAGTGTACAACCGCTATATTTAAGTTGTCAAGGCATCTAAGCAGTTGAAATAATCTGAGAAAGCACTTAACAGTGTGGCCTCATATAAACTACGAAGACAGTATTGTGATGAAGTTGAGAGGAAAAGTTAAGGACTCAAATGAAAGAGGCATGCATTTCTTTACGATAGTACAGCAGGCACTGCTGACATATTGGCCAAATTAGGTATAGCGTAACAACAAATAAGCATTCGAATCAAGCAATACAACAAAGTAGACAACTAAACTATTTGTAATTCGGTAGGATTACACGTTGAGGGCACAAGCCAAGAAAGCAGCCCACTCGCATTACATTTCACATGTACTAAAACACACCGGCTTACCATATGTTGCTGTGAAGCCTAGCTGCTGTTGCAATGTTCTTTGAAGATATCGTCAGCATCCCGTGGTTGCAAATCTAGTTGTTGTAGTTTATTCTGCACCATCTATTTAGGTAAAATTAATTTTAATCACATGCACTAGTACAAATTGATCATCAATGGTTCATCTAAACTAATGAAAGAAGGGTGTGTGCATACACGACAATACTCCCTCCGATTCTTTTTACTTTGTGTATAACTTTTTTCTCAGTTTTCTCGTATTAGTCTGCGCGTTGCCGATTCCTAGCGCTGGTTTCCTTTTGTTCCCCGCCCCATCCGCCTCTGCCCTAATTAATTGGCAAACTAGTCCAGAAAAATTAAAACAGCGCCCTCCTTGGTATGCGGGTCAAGAGTTATGCGCAGAGTAAATAGAATCGGAGGGAGTATATCTGCTTCCCTATATTTTTATGCTTGTTCGAGGTGCTAGCCCCAAAAGAACAAATATTTTTCTTGATGGGGTTGGCAGCTCCATAATTAATAGAAGCATCAAATTAGTCATGCAACTTGGGAAGATCAAGAACACACAAACAAGTAATGAACAGAGGCTCGGAGCAGTGATGTAATAGCTAGCATCAGAAAATGTAGGGTAAAACGAACAAAAAGCAGCAGGACCACATGCTAGTTTGCTGATGTGTAATTAAGCATAGAGAACATTAAGCAGTCTAATGGAACCAACAGGTGGCATCATAACAAAACTAAAGCATATTAATTATATGTGCACTGGTATGTAATTTAGCACATGTAACATGTTCACTGCCAGAAGTATGGCCCTACAGGTGCAAGCAGAATAACGCATCTCATGAAAAACTGAATGATGCCCTAAAGAAATTCAAAGGTGCGCTGCTTATGCTAGAAAAGTGAACGTAGGCTCCGGCCGTTGGATAATAATACCTGATTCTCGGCGGCGTATGGGTATCGTTGTCATACTTGATAACTAAGGATCGTCGATGGTGCTCGTGTTGCGGTTGAGTTTGGGCCGACTGTCGCCGTCGCTGAAGCGGCTCCAGTGCTACGGTTGCGGCGCCTGTCGACATACAAGAAAGCTCATATGTGGTAAGTGAACGGTTGCACGATAAAGAGAAAAACCGAAAGGAGTACAAATCGAAATAACCTGATGAGGCTGCGGGTCGATAAAGCAGGGCCGGTGGAGTTGAATATGGCGTCCGTGGAGCGGGTCCGGTGGAGTGGACGAAGGCTTCGGCGGGCGCGTTGTACAGTGCTTTCGGTGAGGCGGATCTGTTGCGGCGGACGAGGGCTTGTATGAAGGGCCAGCGAAGGGGCGGACGAGGGAGTCAGTGAAGGGCCTACGCTGTGGTGGACGAGGGCGCCAGTTAAGTAGATCCGGTGCGGTGGACCATGATGGTGGTCAAGGAGATTTGGAGCGGTGGACAAGCCAGTCGCTGAAGCGGCTCCTGTGAAGTGGTGAGTTGGCAGTTGGGGGTTCCAAGGTGCGGAAGGTAGATCCGGCGGGGTGTGAGGTCCACTGCTGCGGCGGAGGACTAGATTCGGCGGCTTGCCGTGGTTGGGGGGTCGGGGAGGGGAAGGGGAGGGGCTCTGGGGAAGAATGTTGGGGGAAAAGAGGGGAAAACAATGGAGTTACCAAAGTATCCCTTTTCCATTCATGTGGCAGGGGTAAAACAGGAATATCGCGGGGCTAAACTTTTGGGCGCGTGATATTTCGATGTGAGCGGGAAGTTTGAAAGCTTTTGGCGCCTAAAATTATAAGTATTCTGCTCTCGTACGGCCGACTATGATATCATGGCCGACAATTTGTTTGTTTTGCACGCAAAAAAATGTGCAAGTTTTGAAAATCAATGTCTCCAACTCGAAACTTAGATTGTCCATTCAATTCAAATATGGATCATTGAGCTACTACAAGCAAATACCATCATACGGTCCAATTCAAATGAAATTCCAAATGTGTTTATCCTAAATATGATGACAAAAGCAAAAATGTGTATGTGTATGAATAAAGTGGATGATTATAAAGTTTGAACATGCCCGTATGTGTATATCTCTAGGTTTGATATATGAATTTGAAATCACGAAATCCCGGCTTACAAAAGCTAATGATGGAGTCGAATTCCAAACTTCCAATCTTAGGTTTGTAATTCTGGTACATCAAGGTATATCACGCATGTTCAAAAGTATCGTTATCTCATAGTACAAACTGTGAAAGAAATTGACCAACCATGAGTGCACAATATCTCAATTACGCTAAAGTCCCTCAAATATAGACACCTCACTCATTAGCGCACACACACACACACACAGCAAGAAGTCGTTCTCTCCCCCAAACACCAACACACGAGCACATTAACACCCCTCTCTCTTGTAAAGTCCGGACCCCAACATAGGTCTCTATCACTTTGTCTCTTGGGCATGCACACATCTCTTCCCTCACTCTCTAGGTCTCCCGCTATCTCTCTTACCCAAGCACACGCACTATGTACAGTGTATATTTCCCATACACACAGAACGTCACCCCCAAATGTCTATCTCCCTAGTTATGTGGTTCTCGCGCACTCACCTCACACACCACCCCCACTGCAAACAAGCACACTTTGTCTCCTTGTGCACCACTCTCCTCTTTCTATCTATCCCACATGCGGATCCGCCCCAGCTCTTTCCCTGTATACATATATGTCGTGACTCTTTGCATAGTTCCCTAATGTATAATCGTTCTCGATTTCGCACATTGTTCTCTACACCATCTATTCTAGATATCTCATGAAGTCCCTATCACACACACGATGACTTGCTTCCCTTGCGTCTTCGTTCATCGGCCAATTTCGGACAACATCAGCATTGTCTCCCTATATATACGAAATTTATGGACACAAACGACCCCTCTCGCCCCCTCTCTTCCTCTCACTCTCTCTCTCTCTCCTTCACTAGCTCTCTCTTTCTCTCGCTCTCACACCCCTCTCCCACACACACTCGATGTCTCTTCCAAACAGTCTGCTCCCCCCGCCCGCACCCGTGCTATCTCGCTACTACACATGTCACACCATCCCCCCTTCCCTTATACTAGGTTTACATCATCAGTGGTCTCTCTACTCCACATACACTCTCTGCCTCTCACACACAAACGCATGCACAAACACACACAGACACGCACAAACACCCATTTACCTGGATCCTCATCTCTCCTCATGTCCGCATGTGTATCTCACACACTCACTCTCTAATTATGTATATGTGTCTCCACTTTAAACAACACAAATCCCCATGTACATGTCTCTCTCTATCCTCCACACACATAGACACAAAGAATCTGTTATCATTGCCTCAGTCTCTAACATATCACGCACTCTCTCTCTCTCTCTCTCTCTCTCTCTCTCTCTCTCTCTCGCAAACACGCTCAACAAGGGTTTCCCCGTGAATAACTTACCGTCTATTCATGAACAGTCGTGGCAGTACGGCGAACACGAGACGTGAAAAAGAATAAATCTACACGTGCTTAGACCATCTAGTATGAGTACTAGGACTAGAGCAAGCCAAAAAGCGCGCCGCCGTCACCCCCTCCTTGTCGGCGACGGGAAAATCTTCGTTTTACACAGTTGAGAAGTCATTGTGCTAAGGCCCCACATGCCGAGGCATTGAATAGAATGTAGATGCTAGTTTACGGAAGCAAGTATCGATAATACGTTTGTATCTCCATACTTATATTTCTTCTCTTATAAAAAACCGAGTTGGTGATGATGGTACGTGTGCCATCTTGCAATATAGACCGTCCGATCTATATCTGACGGATGGAAATTAAGCTAAAAGATACCCGCACCCCTCTCCACATTTGCAGACAAGGCCTTCCCTCGTTCATCCTTATCTCCAACAAACCTCATTGTTGAACAATTAATATAGGAATCCTCTGGAACAAACTGGCCTGGTGGCCGCTGCCGGCGTCGTCAATCCCCATGCCTCCGCTCAGTCCGACCACCAACCACCACCATACCCCACTCCTCTTCACCTTATCTCATATTTCTCGAGATATCATTAGTTTTTACACATGGGATTACTCCTGCAAGGGTCAATCACAACAAGTGTTTTATAAAAAAATGCATCTTGATGTTCCGTGCAATGCACGGATCTTGCTAGTACTCCTACACAAGCCTAAGTTGGTGATGCTGGTGTGTCTGCCATCCGTCGTTTCTGACCATTAGATCTACATCTAACGATTGTGAGGTAAGTTGTTGCCTTTTCTCACCGACATCCCACTTGTCTACCAATTTGTAGAAAAACCCATAATTAGTATCTTAAAACCAACCACATCCCTCCCTGACCTCACCAAAACAGCCGAAGGAATATATTCTAATTGAAACATAATATATCTCTAGTGACATATGTATATCAAAATTAGAGTGTTTTGTACCAAGTTTGTGAATAAGTATTATTCTAATTATGATTCGTTGCAATGGACATGAACATTGCTAGTATTTCCAACCATGCATTTCTTTTCCTATTATTCCATAATTTCGAGTTTTCCATCAAGATATTAGTCACTCATGGTTGATATTTACTTTCAATCATGTACACATATGCACTATGTAACTAGCCTTGCTTATTGGCTTCCAAAGCTTAACTTTCACTCCTACTTACAATATGTAGAGTATTTAACAAAAAACTACCACTTTCATCCAGCCCTAGGAGGAATCTATTGTACAAAAAATAGCAAAAACATACCCAAAATTTCTTAATCCACGCCAAAAACTACCTAGTACTCCTACCGATTAGGTTCATTTTAACCCATTTATGACAGGGTTGGCCCACATGTCCGTGCTGACGAGGCGGCTTAAACCAACACATTTTGTTTGACCGTTGACACGAGGGACCCACATCTGACCTTCTATCATGTTATTCCCCCTCAAATCATTATTTTTCCTGAACATTACTTCAAACAGTACTGATGTGTGTTCGTCGGTGGCGCCGGTGATGAGCGAGTTGGCCATCGCTTCGCCGGATGGGCCGGACGCCGCGCTGGCCTCCGCACGGGTTGGCAGGCTGGCCCGAGCGTGACTCACGAGTGAGCAAGCCGCCGCGCTGGCCTTCGCTCGAGCCAGATGGCTGGCCTTAGCGCGGCGCGTGCGAGCAAGCCGCCGCGCTGCTGTGCCAATCTAGCTAGCAAACCTTGCAGACAAGTAGCTGGACGGAGCTATCTTGGCTAGCTAGCGGTCGCGAGCATCAGACGGAGCTGGCATCCGGGCTGCCGCAACATGGGCTCCGCACCGCCGGCGGTTTTGACCTCACCTTCTGCCGGTGGCGGTAGCTGCGTCCAATGGCCGAGGATGACTAGGTGGATGGGCCGGAGGTAGGAGGTCACTCGAGGATTTTTGTTGGTAAGAGCATGTACAAGGTTGATAAGGTAGTCTTATCTTAAGTCTGCCACGTATGCAAGTGGTAGTAGTTTCTTGGCATTTTAGTGGTTTCTTGCATTATTAGAGCAAGTATAATAGAGCTGAGTCAGCGGGCTATAAGAAATAAACTACTACTACATGTTGGCTATAAGATGGGCTGTAGATGACATGGCACTGGCTTATAGCTAGCAGCTGGCTATACTTGTCGGTGTCAAAACCGGCGGATCTCGGGTAGGGGGTCCCGAACTGTGCGTCAAGGTCGGATGGTAACAGGAGACAAGGGACACTTTGTTTTACCCAGGTTCGGGCCCTCTCGGTGGAGGTAAAACCCTACTCCTACTAGATTAATATTGATGATATGGGTAGTACAAGAGTAGATCTACCACGAGATCAAGGAGGCTAAACCCTAGAAGCTAGCCTATGGTTTGATTGTGTATGAAGATGATTCTGTCCTACGGACTACAACCCTCTGGTTTATATAGACACCGGATAGGGTTAGGGTTACACAGAGTCGGTTACATTGGTAGGAGATCTTGAATATCCGCACGCCTAGCTTGCCTTCTACGCCAAGGAAAGAACCTTCCGGACATGGGACGGAGTCTTCAATCTTGTATCTTCATAGTCCTGGAGTCCGGCGGGAGGTGTAGTCCGGCTATCCGAACACCCCCTAATCCAGGACTCCCTCAGTAGCCCCTGAACCTGGCTTCAATGACGACGAGTCCGGCGCGCAAATTGTCTTCGGCATTGCAAGGCGGGTTCCTCCTCCAAGTTCTTCAAGAAGATGAATAACACCAAAAAAGTGTCCGGCTCTGCAAAACAAGTTTCCACGTATTGCCATATAGAGAATAATATTAACACAAATCAAATCTGCTGACGTATCCCGCGGTGCATCATAACACTGCGGCCAAGCCTTCTGTACGGAATATTTTTACTGTTCCACCGCTACACGTTTAACGAGGCGGTTTCCTTGGCACGTCTTATCGAAGCAGAGATCGTGCGCCCCTTTCAACGGGATTCTTATTAACATGGACGTGGGTAACCCAACCGCGCCATTTACCACGACGTTTGAGAGGCAAGTGAGTTTTATTAGGCAAGTGGGGACGCATAACCGCATCCGCCCATATAAGGGGATAAGGATCCACCTTTTTACTTACGCCTTCTTCCTCCTCTGCCTATCCATCCTTTGTGCTCTCGAGCTCCAGCGCCCAAGCTCGCACTTCCCATCTCGGCCTACTCCAGCAATGTCCGGAGCGGGTGGCAAGTGGATGGCCTCCTCCGTCATGGAGGATCAAGTAAAAAAGTTAAGGAAAGCCGGATACCTGTCCAAGGACATCCCACATCGGCTTCCTGAGGAAGGGCAGCTTATTCCTACCCCAAAGCCCCATGAGAGGGTAGTCTTTCTTCCCCACTTCCTCCGCGGACTGGGTTTTCCACTTCACCCATTCGTCCGGGGTCTCTTGTTCTACTACGGGCTGGATTTCCACGATCTGGCCCCGAACTTTATCCTCAACATCTCGGCGTTTATCGTCATGTGCGAGGCCTTTCTCCGCATCCGCCCCCACTTCGGCCTCTAGCTCCAGACCTTCAACGTCAAGCCCAAGGTGGTGTCCGGCACCCAGGCGGAGTGCGGAGGTGCTATGGCCGGCAAAATGGCCAACGCACTCTGGTTCGATGGCTCCTTTGTGGAGTCCTTAAAGGGGTGGCAGGCAGGGTGGTTTTACATCACCGAGCCACGCGACTCGAATTGGGTCGCGGCCCCTGAGTTCCGATCCGGACCCCCCACGCGGCTCACGTCCTGGAAAGAGACGGGCCTATCGTGGGGCAACGAAGAAGAAGTGACCGGACTGCAAACTTGCATCCGGTCCCTGATGAACAAGCCCATCCGGCATCTCAACATCATCCAGGTCATGCTCGTTCGCCGGATTCTCCTGTGCCAAGAACGGGAGTTCACTCTGTGGGAATTCGACCCGGCGCAGCACCAAACCCTTAATAGGCTCTTCGACACGACGTATGAAGACGTATGGAAGGTGCTAACCAAAGGCGCCGAGTGCCCCACATCCGCTTCCGAGGACCGCGGATACAGCTCGCAGCGCAACGCTGGCGAGGTAGGCTATTTATACCTTTCACAGGTTCGTTAAGCCTTTCTACATAGATTAACTCTATGTGGGATCTAAGAACTCCCTTTGCCTTTGACAGGCGTGGCTGAAGATAGCCGGACCAATCAACTGTCCGGCTAATCTGCCCGAAGACCCAGCCCCAGCTCTCCTAGAGAAGCTGCTGGCTCCGGCGCCCTATGTGGTGCCGGAGAAGAAGGTCAAGAAGAAGAAGACCACCAGGACTCGAAAGAGTGCCCGCAATGTGGTGGTGTTGAGCTCGTCATCTGGTGAGTCTGCGACACCCTCCTCTCGTGAAAACGAGGAGGAGGAAGAAGAAATACCTCCCCCTCCAACGGGGGAAGGAAAGAAGAGGAAGGCCGCCCCAGCGGGGGCGGCTACGGGATCCAAAAAGAGGAAGACCCCCACGCCGGACTACTCCCCCGACCCCTATGAGGACGAGGAGGAGCGGCCGGAAAGGACCAAGCGTCCGGTGACGTTGTAAGTATTCCGATACCAGAGTAACTCATGACATCCTTTCATTTGCACAACTTTCCCTTATGTTGAATGCAATCGTGCAGGCCGCCCCGGGCCGAACTCTTCGATTTGTCGAGTGGTTCCCTGGATTCATCGGACGTGAACTCTGTTCCGCCCGCTGTCTCCCCCTGCCAGGTAGACGACGCCGAAGTGGCGTCCCACCGAACTCCTGGGCAGAAGGAGGTGGTCCTGGAGGAGCCGCAAGGCAACCTCCCGGACTCCAGGAGTGGAGGGGACAAGTCCCCCAGGGCACCAAGTCCGGCTTTGTGCCGGACACCGCGCCGGACTCGACAGTCCCGGCCCGTGGTAGGCGAACTCCTTCCAAGAGGAGCAAGCCGTCTGAGCCGGCGACCTCTGCCCAACCAGAGGCGCCGGACAACTTGCTGGATGCGCTTGAAGGCGCCACCATCGATGAGGAGCACCGTACTGTTATGAGTACGGTGGTCCAGAAGGTTCAGTCTGCCAAAAGCGGATTGAACGATGCTTGCGCTAGCCTTCTAACAGGCTTTCAGGTAAGCAGTTACTATACTAGATTTATTGCCGCATAGACAGTAGCCCCTGATGCTCTGTTCGGTGTTCGAAAAGAAAAGCCGGATAGAGGATCTAATAATTATCGCAGGAGTCTAACAAAAAAGTCAAATATGCGTATGCAGGCTTCACTGCTGTGCACCGCCGCATTAACTGCGCAGGTGGATGTCCTTAAGAAGGACCTTGAGCGGTCCGAGCGAGAGCTCGGTCTTGCCCGAGGGTAGCTCAAGGAGAAGGAAGGTAAAAAAACCGTTAATAATAATAAAAATTTGCCTATGGAGAGGCTTGATTGCAGAAAATAACAGGTATACACTGCCTAATGTAGGGGCCGCGACAGAGGTGGCCACCCTGAGGCAGGCGCTTACCGAGGCCGAAAAGAAGACGGCCGAGGAGCGCATCGAACGAGAAAAGCTTGTGGTCCAATGCGGCGAGGTGCAGCAGAAGCTGCAAGACCTCATGGAAAAACATAAGGGTTTGGAGCTTGACGCGAAAACGCAAGCCACCGAACTCACCTCTGCCGTTGAGGCCACCAAAATTGCCAAGGCCGAAGCCCAGAAGGCCCTCCAAGAGTTGGAGGATGTAAAAAGGATAGCAGTGGGTAAGGCATTCTTAATGCAAAGTAGGAATATAAAAATAAAATACCTGTTTCTTACCCGAATCCGGAGTTCTCCAGGGGAATTTGTCGATCTTCCTCACAGCGCATCCGACACCGCCGCGTTCTACCGAGATGAACAGGGCACCTCGGTGGAGAGTGTGTTCTGGTCTCAGTATTCTGAGGCCGGACACCCTGTGCCCTTGAGTGATCAGCTGAAGCAGCTGGTCGAGCTCCACAAGGCGGCCGAACAGGCTATGAAGGGCCTTCTAGTTCGGCTGTGGCCTGGAGAGGCCCTGCCTGGGAGCTACTTTGGGCTAGTGCGGCGGCTGGTGCAGGCCTGTCCACGGCTTGAGGTCATCAAGCGCTCTGCCTGCATCGAGGGCGCCCGGAGGGCCCTCGCCCATGTGAAGGTACATTGGGGTAAGCTGAACGGCGAGAAGCTGGTGAAGGACGGGCCGCCGCCAGGGAAGGAATATCGCAAGCCCGAGAACTACTATGAAGAAGTTCTTGCCGGAGCCCGTCTTATTGCGGATGAATGTGCTAAAGATGTAATATTTCCATGGACTCGTTCGTTTGTATCCTGTGCGCTGAAAACTTGTTCATATGCGCTTTAAGCAATGCTTTGAATTTAAAATATTATTTTCGGTGCGGCCGTTTATCAGTAATTGAGAGATGGCGAGTCGTCAGCTTTCTCCCCCCATTCAACTAGTGCTGGGGTGTTCGGGATAAACCTGAGGGCTCTTGTTCCCATAGTTGGGTCCTTCGAGGGAGGCCCTCAGCACAACGAACCAGGCAATCGGACTATAATGCTTGAACACTCTCACTTAGCCATAGAACTTTATAATTTTAAATTTCGGCGAAGCCCCTAGTTCGGAAGGCCGAATTCGGGGCGCTATCCACGCCTTTAGCCGGATTTAACCAGCTCTCCGCTCAAAGCGGCATAAGCCTTTAAGGACTCGAAAAACCTCTCGAACAGCGACCGGTCTCACGCCCTATCATGACAGTCTGTTTTAGCTTTCTCCACTGAGGTGCTCACCCACATGACCTGGGGCACAATCGCAGCGGTTCTCCTAGTGCTACCTTAGCCGATAGAGCGGAACGTAAGGCACCAAAACATAGGAGCCGGGCAAACCCAACATATGACCAAAATCATGACTCGGAGCCGATGCATATAGTGCTATAAGTTCGGGGTGCCGCACTTGTGGAAGTGTACGGACTTCTCACGTCCAGATAAAAGGGTAATGAAGCCCCTGGCGTGGTTTGCCGTACCATGGTGTACGGGTGCGATCATGTTATGGGATAAACATATATATTCAAAAAAGGTGATGCAGAAAATAGACACAAAGCTATGCATTGTTTATAAAGAGGCTATTCGAAGCCGGACGATACAAGTAGTGCGATAAACAAAAAGAACTGGACTATTTGACATGTCCTGGCCAGGCGCAGGCCGCGGAAATTTGGAAACAGATATATCACTCGAAATAGAGACCACCTGAGAGTTCCGTAGTGCGGCGTAGCTTTGTCTGCTCTCCTAGGCCTTGTATCGTCTGTGCGGCAACAAGGCCGAACAGGTCATCCGAAATGTGGAGTCCTGAAAGTAAAAAAAAGAAAAAGAAAAAACCCGGCAGCCCCTAGTAGGCATGCCGTTAAAATGCCTCCTTCCCCTATGCCCATGGAATTTTAAGGGCATAACTGTGTACTCGAGGTACTAGCTTCGCGATGCTGCGATGGCTGGGGTCGGGGCCGTATTGCTACGCATGCTCCGAACATGCCAAGTGGTCTTGTTGCAGGTTACTCCGGGCGCGCTTTGCATTGTCCGGCGTTTTAGCGGCCGGACTGGAGAGTTGCCTTGAAAGGCTACTTTGTACTTCCGCTGCGAGGGTCGCCGTGTGCTGCTCCGTTGTGATGGAGCGTTCGGTGTTTCCGCTGACCGTAATTACTCCTCGAGGGCCTGGCATCTTGAGCTTGAGATATGCGTAGGGTGTAATAACCACTGCGGAACGGGACTATATCGAAGATTAACTCTTCGCTTCGGAAATTATCCGGAGATCCGAAGACCACATCAAGTGTTATTGAGCCTGTGCAATTGGCCTCTACACCTGGGATGACGCCTTTAAAGGTCGTCCTTGTGGGCTTGATCCTTGATGGATCTATGCCCATTTTCCGCACTGTATCCTGGTAAAGCAGGTTCAGGCTACTACCGCCGTCCATGAGGACTCTTGTAAGATGAAATCCGTCGATGATTGGATCGAGGACCAATGCGGCAAAGCCGCCGTGACGGATACTAGTGGGGTGGTCCCTTTGATCGAAAGTGATCGGGCAAGAAGACCAAGGATTGAACTTTGGGACGACTGGCTCCATCGCGTACACGTCCTGTAGCGCACGGTTCCTTTCCTTCTTAGGAATATGGGTCGCGTATATCATGTTCACCATCCGCACTTGCGGGGGAAACCCCTTTTGTCCTTTGTTGTTCGGCGGCCTGGGCTCCTGCTCGTCATCGTTGTCCAGCCCCTTGTTTTTATGTTCGGCTCTTAACTTGCCTGCTTGAACACCCAACAATCTCTGTTGGTGTGATTGGCTGGCGTTTCGGGGGTGCCATGAATCTGGCACGAGCGGTCGAGTATTCGGTCCAAACTGGATGGGCCCTAGTTATTCTTTTTGGATGGCTGTTTCCGCTGACCGGATTTATAGCCTCTGAATCCGGCGTTTACTGTCGTATCCTCATTGCTGTCACTGCTAACGCGGCGCTTTTGATTGTTTCAGCGTGACTGCCATTTTTGTCCTTGGTATCCGGATTACCGGTCTTCTTTGATAAGTTGTTGCTATGAGCTAGCCAGCTGTCTTCGCCCGTGCAAAAGCGGGTCATGAGTGTCGTGAGGGCTGCCATGGTTTTCGGCTTTTCCTGTCCTAGGTGCCGGGCAAGCCATTCGTCGTGGATATTATGCTTGAAGGCCGCTAGGGCCTCTGCGTCCGGACAGTCGACTATCTGATTTTTCTTTGTTAGGAACCGTGTCCAGAATTGCCTGGCCGATTCGTATGGCTGCTGAATTATGTGGCTTAGGTCATCAGCGTCCGGTGGTCGCACATAAGTGCCCTGGAAGTTGTCAAGGAATGCGGCTTCCAGGTCTTCCCAAGAACCAATTGAATTTGCTGGCAAGCTGTTAAGCCAATGCCGAGCTGGTCCCTTAAGCTTGAGTGGGAGATATTTGATGGCGTGCAGGTCGTCGCCGCGTGCCATATGGATGTGAAGGAGATAATCCTCGATCCAAACTGCCGGATCTGTCGTACCATCGTATGACTCGATGTTGATGGGTTTGAAACCCTCTGGTATTTGATGATCCATTACTTCGTCTGTGAAACATAACGGGTGTGCGGCACCCCTGTACTGGGCTACGTCACGACGCAGCTCGGAAGAGCTGTGCTTGTTGAGTTCGGCCCGGCCGTAGTTATTGTGTCCGGACTGAAAATCGTCACGTGTTGGGCGTCCGCGCGATCCATAGATCGATCTTGTCCGCCTTGCTTTGTCTTCAAGTACGTCTCGCAGGTCTGGCTCGTTTCCTTGTGCCCTAGCCGAACGGCCCCGGGGCATGTTTGGCTTGAAATTTCGACGGGCCTCTCTGTCGCGGCCGCGAGGTGGCCGGTCTGCCATGTCATTTGCTTCCTCCTCTGATTGGGGGAGCGACCTGCGCTTAGGGTAATTTTTGGAGTGGCGCCCGAGTTCGTACTCTTCGGCCGCAAGGACGTCTGTCCATCTGTCAGATAGCAAATCTTGATTAGCCCTAAGTTGTTGCTGCTTTTTCTTTAGGCTGTTGGCCGTGGCAATAAGCCTGCGTTGAAAACGCGCTTGTTTGGCAGGGTCTGATGGTATGACGAATTCATCGTCGTCGAGGCTTGCCTCGTCTTCGGAGGGAGGCATGTAGTTATCGTCCTCAACCTCTTTTTCTGCCGCTTCCTTATGAAGGCCGGCTTCTCCATCTTCCCGTGCTGAGTCTTGTCGTGGTTGGTGTTCTTCGGCGGTATTCGGGGTAGAATTATCCCCCGTGCCGGAATCACCGTTCTTGCTTTGGCGGGATTTAGAGCGGTGCCGCTGACGCCGGCGTTTGGGAGGCTTTCTCGAGGTGCCGTCCACCGCTGTTCCATCGCCATCTCCGTCTTTCAGAGCGTCCACGATGTATATGTCATATGACGAGGTGGCGGTCCAGCGCCCTTCAGGTGCTAGTTGTTGTTCGTCTCCTCCTTCGTCGTCCATACCGTCGAAGTCTTCGGAGCCAAAATCGAGCATGTCGGTTAAATCGTCGACAGTGGCTATTAAGTGGGTGGTGGGTGGGTTTTGAATTTCTTCATCGTCCGTATCCCAACCTCGTAGACCATAATCCGGTCTGGGCTCTCCTGATAAAGAGAGAGACTTGAGAGAATTCAGGATGTCACCAAAAGGTGAGCAGTGAAAGATGTCCGCGGCGGTCAACTCCATTATAGGTGTCCAATCAGATTCGATCGGCGGGGGCTTGGAAAGCCCGGAGTTCGGAGAAGAATCCGGCTCCTTGGAGTCATGGGCGACGTGGAGTGCGGGACCGGCGTTCGGCTCGATCGCCTTTAACGTCGCAGCCCCTGAGGTGACGTCCAACCGTTCTTCCTCGACGAGCGCAGCGGGCTCCAAATCAAGGATCGGGGCCGGAGCGTATGCGGCCTCCAGGACACTGTTCGGGAGCAGAGCTATATCATGCCCTTCTCGACAGTGTGGCACGCTTGGCTGTGGCTCGAATCCGTCGAAGATCAAGTCTCCGCGGATATCCGCCGTGTAGTTTAAGCTTCCAAACCTGACTTGATGGCCAGGGGCGTAGCTTTCGATCTGCTCTAGATGGCCAAGCGAGTTGGCTCGCAGAGCGAAGCCGCCGAAGACGAAGATTTGTCCGGGGACAAAAGTCTGACCCTGGACCTCATCGCCGTTGATGATCAAAGGAGCCATCGAACCTAAAGGTGACGACACAGAGGAACTCTCAATGAAAGCACCAGTGTCGGTGTCAAAACCGGCGGATCTCGGGTAGGGGGTCCCGAACTGTGCGTCAAGGTCGGATGGTAACAGGAGACAAGGGACACTTTGTTTTACCCAGGTTCGAGCCCTCACGGTGGAGGTAAAACCCTACTCCTGCTAGATTAATATTGATGATATGGGTAGTACAAGAGTAGATCTACCATGAGATCAAGGAGGCTAAACCCTAGAAGCTAGCCTATGGTTTGATTGTGTATGAAGATGATTCTGTCCTACGGACTACAACCCTCCGGTTTATATAGACACCGGATAGGGTTAGGGTTACACAGAGTCGGTTACATTGGTAGGAGATCTTGAATATCCGCACGCCTAGCTTGCCTTCTACGCCAAGGAAAGAACCTTCCGGACACGGAACGGAGTCTTCAATCTTGTATCTTCATAGTCCTGGAGTCCGGCGGGAGGTGTAGTCCGGCTATCCGAACACCCCCTAATCCAAGACTCCCTCAATACTATTAACCATGCTCTTAGGGGTTTCTTGTAAGGAACAATGTACGTACTACTAGCGACAAAAGGCGATTCTAGGTTGCGTTATACTCCAACGAGTACTACTAGTGGTCGAGGGAGTGTATATCTCGTTTTGTGGGTTCGATCCCGGTCGAACGCACGGCGGCCTTTTAAAAAAATAGTATACTACTACGCTTCGCTGCGAGCCAATATTTTACACGGGTAGTTTGAGTTTTGAAGTCAAACGGACGTGCGGCCCCACAATCTGGGTGCACTCGATAGCCTAGCCACGCGAATGGGTTTTCCTTCCCAGCATCCCGTGGCTCGCGTGCTGGCCCTAGCCGCGCCTCACTTGCAGCTTCCAGCTAGTAGCATATTTAAACTAGCGCCTCCCAATTAAGCCCGAGGAGCCGGAAAAGCCTGGCGGGGCATTGGGAACTGTGCAATATGGCTCTGTACGTAAAGTGCTCTACTACTACTCTGTAGCTTGTGGCGTTGCATGCATGGACTTCACTCCATTATCGGCTCTACTATAAAAGAAATTCCTCTTGACGTGTTTTTTTTTGAAACGGAGGCAAAAGCTTTGCTTCATCTCATTCATAAAGAAGGAACTACTAACAAAGTTCGACGAGATCCATTACACCTCCACAAATGGAAGCGAAAAGCCTAGTCTCGCTGTATCAAATAACTCAAATGTTCTGCCCCCGCAGTAACCGTCGCTGATAAACAGGCTGCTAGTGTGTGCGTGAGAGGAGCGCCTGAGTAGGCCAGCTACGTGAGAGGAGCGGCTGAATAGAGCACCGAGAGTACCCACTAGGCCACTACGCAGGTGTACTTCCCCTACATTGATAGTACAGCGATGGTTCTAGAGAACAGTAGTACCCTCCACTTCCAACTGTAGCTCCATGGCCCTGAGATTCAAGAGTTCAAAACTGGTGCACTATACAAGACTAGACTAGAAGTACAGTACTCCCTCCTTTCCGGTTTATAGGGCTCATCTCAAAATTTTAGTTTTTCCATTTTATAAGGCTCAATTTGGTTGTTTCCCATCACATGTTCAGATTCCAAGGTGCATTAAATCATTGCATGCAAGTTTTAAGAGAAAATTGACCAATGAATGTAATTTATGCATGCATGCATTGCAATTAATGCATTGGTAAACATACTTTTTTTAGGAAAACAAGAGCATTAATTGGGTGCTTTTTTGAGGAGTAGTTGAGAAAAGTAGTACTAGTACTGCTACAGTACGAGTACGTACTCCTCCATCACATAATGTACGACGTTTTTTGACACTAGTTGGCGTGTACAAAAAATGGCAAAAACATACCCAAAATTTCTTAATCCACGCCAAAAACTACCTAGTGCCAAAAGTTTCTTACTAGTGCTATTATTTACAGTATAACGCAATCCCATAACGTTCCATAATGCTAGTACTAGTACTCCATGGTACCAAAAACTACTACCTAGTGCCAAGAATTTGTTACTAGTGCTATTATTTAGAGTAGTAAATAATCGCCTCACCCTTCGCTGAGGAACGATCTACAGTTGGAAGGGACGAGGCCCTGCGGTTACTATGCTCTTATCTCCTCCTCGCCAGTTCCCCTCCCCCCGAAGAGAAGGCAGTTCGTCGCTGCTCCCATGGATTCGCTAGGCGGTTCTCCTCGTCGTCGGGGCTGGGAGACCTTGGACGACGATTCTCTGGGAGAAATCGCACGCTGCTCCGACGTCCTCACCGCCGCAAGACTCGGTGCTTCCTGCACCAACTTTTTCAAGATGCTGCTTAAACAGGCTTGGGAAAAGGCCATGTTTGTTGGTCTTCCATGCGTCCTCAAGGAGAAGGTTCTTCTATGGGACAATTCTTCGAACAGTCCACCGCTCCCTGGCCATGGTTGCACGTTGACTCCGCTAGAGTTGACGACGTTGAGAGGTAGTCGGATTTTATCCGATGAGCAGGACAGTAATGGAGTTTGATCATGTAGTACTTCGTTATTCCATTTCCATCCCGTAATTTCTCCGCTGCCCACCGTCTTATATATAGGTCTGGTTCGGTGCCAACGAAGATTGGCTTGCATACCTCTGGCCGGATACCACCATGATTTTGCACAACATCCACAGCAGTGCGGCCGTTCCGGTAGACCTCTTCTCCACCATTGGGATCGGCCTTCCGGACTGGCTGGGCAAGAATACGTATGATGATGCCTACATGAGATTGAAGAACATAGCAATTGCGGACCCGCCGACAAAGCGACGCGGCTATGACGATTACTATCTCATCGCGGTGTTCGACATAAGGATTGCCATCAATGCAGGAGGCAGTAACGGCAGAGGCTGGCGCATGTTGGCAGCGGCAGATTTGTACCCCTACACTTTCTAAGACGCCGTGCGCCATCTAGGCTGCATCTTCTCGGTGACAAGCCAGGGGACTTGTTTCATCTAGTTGACATCCTACGGTACGGGAGATTACAAACGGAATGCACAAACCATCATTTGCATCCCTAACGGTACTCCATTATTTTGCAGGGACCAGTCATCCCCCGATCTAAATAAGATCGTTGATCCTGGATGTGCATTTGCATCCGCGATTCGGTCTAACCTGGAACCTTGTAGCTGACTTTGGCATATTGGGATGAACTATCTTAGCAGTCGTTACCCATGGTACCACTGATGTGCAACATGGTCACATAATCTACCACGATCAGACTGTCACCATATACCCAGGTATTCCATTTTTAACCCTCTCGCCTTCTCTTTCATTGTTGTACTAGTAGTATACTTTGTAGTACTAGTAGGAGTACTTTTTACCTTGGAGGACGCATATAGCTAGCTAGGCCCTTGAAGACTTGAACCCACTAGCTGCCACCATTTTTGTTTTTCCATGTCTTACTATCTCATCCATGTAGCCAAGAGTGGCTATATATAATAATCCGCTTATTTTACTTCCTCCATACCGGAGTAGTACTATTTGCTGCACAGTATTACTGACCGCCACATTTTAGCACAACATCATTATGCATGGACCTTGACTATGTACGTCACCATGTGTCCAGATCTGGGATGCCGCGTGTACCAGATGAACGGCGCCGAGTTCGACCCCCGTGATGCTACGTGGGTGCCGAGGAACACTCTTGGAAAGTACTTGCTTTTCATCGGGGACAGCTACCCCATTGTGAAGCGGATGCCACCTTCCGTGCACCACACAGAAGGCCTGCCGTTCATGAAGCATGGTTGTGTCTTCAGTGCGCACCGCCGGATGAACGACATGCTGGGACACGCTATCCCTGATTTATGCCGCTTCAGCTTGGATGAGTCTCCATCGTGTGGAACCGGACTAGAAAGCTGCGACAATGATACCCGTTGCCCACCGCTATGGACCGTGCCATCCATGAAGAACACCTGGGACTGGAACCTGGAGGAGGACATGTAGCCCATCTATAACCTGTAAGTGGAGTACGGTAATTGTGAACGGTAGCGCTGTGAATATATGTAGACTAGTCGTGCACAAATTTATCACATGAGTTGGAGATGAACTTGTGTGGCATAATTGAATTTGTCCTTTAGAATTTATTACTAGTAAATGTGTTATGTCTACGTGCAACTTGTGTGGTTGTTGCACGGGCTCCAACACGCTCTTTGAGAAAAAAAAGGTGGCACAGCTTTGGATATACGTGACGTGGCGGCATCATACAGTAGCATCGTTCACTATAGTTGTACTAGTACACTCCTACTAGGACGACAACTCCTATAAAACCTTGCGCTTGGCTCTCTGCCTCTTCGAGAGGTTCAACAGTTCGTACTCGTGTGAACCTTGCACTTGGCTCTTCACCTCTTCGGAAGGTCCAACAATGATGATACTACAGTACAATATGCTTCTGGCAATCTGACACCGATTGAACTGCTATACGTCCACCGTGAGGGCGAGGGCGAGGGAGAGGGAGAGGGAGAGGGAGAGGGAGCTGTAGTCAAAACCCTCTCCTCGTCCTGCGAAACACCGCGCGCGTGGGTGAGGGAGAGGCGTGGTAAGCAAGCTTCTCCTCATTCGGCGAGTTGACGGGACACATCAAAGTAGTACTAGTACTAGTAGTAGTAGTCCATACTGCGTCCTTTTCGATTAGGATTAATTTGAAACGAGAAAAATACACTGGCGGTCAATGTATGTAACAGTACGCTCTTTACGGTCACTATATATAGTTTTGCGGCGATTATGCGATCACTAGCTCATCGTAGAGCACCGTATTGCACCCTACTGACCGGCCACATAGTCGACGTGGCACTTTGTTGACTGGTTAAATTGTCACCTGGTTTCTGGGTCCCACCTGCCAGTTGGCAGAGCAAAGAAATCAGTTAAACAAAACTTTACGTAGGCGCGACACGAGTCCAACCCTTGCGCGTGAACCGCCCTGGCTGTGTATGTGAGTGCATGCACATGTCCTCCCTCGGTCTTCCAACAAAGAGTGTACTACATGATGCACATCTACACTTCCAATGCATTTAGCCTTTAATCTACTAAATCGATATTGATTGACTAATGCACCAACTTGTGCTGTAGGTATAGGCTACATGTCTATCCTTAATTACAGCATGCAACGGCCTTCATTTGATCTTCTTATCTCAATGGTCGCATGCACACATAAGTCTGCTACTTTTGGGCATTAATTATGCCCTGGTCAATGTGTAAATCTCTAAATGTACAGTCTTTCACGGACATAGGGAGTAGGTTGAGCACTTGAGTGTGAGCGTGTGTGTTGCGTCGTGTGCTGTGTGCCGCATGGGTGCGTGAGTGTTGCGTGCGTCCATGTGTACGTGTGAGTGTTGCATGTTGCATGCATGCAAGCATGGGGCTTACTCCCTCCCATTGACATGTTCATATTTCAAGCTTCCTCTGTTCCCTCCATATGGTGATACTCCCTCTGTTCCCAAATATAGTACAAAGTTGAGTCATCTATTTTGGAACGGAGGGAGTAGTACGGAGTAAAAGCCTCCCTCTGTTCTCAAATACGGAGTATTTGTCTTTCTACAGATTTCAACAAGTGACTAGGTACGGAGCAAAATGAGTGAAGTGAGCGTAGAGGCATAGGGATACTGTAGTAAGGAAGTCCTTGCGATCCATTTATTCCCCATCTCGGTCAGAGAGAACTATTCAACTAGTCTTCATAGTGAAGTGACAATACACGCTGCAGCAGATGGGACACGTAATTAATAAGCTGAACCAGCGTGTTGGTGTTACTAAATCAGCCTTAACCACTACTGCCATCATGTTTGCCAGTAGATCACGCTTCCGCAAATATGCCTACGCACCTCTGTCCTCCATTAACTGACATATGGGCCTTGTTGTGGTAGACCCACATGTCATCGGTGTAACTATTTACACTCCGAAGGACGGTATATCCTGGTAGTAGTACTAGTAGAATTGAGATTGAATGCACTTTCTTCCCCGTCTTCCACTCTTCTTCCTCCTCTCTTCTTCTTCCTCCTCTCTTCCCCATCGTCGGCCGCACACCATTTACCCCCGCTCACTGCTCGCCCGCCCTCGCCATCTTCCTTGGTAGCTCGCGTGTACCATATCCCCCCGCTCACTACTCGGCCACACGAGGAGAAGCTTCTTCCCTCGCCCGCCCGAATCCACTTCCCCGCTGGCTCGCAGGAATCGAAAACCCCAATGGCATAACCGACTGACACGCAGAGCCGCGATTGGAATTCCCTCCCCGATGTTCTCTTGGAGCAGATCTGTAGTCGTATGGACCTACTCAGCACCGTCTGTCTGGCCGCATGCTCGGTGTCTTTGTACCGTCTACTCGTCTGCAACCGGCCGGCTCTTTTCAAGACACCCTGCTTGCTGATGCCCGATCCTCGCAGGTGGCCCAAACACCGACTTGATGATCCTACGGAGGTTGCCGTGGTACCCCTCGACATGCTACCACTACCCGTCCACCTGCCCTTCATGCGCGGCCACTACTGGGCGGGCATGAAGGCCAACTGGGTCGTCCTCATCCACCAATCTGGTAGTCCATGGCGTCTCATGGATATCTACACCCAGCGAGAGATCACCCTTCCATCTTTGGATACCGCCACCATCGAGCCTCGCGGCCCGCCGGACACTCCTGCCTACTACGCACGAGACGCATCAAGCTTTTGGCTCGACCTCTGCTTGCAAAAAGTTGTAATCTACGAAGTGCCCACACCATCAGAAGAATACATGGATTACAAGCTCATTGCCTTGTTCAACATGGGATTAGTCTATCTGGAATCCGGTCACCATACATGGTTATGGCTCATCATCAATCCTGTTGAGGAAACATTTCTGTCTGATGCTATAGTGCACGATGGCATCATTTACGCGGTCGACGCACAGATTGGCTACCTATACTGGTGGAATCTATCGTCGTGTAATTGTTCTACCTCATCTCATCTTTACCTTATGAATACGACTGCCTGTTCATTTGTTACAAATTTAGAATGCATAGCATGTCTATAACCACATCATTGCTATATGTTCCTCTCATTTCCTAGATTTTTATGACCACACATGTTATTGTTAGAGTTTATATGAGAACAATTGGCATCTAATGATTGTTAGAATACATATTATGAGCATGACATCATGATTGCTATATGTTACTCTCGTTTACAAGATTTTTATAACAACGCATGTTATTGCTTAGAGTTGATATGAGAACATTAGTAGTAAGTGCTATGGTAGAATATGAGTAGGCGCTATCATAGCTGTTTTCCTCTCATTGTTACATGATGTTTGAACCATGACATATTGCTAGAATATGAAAGCCATTGGCTTATTTTTTTTAACTTGGGGTATGATTATGACCACGGCATTGCAATTCTCTTTCTATGATATGTGTCACTGTTATAATAATCTTAATTCCACACATACTCTGAACATGATTGTTCATTTTTGTCCTTTTGGTCTCCAATTTGAATTGTTGCAGCAGACGCAAATGCGCTGGCCTTCATGATTCCAGGACCTGGAATCATACCAGCCGATGGGTGGTGGTTTATCGCTCGTTCAGTTGACGGCGGTCATTTGATGCTCATTCGCATGTACTAAATTGACCAAACCATTACATCAAACCACATGCAGTACAACGCGTGGGGCGTTCGTGACATTGATGGCTATGGCTGCTTCGTGTTCGAGAAAGAACCCAGCTCCGTTGGGATAAGCGTATTCAACTGGAGGCGGGTTTACAGCCTCGGCAACCACTCCTTGTTCCTCGGGCTCAATTATCCGATCATCCAACCAATCATCGATCATATCACCGGCGATGATTACTGTGCTATGCAACTTCCATTCGCGAGGGGGGGCTGTGTTTACACATCATACCATGGGTTTCATAAATCACCATATCCAGAGATTCGTCGACACAGCTTGTTGCCAGATAATCTTCAGTGTGTGAAAGGCATCAAGCTTCCATGCGATGGATGGCTTTTGCAAACCCGACATGCGTCGATGTGGTTCATGCCAACAGCAAATATGCACAACTTGATTCGTGCTGATATCTAGACTGAGCCATGTACTCTGCTGCTGTAGCACGACCCTCTTTTGTTGGATATTATGTATTGTTGTTAGTTTGAAGCACTCCTCTGGTTTGAAGGATAGATACCTTCCTGGGATCAAGTGCATCCTAACTCACCTACGTAGGATGTACTGATAATGATGATGGAGATGTTGTGCAGAAGCCATATATATATATATATATATATATATATATATATATATATATATATATATATATATATATATATATACATATCAGTTAGGCTTCAAGTGCGTACTTAGTTAAACCTATGTATAAATTGTGACACTAAATACGACTAGTAAGTAGTACAGTAGCAGTACTAGTATACGTCGGTCAAATTATTCATTATGTCCACACATTGAATTGACGTGACAACAGGCTGCGCGTGAGGTGACACAAGAATCCCGGCGGCGTGTTCGGGTATTCTGGAATTACTGATGCAAGTCGAAGAAGGATTGGCCCAACCTGAGAAACTTGAGGCCAAAGTGAGTGCTGACAGCGCGAGATTTCAGTCTCTCATCGATTTGTTCATACCAACCATCGACAGCGAGCACGGCATATGTTACACCCAACCTGAGAAACTTCTAGGTAAGACACCGATCGGCCGTCTACTTGCACAAACATATTCCTTTGTTTATAGCTCTATTTTTCCTTTTACACGTAGACCTGGTGAAGCAATTACAATTTGACAGTTAATAAAAAGTGAAACAAGTGACTGCAACATGCCAAAGATGTTATGAAAATGCCAACTAGGTACACTAAAACCTGTATTCCACAATACTGCATGTATCACACTGAGTGGCCGGATGCATTTCTTCCAGCGCAATTCCAGGGTGTTCAAAAGGGGCGCGTGGACGCGTCGCAAGATACAGTCAGAGTGCGGCATGCACGCGATGTGGCACAAGACCGACAATACCTTGCCGGTGATGGTCAACGGCCGGCAGACGGGCAGCAAAAAAGGTTCTGGTGCTGCACACCAACAAGAACTTCGACCAGTAGAGGACCAACTGGGTGATGCACCAGTACCACCTCGGGGACCTGGAGCAAGAGAAGGAGCGGGAGCTGGTCCTCTGCAAGATTTTCTACCAGACGAACACTAGGGCCAGGAGTAAAAAGATTATAAGTTAGTTTGGTATTGGTAGTTGTACTACCTTATCGTCCGCAAGTTGGTATTGTTGTTAACGATCTTTTGGTATGAACTTGCGTTTGCTTCCAACCATCATGCCAAGGGTTGACGTGGATATAAAGCTGAATCATTTTTTTCGAAACGAATTTTCAGGCACCTGATTTTTATTTGATGGGTAGCATAAGCACCCGCCGTTCGAATTCCCAGTTCTCTGATTTTTTCGAAACAAGTGCATGCACTTATTATCACGATAAAAAAACAATATCCGTGCTGCATCCCAGTTATCAGTCTGTACTTGCAGAATTCTCTCGTTTATTGAGCACGTATATTGTTTTTTCAGGTCGAGCAAGTTTCAACTGGGCTGTAGATTGCCAGGGTTGTTTTGTTTTTAACAGGACCAGCCCATGACGACGAGGCACAAAGATCCAGCAGGTATCTACTGGCCTCTGGCCCGCCAGCGTTAGTTATATTTTGTCTTACAACATCCGCAGGCAGTTTTTTTACTGAATCAAACACACAACCCAGTTCTATTTTCCTCTTAAAATGCATGTCCTACATCTATTTTCTAAGCTCTACCTATAGTTTTACTAGTTCGTATACACGTATCATTATATTGAAAACACATAAAATTCCCTTTTCATATTTACATCCTTATTTTTGTTGTTTTTTCCCACCCAGCGCTGATTTTTTTACCACTGGTTTTCCCTTAAACCAACTAAATTTGTCCCACGTCTTATTTTCTTAAAAAAACAAAACGATTTTTTTGGCAAATCAATAAGTTCTTAAAAAAATGTTTATCATTTCGGGATTACAACAGTTCAGACTCCACCGAAATATGAAAAATAAGGTTGGACTTTTTGACCATGGTCCTAGGCAGAAAATGGGCTGTAATAAATTACTTAAGAATTAGCAAATGGGCTGCAAATTATAAAAAATAGCAAATGGGCTTTATGTTGTGTGCCACAGATTTGGAGGCTGACTTGTGGGCCTACTAAGTTCATGCATACACAAGGTTTCTCAAAAAACAAACTTAGTCAACAATTGACTCTACCAGCGTCAGACCGTTAGATGTCAATCTAACGGCAATCGTGCTACTTCAGTCTCTGATCCTCCTGCCCCAGTCGCCCAAACCAGCACCATCGGAACCGCCTGCTCCTACCTCCCGTGGCCGGCAGTGCTGCTGGGAAGGCCTCACAGCCCCATCATACTCGCATCCCTGGCCTGTCTATCCCTCTACTCACCCACACCTCCTGTTATTTTCCGGCGACGGCAGCCGAACCAGTCAACCCTCATACTCTCCACCGTGTGGGCAGCCACTGCCGTGTCTTCCCCGGCTCCGTGTCGTTCCCTTCGTAGGCCTCGCCATTGTCCACCGCCTTGGTGCTCTCGGCGCGGCGTAGTCAACGATGTCCATCCAACGGCCGTAGTGCTTCTTCAACCTCTGGTCTTCTTGCCCCAGCCGCCCAAAGCAGCGCCGGTCATGCCGCATGCTCCTGCCTCCCGTCGCCGACTGTGCTGCCACGGAGGCCTCACCGTCGCCATACTACTCCCACCGTTGGCCAGGCCATCCCTCCACTCACCCACTCCCCCTGTTATTCTGCGGCGACGGCAGCCTCACACCGCAGCCAAACTAGTGAACCCTCGTACTCCTCTCCGCGTGGGCATCCACTGCCGCGTCTTCCCCGGCTCCACGTCGTCCCCTTCCTAGGCCTCGTCGTCGTCCATCGCCTTGGTGCTCTTGGCGCGGCGTGGTCAACGTGGTCAACGACATTCCATCGGAAGAGTACTGTACGTGGAGAGGCTGACAGCTGGGTCCACGGCCACAGCCCAGTTTTTTGTGATTTGCCAAGTAAGTCGCTTTGTCAGGCCTGTTGGGCTGCAAATCTTTCAAGACGAGGAGGAGAGCCTTCATTCGGCTGGCCGAGAATATGGCCCATCAGTAATGAGAAATGGGCTGTACATTTTTAAAACACATCAAACCGGCAATTAGTTTCAAATATCTTTTTTTCATTTCGAGATTTGAAATTGCATTAATTTTTATGCGTGGAGAATTTGTTGGATTTTATATTGATATACATTTATTTTTGAAATCAGTTTGAATGTGAGTCGAAATTTCGGGATTAAAAACAGTTCGGACCGCACCGAAATATGCAAAATTTCGTATAATTTTTTAATCGTGGCCACAATATGGGTTGTAATGCTAATAAAAAGAATATGGGCTCCAAAAAAACCTTAATAATTAGCAAATGGGCTGTAAATTATTAGAAATAATGGCAGATGGGTTGTATGCTGTTTCCCACAGATTTCAGGCTTTCCTAAAAAAAGGTTGACGCACAAGCAATGACTGTTGGATGGCCATCCAACGGCCATCGTGCTTCTTCAATCTCTGCTCTTCCTGCTCCAGCCACTCAAACAGACGCCGGCGGGACTGCCTGCTCCCTCCTCCCCGCGGCCGGCTCTGCTGCCGTGCAGGCCTCACCACCCCACTGTACTCCCATCGCTGGCCTAGCCATCCCTCCACTCACCCACACCTGCTGTTATTCTCCGACGACGGCAGACAAACCAGTAAACCCTTGTACAGTCGTACTCCCCTCCGCGTGGGAAACAACTGCCGAGTCTTCCCTGCCTCCGTGTCGTTCTCTTCCTAGGCCTCGCCGTCGTCCACCGCCCCGGTGCTCTCGACGCGGCCTGGTCAACGTGGTCAACGACCGACATGCATCTGAAGTGGACTTTAGGTGGAGAGGCCGACAGCTGGGTCCACGGCCGCACGCAAGGAAATGCCTCCTTATTGTGCGCAAAATAATGATTCCTCCACCTTGTAAGTGCATCTAGTGCCCCTTAGTGATTTTGGTGTATTGAAGACTTATAGGTTAAGGATCCAATGTGTTTATGAGTGTACACAGGACTATAAGTCTATGAGGAGTTTGATATTTACAGAGAAAGTCGACCCCTAAAAATGAAGTTCTTCAAGTGAAGACTTTGATATTCTGAAGACTTTCTAAAGACTTTGAAAGTGAAGAAATTGGTGTGACTTTGAAGACTTGGTATTCATCCGAGGAACATGAAGCGTGAATACTTTTGTTTTCGTAGTTTCATTTTCTCTTTCTTGAGTCATAGGAAACACCATACTGTTAAAGGGGGTCGAGGAAATACTAAGGAGAAATTTCCATGTGATGCTCAACTCAAATCCTACACCTACCAATCCCTTCGAGTGAAGCCATTGGAAATCTCATACAGTTCAGTCAATTTCTTTAGTGACAGAGACGCAGTTCTTCTGGTCACTGAGCACTTTGCTCTGACTGAGGAGTTAGGAATTCGCCAGTGCGGATTGCCTACACTGTGAGGAACATGATAGCCCTGAGGAATTTGAGAGTAAAATTTCCGACTGTTGCTGTGCTGCGCGCCAGCTGTCCCAAAATATCTTATCCACCTAACGGTCATATCATTGAAGGGCATTTTTGTCTTATCATGTCGGGCTGCTCCCTAGGCTATAAATAGCCGCCCCCTACAACCACTAGCTGGTTGGCTGCTCCGAGAGAACTTGACACTTGTCATTTGAGAGCAACCCATCCTCCGAGGACTTTGAGCGAAAATCATCAAGTGAGGAAAATCCAAACCCAAACCCAAACACCTACAAACCCAAAGTGATTGAGCATCACTAAAGAGATTGATCCTGCGTGGATCCGATGCTTGTTACCTTTGAAGACTGTGCTTCTTCCAGATGGTTAGGCGTCATGGTCTAGAGCATCCAAGAGGAATTGTGGATCGCCGAGTGACCGAGTTTGTCAAGGTTCGGAAGTCACCTGAAGACTTACCACGAGTGATTGGACGAGGACTGTGTGTCCTTAGTTCAAGGAGAATACGGTGAGGACTGTGTGTCCGGGACTAGGTGTCCTCGAGTTTAAATACTCAGCCGCTCCAACCAGATGTACAACTGAGACAGCAGTTGGAACTGGTCTACCAAATCACTGTCTTCACCAAGCTTACTGGTTCTATTTCCTCAACACTTTCATTTCTTCATTACTGTGTTGTCTGTTTGTTCATATCTGTGTTTGAAGACTTTGACTGAAGACTTTCTCAATTTCCTCAGTTTAATTTCTTCAGTCTGTTTGTCTTCATCTTGTGCTATCCTGTGTTTACGCTTTCTGTACTCTGTGCTTGTCTTCATTTCATCATGATGATCATGCATGTATTCTGCTATGTTTACTTCTGAGTACTTATTCCGCTACTAGTAGTTCTTCACTAAGGAATTTCCTCACTAGCAAATTCCTCAGTGAAGAATTTCATAAAAATCGCCTATTCACCCCCCCTCTAGTCGATATAACGCACTTTCAATTGGTATCAGAGCAAGGTACTCCCTTGTTCTGTGTGATTTTGGTTTAACCGCCTGGAGTTTTAGTTATGTCGACCGCAGGTATGATCAAGGTCTCTGCTGGGTGTCCTACCTTTGATGGGACGGACTACCCCTACTGGAAGAACAAGATGTGCATCCATCTTGAGGCAATTGATAACGATCTCTGGTACGTTGTGGAAAATGGTGTTCCCTCCGTCTCACCCTCACTGAACGCTACCGATGTGAAGAGATTCAAGCAACTCGATTCCCAAGCGAAGAATATCATATGTGGCCATCTGTTTAAAGGACAGTACGGTAGAGTGAGTGCTTTGGAAACTGCTAAGCTTATCTAGGATAGGCTGTCCAAGGTCAATGAAGGAGTTTCAACTCAGCGTGACTCTCGAGTTGATGTTCCTCGCAATCTCTTCAACCGCTTCAAAAGACTCGACAATGAAAATGTTTAGCAAACCTTCGATCGCCTCACTGACATCTCAAATGAGCTTCAAGCACTTGGTGCCACTGACATCACCGACCATGAGGTGGTGAAGAAATTGCTGAGATCGCTTGATTCTTCATTTGATACTTTGGCACTGATGATACAAGACCATGGTGATTACAAGTCACTTGACCCCGCTGATATCCTCGAGAGGCTAAACACTCATGAGTTCTAGCTTGCTGAAAAGAGAGATCTCTATGGTTCGAACTATGGTAGATCACGTGCACTGAAGGCCAAGGCAGTATCAGAATCCGAAGATGAAGACTCTGGTAGCAGCCTTGGTGACCCTGAAGAACTAAGCCATGATCTAGCACTGCTTGTGAAGAAATTCCAGAAGTTCTCAAGACGTGGTCGCTTTGGAAAACCCTCAAGGAGCAATGATTCCTCATCTAGTGACTACAAGAAGAGGCTTTGTCACAAGTGCAAGAAACCAGGACATTACATCCAAGATTGTCCTCAGTGGGAAAAGGAATCAAAGAAGAAGAAATACAAGGATTACAGTTCTGATGATGCGAAGAAAAAGAAGAAGTCCTCAAAATCTTCATCATCAAAATCCTCAAAGTCTTCGTCTCACAAGAAGAGCAGCTCCAAGAAGGCTCGGGCATTCATTGGCAAGGAAATGGACTCTGAGGCTGAATCTGAAGAAAATGAAGCAGAAGAGGAATCTGATGACTCTGAATCTGGTGTGGCGAGCCTAGCCCTCGCTACCGCATTCGTCAGCAAGTCTATCTTCAACCCTGAAGAAAATGATCTCACCAACAAGGCTGATGAAGGCAACGATGACTATGCTCCCACCTATTGCTTCATGGCAAAAGGTGCCAAGGTACTTAAATATGCCTCCTCTGAATCTAGTGAGGATGAATCTGATGAAAATCTTAAGCCTAGCTATTCTATACTTGCTAAGATTGCTGTGCAACAACAAAAGGCTTTTATAAAGGTTCAAAACATGCTAGACAAAAGTGATGATATGTTGGGTGAAGAAATGGATCGCACTAAAGCCTTAACTGAAAATCTTCAAAGACTTCAGACTAGGTTTGATAACCTTCAAGGTCATCATAACACCCTCTTATCTGATCATGAGAAGCTTTCTTATGAATATCTTCCAAAGAAGCAAGATCTTGAGAAGCTAAGAGTGAGTTATGAAGATCTTCAGAAGGAGCGCGATTCAGTACTTGCTCAACAAATCAGCGCTGCTCAGGAAGAATTCATTCCTCCATGTTTGAAATGTATTGAACGAGAATCTGCTAATTCTCCACCTGAATGTTCAAATGCTTCTAATGTTACAAATTCTTCACCTGCCTCTGCTATCACTAATTCCTCATCTGAGGACATTGCTAGTATCACTGACGATGCAGGGCTGAAGGAATTGTACATGACAGGCATGTACAAAAGCCTCAAAGGGCATCAGATTCTTTGTGATGTGCTTAAAAAGCAGATCCTCAACAGGAACCCTAGAAAAGAGGGTATTGCCTTTGAGAGGAAACTCAATGCTGATGGTACATATTGGAAGCCTGAGCAGTACCCCAAAACCTCATGGGTTGCTGCAAAGGGACCTCCAGTTGACCCATCTAATTTATCTGGCTATCCATGTGAATCTCCTCATTCTTCTGATGAGTCATTTGACTCCAACTATAAACTGTTCAAAAATCAGAATGGTGAAGTATTTGCTAGATATGTTGGCACTAACTGCAGGAACAATTCCCCTATGAAGAAAATCTGGGTTCCCAAAAAGTGTCTTGAAAGTCTTCAAGTGAATGTCCTCATGACACCATCTGTGAAGAAAAGGAACCCCAGATCAAATTCTTCATATGGACCAAATTCTTCATATGGATCCAAGTCCTCAGACGGACCAAATTCCTCACATGGATCAAAGTCCTCATATGAACATCATCATGCTAACAACTCTGTTTCGCAGGGAAGAGCCAAGGGCTATGAATATGAGCATTATTCTTCTAATCATTATGTTCATAAGTCCTCGAAGAATTTCTCTGCTTATTCATATGCTTACTCTAACCCTTCTTATGTGAAACGAAATGGTTTGGCCGCTATGCCACCATTCTCTTATGGAGCTCGCCGAGTGATGAACTCTTTGCCACCCCTACAGATGTGGGTGGTGAAGAAAAGGAACTAATCTCTTCTGCAGGGTCAAGTCTCGAGACATACTGTAACGTCTGAAGAATTTGCTGGGGACCTGACAAAATGCCTGAAAGGACGCAGGCTAACCATGATGAAATGAACTTTCATTTCACACGTCCTCCCTCTCCTCTATCTGTCTTACTGCGTGATGAAATTGATCTGATGAATTGATATCATATTCTTCACTGCTGAAGTATATGAGTTCGTAAGTTGCACTAATTCATCTGTAGGATGATCAACCCAAAGCCACCGAGTGGGTCCTTGACAGTGGATGTACAAATCACATGACTGGTGACCGAAATCTGTTGATGGATGCTCCCTTATCATCATCACATTTGAAGCATATCATCTTCGCTGACAAGAGCAGAAGTCAGGTATTGGGTCTAGGTAAAGTTGCTATCACAAAGGATCCACACATGGATAAAGTCATGCTTGTTGAGTCCTTAGGATACAACCTTATGTCTGTCTCTATGCTTTGTGATCTTGATATGGTTGTTGTCTTTGGCAAGTATTGTTGTGTTGTGATTATGGAAGCTGACAAATACAAAGTCTTCGAAGGCTTTAGGAGAGGAGACTTGTATATTGTTGATTTCTCTGCAAATTCACAACCAGCTGTGTGCCTACTTTGGTGTGAAGATCTTCCTCGAGGGCTTCAACCAACTTTGGTGTGAAGATCAAGCACATCAGGAGTGACAATGGCACTGAGTTCAAGAATTCGGGTCTCGATGACTATCTTGATGAACTTGTTATTACTCATGAGTTATCTGCTCCTTATACTCCTCAACAGAATGGCGTCATGGAGCGCAAAAACAGGACTCTTGCTGAGATGGCTTGCACTATGCTTGACGAATACAAAACCCCTCGTCGTTTCTGGGTTGATGCAATTGATACTGCATGCCACATCATCAACAGAGTATATCTTCACAAATTCTTCAAGAAGACTGCCTATGAACTCCTCACTGACAATAAACCCAATGTGAGTTATTTCAAAGTCTTCGGTGCTAAATGCTAGATTAGAGATCCTCATCACAACTCTGAATTTGCACCGAAAGCACATGAAGGTTTTATGCTTGGTTACAGAAAGGACTCGCACACCTACAGAGTCTTCAACAATGTTCTTCACAAGATTGTTAAAACTGTAGATGTGCGGTTTGATGAAACTAATGGCTCGCAAAGAGAGCACCTGCCTTATGTGTTAGATGAACCAACACCTGAGGATTCTATCAAGCACAAGGCTACTGAAGATGTCATTCCTACTGAAGAATCTGCTGAAGAATTCATTCCAGAACGCGAAGAGCGTCGAGCTGATGCATCTAAGGAAAATGCTGAGGAAATTAATGCTGAAGAAAATGCTGATCAAATTGCTCAATGACAACCAGCTCATCCTCACGTTGCAAGAGAAGTGCAAGTGGAGAAGATCATCGATGACATTCGAGCACCAGGTCCTCTCACCCGCTCAAAAGCTTCACATCTATCTAACTTTTGTGGGCACTTTGCTTTTGTCTCTATCACAGAGCCCGCTAAGGTAGATGAAGCATTTCTGGAGCCTGAGTGGATTCAGGCCATGCAAGAAGAATTACATCAATTCAAGCTAAACAACGTCTGGGAACTAGTCAATCGTCCCGATCCTCGCAAGCATAACATCATTGGCACAAAGTGGATCTACCGCAACAAGCAACATGAAAATGGTGTTGTGGTGAGGAATAAGGCACGACTAGTAGCTCAAGGCTACACACAGGTTGAAGGAGTAGATTTCGATGAAACTTTTGCACCTGTTGCTAGACTTGAGGCTATTCACATATTACTTGCTTATGCTAACCATCATGATATCATCTTATATCAAATGGATGTGAAAAGTGCATTCCTCAATGGTAAGCTTGAGGAAGAAGTATATGTTGCTCAACCCCCAGGTTTTGAAGATCCAAAACATCCTGACAAAGTCTTCAGACTTAACAAGGCCCTCTATGGCCTCAAGCAGGCCCCACGGGCGTGGTATGATACATTGAAGGAATTCTTCATGAAGAAAGGCTTCACACCCGGTTCACTCGATCCCACTCTTTTTACTAAATCTTATGATGGTGAACTGTTTGTGTGCCAAATATATGTTGATGATATCATATTTGGCTGTACTGACCAACGTTATAGTGATGAATTTGCCTATATGATGAGTGAAGAATATCAAATGTCTATGATGGGAGAGTTGGAATTCTTCTTAGGTCTTCAAATTCGTCAACAGCGCAATGGCATATTCATATCTCAGGAGAAATACCTCAAGGATGTCCTGAAGAAATTCGGCATGCAAGATTGCAAAGGCATAAAAATTCCTATGCCCACGAATGGTCAACTATGCACTGATGAAAATGGTACTGACTTCGATCATAAGGTATACCGCTCCATGATTGACTCTTTATTGTACTTATGTGCATCTAGGCCAGATATAATGCTTAGTGTTTGCATGTGTGCCCGATTTCAAGTTGCACCGAAGGAATCACACCATAAGGCTGTGAAGCATATTCTTCGATATCTAGCTCACACACCAACACTAGGATTATGGTATCCCAAGGGCTCGGATTTTGATCTCATTGGATATTATGATTCTTACTATGTTGGTGACCGTGTGGATCACAAGTCAACATCTGGTACTTGTCATTTCCTCGGACGATCCTTGGTCTGTTGGTCCTCGAAGAAACAGAACTGCGTATCACTGTTTACTACTGAAGCTGAGTACATTGCTGCTGGTTCTTGATGTGCTCAATTGCTATGGATGAAGCAAACACTCAAGGACTATGGCGACAACATGAAGAATGTGCCTCTCCTCTGTGACAATGAGAGTGCCATCAAGATTGCTCACAACCCAGTTCAGCACTCGAAGACAAAGCACATTCAGATTCGTCATCATTTTCTTCGCGATCATGTGTTGAAGGGTGACATTTCTGTTGAGCATGTGAAGACTGAAGAACAGCTAGCTGATATCTTCACTAAGCCCTTGGATGAGAAGAGATTTAGCAAGTTGCGGTGTGAGCTAAATATCTTAGAGTCTTCGAATGTACTTTGAAAAGGCACTCATACTAACACTTATACAAAATTGATGACTTAGATGTGCAACACATGAAGAAATGTTTTTCTTCAATCAATGAAGAATAACACTCTAAGTGTGAAGAAATTAATGAAGAATTTGATTCTCAGAACCCTACGACAATTGTACGCGGTGTCTGAAATCATCATTCTTATACGGTGGGTCACGCCACCACAAAAGTTGAAAATCTTCAATTTGAGTTTTTTTTGTCTTTGAAATTCCTCAGTTGTTCAAATTCTTCAACTTGCAAAATCTTCACTTGTGCCGTCGTTTTTCTTCATTGGCTATATATATATATATATATATATATATATATATATATATATATATATATATATATATATATATATATATATATATATATATGAGTTTATGTCCTCTACAGCATTCACTTATAGCTATTTCTTCAAGTTGGTTTTTCTGCTAAGCGAATGTGATCGGACCCTTCCCCCTCTATGCTATACTCAATCTAATCTGTTCACAAATTCTTCATGTGCGTTCTATTTGAAACTGTTGGGGAACGTAGTAATTTCAAAAAAATTCCTACGCACACGCAAGATCATGGTGATGCATAGCAACGAGAGGGGAGAGTGTTGTCTACGTACCCTCGTAGACCGAAGCGGAAGTGTTGACACAACGTAGAGGAAGTAGTCGTACGTTCTCCTCGCGATCCAACCGATCACAGCACTGTTACTCCGGCACCTCCGAGTTCTTGGCACACGTTCAGCTCGATGACGATCCCCGGGCTCCGATCCAGCAAAGCGTCGAGGAAGAGTTCCGTCAGCACGACGGCGTGGTGACGATCTTGATGTGTTACCGGCGCAGGGCTTCGCCTAAGCACTGCAACGATATGATCGAGGTGGAATTTGGTGGAAGGGGGCACCGCACACGGCTAAGGAACGATTCGTAGATCAACTTGTGTGTCTTTGGGGTGCCCCCTGCCCCCGTATATAAAGGAGCCAAGGGGGAGGGGCAGGCCGGCCAAGCTTGGCGCGCCAGGAGAGTCCTACTCCCTCTGGGAGTAGGATTCCCCCCCCCCCAATCCTAGTTGGACTAGGATTCTCCAAGGGGGAGAGAGAGAGAGAGGGGGCGCCCACCTCTCCTAGTCCTAATAGGACTAGGGGAAGGGGGGGAGGCGCGCAGCCCATGAGGGCAGCCCTCTCACCTCTCCTCCAAGGCCCATGTTGGCCCATTATGCTCCTGGGGGGTTCCGGTAACCCTCCCGGTATTCCGGTAAAATCCTGATTTCACCTGGAATGCATCCGATGTCCAAACATAGGCTTCCAATATATCATTCTTTACGTCTCGACCATTTCGAGACTCCTCGTCATGTCCGTGATCACATCCGGGACTCCGAACTCCTTCGGTACATCAAAATGCATAAACTCATAATAACTGTCATCGTAACGTTAAGCGTGCGGACCCTACGGTTCGAGAATAATGTAGACATGACCGAGACACGTCTCCGGTCAATAACCAACAGCGGGACCTGGATGCCCATATTGGCTCCTACATATTCTACGAAGATCTTTATCGGTCAGACCGCATAACAACATACGTTGTTCCCTTTGTCATCGGTATGTTACTTGCCCGAGATTCGATCGTCGGTATCCAATACCTAGTTCAATCTCGTTACCGGCAAGTCTCTTTACTCGTTCCGTAATACATCATCTCGCAACTAACTCATTGGTTGCAATGCTTGCAAGGCTTTATGTGATGTGCATTACCGAGAAGGCCCTGAGATACCTCTCCGACAATCGGAGTGACAAATCCTAATCTCGAAATATGCCAACCCAATATGTACCTTCGGAGACACCTGTAGAGCACCTTTATAATCACCCAGTTACGTTGTGACGTTTGGTAGCACACAAAGTGTTCCTACGGTAAACGGGAGTTGCATAATCTCATAGTTAAAGGAACATGTATAAGTCATGGATAAAAGCAATAGCAACATACTAAACGATCGGGTGCTATGCTAATGGAATGGGTCATGTCAATCAGATCATTCAACTAATGATGTGATCTCGTTAATCAAATAACAACTCTTTGTTTATGGCTAGGAAACATAACCATCTTTGATTAATGAGCTAGTCAAGTAGAGGCATACTAGTGACACTCTGTTTGTCTATGTATTCACACATGTATTATGTTTCCAGTTAATACAATTCTAGCATGAATAATAAACATTTATCATGATATAAGGAAATAAATAATAACTTTATTATTGCCTCTAGGGCATATTTCCTTCAGTCTCCCACTTGCACTAGAGTCAATAATCTAGATTACAAAGTAATGATTCTAACACCCATGGAGTCTTGGTGCTGATCATGTTTTGCTCGTGGAAGAGGCTTAGTAAACGGGTCTGCAATATTCAGATCCGTATGTATCTTGCATATCTCTATGTCTCCCACCTGGACCAAATCCCGGATGGAGTTGAAGCGTCTTTTGATGTGTTTGGTTCTTTTGTGAAATCTGGATTCCTTTGCCAAGGCAATTGCACCAGTATTGTCACAAAAGATTTTCATTGGACCCGATACGCTAGGTACAACACCTAGATCGGATATGAACTCCTTCATCCAGACTCCTTCATTAGCTGCTTCCGAAGCGGCTATGTACTCAGCTTCACATGTAGATCCCGCCACGACACTTTGTTTAGAACTGCACCAACTGACAGCTCCACCGTTTAATGTAAATACGTATCCGGTTTGCGATTTAGAATCGTCCGGATCAGTGTCAAAGCTTGCATCGACGTAACCGTTTACGACAAGTTCTTTGTCACCTCCATAAATGAGAAACATATCCTTAGTCCTTCTCAAGTACTTAAGGATGTTCTTGACCGCTGTCCAGTGATCCACTCCTGGATTACTTTGGTACCTGCCTGCTAAACTTACAGCAAGGCACACATCAGGTCTGGTACACAGCATTGCATACATGATAGAGCCTATGGCTGAAGCATAGGGAACATTTTTCATTTTCTCTCTATCTTCTACGGTGGTCGGGCATTGAGTCTTACTCAACTTCACACCTTGTGCCACAGGCAAGAACCCTTTCTTTGCCTGATCCATTTTGAACTTTTTCAAAACTTTGTCAAGGTATGTGCTTTGTGAAAGTCCTATTAAGCGTCTTGATCTATCTCTATAGATCTTAATGCCCAATATGTAAGCAGCTTCACCGAGGTCTTTCATTGAAAAACTCTTATTCAAGTATCCTTTTATGCTATCCAGAAATTCTATATTATTTCCGATCAGTAATATGTCATCCACATATAATATCAGAAATGCTACAGAGCTCCCACTCACTTTCTTGTAAATACAGGCTTCTCCAAAAGTCTGTATAAAACCAAATGCTTTGATCACACTATCAAAGCGTTTATTCCAACTCCGAGAGGCTTGCACCAGTCCATAAATGGATCGCTGGAGCTTGCAAACTTTGTTAGCTCCCTTTGGATCGACAAAACCTTCTGGTTGCATCATATACAACTCTTCTTCCAGAAATCCATTCAGGAATGCAGTTTTGACATCCATTTGCCAAATTTCATAATCATAAAATGCAGCAACTGCTAACATGATTCGGACAGACTTAAGCATCGCTACGGGTGAGAAAGTCTCATCGTAGTCAATCCCTTGAACTTGTCGAAAACCTTTTGCAACAAGTCGAGCTTTATAGACAGTAACATTACCATCAGCGTCAGTCTTCTTCTTAAAAATCTATTTATTCTCAATTGCTTGCCGATCATCGGGCAAGTCAACCAAAGTCCACACTTTGTTCTCATACATGGATCCCATCTCAGATTTCATGGCCTCAAGCCACTTTGCGGAATCTGGGCTCACCATTGCTTCTTCATAGCTCGTAGGTTCATCATGGTCTAGTAACATGACTTCCAAAATAGGATTACCGTACCACTCTGGTGCGGATCTTACTCTGGTTGATCTACGAAGTTCAGTAGAAACTTGATCTGAAGTTTCATGATCATTATCATTAGCTTCCTCTCTATTTGATGTAGGTGTCACAGAAACAGATTTCTGTGATGTACTACTTCTCAATAAGGGAGTAGATACTGTTATCTCATCAAGTTCTACTTTCCTCCCACTCACTTCTTTCGAGAGAAACTCCTTCTCTAGAAAGTTTCCGACTTTAGCAACAAAAATTTTTCCTTCGGATCTGTGATAGAAGGTATACCCAATAGTCTCCTTTGGGTATCCTATGAAGACACATTTTTCCGATTTGGGTTCGAGCTTATCAGGTTGAAGCTTTTTCACATAAGCATCGCAGCCCCAAACTTTAAGAAATGACAACTTTGGTTTCTTGCCAAACCACAGTTCATAAGGCGTCGTCTCAACGGATTTTGATGGTGCCCTATTTAACGTGAATGCGGCCGTCTCTAAAGCATAACCCCAAAAAGATAGCGGTAAATCGGTAAGAGACATCATAAATCGTACCATATCCAGTAAAGTAAGATTACGACGTTCGGACACACCATTACGTTGTGGTGTTCCGGGTGGCGTGAGTTGCGAAACTATTCCGCATTGTTTCAAATGTAGACCAAACTCGTAACTCAAATATTCTCCTCCACGATCAGATCGTAGAAACTTTATTTTCTTGTTACGATGATTTTCTACTTCACTCTGAAATTCTTTGAACTTTTCAAATGTTTCAGACTTGTGTTTCATTAAGTAGATATACCCATATCTGCTTAAATCATCAGTGAAGGTGAGAAAATAACGATATCCGCCACGAGCCTCAACATTCATTGGACCACATACATCAGTATGTATGATTTCCAATAAATCTGTTGCTCTCTCCACAGTACCGGAGAACGGTGTTTTAGTCATCTTGCCCATAAGGCACGGTTCGCAAGTGCCAAGTGATTCATAATCAAGTGACTCCAAAAGTCCATCAGTATGGAGTTTCTTCATGCGTTTTACACCGATATGACCTAAACGGCAGTGCCACAAATAAGTTGCACTATCATTATCAACTCTGCATCTTTTGGCTTCAACATTATGAATATGTGTATTACTACTATCGAGATTAAGTAAGAACAAACCATTCTTTAATGGTGCATGACCATAAAAGATATTACTCATATAAATAGAACAACCATTATTCTCTGATTTAAATGAATAACCGTCTCGCATCAAACAAGATCCAGATATAATGTTCATGCTCAACGCTGGTACTAAATAACAATTATTTAGATCTAATATTAATCCCGAAGGTAGATGTAGAGGTAGCGTGCCGACCGCGATCACATCGACTTTGGAACCATTTCCCACGCGCATCGTCACCTCGTCCTTAGCCAATCTTCGCTTAATCTGTAGCCCCTGTTTTGAGTTGCAAATATTAGCAACAGAACCAGTATCAAATACCCAGGTGCTACTGCGAGAATTAGTAAGGTACACATCAATAACATGTATATCATATATACCTTTGTTAACCTTGCCATCCTTCTTATCCGCCAAATACTTGGGGCAGTTCCGCTTCCAGTGACCAGTCTGCTTGCAATAGAAGCACTCAGTTTCAGGCTTAGGTCCAGACTTGGGTTTCTTCTCTTGATTAGCAACTTGTTTGCTGTTCTTTTTGAAGTTCCCCTTTTTCTTTCCTTTGCCCTTTTTCTTGAAACTAGTGGTTTTGTTAACCATCAACACTTGATGCTCCTTTTTGATTTCTACCTCTGCGGCTTTCAGCATCGCGAAGAGCTCGGGCATAGTTTTGGTCATCCCTTGCATATTATAGTTCATCACGAAGCTCTTGTAGCTTGGTGGCAGTGATTGGAGAATTCTGTCAATGACGCAATCATCCGGAAGATTAACTCCCAGTTGAATCAAGTGATTGTTATACCCAGACATTCTGAGTATATGCTCACTGACAGAACCGTTCTCCTCCATTTTGCAGCTATAGAATTTATTGGAGACTTCATATCTCTCAATCCGGGCATTTGCTTGAAATATTAACTTCAACTCCTGGAACATCTCATATGCTCCATGGTGTTCAAAACGTCGTTGAAGTCCCGGTTCTAAGCCGTAAAGCATGGCACACTGAACTATAGAGTAGTCATCAGCTTTGCTTTGCCAGACGTTCACAACATCTGGCGTAGCTCTTGCACCAGGCCTGGCACCTAGCGGTGCTTCCAGGACGTAATTCTTCTGTGCAGCAATGAGGATAATCCTCAAGTTACGGACCCAGTCCGTGTAATTGCTACCATCATCTTTCAACTTTGCTTTCTCAAGGAACGCATTAAAATTCAACGGAACAACAGCACGAGCCATCTATCTACACAACATAGACAAGCAAGATACTATCAGGTACTAAGTTCATGATAAATTTAAGTTCAATTAATCATATTACTTAAGAACTCCCACTTAGATAGACATCCCTCTAATCCTCTAAGTGATCACGTGATCCAAATCAACTAAACCATGTCCGATCATCACGTGAGATGGAGTAGTTTCAATGGTGAACATCACTATGTTGATCATATCTACTATATGATTCACGCTCGACCTTTCGGTCTCCGTGTTCCGAGGCCATATCTGTTATATGCTAGGCTCGTCAAGTATAACCTGAGTATTCCGCGTGTGCAACTGTTTTGCACCCGTTGTATTTGAACGTAGAGCCTATCACACCCGATCATCACGTGGTGTCTCAGCACGAAGAACTTTCGCAACGGTGCATACTCAGGGAGAACACTTCTTGATAATTTAGTGAGAGATCATCTTATAATGCTACCGTCAATCAAAGCAAGATAAGATGCATAAAAAGATAAACATCACATGCAATCAATATAAGTGATATGATATGGCCATCATCATCTCGTGCTTGTGATCTCCATCTTCGAAGCACCGTCATGATCACCATCGTCACCGGCGCGACACCTTGATCTCCATCGTAGCATCGTTGTCGTCTCGTCAATCTTATGCTTCCACGACTATCACTACCGCTTAGTAATAAAGTAAAGCATTACATCGCGATTGCATTGCATACAATAAAGCGACAACCATATGGCTCCTGCCAGTTGCCGATAACTCGGTTACAAAACATGATCATCTCATACAATAAAATTTAGCATCATGTCTTGACCATATCACATCACAACATGCCCTGCAAAAACAAGTTAGACGTCCTCTACTTTGTTGTTGCAAGTTTTACGCGGCTGCTACGGGCTCAAGCAAGAACTCATCTTACCTACGCATCAAAACCACAACGATAGTTTGTCAAATAGACTCCGTTTTAACCTTCTCAAGGACCAGGCGTAGCCACACTCGGTTCAACTAAAGTTGGAGAGACAGTCTTCCGCAAGCCATCTATGTGCAAAGCACGTCGAGGGAACCGGTCTCGCGTAAGCGTACGCGTAAGGTTGGTCCGGATCGTCTCGTCCAACAATACCGCTGAACCAAAGTATGACATGCTGGTAGGCAGTATGACTTGTATCGTCCACAACTCACTTGTGTTCTACTCGTGCAAATAACATCATACCATAATAACCTAGGCTCGGATGCCACTGTTGGGGAACGTAGTAATTTCAAAAAATTTCCTACGCACACGCAAGATCATGGTGATGCATAGCAACGAGAGGGGAGAGTGTTGTCTACGTACCCTCGTAGACCGAAGCGGAAGCGTTGACACAACGTAGAGGAAGTAGTCGTACGTTCTCCTCGCGATCCAACCGATCACAGCACCGTTACTCCGGCACCTCCGAGTTCTTGGCACACGTTCAGCTCGATGACGATCCCCGGGCTCCGATCCAGCAAAGCGTCAAGGAAGAGTTCCGTCAGCACGACGGCGTGGTGACGATCTTGATGTGTTACCGGCGCAGGGCTTCGCCTAAGCACTGCAACGATATGATCGAGGTGGAATTTGGTGGAAGGGGGCACCGCACACGGCTAAGGAACGATCCGTAGATCAACTTGTGTGTCTTTGGGGTGCCCCCTTCCCCCGTATATAAAGGAGCCAAGGGGGAGGGGCTGGCCGGCCAAGCTTGGCGCGCCAGGAGAGTCCTACTCCCTCTGGGAGTAGGATTCCCCCCCCCCCCCCCAATCCTAGTTGGACTAGGATTCTCCAAGGGGGAGAGGGAGAGAGAGGGGGCGCCCACCTCTCCTAGTCCTAATAGGACTAGGGGAAGGGGGGGAGGCGCGCAGCCCATGAGGGCAGCCCTCTCACCTCTCCTCCAAGGCCCATGTTGGCCCATTATGCTCCTGGGGGGTTCTGGTAACCCTCCCGGTATTCCGGTAAAATCCTGATTTCACCTGGAATGCATCCGATGTCCAAACATAGGCTTCCAATATATCATTCTTTACGTCTCGACCATTTCGAGACTCCTCGTCATGTCCGTGATCACATCCGGGACTCCGAACTCCTTCGGTACATCAAAATGCATAAACTCATAATAACTGTCATCGTAACGTTAAGCCTGCGGACCCTATTGTTCGAGAACAATGTAGACATGACCGAGACACGTCTCCGGTCAATAACCAACAGCGGGACCTGGATGCCCATATTGTCTCCTACATATTCTACGAAGATCTTTATCGGTCAGACCGCATAACAACATACGTTGTTCCCTTTGTCATCGGTATGTTACTTGCCCGAGATTCGATCGTCGGTATCCAATACCTAGTTCAATCTCGTTACCGGCAAGTCTCTTTACTCGTTCCGTAATACATCATCTCGCAACTAACTCATTGGTTGCAATGCTTGCAAGGCTTTATGTGATGTGCATTACCGAGAAGGCCCTGAGATACCTCTCCGACAATCGGAGTGACAAATCCTAATCTCGAAATATGCCAACCCAATATGTACCTTCGGAGACACCTGTAGAGCACCTTTATAATCACCCAGTTACGTTGTGACGTTTGGTAGCACACAAAGTGTTCCTACGGTAAACGGGAGTTGCATAATCTCATAGTTAAAGGAACATGTATAAGTCATGGATAAAAGCAATAGCAACATACTAAACGATCGGGTGCTATGCTAATGGAATGGGCCATGTCAATCAGATCATTAAACTAATGATGTGATCTCGTTAATCAAATAACAACTCTTTGTTTATGGCTAGGAAACATAACCATCTTTGATTAATGAGCTAGTCAAGTAGAGGCATACTAGTGACACTCTGTTTGTCTATGTATTCACACATGTATTATGTTTCCAGTTAATACAATTCTAGCATGAATAATAAACATTTATCATGATATAAGGAAATAAATAATAACTTTATTATTGCCTCTAGGGCATATTTCCTTCAGAAACTCGTTCAAAATCTTCACTGTGTCCTTGTCAGCTGAAGAAATTGCGAACGGAACGTTAAAACTAATCTTATCCAAATTTTCGGTTTTGCCGCTCAAACCGTTCCGCATCCCATGATGCATTATTTTATCCACCCACGATCTAACACGATCTCCTCTACACAGTACGTGGGTGACACATGTCGTGAGAAGGAGAAAGGACAGGGGCACGTTCGTCCTAAATCCTCGGCTGAACAGTTTTTTCACTGCCTCCATAAATACGCCTCTCCCCTTCCTCACTTCTTTTACTCCGCTCGATCTCTCTCCCACTCGAGCATCTCAAACCCTAGCGCCGCCTCTACTCCATCGTCGCCGCTGAGGAAGAGCTTCACTTCCTCGACCTCGTCGCTGTCGTACTCGCACCGACCGCGGAAATCTTCACCTCCGCCGCCGCCGTAGACGTCTTCCTCCGCCAAGTTAGGGCATGGAAGATCTACATCGACGAACCTCACTGTTTCATCTCACTGTTCATCGTGTTCTTCGTTCAGGGTAATTAAAAGTTACTTTTACTGCCCTCTTTGATCCAAAAATTTTCTACAAAATCTTCAAAGGTGTTTTATTCTTCAAATCCTCACACACAAAACACCTCACATGTTATCTGTTCTTGATTCATTTCCCTAAGCATCATTTTCTTCAATGTTCCTCAATTGTGTGGATCTTCGATCTATACAACTCTGGAACCTAAGATATAGCGCGCTTAGTGAAATTCTTCAAGACGCATCTGGTTAAATTCCTCAAACTTGTTCTTTTTGAAAAACCCTTTGAGAACGCATATGACCTCTCCAAATTCCTCGCAACTATACTCTGTTCACAGGTACACATGTCCGCTACTGAATCATTAGGTTCTCATCAACTTAACTCGTTTGCAGCATTCCTCGAAGAAAAACTGCATACTTCTTCAGAGAACTCAATTGTTCAAATTCCTCAACTGAAGAAAATGGCTGAAGGTAAAAGCCCGCAGAAAGGAGGAAAGAAGCCTGAGGTCATGACTGCTTTTGAAATCCCTCAGGACATCTATAAAGATTATTGCACGCCTGATGAAGCCAAGTTTGGCAAGGAAGATTAAAATCAGCGCAAGGTGGGCATTCAGAGGATTGAACGGAGATGGACACGTGAATGGAGGGAGTACAGATACGTCACTCCAAAGTACATGAAGAAATTCGCACTGAATCCTCCATGCCCAAGAGCTCCATTGGCACCTGGCCAAGAAGCTGATCCCACGAGCATCAAACGCGGTGAGGATTTTCCTGATGAATGGGCCAAGCGCTAAGCCAAATTGGCAAGACAAGCCAGAGAAGCAGTGAGGAAATTTAATGAAGATTCTGCTGCTGCTGCTGCTGCTGCCACTGAGGCCTCTGTCAAGACGAGGAAATCGATGCTCATGAAGCCCGCTTGCAAGCCAAGTGCTTCACCAGCAATGCCCTCACGGCCAAGTTCCTCTGCTGTGCCCTCACGGCCTGAAACTTCAAAATCTTCAAGACCAATTCCTCATACTACTCCTGCTCCTCCAAAGTCCTCAGCAGTTCTGTCAAACTCCTCAGCACCTGTGCATCTTGCCACGTGTCAAAGGGCTGTAGGCATCTCTTTTGCCTCTGGTGTCTCAGCAAGTTCCTCAGATGCACCAAGTTCCTCAGCTGGACCCTCTCTGCTGAAGAAAAAGGCTACTGCTGGACGCGGTACTCGCCCAAGTCCTCACAAGAAGCAGGTAGTCTTCAATGTACCATCTGACAAAGATGAAGCTGATGAAGAAGAACTTGCAGAAATCATCAGGGACCGACAAGAAAGGGCCGCTAAAGCCAAAGGCACACCTGTGCCGCTGCTATTGGATCCAAGGGCGATCCTCGTTTACATTGATCTCTGGCATAAGGATCCCAACACACCTATGCCTGATTTCAAGCTGACACCTGGTCAAAGTCACATGCTGACTCACTTCATCCAAGAGGAGAAGTGGAAATATGATAGGGCCAGAGAGATCAAGAAATCGCAGTACAGAAAAGAGAAACTGCTGAAGAAAAATGTTGTCAAGATGACAACTAAAGAACTTGTCAAGATGCAGGCTGAAATCAAAGCCCTCAGCGACAAATTTGACTCCTACTATGCTGATTGGAAGGGAGCCAAAGTCAGATTTGTGAAACTGACTGAGAAGTTCACAAATGTTGCAGCCCCAACGCAACAAGATATTCCTCAAGCAGAACCTTCAATGCAGCCCACTGAAGAACATGCCAACACTGCTAATGACTTTCCGGCAGCTAAAGAAAATGTTAGTTCCAGGGCTGATGACTCCATTCCAGCCGCTGAAGAAATTACCAGGGTATCCACTAGTGGTGCGCCTAAAGAAACTGAAAAAGTCAGGGCAACTGCATTAGTTCCGCCTGAGGAAATTCAACCAGATTCCTCAGCTCCACCTGCGCCTACACCAACTTCTATCCTTCCATTTGCATCAGATGTGAAGAAGACCAAGGCTGCAGAGCGAGCTGCAGTGAAGAAAAGGAAAGCATCAAGTGCTTCAGAATCTTCAGCACCAAAGAAGATGAAGCCCATGACCAGCTCATTTGAAAATCCGATTGATGTTGTTCCGATCTCCATCATGCCATCAAAGGACCTTGTTCCTTACGATGAAGAATATGTGATCCCGAGCGGATCTGATGAAGAACTCAATCTGCTGCTTATTCGGAGAAGATTGATGAATAAATTGAAGTGGATACAATCCCTTCAACTCCAGTTGTCTCATCACCAATGCCTCAGTTTACTGCTGAAGAGGCTGGTGTTGAAGAAATTGATGATGAAGATGTGGACATTGGAAGCACAACTCCAGTGATGAATGATGACTTTTGGGAAAGTCAGCATCCCAATTCTCCACTCTTCACCCCACTGCAGCAAATCCCTCACTCTCCTGCACCAACGGTTCAATTGGGCTCTAAAGAAACTCATCCCACTACTTCTGTGCATGAAGAAATTCCAGCCACTAGTGCTGAAGAAACTGCTACTGATGATGAAAAGGTGACTGCACCTGAGGAAGAACCAGAAATTCCTCAGCCTGAAGAACCTGAGATCGCGATTCCTGAGGTAGTGATGCAACTCACTGACACTCCTCTGCTCAAGCCAAAGGATCCGTTCTCACGGAAACAAAAGTTCAAGGCTGAAGACTTCTTTGGCGAGCACGTGTTCTTCACAGAATATAATCCATATGACTCTGCTCGTATAAGGAAGAGGCGTTTCTGGACGGCAAGTCAAGCCAATTTCTATTCCTCAGTACTTTTCAACAAAGACAAAGTCTTCGATCATGCTCATATTCCTCACATGGATATGGAGTCCATGCCATGCTTTACGCCAGTCCTCAGTGTTCTTCACGACGCTGGGCTGCTCAATTTTTGCACTGACATATGCGATTGGAATGAAGAACTCATTCTTCAGTTCTATGCAACGCTGCACATCACCGGCAACTCTGAGGATGTGAACTCATGGGTTCTGGACTGGATGACTGAGAACACTCGTTACAAGGCACCAGCATCTGAATTGCTTTGTGCCCTTCCTCTAAGTCCTCCCCTTGAAGATGCACGTTGTGTTTACAATGAACCTGAGCTTTCCAATCACTACATGCAAGTGCTGATGAAGCCTTTGAAGCCAGGACAGTCCCCACGAACCAAATTCCTCGTCAAGGAATTACTGTATGTACCTCGCACCGTCTATCGCATTCTGACGAAGACTATGAGTCCTATCAAAGGCCACGATTCAAATGATGAAGAAGTCGTTGGCATCATGAAGAACATGCTTTTCAATATCATTCATGGTGTTCCCGTCAACTTCCATGATTTCTTCATGAGGACTCTGGCAAACATTGCTATGTCACCATTTGAGCTGAAGCCTTATGCTCCATGGATTATGAGATTCATCAGGACAAGGTCTTCACTCAATTACAAGGCTGAAACTCTGAACCACTGCAACTACTTGCCCCTATTGAAGTCCTCAAAAGGACATTTTCCGCAGCTGAAGAAAAGGGCAAGGCTACTGCTGTGATAGATGAAGGCATTCATCCATTGGATGGTCAGTTTCGCAAGGCTACATCTTATTCCACCAATGATGACTCTGCCACACATGACACTGCCGCCAACAATGCCAAGCAAAATCCTCAAGCCACAGCACCCAGGGTGATGACTGATCGTGAGCTACTCCTCAGTCTTCATCAAAAGGTTGATCGTAATCACAAATGGGTCAAGCGTCAGTTTGGTTCAATTCTTCACAACATGACTGCCACACACAATGCAGTGAAGAAAAACCACTACTACCTTCATGAAACCCTCAACCGCACCTGGGCTGTTCTGTCTCAAGTATACAGCGCTGCTGATTTGAAGAATATGGGTCTCCAAGAAGAATTTGACTGGTCTGTTCCTCCTCCGAAGAAATACAAGAAGGTCAAAGTTCCTTCTTTGGTGGCCAGCTCCTATTCTTCATCGCGCGACATTGATGAACATGAAGACTTGGACGACACTGCGGCAGGCCCTACTACAACGACCGACCCCAACAACGCTGGCGCTCCTTCATCAACTTGATTATCTTCAGGGGTGTTAGTCCTCAGTTTCGATCCTTTTGGTCATTCGATGACAAAGGGGGAGAAATCTGAGTTAGTCTTCAAGCGGGTCTGTAATAAAGGGATTTTTTTTGCTAAGTTACATCTCTCGCTCTTCCGAAACTGTTATTGGATCGAGTTGTAATCTTAAACCCGATGGTGCCCTGATACTTTTGATGCACTATGCTCTGATACTTTTGACGTGCTATTCTGCATGCTTATTCCTCGTTAATATTATTGCACGCATGCTGAATTACATCAGGCACCATATTTCATCATGCATTTCAAATTCTTCATATGATATATCAAATGCGTGTATGAATTACAAGATATAGGGGGAGATCTCCATGATTCTTCTCTTCAAGTGTGCATTGCTTCAAAAGCAAATTCCTCACTATGCACAACTTGAGGGGGAGTTCTTCTATAGCCTGCAATCAAATTCCTCAATATCAGTATTTACACTTCATATGTTTATTCCCGTTGAAAACTTAACCTATGTTGTCATCACTCACCAAAAAGGGGGAGATTGTAAGTGCATCTAGAGCCCCTTAGTGATTTTGGTGTATTGAAGACTTATAGGTTAAGGATCTAATGTGTTTATGAGTGTACACAGGTCTATAAGTCTATGAGGACTTTGATATTTACAGAGAAAGTCGACCCCTAAAAATGAAGTTCTTCAAGTGAAGACTTTGATATTCTGAAGTCTTTCTGAAGACTTTGAAAGTCAAGAAATTGGTGTGACTTTGAAGACTTGGTATTCATTCGAGGAACATGAAGCGTGAAGACTTTTGTTTTCATAGTTTCATTTTCTCTTTCTTGAGTCATAGGAAACACCGTACTGTTAAAGGGGGTCGAGGAAATACTAAGGAGAAATTTCCATGTGATGCTCAACTCAAATCCTACACCTACCAATCCCTTCGAGTGAAGCCATTGGAAATTTCATACAGTTCAGTCAATTCCTTCAGTCACAGAGACGCAGTTCTTCTGGTCACTGAGGACTTTGCTCTGACTGAGGAGTTAGGAATTCGCCAGTGCGGATTGCCTACACTGTGAGGAACATGATAGCCCTGAGGAATTTGAGAGTCAAATTTTTGACCGTTGCTGTGCTACGCGCCAGCTTTCCCAAAATATCTTATCCACCTAACGGTCATATCATTGAAGGGCATTTATGTCTTATCATGTCGGGCTGCTCCCTAGGCTATAAATAGCCGCCCCCTACAACCACTAGCTGGTTGGCTGCTCCGAGAGAACTTGACACTTGTCATTTGAGAGCAACCCATCCTCCGAGGACTTTGAGCGAAAATCATCAAGTGAGGAAAATCCAAACCCAAACCCAAACACCTACAAACCCAAAGTGATTGAGCATCACTGAAGAGATTGATCCTGCGTGGATCCGACGCTTATTACCTTTGAAGACTGTGCTTCTTCCAGACGGTTAGGCGTCATGGTCTAGAGCATCCAAGAGGAATTGTGGATCGCCGAGTGACCGAGTTTGTCAAGGTTCGGAAGTCACCTGAAGACTTACCATGAGTGATTGGACGAGGACTGTGTGTCCTTAGTTCAAGGAGAATACGGTGAGGACTGTGTGTCCGGGACTAGGTGTCCTCGAGTTTAAATACTCAGCCGCTCCAACCAGATGTACAACTGAGACAGCAGTTGGAACTGGTCTACCAAATCACTGTCTTCACCAAGCTTACTAGTTCTATTTCCTCAACACTTTCATTTCCTCATTACTGTGTTGTGTGTTTGTTCATATCTGTGTTTGAAGACTTTGACTGAAGACTTTCTCAATTTCCTCAGTTCAATTTCTTCAGTCTGTTTGTCTTCATCTTGTGCTATCCTGTGTTTACGCTTTCTGTACTCTGTGCTTGTCTTCATTTCATCATGATGATCATGCATGTATTCTGCTATGTTTACTTCTGAGTACTTATTCCACTGCTAGTAGTTCTTCGCTAAGGAAATTCCTCACTAGCAAATTCCTCGGTGAAGAATTTCATAAAAATCGCCTATTCACCCCCCCCCCCTCTAGTCGATATACCGCACTTTCACACCTGACATCTGGGACCCGCCGAAAGGGCCTCTGTATTTCATGAAAAAATCGTTACCGCCACTGACAGCTCGGTCCCACCATCTATATCTTCGCACGCAAGGAAGTGCCTCCTTATTATGCACAAAAAAATGAATACTCCCCCTGTTAGCTAGGACCCAGTATAGTGGCAGGCTAACTTGTGGGCCTACTAAGTTGACGGGGACGAAGGGCTTTGTCAACTTAGTCAATATGCACGATTCTAGCTCCAGTGACCGTACGATGTCCATCCAACGGCCGTAGTGCTTCTTCAACCTCTGGTCTTCTTGCTCCAGCCGCCCAAACCAGCGCCGGTCATGCCTCGTGCTCCTGCCTCCCGTGGTTGGCTATGATGCGGCGGAGGCCTCACCGCCCCCTACTACTCCCACCGCTGGCCAGGCTATCCCTCTACTCACCCACACCCCCTGTTATTCTGCGGCGACGGCAGCCTCACACCGCAGCCGAATCAGTGAACCCTCGTACTCCTCTCCGCGCGGGCTTCCACTGCTGCGTCTTCCCCGGCTCCGCGTCGTCCCCTTCCTAGGCCTCGCCGTCGTCCAGACCACCACCCTGGTGCTCTCGGCGCGTCGTGGTCAACGTGGTCAACGATCAACTTTCATTGGAAGAGTATTGTACGTGGAGAGGCTGACACCTGGGTCCAGGCGGTCGCAAGGAAGTGCCTCCTTATTACGCGCAAAATAATTATTCCTCCACCTTACAGCAGGGACCCACCGGACGGGCCACCTTATTTCGCGAAAAAAATGTTTCCCTCCTGACTGCTTGGACCCACCGGATGGGCCAGTGTATTTTGCGAAAAAAACGTTCCCCCCGCTGTCAGCTCGGACCCACCGGAAGTGCCTCCTTATTACGCACAAAAAAATGAATACTTCCCCTGCTAGCCGGGACCCACCATGGTGGGAGGCTGACTTGTGGGCCTACTAAGTTGACTGGGACGGGGGCCTTTGTGAACTTTAGTCAATATGAACGATTCTAGCTCCACTAACCGTACGATGTCCATCCAACGGCCGTAGTGCTTCTTCAACCTCTGGTCTTCTTGCTCCAGCTGCCCAAAGCAGCGCCGGTCGTGCCGCATGCTCCTGCTTCCCGTGGCCGGCTGTGCTGCCGCGGAGGCCTCACCGCCCCCTATTATTCCCACCGCTGGCCAGGCCCTGTGGCGACGACAGCCTCACACCGCAGCCGAAGCAGTGAACCCTCGTACTCCTCTCTGCGCGGGCTTCCACTGCTGCGTCTTCCCCGGCTCCCCGTCGTCCCCTTCCTAGGCCTCGCCGTCGTCCAGCGCCCTGGTGCTCTCGGCGCGGCGTGGTCAACGTTGTCAAGGAATGACTTCCATCGGACATGGACTGTACATGGAGAGGCTGACAGCTGGGTCCACGGCGGCAGCAAGGAAGTGCCTCCTTATTACGTGCAAAATAATTATTCCTCCACCTGACAGCGGGGACCCACCGGACGGGCCACCGTATTTCGCCCCCCTGACTGCTGGGACCCACCAGCTACATCTTCACAGGCAAGGAAGTGCCTGACAGTCGGGACCCACCTGGTCGAAGCGTACGTAGCGTTGTCATTCTGGTCGCGAATGTGTACGTACATATATACTGGTGGATGTAGAGGCGCGCACGTGTCGTAGTAGAGGATGCCAGGGTGCAAGAAAGAAAATACGGCCACGTATGTGTACATACGGGTGGGGTCTCGAACGCCTACTCGCGCATACGTACGTCGAGGGCTCGTGTACATGGCTGGGTCGTAACGGAGAAACAACGTCGTCATCGTGTTCATGGGGAGGCAACAGAATGCGTCGTGTTCATGGGGAGGCAACGGAATGCGTGGTCGTGTTCATCGGGAGGGCTTGGATGGAACAGGCGATGAAAACGAGGCCTGGCATACCGCAGAATGGAGGAACGGCCTTGTGTTCGACCGTCCACGTTCAAAATGGGATCCTCTTCATCGGGAGGGGTCTGGCGTACCGCAAAACGGAGGAAACAGAGCTCCTATGGTCGAAACGGGGGTCCTGTAGATCGGGAGGGGTGTGGCGTACCGCAAAACGGAGGAAACGGACTTGTGTTGGAGCGCTACGGTCGAAACGGGGGTCCTGTTTATCGGGAGGGGTGTGGCGTACCGCAAAACGGGACTCCACGGGATACTGTTCATCTCCACCATCGACCCCCTCCAGCCTCCACGAGCTACTGTTCATCCACCGTCGACCTCCTCCAGCCTCCATGGGCTCATGTTCATCCAGCCTCCACCGCGCGCTACTCCACCGGCTACTGTTCAACCACCCCTCCACCATCTACTGTTCATCCAGCCCTCCACACCACGGGGTCCTGTTCAACCACCCCTCCACGGGCACCCCTCCACCGTCTACTATTCATCCTGCCCTCCACACCATGGGGTCCTGTTCATCCACCCCTCCACGGGCACCCCTCCATCGTCTACTTTTCATCCAGCCCTCCACCACACCACGGGGTCCTGTTCATCCAGAGGCAACGCCACCGCTCACTGTTCATCCACCCCCCCCCCCCCCCCCGCAACGCTCATTGTTCATCTAGAGGCAACATCGATCGGCTTCAGTTAGCAGCAGTAGCCAAGGAATCGCTCGATCGGGTTCAGTTAACAGCCATCGATCGATCGCTCGGGTTCAGTAACGCGTAGCCTGCAGTGCAATCGCTCGGGTTCAGTTAGAGCCCAACGCCTCGCTCGGGTTCAGTTAGAGCCAACGCCTTGCACACACGCGCGTACGTGTACGAGAGAAACGCGCATCGCTCGGCCCCCGACCTCCCACCGTAACCGGGAACTCCCTGAAATTTTCCTCCCCCTCGCTTCTACCACGGTTTTTTCCGTCATGGACGGCCCAAAGAATGTCATGCAGCTGCGTCTCCGGCCCGCCCAGGACGAAAAGCCCATTTTCTATCATGATTATTTGTCATAGAAGTAGGATCCAACCACATCTATGATGATACCGGGTTTTGTCACAATTATCGTCATAGAAGTGTCATATGTATGACAGAAAAAAATTTCATTCGGCCCAAAATGTCACAGATGTGTCTTTTTTTGTATCGATATTAGAGACCTATTCTGCACAGCTCCAAAATTCCTGAAACTTCACAGAAGTTATTTTTGGAATTAATAAAAAATACTGGCGAAAGAATCCATCAGAGGGGTCCCACACCCTGGCCACGAGGGTGGGGGTGCGCCCTACCCCCTAGGCGCTCCCCCTGCCTCGTGGGCCCCATGGCAGGCCTCAGGTGCCCATCTTCTGCTATATGAAGTCTTTCGTCCGAGAAAAAATCATAAGCAAGCTTTCGAGACGAAACACCGCTGCCGCGAGGCGGCACCCTGGCGAAACCAATCGAGGGCAACGGCAGAGCTGTTCTGCTGGGGAAATCATCGCCATCGTCATCACGAACGATCCTCTCATCGGGAGGGGGTCAATCTCCATCAACATCTTCACCAGCACCATCTCCTCTCAAACCCTAATTCATCTCTTGTATCCAATCTTTGTATCCAAACCTCAGATTGGTACCTGTAGGTTGCTTGTAGTGTTGTTTACTCTTTGTAGTTGATGCTAGTTTGTTTATTTGGTGGAAGATCATATGTTCAGATACATTATGCATATTAATACCCCTCTGATTATGAACATGAATATGATTTGTGAGTAGTTACGTTTGTTCCTAAGGACATGCACTACAAGAAATATGTCAACTTGTGACCACCACTATTGGTCACTGAAAGGTCACAAATTTCCATTTACGACCTTTTTGTGACCAAAAACGGAAGGTCAAAAGCTGGCCGTCGTAAACTGACTATAGCGACCTTTCTTCTGCAATGGTCAAAGATGTTGACGACCAAAATATTCCTACTGTGGCGTTTTGGTCACTAGCAACCTCCCCCAGCCCACGTAGGCATCCAGCGTGGCAAGCTGATGTGGCACAAGATTCAGCCCGGTCCATTTCGGTGTTTTAGATGGGCCGAGCCCATTAATTCAGCCTTTTTACTGTATATTTTTTTTGTGAATTTTGTCTAGCTACATGGGCCTGGCCCAACATTTCAGCCTTTTTATCATTTTTTTCTGCCAAATTATGTTTAACCAAATGAGTCCAGCCCAATGTTTTTCAGGCTTTTTCTTTCCTGGGCCTTGGCCTTTCCACATTCATTTATTTTCGTTTCATTTTTTATCCAAAATATTTGTCCAGTATAATTTGATCCTTGGCCTTTTAAGGTCCAACTCCAGCCCATTTAACGAACATTTTCAAACCAGTTTGAATAACAATATGAATCACCACCAATTAGCTGAATATTACAGAAATATCTCAAAACTCACACTCTACAAATTTCCATCACATCCGTACTTTATACAGATCCAAGCAACCTACAACATTACGTATTCAAGCATTCAGCTGCTGAAATACTCTAGAACAGGAAAAGAATAAATAGAACTATCTAGTGCTTCACAACAAGAAAACATGTAGTCTGCTTCTTCAAGTACTGCTTCTTCCTTAGCAATGACAGGCTGATGCAAAACATCTGGGCATTCAAAAGAGAACAAAAAGTATGTCACTGATATAAGAAATATTACACGAATACTTTTAAAATAAAAACTAAAACTACATGAGATGGAAACAATTAATTTGAGATGGAAAGTTAGCCAACAGAATTTATATAGAAGTTCTTTTTGCAATACAATTATCTTATGTACATATGAATGACACCCAAGTAATTTGAGATGGAAACAAGTACATCTAGCAATCTAACATGTATAGTGGCACCAGCAAAAGAGCAAGACACGGAAGAATTTTAGCATTACATAATGTTTACAAGAACAGGACCCTGATACAGGATTTAGCTTGTCCTCAATACTGTTAACAAGGTACTGAAAGTAGCTATGTGCATCAGCCTCACCAAGTCTTATCATGAATTGGTTGCTTTTAAAAACTATACTATATTTCTGGACAGCAAACTAAATAGACGGCTGCTCTCAAACTGTACATCCAAACAAAGCAAATAAGTACTCTATGGAAACCTTAGAACATGCTTTACAACTCATATGTAGAGGCCAACTTGAAATTATGAGCATAACAAACTCGTTTTTTAGTTAGAAGCTCGCTGTCCAAAACTGTCAGGTAGTGCAGTTTTTTAACTGAACCAAATTCAGTTTACACAGAGGTAAGGAACTACTTCAAAAACTGAGGTAAGTAAGGAACTACTTCAAAAACAGAGGTGCTAACTATGTTTACACAGAAAAACTGTACTATATTTCTGGACAACAAACTAAAATAGACGGCTGCTCTCAAACCGTACATCCAAACGAAGCAAATAAGTACTCTACGGAAACCATAGAACATTCTTTGCAACTCATATGTAGAGGTCAACTTGAAATTATGAGCATAACAAACTCATTTTTCAGTTAGAAGCTCGCTGCCCAAAACTGTCAAAAAAGCGTATACATAGATTCAGACCAATTGGTAAGCGTATAAAATGAAATTTCCGCCGATTCAGTAAAGTGTATAAATAGATTCAGACCAATTGGTAAAATGAAATCTACTCCATGAGATTTAGTCAACTTTAGGGAGCATCGCAGATTCAGACCAATATTTGCAAGCATGTAAATACTGGTTCAACACTAGGGAGTACTGACTTTTGGTTGCAGCAGGAAAGCAAGTCAATTTGGCAAGCAGTGCAATGCCAAGTGAATTTAGTCAAACATGCAAGTGAATTTAGAGTAGTAGCACTAGGGACTATGGACTGACAGCAGTAGCACTAGATTCTATCAAGTGAAAGTGAATTTAGAGCAGCAGTGTCGGTGTACTAAAGTAGGGGTACCTTAGTACCCCGAACTTGTGCACGGGCAGTAGTAGCGTCCCGCGGCAAGGCTTGCCAGGGGAGCGACACGAGTCTCCACGGCCCTTTCTGGGCCGGACGAAGGCCAAGTGATCGAGCCAAGAAGACCAAGCCCCGGCAAGAGGAGCTTGCCGGGCCAAGAAGGCGAGGTCCGGCAAGAGGAGCTTGCCGGGCCAAGGCGACAAGGCCCCGGCAAGAGGAGCTTGCCGGGACGACTAAGCCGAAGCACCAAGGCCCCGGCGGGAGGAGCTCGCCGGGACGGCCAAACCAAGGCACCCCAAGAGAAGCCCGCCACGGCGCACCGCGCGCCCCGGCAAGGCCTGACGAGCGGCAAGCTCTCAGGTGCGGCAAGACAACCACCGCGGCAAACCACCACCTCAGGCATGCGCTCCAGCTCACCTGCCCACACGTCACTCTGGAGCTTCCCCAGGGGCACGTGGCGGGGCGCCGCGCAACCTGGGGCGCGCGCGTGGCATGCATGGCAGAGTCGCCCTCGTGGCAAGCGGAGGCGCCCCTAACGGTCCGCCTCGGCACTGTTCAGGCGATCCAGACGGGCATTTAATGCCTTTGTCCCCCGCCGTCAGAGTTAGGTGCGATAGCGCTGTGCGGCCACTGTTCGCATAGTTCCTTGCCATTTTTACCCTCACCTGCGTCGCTACCTGTGGGAAACCCCTTAGCATATAAAAGGAGGCCCATGCGCACATAGGGGGGGGGATCGAACCCGGAGAGGGATCCAGACCGAAAGGAGGACACCCAGTAGACCCTCGTCTACGTCCAGCTCCAACTTACTGTAGCTTCTTGCGCTCCAGAGCAAGAACTCGAATCAACTAGACAAGCAGCAGTAGGGTTTTACGCATCCATGCGGCCCGAAGCTGGGTAAAATCGTTGTGTGTGTGTGTCGCCTCGATCTGCTCTTTGTGCAACCTCTGCCCCCCGCCGAACCGACAAGGGGCTCCGTCCCCATAGGTGCTCGTGGAGGCCGATATCCCCCGACATCTTTGGCGCGCCAGGTAGGGGGTGCGTCGAGGTTGTGTGAACCAGATCCGGCGTCCGCGCGAGCCAGACTCTAATTGTTTGCGCCGGCATGGCGCCGAAGAAGAAAGCTCCGGAGGCGACCGGTCCGTCAGCGTCGAACCCACCGCCCATGGAGCAGACGGGTGGTGGGGAGGACGCCGGCGGAGGAACGGGCGCCGTCGAACCAGTTCTTGGTCCCGCGACGTCCGAGCTCGCCCCGCGCCCCTCTCAGGAGGCGCGAAACTAGCAGCGTCATGGTACCCATGGTACCATACGCTCGCTGGACCCAGACCGTGCTGGTGGGTCCCAAGGCGCTCAGGACCAGCATGCGATCCAGCGTGCCGGAACGAGCGTCGCGCGGCTGCCTGGACCGGGTGCTGCTCCTTCTAACATAGTTAGGAGTTCGAGCACATCCCGCTCCTCGCGCCGTTCGCCGCCTTTGCCCGCCACCCCAGTGGAAGCTCTCGCGCGAGCTCAGCTACTCCTAGACTACCCTCCAACGGCGGACAAGCTCGACGACTGGAGGGCAACCATCCAGAGCCTCATCGGTTTCGCCAACGGCGACACTCCGCGGCAGCACAGCGCGTCGCAGCCGCGGCCAGTCACCCAGGAGAGAACCGATGGCGCCAAGAATGGCGGGGGTGCGACCACCGTGCACTCCCCGCGCCAGAAGCCGCGGTTGCCGACTCGCCGGGCTCACCTCGACAACGACTCCACCGCGTCGTCGAACCCGCGAACTCGCCGCGACCAACGCCAAGTCCTTCACGAACGAAGGGAAGAAGATGCTCGAACCCGCATCGAGCGCAGAAGAGAGGCGCGGCGTCAATCAGACCAGCGCGTTGAGCCCTTTAGAAACATGCACGCACCGGGGGAACCAGGCAAACTGCCGTATTCGGTAGGCTGCCCCGCGTTCACCCGCGAGCTGCGGCAAGTCCAGTGGCCCAGCACAAAGAACTTCAAGCCCGACGTGCCCGAGAAGTATGACGGCAAGTCGCATCCGTCTGAGTTCCTCAGCATCTACACCATTGCGGTGCAGGCTGCCGGGGGACGGGACGATAAGATCCTTGCCAACTACTTCCCGCTGGTACTCAAGCCCAACGTCAGATCCTGGCTCATGCACTTGCCGGACGGCTCCATCTCCTCCTGGCCAGATCTATGCCATCAGTTCGTTGGCGCCTTCACGGGCGGCCACAAACCCCATGGCCAGGCAAGCGACCTTCATCTGCTTGTTCAGAAGGAGGGGGAGCCTTTGCGCAAGTTCATCCAGAGGTTCAGCCGTGTGCACTACAACATCCCAGACGTCCACCCCGCCGCGGTGATCAGCGCGTTCCATCAGAACGTGCGCAACCGCAGGATGCGGGAGGAGATGGCGATGTGCAAAATCAAGGAGGTCAGCGAGCTTTACGCCCTGGCCGACAAGTGTGCACGCGCTGAGGAGGGGAGGAAGCTCCCCGGAGAAAGTGTTGGAGAAGGAGAATCCAACAGTGAAGGTACCGCCCCGGCAAGGAGAGGCCGGGGCGGAACGGCAAAAAGAAGAAAAACCCAGAGGTACTGGTTGTCGAGAAGTCTGGCAGCGAGGGCTCCGCCAAGAAAGCCCAGGCGGGAGGCCCCGACAAGGAGGTTGTCGGGTGCACCAACTGCCGGGCGGTGGCTGCTGCCGATAAGCGAGACGGTACCGACAAGATGTACTGCAAGATCCACCATACCAGGGGCCACGACCTCCAGAGTTGCAAGCAAGTTGAGTGACTTGTCGACCTGCAGAAGGCCGAGTACGCATGACGCGACAAGGAGAGAGCCCAAGCAGGCGGCGGGGGATCCGGCACGAAGCGTCCCGGCCCGGGGGAGCGCCGCGGCAAGGACAAGCAGCGGCAAGCAGACAGACCTCCCCGGGGACGCGACAAGGGCGAAGACGATGACGACGACGAAGACATGGAAGACCCCGAGACCAGCGAGCAGGAGTTTCAAAAAGCCACTGAGGTCTTGTGTGTGGACGGCGGTGCCTCCCTGCACGCTTCCCACCACCATCTTAAATGGTGGGTGCGGGAGGTCAATGCAGCGGAGCCACCCGTCGAGTCACGCAGACCCCTGAGATGGTCCAGCACGCCTATCATCTTCGACATTGAGGACCACCCTGATCGCACAACCGCAGTCGGGTGCTTGCCGATGTTGGTTTCCCCAACGATCCGCAACCTCAAGGTCACTAAGATGCTAGTTGACGGCGGGGCCGGCTTGAATCTGATCTCCTCTGCTGTTCTCCGGAGACTCCAAGTTCCCGACAGCGAGCACGAAGAAACCGGCACATTCCAAGGAATCAACCAGGGAAGGAGCAAGCCGAAGGGAAAGATCACGCTGCCGGTAACATTTGGCAGCGAGCTGAATTTCAGGACTGAGAAGGTCACCTTTGACGTCGCCGACTTTCCGTTGCCTTACAACGGGATCCTCGGCCGACCAGCGCTCGCCAAGTTCATGGCGGCCTCTCACTACGCGTATAACATGCTCAAGATGCCTGGCCCGATAAGCGTCATTTCTGTCCCCGGTGACAAGAAGGATGCCCTTATCTGCGCCGACCAAATATACCGGGACGCAACAGCAGCAACGGCCCGTGGCCCACTCGCCGCTGGAGCTTCCGGGGGAAAGAAGAAGTCCGGCAAGTGCTCTGGCGCCTACTCCGGCAAGCGCGCCTCTTCGGAGTGATGCGCTGCCGTCGAGGATGTGCCACCGAGCCCCGCCGGCAAGAAGACCAAGCCCGGCAAGTGCTCTGGCGGCCACTCCGGCAAGCGCGCCTCTTCGGAGTGCTGCGCTGCCGTCGAGGACGTGCCATCGAGCCCCGTCGGCAAGAAGACCAAGCCCGGCAAGTGCTCTGGCGCCCACTCCGGCAAGCGCGCCTCTTCGGAGGGCTGCGCTGCCGTCGAGGACGTGCCATCGAGCCCCGCCGGCAAGAAGGCCAAGCCCGGCGAATGCTCTGGTGCCCACTCCAGCAAGCGCGCCTCTTCGGAGCGCTGCGCTGCCGTTGAGGGCGCACCATCGAGCCCCGCCGGTAAACACAAGGAGACGACGACTGCTCCACCAGCGACCAAGAAGGTGCCCGCCAAGGAGGACGGCACTGGTGGTACCTTCACCATCAGTGCCACTCTCGAACCCAAATAGGAAGGCGCGCTCGTTGCTTTCCTGCGGGCGAATGTCGATGTGTTTGCCTGGCGACATCTGACATCCCCGGCGTTCCCAGGGAAGTGATTGAGCACCACCTCGCCGTCTGTCCTCCTGCGCGACTCGTCAAGCAAAAAGTCAGGAAACAAGCGGTGGAGCGCCAAGAGTTTATCGCAGAGGAGATCAGGAAGTTGGAAGCGGCAGGCCTCGTCAGAGGCGTGCTCCATCCGACGTGGTTGGCTAATCCTGCCGTCGTGCGCAAAGCAAATGGGAAGTGGAGGCTTTGCATCGATTTCACCGATGTCAACAGAGCTTGCCCTAAAGATCCATTTCCCTTGCCGCGCATCGACCAGATTGTTGACTCCACGGCTGGATGCGACCTGCTTTCATTCCTTGACGCCTACTCCGGGTACCACCAGATCTTCATGGCTGAAGAAGACGAAGAGAAGACTGCGTTCATCACTCCATGCGGCACGTACTGTTTTGTATGGATGCCTTTTGGACTGAAGAACGCAGGCTCGACGTTTGCGAGGGTTGTCCACACTGCTTTCGAGCCACAAATCCACAGAAATGTGGAGGCCTACATGGACGACATTGTGGTCAAGAGCAGAGACAAGGCAACCTTGGTTCAAGACTTGGAAGAGACCTTTGCGAACTTGCGCAAGATCAGCCTCAAGCTCAACCCCGAGAAGTGCGTGTTCGGAATTCCCTCCGGCAAGCTTCTCGGGTTCTTCGTGTCTCAGCGTGGGATCGAAGCCAACCCCGACAAGATCAAGGCCATCGAGCAGATAGAAGCACCAACGCGTGCCAAGGACGTGCGAAGACTTGCCGGCTGCATGGCGGCTCTCAGCAGGTTTATTTCCAGGTCTGCGGAACGCGCCCTGCCGTTTTTCAAAATCTTGAAAAAGGCAGGTCCAGTAAAATGGACTCCGGAAGCGGAGGCTGCGCTGCAAGACTTGAAGAAATACCTGTCCTCCGCTCCTATACTTGTCGCGCCTAGACCGCAAGAGAAGTTGCTGCTCTACCTAGCGGCAACCAATCAAGTGGTTAGTGCTGCGTTATTAGCGGAGAGGGAAGTTGATGATGAGCCCGCAACCACGGCAAGCGCGTCCGACGACAAGCAGGGGGCTTCCCCGACAAGCTCTGGCCCCGGCAAAGGCGAATCCGCGCGAGCGCAAGGGGAAGTGCAGAAGAAGAGGATGGTGCAGCGCCCAGTTTACTTCGTCAGTTCCCTCCTGCAGGGGGCTAGGTCGAGGTACTGTGGTGTGCAGAAATTGCTCTTCGGCCTTCTCATGGCCTCGAGGAAGCTGCGCCATTACTTCCAAGCACACGAGATCACAGTGGTCACTCGCTTTCCTCTTAAGAGGATACTGCAGAATCCCGAAGCAACAGGCAGGATTGTCGAGTGGGCACTAGAACTGTCAAGCTTTGGCCTCAAGTTCGAGAGCACATCGACCATCCAGAGCAGAGCATTGGCAGAGTTCATAGCAGAGTGGACGCCGACACCGGACGAAGAAATTCCAGAGACGAGCATCCCCGGCAAGGAAGCAACCAAAGAGTGGCTGATGTACTTTGATGGTGCCTTTTCGCTGGAAGGCGCCGGTGCCGGCGTGCTGCTCATCGCGCCCACCGGAGAGCACCTCAAGTACATCGTCCAGATGCACTTTCCCAAGGAGCAAGCAACCAACAATACGGCAGAGTATGAAGGTTTGCTCGCCGGTCTCAGGATCGCGGCGGAACTTGGGATCAAGAAGCTCATTGTCAGGGGTGAGTCGCAGCTCGTCGTCCGCCAAGTGAACAAGGATTACCAGTGCCCGTTGATGGAGGCTTACGTTGATGAAGTGAGGAAGCTGGAAGAGCGCTTTGACGGCCTGCAAATGGAATACGTTCCAAGAGCAGAGAATGACATCGCCGACGGCCTGTCAAAATGCGCCGCACTAAAGCTACCTGTGGAACCAGGGACTTTTGTGCTCAAGCTGACTCAGCCATCCGTGACACCATCGACTGGGCCAAGCAAGAAGAGAAAATCGGTCTCCGGTGACTATCTCCCGGCAGAGCTTCCCGAAGCCGCCGCCAAGAGAGTCCCCAAGATCGACGCCAAGAGTGCTGAGGAGCTGCCCGCTCCTGCAAGCCCCAGGGTTTGTCCCGACGAAGCAGGCGCTCCCGGCAAGCCATGCCCCGGCAAGCTTGCCGGGGAACGTCAAGCTCCGGCTGAGACCCAATTCCTCGCCGTAGAAGCTGATGTTCCCGCAGCCGCCGACATGCCTTTGGTCCTTGTCGTCGAGCCACAGGCTCCGACGTGGGCACAACGGATCGTCCATTTCCTCCAGACAGGAGAACTTCCCGAAGAACAAGAAGAAGCGGAAAGAGTAGCCCGGCAGTCCAGTATGTACCAGTTCGTCGACGGCGCACTGTACAGAAGAGTACGCAATGGGGTGAAATTGAAGTGCATTCACCGGGAAGACGGACAGGAGCTGTTGGCGAAGATACACGGAGGCATATGTGGACACCACATTGGCGCCAGAGCACTTGCCGGCAAAGCGTTCCGGCAAGGTTTCTTCTGGCCCACAGCCCTCCAGGATGCAACTGCACAAGTAACCAAGTGTGAAGCGTGCCAGTTCCATTCCAAGAAGATACACCAGCCAGCTCAAGCTCTCTAGATGATCCCTTTGTCCTGGCCCTTCTCGGTCTGGGGGCTCGATATCCTCGGCCCCTTCCCCCGAGCCGTCGGGGGCTTTGAGTACTTGTTCGTTGCCATCGACAAGTTCACAAAGTGGCCAGAAGTGGAGCCGGTGAGGAAGGTGACTGCCCAGTCCGCGATCAAATTCTTTAGGTCGATTGTTTGCCGCTTCGGGATCCCCAATAGGATCATCACCGACAATGGTACGCAGTTCACAAGCCAAGCTTTCATGCAGTACACCCAAAACCTCGGCACCAAGGTCTGCTTCGCTTCTGTTGCTCATCCCCGGAGCAACGGTCAAGCCAAAAGGGCCAACGCCGAGGTACTGCGTGGGCTCAAGACCAGAAGTTTTGACAAGCTGCTCAAGCACGGACGGAACTGGATCGAGGAGCTACCGGCGGTTCTTTGGTCGGTCAGAACGACGCCAAATCGAGCCACCGGCCAGACACCATTTGCTCTAGTCTATGGAGCAGAAGCAGTTACCCCCACGGAACTCATATACGGGTCACCTCGAGTGCTCGCTTATGATGAGCTTGAGCAAGAGCGGTCGCGTGAAGATGACGCACTGCTCCTCGAGGAGGATCGTCTCCAGGCTGCTGTGCGATCCGCTCGCTACCAGCAAGCTCTGCGTCGCTATCATAGCCGCAAAGTTAAAGCCAGGAGCCTCGAGGAAGGCGACCTTGTTCTTCGGCGCGTTCAGTCGGCCAAGATACACAACAAGTTGACGCCGAAGTGGGAAGGCCCTTACTGGGTGAAACGAGTCACGAGGCCCGGCGCCGTCCGCCTCGAGACCGAAGATGGTACTCCGGTGAGCAATTCCTGGAACATTGAGCATCTTCGCAAGTTTTACCCGTAAGGCGCGGTTGTCAGACCCCGTCCGGCAACCAACTCTTTGTACAAAAGTCTTGCCGCAGTTGCATGTAATCCTTTGTACAAAGCTAGGCGCAGACCCTGGCCACAATGAAGCGCTGGGGCCCCCCAAGTTTTAGCATGCATGCTGAGTCGAGTCTCGTCCTTGGTTAGGGTTGATAGTGCCTAACAGTCGCTAACCCCTAACTTAGAGGTCGAGTCCGCGTCTTTTTCCCGTCCTTTCCCTTTGGCTCACAGGAATTGCATACCCTTGCCGAGCCGCTCAAGGGCGAAGAAGGGGAGAAGGACAAGCCAGCACCCGCCTCCCGGCAAGCCAGAGTTGCCGGGGGCTGCAACCTCAGATAAGTCTTTACATCCCTTATCATGCATTCTCTCGTGAGCTGCGGAATGTGAAAACCTTGCTTCCTCCTAAAAAGCTGCCGTGCTCTCTTAAGCGGCAAACCCCAAAGCGCGTTCCCGGGGCCCGCTTCGGATAGTAGCCGCGGCGGCAAGGGGAGGAAGCGAGGGGCCAGAACCCGCCTTCTCCCTGCCTCCGCCAAGAGCGTGAGGAGGGCCAAGGGGCGCGGGGGGACGGCAGGGTCCGTTGCCGGGCGGGGAAGTGTCTATCTTAACGGTGCAAAGGGTCCGCCCCTTGCCGCGGGATGTACCCGCGAGACAAATGATCCGGCAAACGCCCCCTTTTCATTAAAAACATTCTACTCAGGTACAGTTCAGAGAGAATGAAAAACATGAAGGATGGGATTACAAGATTTAAATACAACTAAGGCCCGAGGGCTTACAAGATAAAAAGAGATAAGGTGCCCATAATCCCTTTCTTGTCTCTCTCCTCAGGAGGTAGGGCAAGGAGGCGAGAAGGGCAAAAGGGGCGCCTAGACGAGCTACGGGTGGCAGAAGACGCCAAGAGAGCATCCGGGGCTCCGCCCGGGGGGCTCCGGAGGCTGGGTGGAGACGGCGACGCCGGAAGCGGAGCTCGAAAAGGAGGCGGCGGGACGTCAGCACGCTGTCGAGGGCATCTAGCCCTCATACTCCGAGTTGACGGCCTTGCCGCCGGCCTCTTCCCCTTCCGCAGCCTCGCCACTCCGGCCGCCCGAGAAGACGAAGCCCCGACAAAAGGAGCTTGCCGGGCCAGAGAGAAGACCCCGGTGGTCGTCGCCGCGAGCAGGGGTGGTGACGGCGTCTGGGGGGAAGCTGGGAGATGAGGCAGCGGCCTTGCCGCCCGCCCTCTTCCTCTTCCGCAGCCTCCCTACGCCAGCCGCCCAAGGAGAAGACCCCGGGGAGTTCACGGCGCCAGCGACGCGGACGATGGGGGCCGCCGGTGCCATGCGGAGCTGCGACCGGCACCTAGTCGGACCCGTCATCCCGGCGACCGCTCCCCTCGTCGTCGCTGTCGCTCCCCTCCTCGTCACTCTCGCTCGAGGAGGAGCCTTCGCTGTCGGAGGAGCTATCCACGCAGCACCGGGCCCGGGTGCCGAGGTCCCCGAAGGCCTTGACGGAGAGGAGATCACCCTCCATCAGCTTAAAATGGAGGGTGAACCCCTCCATCAAGCTGTGGATCCGGGCGAATGACTTCCACCCTCGGCCAAGACACATCACGTCGGGGGCTCGGGATTCGACGTGGACTCGCATACCACTGATCCCGCAGCCCCTCATGCGCAGTCTCAGCGTCTCGTGTTGCTCCGCTTCCAGGACGTCCGCGAAGGGAGCCGGGAGGCGGAGGCGACGACGAGGCGCCCGGCGCAGCTTGATGATGAACTCGCAGGGGTCGTCCCCGAGATGAACCGCCGGGGGAAACGGAGCCGCCAGCGGAGGCGAGGCCGGCGCGCCGCCCCGCCCGCCTCTAGCGCCTCGGCCTCGTCCACGACCTCGCCCCTCCCCCTTCCCCTTACGGTTGGCTCCGCCGCCGCGGGTGCAAGGGGATGAGGGGCGCGCTGCCTGGCAGCAACCCTTGCCGCCACCGAAGAAGGACCAGGGTTCCCTTTCTCCATGGCAGTTGGGGAGAGGGGACCAGGGATCTAAGAGAAGAAAGAAGGAAGGAGTGCGGACCCTCATCATCCCCTTCCGCTCCTTATAAAGGGGCGGAGTGGGGGCTCGGCCGCCCCGCCCGACCAATCAAAGCAGAGGAAGGGCAGGCGACGGGGCCGACCCTCTACTTCGACCCGCGTCGGCCCGGCTTCCTGCCTCCACCACCGCAACCCCAAGCGCATGGAGGACGCATGGCGGGCGAGCAGGGCCGAGGCGAAAGATGAGGCGACCTCTCCCCCCCCCACTTGAAAGTGGGGGCGGACGTTTTGCCTTTCCCAATGAAGGAAACGTGCCCGACGTGACGCATGCCTGCGGGCCTCAGGCCCCGCGCATACCACCCACGTCACGCACGCCTCGCACGCCTCAACCCCCACGACACCACGATAAGCGCGCGCCACTTGGGGAGGGCGCGACGGGCACGGAGTTAAGGAGCAGCGCAACCCAGGCCACGCGTGCCCGTGCACTGTTAGGGCCTGGCCCAACAACGCTCGGCACCGTGTATGGCCCAGACCCGGGGGCTCCTGTCGGTGTACTAAAGTAGGGGTACCTTAGTACCCCGAACTTGTGCACGGGCAGTAGTAGCGTCCCGCGGCAAGGCTTGCCAGGGGAGCGACAAGAGTCTCCACGGCCCTTTCTGGGCCGGACGAAGGCCAAGTGATCGAGCCAAGAAGACCAAGCCCCGGCAAGAGGAGCTTGCCGGGCCAAGAAGGCGAGGTCCGGCAAGAGGAGCTTGCCGGGCCAAGGCGACAAGGCCCCTGCAAGAGGAGCTTGCCGGGACGACTAAGCCGAAGCACCAAGGCCCCGGCGGGAGGAGCTCGCCGGGACGGCCAAACCAAGGCACCCCAAGAGAAGCCCGCCACGGCGCGCCGCGCGCCCCGGCAAGGCCTGACGAGCGGCAAGCTCTCAGGTGCGGCAAGACAACCACCGCGGCAAGCCACTTGCCGCGGCAAACCACCACCTCGGGCATGCGCTCCAGCTCACCTGCCCACGCGTCACTCTAGAGCTTCCCCAGAGGCACGTGGCGGGGCGCCGCGCAACCTGGGGCGCGCGCGTGGCATGCGACGTTGGCAGAGTCGCCCCCGTGGCAAGCGGAGGCGGCCCTAACGGTCCGCCTCGGCACTGTTCAGGCGATCCAGACGGGCATTTATTGCCTTTGTCCCCCGCCGTCAGAGTTAGGTGCGATAGCACTGTGCGGCCACTGTTCGCACAGTTCCTTGCCATTTTTACCCTCACCTGCGTCGCTACCTGTGGGAAACCCCTTAGCATATAAAAGGAGGCCCATGCGCACGTAGGGGGGGATCGAACCCAGAGAGGGATCTAGACCGAAAGGAGGACACCCAGTAGACCCTCGTCTACGTCCAACTCCAACTTACTGTAGCTTCTTGCGCTCCAGAGCAAGAACTCGAATCAACCAGACAAGCAGCAGTAGGGTTTTACGCATCCATGCGGCCCGAAGCTGGGTAAAATCATTGTGTGTGTGTGTCGCCTCGATCTGCTCTTTGTGCAACCTCCGCCCCCCGCCGAACCGACAAGGGGCTCCGTCCCCATAGGTGCTCGTGGAGGCCGATATCCCCCGACAAGCAGCAAAATCAGGGAATGTGAGAGAGGTAGAGGGAGGCTCAACCATGAATTGCTGCTGCCCCATGGTTGGGTATGTAATTGTCGCCGCTCCTCCTTGTGGATGCCGAGGTTGGAGACGCCGGATCCGTGCGGGCATCCACCTCCCATCCGCACCAGCTGAAGCAAACCATAGCAGATGAACATCATTTAAATAGCAATGAACATCATTTAGATGCTTTAGAAGCATAACAGAGTGAACATCATTCGCATGCTATTCAGTACGATATCTCAGAATTTTCAACTAAGCAAAACATGCATACCGTAACACTTCAGTACGATTGTAAGTAATGTCTCTTCCATCATCATCTTCTTGCGTAACAACAAACGAGAGGATGCACACATTTTAGTATCACCAATCAGTCTGGTTATCTGCTAACATACAAATAACCAGACACATCTTTACTGATAAACATGACATAGCTGTCAGCCATGTGGAAAAGACAAGCTTATGATGTTACATTCCGATTACAGAGGAGTATTTTCGTGGAACCTGAGCCTAGAGAAGAGAATAAAGGATAAGCAGTGGTTATATAGCAGCCTGGAATATGTGGACGCATATGCATACTTAACAAATGGTACAAGCAATAGGGGACAAAACATCACAATGGGTCATGCTATCGCCAGGCTTAAATTGTATCCTCATTAGATACTTTGATGTTGATGGTTCCTGATAAGTATGCGCAATACCGAGCGACAAATTAATGAGATGCTTGATGTCGATGGTTTATACAACCTTGCACCCATCGACAAATTAATGAGACACTTGATCTTGATGGTTGCTACACAACCTTGTGCCTATCAGCAAAATTTTGGTACTGTAGAGTACGACTAGCTATCTACGACGGAGCCGAGGGAACGATTGCACGGGTCGATTCCTCGATTGCGGTTTCCCTAGAGATCCCAAACGGCTATCCTGTGTAGGACACGTTTCCAAATTCTGAAGACAGTAGGAACCATAGCAAAACGATTTTATTTACTTGGAAGCGGCTTTGTATATTCAGTTAGCATAGCAGATAACATTTGCGTAACACTTCAGTACGAATGTAATCTCACCAATCAGTCTGGAACCGCAGGAATCTTGGCATGCACACATTTTAGCAAGCGTCTTCCCTGCGATGGAAACAGCACCGACGAGAGATGTCAAACACAAGCCTCACGAGAATTTAGAACAGCAAGGGACGAGTACCGGACGACAGCAGGAAGAAACCACACCTGAGATGTAAGGCTGCAAAACACCGGCACTGCGGACGCCCGTCCATCCAGCCAGCCAGCCTCCGGCAATGGCGGCACGCGAGGTCACCAACCACGTATGCATGCCCAAGATGAATGTAATCAGTCTAGGTCCCGCCGTACATGAGAGGAGATGGAAGACTTGGCAAGGATGGCGTACATACCTTGGGCATCTAGGTCCCGCCGGAGATGCGCCGTCGTCGACGACCACCGCAGTAGCAATCTCCGGTGTGGTCCGGTGTGCCGCACCAGACCGAGAGCAGGCGGTGGATCCCGATGCGGCCGGCCTCCATCACGCAGGTGGGTGCGGATCCGGCGCCGCCGTCGCCGGAACTGGTGCGCCCCATCTATCCATCCATGGGTGGGCGTGGGTGCGTGGGTGGATCCGTGGAAAAGGCGGTTTCCATGGGTGGATGGACGAGATGAGGAGGGAGGTCGGCCGGAGGTGGGGATGGGGCCGGAGACGGGGAGACGAGGTCGCCGGTGGTGGTGGGGATCGGCGGCGGCCGTGGAGATTGGAGAGGAATCGGGGGTGGGGAAGAGGAGCAGTTTGCGGGCAGCTTCGCGGGGCTCCACTCGTGAATCTGGGCATGGGCTCAATCTTGGGTCAGCCTCGACCTTGTCCACGGTGAGGGTCGTCGACCGTGGCGGTGGGGTGGGGTTGGGGGCGGCTTTGGGGCGAGAGGGGGAGAGTGGATCGGGGGAGAGGAGTGGATCGGGGAAGTTAGGGTTTGGGTGAGAGGGTGAGGGGTGAGGGCTGCCGTTGGATCCAGAAGCATATCCAATGGTGGTTGAGGCATGATCCGCGTGATATGCCTATGAACCAATCAGAGCGCACCAAACAAGTTGCAGATTTTTTGACCATATAAATTGGTCATGATTGATTACATACAAATTTTTCATTTTCATTTTTCAATGCTCAAAATGAGTTTTTTGTGAAAGACCTATCAAATATTTGTTCAAATGATGCCATATTTTGCACAAGTTTACATCTTAGATTGGCAAACAACATTGACAAAGGGAGTTTTTATTTCCTTTGCATGAAAAAACAATTTTCCATTTTTTTGAGTGCTCAAAATAAGTTTTTTTGTGAAGAACCTACCAAATATTTTTTGTAAAATTTTACCAAATCAATTTTCTAAAATACTAGGCCATATTTAATGCACAATTGACCAAATGGTTAGGTGTTAAAAGTTTTGATCCACCTCTGGTGAAAAAGACAAATTTCCGTCGTTTCAGCTGGAAGCGGGGCAAATTTGAACTGTGGCTGCCTCATAGTTTGCTATTTATTTTTTCCAAAATTTATTTCTAGGTACAAAAGTATCTATTTAATCAGAGAAACATCAAAAGTTTTCCAAGATTCAACCACTAGCTAGGAACGGTCATTCCCGCCATTTTGACCGCATTTTGAAACGGGCATAAAAAATTCAAAAAAAATCAAAAAATTGGGAAACCTTCATATTGTGTCATTATATATGACCAAGTTTCCAGGAAAAATAATAAACTTGTAATACGGTAATTATTTTAGAAAAGTGTTCTCATAAATGAGCTATCATGTGTGAAGATTCATGGATTTCAACCCAAACGCTCAATCTCATGGTCACATTCATGGCATAGTTTGTTCAAATGATCTCATATTGTGCACAAGGGTGCATCTTGGAATTCCAAACAATGTTGCCAAAGGGAGTTTTCATTTTCTTTGCACGGAAAATTCATTTTCCATTTTTCGAGTGCTCGAAATGAGGTTTTTTTTGTGAAGGACCTACCATATTTTTGTTGCAAAATTGTACCAAATCATTTTTATAAAATATTAAGACATATTTAATGCACAATTGACAAAATGGTTGGGTGTCAAAACTTTTGATCCACCTCTGGTGAAAAAGACAAATTCCCGCCGATTCAGCTGGAAGCGGGTCAAATTTGAACTGCAGCTGCCTCATAGTTTGCTATTTATTTTTTCCAAAAACCATTTCTAGGTACGTAAGTATCTATTTAATCAGAGAAACATCAAAAGTTTTCCAAGATTCAACCACTAGCTAGGAACGGTCAAGCCCGCCATTTTGACCGCATTTTGAAACGGGCATAAAAAATTCAAAAACAATCAAAAAATTGGAAAACCATCGCATTGTGTCATTATATGTGACCAAGTTTCCAAGAAAAATAATAAACTTGTAATACGCTAATTATTTTGAAAAAGTGTTCTCAGAAATGAGCTATCATGCGTGAAGATTCATGGCTTTCAAGCCAAATGATCAATCTTATGGCCACATTCTTGGCATAGTTTGTTCAAATGGTCTCATATTATGCACAAGGGTGCACCTTGGAATTCCAAACAATGTTGCCTAAGGGAGTTTTCATTTTGTTTGCACGGAAAATACATTTTCCATTTTCTGAGTGCCCGAAAGGATGTTTTTTTGTGAAGGAACTACCAAATAATTGTTGCAAAATTGGACCAAATCATTTTTATAAAATACTAGGCCATATTTAATGCACAATTGACAAAATGGTCTGGTGTAAAATTTTTTGATCCACCTCTCGTGAAAAAGACAAATTTCTGCCGATTCAGTTGGAAGCGGGTCAAATTTGAACTGCAGCTGCCTCATAGTTTGCTATTTATTTTTTCCAAAAATCATTTCTAGTTACATAAGGACCTATTTAATCATAAATACATGGTTTGGTGGCGATACGTCGAGGTTTGGGCGGTGGCCGAGGGCCCCAACTCTAGAGCGCGTAAACTCGCATGCCCGCCGCGTGGTCACCGCGTGACCGTGGCGTTTCCATGTGTTCTGGGCGTCCTAGGCATGTCTAGTGCGTTGGGCACTCCCCAGGTTGGTGCTAGGAAGAAAATTACAACATAAGATTCTCACGAGGAGACCAATCGATGCTCAAACATGAATTAGCAGCCAAGTGTTTGATTAGCGGTACGGGAAATGTACATGGCTAATAGGCGTGAGTTTTGGCTGAGGATGATTAGTTACTAAGAAGACCGTTTTCACAAATTTTCATCTCAAAAGGAGGAGCCTAGGTGGTACTTGCTTTGCAAACCACCACACTAGACATAAATACGAATGTTGAAGCTCGGCTCAAAATAATGAATGGATTGAGCTGGCATTTGGTGGAGGATGGTTATTTGGGCATAGGAAAGCACTGTAGAAAATGGATACTATTTGGACATGCCAAAGTGGTACTTCCTTCACAAACTGTTACTCTGAACAGAATAGGAAAATGAATATTTTTGAATTATTTTTGAACTAGGCAAGGAATATTTTTACATATTTGACGAAGATATGACCCAAAGAATTTATGAGATTTTTTTGGGAATTTTGGGAATGACAGAAATATAGGTTGCTTCACAACCTAGGGCAAAAACTGCCACATGGGCATGACACATAGGCAAAACTGATGAGGTGGTGCCTAGTCATAGCAACCCACCACAATTTACAAGGCTATGACCATCTATATTGGTCGTTAACAACTAGAAATAAGGCAGTGGACTAGCGCTGTTAGCTTTATGACCATTTCATGTAAGGAAATTATGACCTTTCTGACCAAAATGGTCGCAATGGTTTAGGGTTTGGAGCCCCTCGAACAGCTTTTGACCAATTGGTCTCAAATGGTCATAAATCTATGACCAATTCTTCCAGGGTCACTGACAGAAGGTCATAAGTTGACATATTTCTTGTAGTGATGAGAGAAGTCTTGCTATAAGTAGTCATGTGAATTTGGTATTCGTTCGATATTTTGATGAGATGTATGTTGTCTCTCCTCTAGTGGTGTCATGTGAACGTCGACTACATGACACTTCACCATTGTTTGGGCCTAGAGGAAGGCATTGGGAAGTAATAAGTAGATGATGGGTTGCTAGAGTGACAGAAGCTTAAACCCTAGTTTATGCGTTGCTTCGTAAGGGGCTGATTTGGATCCATATGTTTCATGCTTTGGTTAGGTTTACTTTAATACTTCTTTTGTAGTTGTGGATGCTTGCAATAGGAGTTAATCATAAGTGGGATGCTTGTCCAAGTAAGGACAGCGCCCAAGCACCGGTCCACCCACATATCAAATTATCAAAGTACCGAACGCAAATCATATGAGCGTGATGAAAACTAGCTTGACGATAATTCCCATGTGTCCTCAGGAGCTTTTCCTTCATATAAGAATTTCTCCAGTCTTGTCCTTTGCTATAGAAAGGATTGGGCCATCTTGCTGCACTTTATTTACACTCGTTACTTGTTACCCGTTACAAATTATCTTATCACAAAAGTATTTGTTACCTATAATTTCAGTGCTTACAGAGAATACCTTGCTGAAAACCGCTTGTCATTTCCTTCTGCTCCTCGTTGAGTTCAACACTCTTACTTATCGAAAGGACTATGATAGATCCCCTATACTTGTGGGTCATCATCCCACATCGACGTCGATGATGTGATACGTCTCCAATGTATCTATATTTTTTTGATTGCTCCATGCTATATTATCTACTATTTTGGGCAATATTGGGCTTTATTTTCCACTTTTATATTATTTTTGGGACTAACCTATTAACCGGAGGCCCAGCCCAGATTTGTTTTTATGCCTATTTCAGTGTTTGAAGAAAAGGAATATCAGACGGAGTCGAAACGGAACGAAATCAACTAGAGAAGTTATTTTTGGAACGAAAGCCACCTGATGGACTTGGACCCCACGTCAAGGAAGAGGAAGCCACGAGGGTGGGGGGCGCCCACCCCCCTAGGGCGCGCCCCCTACCTCGTGGGGCCCTCGTAGCTCCCCTGACGTACTTCTTCCGCCTATATAACTCCATGTACCCTAAAACTTCCAGAACAGAGATTAGATCGGGAGTTCCGCCGCCGCAAGCCTCTATAGCCACAAAAAACCAATCGGGACCCTGTTCCGGCACCCTGCCGGAGGGGGGATCCCTCACCGGTGACCATCTTCATCATCCCGGCGCTCTCCATGACGAGGAGGGAGTAGTTCACCCTCGGGGCTGAGGGTATGTACCAGTAGCTATGTGTTTGATCTCTCTCTCTCTCTCTCTCTCTCGTGTTCTTAATTTGGCATGATCTTGATGTATCGCGAGCTTTGCTATTATAGTTGGATCTTATGTTTCTTCTTCCCCTCTTCTCTCTTGTAATGGATTGAGTTTCCCCTTTGAAGTTATCTTATCGGATTGAGTCTTTAAAGATTTGAGAACACTTGATGTATGTCTTGTCGTGCGTATTTGTGGTGACAATGGGATATCACGTGATTCACTTGATGTATGTTTTGGTGATCAACTTGCGGGTTCTTCCAATGAACCTATGCATAGGGGTTGGCACACGTTTTCGTCGTGATTCTCCGGTAGAAACTTTGGGGCACTCTTTGAGGTTCTATGTGTTGGTTTGAGTAGATGAATTAAGATTGTGTGACGCATATCGTATAATCATGCCCACGGATACTTGAGGTGACATTGGAGTATCTAGGTGACATTAGGGTTTTGGTTGATTTGTGTCTTAAGCTGTTATTCTAGTACGAACTCTAGGGCTGTTTGTGACACTTATAGGAATAGCCCAATGGATTGATTGGAAAGAATAACTTTGAGGTGGTTTCGTACCCTACCATAATCTCTTCGTTCGTTCTCCGCTATTAGTGACTTTGGAGTGACTCTTTGTTGCATGTTGAGGGATAGTTATGTGATCCAGTTATGTTATTATTGTTGAGAGAATTTGCACTAGTGAAAGTATGAACCCTAGGCCTTGTTTCCTAGCATTGCAATACCGTTTACGCTCACTTTTACCGCTAGTTACCTTGCTGTTTTAATATTTTCAGTTTACAAAAACCTATATCTACCATCCATATTGCACTTGTATCACCATCTCTTCGCTGAACTAGTGCACCTATACAATTTACCATTGTATTGGGTGTGTTGGGGACACAAGAGACTCTTTGTTATTTGGTTGCAGGGTTGCTTGAGAGAGACCATCTTCATCCTACGCCTCCCACGGATTGATAAACCTTAGGTCATCCACTTGAGGGAAATTTGCTACTGTCCTACAAACCTCTGCACTTGGAGGCCCAACAACGTCTACAAGAAGAAGGTTGTGTAGTAGACATCATGATGCCTATCCCGCATCCTTGTTGTCGACTCGGTTGAGGAGGCCTGCTTGATCAGAGGGGCCATGTCCGAGACTGGGCTCCGCCGGGCTGGTACTGGGAGGTTCTACCTTCCGGGGGGCGCAGCTTGGTGAGGAGCCAGCCCGTCATTGACCCGAACCTTGTTTGTTGGTGGTCGCATGGACCAGTGACGGTGCCGAGGCTTTTGAACACCACGGAGGTGGTATGTCCCCGTGTCAGCGAGGAGGACAAGCACGTCCATCGCTACATGGTTGCATTGGAGGGCAGGTTCGACAATACCTGGCAGGTTCTTCAGGGATCTTACTGGAGCTATGATCCTGTGATGGTTCCTTCTCTTTGGGTGTCCACCGCCCGCGCCGATACCTGTCGTTCGCTAGGGTTCTAGCTGTATTAGCGATGTTGTATGTATGATACTATTCAAGATGTATTAGTGATAATATTCGACGATGTATGGATGCAAGAGATGATGTAGTTTTGCTTATTGAATGTTTGCTAATTTAGTTTACTCTGGGACGAGCGGGTTAGGGGGTTCCTCGGTGTTGATGGTACCCTAAATAGCAAGTATCGTTAGTGCGAGATACATGTAGCCGTCGGTGTCTAATACTACATCCACGTCCCACAAGTGACACAAGGGTCCTGCATCCCGCAGCAACAGTTCTCGGTGTCGATGCCGGTCGAACACCATGGCGAATTTGTCAGGCAGCCTCCGAGATGATGATTAAAAGCTAAGTGTTGAAACCTGAAACACCTAAACTGACTCAAGTCGGTTTGGTTGTTTGAAATTTCAATAATTGTCTTTAATCCTCTTCGCAGAGGCTGCCAGACAAATTTGCCAAGGTGTTCGACCGTCATCGGCCACCAGAACTATTGTTGCGGGTGCCGGGCGCCGATGTCACTTGTGGGACGTGGATCTAGTGTTCAACGCCGAGCGCCTCATGTATCTTGCACCGATGATACTTGCTATTTAGGGTTCTATCGACACCGAGGAACCCCTAACCCGCTCGTCCTGTTGTAAATATTTAGTTAGGTTGACGGAAAAAACAATATTGCTATGAAACTCATCTTTCGATTTAAATGTGCAATTTTTTCATTGCTGCGAGGGTCTAGTGTTTGACCACCCCTGCGTTCGCGGGTTAACACAAATGACATCTCCTCCCCCCCTTGATTTGCTCTGTTCCGGTCTTCGTGCCAATGAAACTTGCTAGCTATAGGTGTCTTCAATTATCAGAATGTGTGACCACTATGCGTCTCCCGTTCGAAAGGGTTACATCTATAAATATGCATGCATTTGCATATTTATAACTGTGATTCTTTCGAATTGTCCAAAGTTATCCATGGATAGCCCGAGTATGTGTAGATTGGGTTCATTTTCCCATATGCTCTGCTCTGGATCCGATGTAGATTTTCGTTAGTGCCTCCCTATTGTTCTCCGGGTTCACATCCTCTCTGCTTATTGCCGAGACGTGTATCAGGAGAAAAGCGGGGAGGTGCTGTCAAAATTTTGCGTCGGATCCGGAGCAGAGCATGGGAAAACGAACCCAATCTACACATACTCAGGTGGAATTAGGACCTATCTTTACCTATTAGCGTCTAGGTTGCATGGACGTAATAAAAGTGACAAACTCCATTAACTGATGAACATGTACATGCTGATATATATATATATATATATATATATATATATATATATATATATATATATATATATATATATATATCCACACACACACACATCTGGGCTATTCTGTTTCGCGTAACATCTGGGCTATCAAAAATGCGAAACTTAGTCATGTTGAATGTTTTCTCAAATTCGCAATCGTTGATGAGTAATTTTGAATACGGTGAGACACGTCGTGATGTTTTCCCGTCAAAAAAGCAGAGTACTTGTACTGAACTATGTATGTGTCCATACTGATTTATTTTTCACAGATTAACTTTGAACGGTTCCGAAAAGAGAGTACTTGAACGGATGTCCGTATGGATTTGTACTTGAACGACTAGACTTTTACTCTGTTTTTTTGTATGATTTTCCTCGCAACGTTTCAATGGTACACGATATCATAGTCACCGAACTTGCATGGTTCATATGTTGAACTGAATCATATTTTTTTGAAAAGAAAATTTTCATGTGTTTATTTTCTGAACTCAACTTTTTTGCAACGATGTGTTGGACTATGTTTGTACTGATTTATGTGTGTGCTTGTACTGGTATATTTTTCATAGAGTAGTTTTGAATGGTTCCGAAAAAATAGTACTTGAACTGATGCCCATATTACTGAGTGTGTTTTCACAGACTAGATTTTATTGTTTATCTTTGATATGGTTTTCCTTGGTTTACGATATCATAGTCCTCGAACTTGCATGGTATATACTATTGAGCTGAATGATATTTTTCTCATAAAGAAAAGAGAAAAAAATCATGTGTTTATTTTTGCAACGATGTTTTGGATTTCTCTCGTCTCAACTACTATTTTCCATTAACACAGGTTTATCATTTGATAAAAAAAAGTTCTTACTAAACAAAATGTTTTGAATTTTATTACCGACAACACATGAACTTCTGAGTTCTCCCGATCATACAATATAATACATAGAATAGATCATAATAACATTTTTCACAAAAAAAGTGTTGAGCGGTCACTGCTCCATGTATCATCTTCAACTAATGGAAGTATGTCGTGCAGTACAGCATCTCATGAAGATAGTGTGTCCATTGCCCAATGCTTCACTGATCCTTTTGTAAAATCCATATCTTCATCAACCTGTCACACAACATAGTAAATAGTGTGAGCACAAAATAATACAAGTGAATAGATTATTTCGACTTATATGACTAGATTATTTGAACTACCTCGGGGTTGATCATGAACTTATAGAAGTAAAAAAAAAGATTGTAATTTTAAATGTGTTTTCTCATCCGATTGACGGTGTCATCATCACTGAACTTGCATAGTTTACATAGTTTCACTGACTGTATTTCTTCCCGAGAAAAGTTTATGTTTTGAACTTATATGTCAGTGACACATTTTTAGTAATGATGGAAAAGCTTGAACAATCCATAGAAAGGAGAATTAAGTTTTGAAAAGAATTTTGTTATGATGTATTTAACTAAAACCACATCAACTTTTTGAGAACAGTGGTAATAATACAGTACAGGAGGAATTCAGTTGAATATTTTTCAATTTTAATGAACTTGCAGTTCTCTCGATTCTAAACTTCAGCTAATGAACTTGCAGTACAGGAGGACATACAAGCATAATGGAAATCTGCAGAACTAACATGGTGTATCCTGATACATAGTACTGATGCTTTGGGAATTTTCAAACTAAGAAAACAAGTGCAGGCGGCTCGAGCAGAAGAACATGGGCTCACCGAGGAAGGAGGTAGATAGATGACAATAACATCAGTTCAAGATCGAGACAGTAGCGGGAGAAGGGCCTTTTGAGGCACGGCTTGCCGACATGCTTCAATTCGGGCTGGATTCATCAAAGATGTCAAGATCATAAGCACTGTAAGAACAACCAAGGTTGAGAGAATACACTAAGCACCATGTCTAATTCTTATGTTAGTGGTTGGTCCAATAAAATTACGAGGTCAATGCTTCCATAGAAGTAACAAGATGCAAGCTTAGTTCTTAGGTTACAAATTTGTAAATACTAGTACTGCTACCAGCATTTATAAATACTAGTGAACTTGAAATTGTGGTCTATTGAGATCTGAACTAATTGTGTTACAAGTACTAACACAAAATCTAATGAAGCTGGTATAAGTACATGTTAGAAAGATAATCAAGTTTGGGTAAAAGCAATCTACCTATATTTCAGCAGAAAACAACTCAAACAGGTAAGCCTTTGCTAGGTACCTAGCATTTTTCTTGCTGGCAACATCAAAAAGTAATTTCTTATTACCAGGCAATTAAAGAGATAATCCAAGAAAAATCTCAATGATACCCAGATTCCCAGACTAAACTAATGAAACGATGGGTACAGATGTCACTCATCACCTGACTGCAATACGCCAACCTTTTTGCTCTGCTCTAGTAGCCTGATGACCTGATCCAGAGTGGATAGCCGTGCTACTTTTTTGAGCTCAATACCATATTGCACTATGTGTTTAGTCTCTCAACACATTTAAAACAACTTAATTACCTGTATGACTGCTTCCTGGTACAGTTGATTTACTAAATAGCACCGTGGACCGTAACTCTCCAGGAGGATATTTACATATATAGAAGATCCTCGGAGTTGATTTACTAGAAGCTTTCTGTAACGCCCTCGATGCGGCTATATATCCCACGTGTCGAGGCACGACTTAGAGGCATAGCCGCATTGAAAGCAATGTCGCAAGTGAGGTAATCTTCACATAATCCATGCAATAAATAAGGGAAAGATACATAGTTGGCTTACAGTCGCCACTTCACACAATACATAAATAAACATCCATCATTCAAATTACACTCAAGGTCCGACTACGGTACCAAAATTAAAGAAGACTACCCCAAATGCTACATAGATCCCCGGATCACCCCAACTGGGCTCCACTACTGATCATCTTGAAAAGAAACATAGTAACGGCCACGTTCCTCATCGAACTCCCAAGTGAGCTCGGTCGCGTCATCTGCACTGGCATCGTTGGCACCTGCAACTGTTGTGATAATATCTGTAAGTCAAGGGGACTCAGCAATCTCACACCCGCGAGATCAAGACTATTTAAGCTTATAGGTAGGAAAGAATAGTGAGGTGGAGCTGCAGCAAGCGACTAGCATATATGGTGGCTACAACGCAAAAGAGAGCGAGAAGAGAAGGCAAAGCACGGTCGTGAAGCTAGAAGTGATCAAGAAGTGATCCTGAAACGACCTACGTCAAACATTACTCCAACACCGTGTTCACTTCCCGGACCCCGCCGAGAAGAGACCATCACGGTTACACACGCGGTTGATGTGTTTTAGTTAAAGTCAACTTTGGGTTTTCTACAACCGGACATCAACAAATTCCCATCTGCCTCATAACCGCGGGCACGGCTTTCGAAAGATAATACCCTGCAGGGGTGTCCCAACTTAGCCCATTATAAGCTCTCACGGTCAACGAAGGATATTCCTTCTAACGGGAAGACCCGATCAATCTCAGAATCCCGGACTACAAGACATTTCGACAACAATAAAACAAGTCCAGCAAAACCGCCCGATTGTGCCGACAAATCCTGATAGGAGCTGCACATATCTCGGTCTCAGGGCACATCCGGATGAGCAGTACATACGGCAACCGAGTATACCCCAAGTTGCCTCAGGGCGGCACCGCAAGTGGCTCTAGTTTGGACTAGCAATCGAAGGAGAACTGGCCCGGGGGTTTAAAATAAAGATGACCCTTGAGTCTGCAGAACCCAAGGGAAAAAGGCTTAGGTGGCAAATGGTAAAACCAATGTTGGGCCTTGCTGGAAGAGTCTTATTCAAAGCGAACTGTCAAGGGTTTCCCATAAATCACCCAACCGTGTAAGGAACGCAAAATCTGGGAACATGACACCGGTATGACGGAAACTAGGGTGGCAAGAGTGGAACAAAACACCAGGCAAAAGGCCGAGCCTTCCACCCTTTACCAAGTATATAGATGCATTAATTAAATAAGATGTATTGTGATATCCCAACAAGTAAACATTTTCCAACAAGGAACAACAAGTCCATGTTCCAACAAGGAACAAACTTCATCTTCACCTGCAACTAGCAACGCTATAAGAGGGGCTGAGCAAAGCGGTAACATAGCCAATCAACGGTTTGATAGGACATGGATGGTTAGAGGCTGACAAGGCAATATGGGTGGCATGACATAGCAAGTGGTAGGTATCGCAGCATAGGCATAGCAAAAGAGCGAGCAACTAGCAAGCAAAGATAGAAGTGATTTCGAGGGTATGGTCATCTTGCCTGCAAGGTACTCAGAGTTGTCGAAAGCTTGGTCCTCGAAAACGTTCTCAACAGGTTCCTCATTCACGTACTCGTCTCCCGGCTCTACCCACAACAAGAACACTAGCAAAGAGGACAAATATCAATCACGATGCAATGCGCAAGCAACATGATGCAAAACATGGCATGATATGCGAGATGTGATATGCAATGCATATACATGCTCCGGAAGGACAAGGATGAACAAAGCATAATCTTGGCAAACCAAGTATGCCACTGGATAGGTGAGGTGATTTCGGTTGAAATCGATATAAAGATCACCGGAATCGGATGCACGGTTTGCAAATGACAAGCAAAACAAGAATGACAATAATCTGCCATTAACAGCATGATGCTACTTAGCAAGCAATGAGAAAATAGGCTTCTGCACCCAAACATACCAACAAAGCATATGACAGTAATCTAGTCAAGATGCTTGACAAAAGATGAACACTGAGCTACGGCTAAATCACACCATAACAGGTTCAAACAAGCATGGCAAAAGTGCAAAAGATAACAGGTTCACAGACTTGGTGAAAATCACAACATAGCAGAAATTAACATCATGATGACATGTTTAGAGCAATGAAACAACATGCTACAGGATAAGGACATAGCAAGGTAAGGCTTGGCATGAATCTACTCAAGGCACTTGACAAAAGTTCCTTACTGACCATAAGCCAAAAAGAATCATAAAATATGATTACACCCATGTCAATTAAGCAAGTTTCGCTACAGGTTTCAGACTTAGCAGAAAACTGGACATGTCAAAAACAGATAACGAGTAGGCATGTTCGTGAGCTCGATGAACTCACTACAGAGAATTGCATGATAAACTAAGCATATATACATCAATAAGACATGGCATAGGAACTATACATGGCAAGAATAACATCATAGTATGCAAGGATCAACTACACCAAGCTTGGCAAAATCGAATAACACGTAAACAATCTGCCAGCAACATTTTGAAGCAAAAGTAGAGCTCGATTGACTCAAGCTATGGCACTACATAAATACAAACAAAGGCATGGATGGATAGAGAAAATCCTCAAGATCAAAACACCCTTACTGATCATGCTCAAAATATGCCTAGATCTCTCGGAAACAACATGAACACATGGCATAAAAATAACAGCAGTCAGGGACTTAGTGAAATCACTAAGTCTCTGAAATCAGCAACATCAAGTACCCTAGTTTGCATGCTTGTGCTAGTCACCACAAAGATCACAAAAATACATGGCATAATTCTCTGGAAAGGTAACATGTCATATTACAAAACTCAAGTAGGACTCAACTTCATAGGATGCACACAATCATGGCAAAAATGACAAAAGTGCATGTTCACATGAGATCCAGCAACTAACATCACATAGCCCTCTTCTAACAGCATTTCGGGCATCAAGACGACCTCAAATGAAAATGACGCAATGGAGTGAAATGATTTACTCTTCGAGACGAACAAACTGACATATTATACACACGAAACGTAGCTATGGATGCAAAGTTACGGCACGATGAACATGTGACGATAATAAGAAAATATGAGGACTTAGAAGAAATCGAGGGGGGCGAAGGAGAAGTCAACCCCTCGGGCGACGGGATCCAGATCGGATCGAGGTCGGGTCCGGCGGCGGCCGGCGATGGCGAGGGCGGCACCGGCGACGGGAAGGGGCAGCGGGGCGGCGCGGTGAGGGCGGCGCCGCGCGGAGTGGCGAGGCGGCGAGGCGGCGCCGGCGCGGGCACGCGGTGGCGCGGCCGCGGGCGTCGGCGAGCCTCGGCTGCGAGGCGCGGGGTGGCGAGGTGGCGGCGGAGGCGGGCGACGGCGGAGCAGGCCGGCACGGGCGACGGCGCGCGCGGGCGGGCGCTTGCGGGCGGCGGCGGCGGATCCGGGCCCCGCGGGCCTGGTGCGGGCCCCGCGGGCCGGCGGAGGAGGGCGGCGGCGCAGACAGGTGGCGCGCCCTGATTGGGCCGGCGCGGCGGCGGACGGCGTCCGGCACGGCCCGGACACGTCCGGCTGCGCTGGGGCGACGGGGAGCTAGGGTTAGGGCGATTTTACCCGCAATTGGAGGAGGGGGAGGCCTTTTTATAGGTAGAAGGAGCTAGGAAGCTCCAAATGGAGAGCGGTTTTTGGCCACGCGATCGTGATCGGATGGCGGTGGACATGGGGGTGACTTAGATGGGTTATTGGGCTGTTTTGAAGGGGTGTTGGGCTGCAACACACACGAGGCCTTCACGGTTACCCGGTTAACCGTTGGAGTACCAAACGACCTCCGATTGACCCGAAACTTGACAGGCGGTCTACCGGTGCTATACCAGGGCCACTTGGCAAACCTCGGTCCATTCCGAGAAAGTTTAATACCCGCTCACGAAGAAATGTAAAAGGGGACGTCGGGGAACATAGGAGCGCCGGATTGCAAAACGGACAACGGGGAAAATGCTCGGACTTATGAGACGAACACGTATGCGAATGCTATGCACATGATGACATGATATGAAATGCATGACATGAGAAAAATGCAAAACGAAGGGAAACCCACCCATGGAGGGAATATCATAACACATAGCCGAAAATGGCAAGAGTTGGATTACAAATATGGAAAGTTACATCCGGGGCGTTACACTTTCACTCTATGGTGTTCATGACATTAGGAGCAATTGGAAACACGTTGGTAAAGAAACATTCTCTCCATCTTTCAATGCACAACAGCGCAAAAAGAGGTAAGCTTTTGCTAGATACCGATAATTTTCTTATTTTGTTGCTGAACCTATTGCTCTGCTCTTCTAGCAGCCGCATGTACGTGGAACCTATTGCTGAATCTCATGATTATTATGCTAGATAGAAAGAGGGTGTGTTTCAAAGTTCAACAGTGTGTGGTTGAACAATACTAATGCTGGAATTTGTATGCTGCCAATTTTATTAGGCTCTTGACGTACGTATCATTCCCTTGTTGGATATGTAGGATTGAGTGACGAGGGTTGTAACATCTTGCCCTTAAGTAGTGATATGCAGGCAACTAAAGAGATAACCCGAGAAAAATATGAACGATATCCAGACTGAAGTAATGAAACGATGGGTCCAAACGCACTCATCACCTGACTGCTACAGACCCAGACTGGATTTAAGTTGAGTACCATATGCACTATAATGTTTAATCTCTCAAAACATGTAAAAATGTTTGTCGATGCTTATAGCTGTGTGTCTACATAGTGATGACCCACAAGTATAGGGGATCTATCATAGTCCTTTCGATAAGTAAGAGTGTCGAACCCAACGAGGAGCATAAGGAAATGACAAGCGGTTTTCAGTAAGGTATTCTCTGCAAGCACTGAAATTATCGGTGACAGATAGTTTTGTGATAAGGTAATTTGTAATCGGTAACAAGTAACAAAAGTAAATAAAGTGCAGCAAGATGGACCGATCCTTTTTGTAGCAAAGGACGAGCCTGGACAAACTCTTATATGAAGGAAAGCGGTCCCGAGGACACATGGGAATTATCGTCAAGCTAGTTTTCATCATGCTCATATGATTCGCGTTCGTTACTTTGATAATTTGATATGTGGGTGGACCGGTGCTTGGGTACTGCCCTTCCTTGGACAAGCATCCCAGTTATGATTAACCCCTATGGCAAGCATCTGCAACTACAAAAGAAGTATTAAGGTAAACCTAACCATAGCATGAAACATGTGGGTCCAAATCAGCCCCTTACGAAGCAACGCATAAACTAGGGTTTAAGCTTTTGTCACTCTAGCAACCCCATCATCTACTTATTACTTCCCAATGCCTTCCTCTAGGCCCAAATAATGGTGAAGTTTCATGTAGTCTACGTTCACATAACACTACTAGAGGAGAGACAACATACATCTCATCAAAATATCGAACGAATACCAAATTCACATGACTACTTATAGCAAGACTTCTCCCATGTCCTCAGGAACAAACGTAACTACTCACAAATCATATTCATGTTCATAATCAGAGGGGTATTAATATGCATAAAGGATCTGAACATATGATCTTCCACCAAATAAACCAACTAGCATCAACTACAAGGAGTAATCAACACTACTAGCAACCCACGGGTACCAATCTGCGGTTTTGAGACAAAGATTGGATACAAGAGATGAACTAGGATTTGAGAGGAGATGGTGTTGGTGAAGATGATGATGGAGATTGATCCCCTCGTGATGAGAGGATCGGTGGTGATGACTATGGTGATGATTTCCCCCTCTCGAAGGGATGTTTCCCCGGCAGAACAGCTCCGTCGAAGCCCTAGATTGGTTTCGCCAGGTTCCGCCCCGTGGCGGCGGTGTTTCGTCCAGAAAGCTTGTTTCTAATTTTTTCTAGGACAAAAGACTTCATATTGTAGAATATGGGCACCGGAGGCCTGCCAGGGGGCCCACGAGATAGGGAGGCGTGCACAGGGGGGGTAGGGCGCGCCCCCCACCCTCGTGGCCAGGGTGTGGGCCCCCTCTGGTTGATTCTTTCACCAGTATTTTTTATATATTCCAAAATGTGCCTCTGTGAAGTTTCAGGACTTTTGGAGTTGTGCAGAATAGGTCTCTAATATTTGCTCCTTTTCCAGCCCAGAATTCCAGCTTCCGGCATTCTCCCTCTTCATGTAAACCTCGTAAAATAAGATAGAATAGGCATAAGTATTGTGACATAATGTGTAATAACAGCCCATACTGCAATAAATATCGATATAAAAGCATGATGCAAAATGGACACATCAACTCCCCCAAGCTTAGACCTCACTTGTCCTCAAGCGGAAACCGATATCGAAAAATATGTCCACATGTTTAGAGATAGAGGTGTCGATAAAATAAAATACGGACAAGAGGGCATCATGATCATTCTTATAACAGCAACATATATTTTCATATGATTTCTTATGCTAAAGTAACAATCTATTCACAATGTCAAGTATGAATCAGAAACTTCATTGATAACTAAAAAACTATGATCTCGGTCATTGAGGCAATTGCAATTTATCATAACATAGGAAAGAGTCAATATAAGAGCTTTTCAGCAAGTCCACATACTCAACTATCATTTAGTCTTTCACAATTGCTAACACTCACGCAATACTTATGGTTATGGAGTTTTAATTGGACACAAAGAAAGATAGGGGCTTATAGTGTTGCCTCCCAACCTTTTACCTGAAGGGTAATGTCAACAATAATAGTTCATGCTAACACTCATGCTAACTTATAAGGATATATATATATATATATATATATATATATATATATATATATATATATATATATATATATATATATATATATATATATATCAGGATCTTTACAACACAATGTGCTTGCCAAAGGATAAAATATAAAGAGGAAAAGTGAAGATCACCATGACTCTTGCATAAGGTATAAAACAAAAGTAAAAGATAGGCCCTTCGCAGAGGGAAGTAGAGGTTGTCATGTGCTTTTATGGTTGGATGCACGAAATCTTAATGCAAAAGAATGTCACTTTATATTGCCACTTGTGATATGGACCTTTATTATGCAGTCCATCGCTTTTATTGCTTCCACATCACAAGATCGTATAAAGCTTATTTTCTCCACACCAATAAATCATACATATTTAGAGAACAAGTTTTATTGCATGCAACGATGACAACTTACTTGAAGGATCTTCCTCAATCCGTAGGTAGATATGGTGGACTCTCATGGCAAAACCGGGTTTAAGGATATTTGGAAGCACAAGTAGTATCTCTACTTGGTGCAAAGAACTTGGCTAGCATGAGAGGGAAAGGCAAGCCCAACATGTTGGACGATCCATGACAATATACTTTATTTCAGATGTAAGAAAACATAACCCATTACGTTGTCTTCCTTGTCCAACATTAAATTTTTAGCATGTCATATTTTAGTGAGTGCTCACAATCATAAAAGATGTCCAAGATAGTATATTTATATGTGAAAACCTCTCTTTCTTTATTACTTCCTATTAATTGCAACGATGACCAAAACTATGTTTGTCAAGTCTCAACAACTTTTATTCATCATAATCTTTATATGTGAAGTCATTACTCTCTATAAGATCAATATGTTCTTTTTATTTCTTTTTATTCTTTCTTTTATCTTTTATTTTTATTCCCTCAAGATCATAGCAAGATAATCAAGCCCTTGACTCAAAACTAATCTTTATTATATATAGCTCACGGACTCGATTAAATAGAAGGATCATAAAGCATAGCTCAAAACTAGATCATACTAAAACTTTATTCTACTAGATCAAGATATTACCAAAAGGATCGAACTAAGAAAAATGGTAAAGGTAGGAGTGTGATGGTGATACGATACCGGGGCACCTCCCCCAAGCTTGGCACTTGCCAAGGGGGGTCCCCATATCCATGTGTTTATGTCTCTTTCCTCAGGGGTGGTGATGATGGAGTTATTGATGTTGTAGGCTTGTCGTCCATCTTCCAAGGCATAGGCTCACCATCGTAAAAGGATGATCGATTCTCCGGGATCCTCAAATCTGCAGCCAAACTCATCCTCTTGAATCTATATTCATACTCAATTTTCTCGTGAAGCTTGAAGATGGCCTCCCCAATGTTCTTGGCATCCAGCTTGTGGTTGTTGGTGAACTCCATGATCATTATGTGATTGGTGTCGAGTCCATGTTCCACCATCTCCTCGCACTTGAAAACTTGTTGCTCCATTCCTTCGAGCCTTGTCTCTGCTCTTCCAGTCCTCCTTGGTCCCTCAACATCACAGATGTGCAGCAACCCCTCACGCATTTCAATGGTTTGAGGATGTTGCAGCACTTCCGTGAGGTCGGGGTTGATGACCTTCTCAAAGAACTTGTCCTTTGGGGCACTTGGAGACATCATGGTGATCTAGATCTGTCAGAAAAACAGCTCGAAATAGGTCAGAATTGGGCCTGGGGCAACTGGGGCTATAGCCCCAGGCATGGCCCAACCAGTAGTATACGTCCAGTTAAATTTTTTCATTTTTGTACACATAAACGGCCCAGCCCCAGCCATGTAAACGTAGCCCCAGCATCATCCCATATAATAGCACAATATACATAGCTTTCCATCGCTACCAGTTCGCAATTAGCCCACGATGTCGTGATCGCTAGCCCAACCAAACCGTTTCTTCTTCTCGCCCGTTTGATCAGGAAATAGAACCCGCTCAAGTGGTGACGTTGCGCCGCCAATTACCCTAGAGGTGATTGCTCGACTAGACAGACGAACGTCCAGACCTATGCCTAGTCAGCTGGCGCTCGGAGCCTCGGATTGGATCATCTCTCGTATCATCGGAGTTGCCCCCTCCAGCGCTCTGTTCTACTCCATATACACAATGGAATGGATATCTGACTGATTAGGTTTGTGATCTCTTGTACCCTCTACTCTTTTTTCCTAGTTCATTTTTTATCAACCGAAATCAAGGAATTGGTAATGCTAAATTTTATTTCTTCCTTATTTGTTAACAGGAAAAAATACCAATCCAAGATGAAGAAGTCCCGGACAATTAAATCTTTTTTTCAAGAAACATTCAAACAGCCTGCATCAAACACATCAATGAATGACCTACCGAACGAGTAGGACCCGGAAAAAAATATATGAGGAAATGCAATGGTTTACTACCTCGTGCACTTGGCGATAATTTTTTTTTGTAATTCATATGAACAATGGAACTAGTACATGTCCATTATCTTGATTTTAATTACTCTATTTTATGCTTATAGTTCCCGGTCCTTCTAATATTGCTGGTGAAGAATGATGTCCTCAAATAAAGCAAGTCTTCACTAATATGGTACGAGGGTTTCTTCTCACCGTAAAAATGAGCTTATATTTCATTTTGTTAACTATTTCTTTGTCGGATTTCTTCTCACAGTAAAAGTGAACTTTTATATCATTTGTAATGGTGGTGTACTTCAAACATGCATTTGTACGTGGTATTTAACGTTATTTGTAGTCCCCCACATTTTTCATGGAAAACACTATCCTTCAGCTGACAGATGCACACGCAGTGTCCGCCGCCTGCATAGCCGTCGGATCAATCTTGATCGAGCACTCACGCCGGCCACAAGTCCTGTGCAGCCATTTTTTGCAACAACCGTATTGTTTCAAAAGGTTTCTGCAAGTGAGATCTTGTTTCAGAAATAAAGAAACGATTCGGTGGTGAAGTTCTTTTTTAACCGGTTCTAGTTTTAGAAAGTTTCTGCAACATAGGTCTTGTTTCAGAAAAAAAATGGTACGACAACGAAGATGTTTTTCTTCTGCAACAGGGGTCTTGCTTTAGAAACATAGCCCCGGTTGCAAAAAGCATTGGAGGATCGCACGATGTAGCATACGAGGCCAAGCACTGCAACATGACGCATGAGCTTTAGTTGCAGAAATCGTCAAAGGAGTGCCCGACGTCGGAGCTCGTCGCCGTCATGCTGGAGTAGAGGCCACACCTGTTCTCCAAGCAGGGCCCCTCGGTGATCTCGATTTGTGTTCGATCCAAGCATCTGACGCGCGATATGGTGCGCCATGGTGTTACGGGGAGTTCAATTTAGCTCCTGCATGCTAGCGGCAGGCTGATTTTGGGGGGGGGGGGCGGGGGTTGGCGGCGCCGCCGCGCTGGGCGCAATCTGTCGGGGCTGGGGGCAAGTTTGTTGTCTTGTTTCTGCAACAACGTGCATGTTGCAGGAATAATTAGGGGGACATGCGGGACAGGCACACTAGATCGAACGGCTAACAACTCAGGGATCCAACGGCTGTCCAGGCGGTGGATAACTTCAATACATCTGCCGGCGGACACATAGCAGTGCCCTTTTTTTATTTGTAGTCACTTAGTTTTAGCCCTAGGCTTTGAGAAATCCTGGCTCCGCCTCTGGCTCGAAACAAAAACAGAGGATATTTGCGTGATACGGTGGTCAAAACCTTCGGGAGATTATATAATGATTTTTTACTGACCAAAAGAAGTATCGCGCAAGAAAACGGAGTCCGGAGGGCACACGAGGTGCCCACGAGGCAGGGGCGCACCCTCTACCCTCGTGGACGCCTCATGTCCTTCCCGGACTACTTCTTATTTTTCCTATTTTCTCAAATTGTCCAAAATGGAGAAAACTTGCTATTAGAACTGTTTTGGAGTCGGTTTACTTACCGTACCACATACCTATTCCTTTTTGGAGTCTGAAACATTCTGGAAAGTGTCCCTTATGTACTCCTCCGGGGTTACGGTATCAATAACATTAGTTTGAACATTTATGGGATTACCTGAGATATAATGTTTGATTCTTTGACCGTTCACCACCTTCGGATTTGTGCCTTCGAAGTTATTGATTTTTATGGCACCGGAACGATAGACCTCCTCGATAACGTAAGGACCTTTCCATTTAGAGAGAAGTTTTCCTGCAAAAAATCTTAAACGAGAGTTGTATAGCAAAACATAATCACCTACATTAAACTCACGCTTTTGTATCCTTTTGTCATGCCATCTTTTAACTTTTTATTTAAATACTTTGGCATTCTCATAGGCATGGGTTCTCCATTCATCAAGAGAGCTAACATCAAATAGCCCCTTCTCACCGGTGATACATCTCCAATGTATCTATAGTTTTTTATTGTTCCTTGCTATTATATTATCCATCTAGGATGTTTTATATGCATGTAAATGCTATTTTATATGATTTTTGGGACTAACCTATTAACCCAGTGCCAGTTTCTGATTTTTCCTTGTTTTTGAGTATCGCAGAAAAGGAAAACCAAACGGATTCCAATTGACCTGAAAATTCATGGAGCTTATTTTTGGACCAGAAGAAGCCCACGGAGCATCGGAGATGGGCCAGAAGGGTCCTGAGGCACCCACGAGGGTGGGGGCACACCCTACCCCCCCCCCCCCCTAGGCGCGCCCCCTACCTCGTGGTCGCCTCGGAGACCACCCTGACTTGTTCCCACTCCAAAACCACTTATATATACAGAAACCCACAGAACATAACCTAGATCGGGAGTTCCTCCACTTCAAGCCTCTAAAGCCACCAAAACCAATCTAGACACGTACCGGCACCCTGCCGGAGTGGGGGGAATCCCTCTCCGGTGGCCATCTTCATCATCCCGGCGCTCTCCATGACGAGAAGGGAGTAGTTAACCCTCGGGGCTGAGGGTATGTACCAGTAGCTATGTGTTTGATCTCTCTCTCTCTCATGTTCTTGATTTGGCACGATCTTGATGTATCGTGAGCTTTGCTATTATAGTTGGATCTTATGATGTTTCTCCCCCTCTACTCTCTTGTAATGGATTGAGTTTTCCCTTTGAAGTTATCTTATCGGCTTGAGTCTTTAAGGATTTGAGAACACTTGATGTATGTCTTGCGTGGGATACCCATGGTGACAATGGGGTATTCTATTGATTCACTTGATGTATGTTTTGGTGATCAACTTGCGGGTTCCTAACATTGTGAACTTATGCATAGAGGTTGGCACACGTTTTCGTCTTGACTCTCCGGTAGAAACTTTGTGGAAGTCTTTAAAGTACTTTGTGTTGGTTTGAATAGATGAATCTGAGATTGTGTGATGCATATCGTATAATCATACCCACGGATACTTGAGGTGACATTGGAATATCTAGGTGACAGTAGGGTTTTGGTTGATATGTATCTTAAGGTGTTATTCTAGTACGAACTCTTGAATAGATCGATCCGAAAGAATAACTTTGAGATGGTTTCGTACCCTACAATAATCTCTTCGTTTGTTCTCCGCTATTAGTGACTTTGGAGTTACTCTTTGTTGCATGTTGAGAGATAGTTATATGATCCAAGTATGTTATTATTGTTGAGAGAACTTGCACTAGTGAAAGTATGAACCCTAGGCCTTGTTTCAACGCATTGCAATACCGTTTGTGCTTACTTTTACCATTAGTTACCTTGCTGTTTTTATATTTTTCAGATTACAAAAACCTATATCTACCATCCATATTGCACTTGTATCACCATCTCTTCACCGAAGTACTGCACCTATACAATTTACCATTGTATTGGGTCTGTTGGGGACACAAGAGACTCTTTGTTATTTGGTTGCAGGGTTGTTTGAGAGAGACCATCTTCACCTACGCCTCCCATGGATTGATAAACCTTAGGTCATCCACTTGAGGGAAATTTTCTACTATCCTACAAACCTCTGCACTTGGAGGCCCAACAACATCTATAAGAAGAAGGTTGCATAGTAGACATCAAGCAATTTCTGGCGCCGTTGCCGGGGAGGTGAGTGCTTGAAGTTATATCTTTAGATCTTGCAATCGAATCTTTTAGTTTCTTGTTTTATCACTAGTTTAGTTTATAAAAGAAAACTAAAAAGATGGAATTGAGGGTGCCTCATATGCTTCATCTTTTTAATATCTTTCCTGAAAATAAGGATTCCGATAATTGTGCCAAAATGTTAGAAGAAGAATGCATTAAAATGTTTGGCATTAAATCTTTGAATGATGAGCATGATTGCAATGTTGTTAGTACGAACTCTTTGAATGTCCATAGTACTAATGATGGTTGCACTAGTCATGATGAAAATGTCTCTCATAAGCATGTCAATTTTTGTGGAGTGCATAGAGTTTGCAAGTACACACCAAATAGGGAAGATAGATTTTGCAAGAGGCATAAGTATTTAGAAACCAAATGGTTGCAAGAAAGGCTAGATGTTTGTGCTAAAATTTTAAATTTTCTTAGTCATCCTTGTGAGCTTTGCAATGAACGTGGTCATTTAAATATCCAATGCAAATTGTTTCATGATCGTATCATGTCCAAAAATTGTGATGACTCAATTTCCCTTGCACATCATAATGAACTTAGTTTGCTTTTTGGTAATGAATAAATGAAATGTATAACTAAGGATATGCCAGAATTTGTCCTTGATAAAGTTCTTGATTTTGATCTAGAGAAAATTTATATGTATTGTGCGGTGAATTGCATTGAAAATCCTTATATTGCTAATTACATAAAGACAAGAAAACAAATAGAAGATGAAGAGAATACTAATGAAAGGGAAGAGATTTCCCAATACCCTCCTATTATTTCTTATGATGAATCAGGTAACAAGGAGGAGCTTTCTATTCAACCAATCTCATTAATAAGGAGCTCCAAAATTAGGATAAACCCACACATAATGTGAAGAAGAAAAACAAAAGACGGAGAAACAAAGGTAAAAAGGTATCCCTCCCAAATGATGTTGCTCCTTTTACTCATTGTGATGATGATACTTGCTATACTATTGGTGCTATCCATACTATTAATGATAAGAGTGATTATGCTTATGATATGAAAAGGCCCAAGCTTGGGGATGCTATGTTTGATGAGAAGGACATGTTTGAGAATATATTTGCTGCAATTAATGTTTGTCCCAAGATTGGGGATGCTATGTTTAATGAAGATGATATTTTTAGCCTCCCAAGTTTTGATGAGCAAATTTATTATGATGATAGCATGCCTCCTATTTATGATGATTATATTGATGAAAGTGGGTTTGGAAGTGTGTCAACTTTAGGAAGTAATGATCCCACTATTTTGGAGGGTGTTCAATCTTATTGTGACAATTATGAAAGTGGATTTGGAAAGGTCATGACTTCATTTAGTAATGATTCCACTATCTTGGAAGAGGTTTCAATTGATTATGATGAGAACAAAGTTGCTACTTATGATGATTATTGTGATGACACTTATGCTATATTAAGTAGTGATGATTATATTTATAAAACTTGTCATGATTATGATTACCCTTTTTCTTAGCATTACTCTTTTAATGTGGAAACAATTTATAGCATTCGAGTCGCTTATGATACTCCCACTATTCCGAATGAGAAGAATTTTGCTTATGTGGGGAGTAATAAAATTTCTATGCTTGTAGATCATGAAAAGAATGCTTTATTGATATTTATATTATTTAATTCATTCATGATGCTACTGAAATTTATTATGAGGGAGGAACATATGCTTGTAGGAATTGCAATAATATCAAGTTTCCACTATATGTGCTTAAAATCTTGAAGTTATGCTTGTTTTGCTTTCCTATGCTAGTTGATTCTTGTTCCCATAAATTGTTTGCTAAAAAATCCCTATGCATAGGAAGTGGTTAGGCATAAATGTGCTAGTCATATTCTTCATGATGCTCTCTTTATGTTTCAATTCCTATCTTTTATGTGAGCATCATTGAAATCATCATGCCTAGCTAGGGGCGTTAAACGTTAGCGCTTGTTGGGAGGAAACCCAATTTTATTTTTTTTCTTTGCTTTTGCTCCTGTTTAGTAATAAATAATTCATCTAGCCTCTGGTTAGATGTCGTTTTATGTTTTAATTAGTGTTTGTGCCAAGTAGAACCTTTGGGAAGACTTGGGTGAAGTCTCTGCGATCTTGCTGTAAAAAACAGAAACTTTGAGCTCACGAGATTAGCTGCCATTTTTTTCTGGGGAGTGATTTTAGATTGATTATTTTTTCATATGATTAATAGAAAAATTCCTCAGGTCCACCAATTTATTTCAGAATTTTTGGATTTACAGAAGTATTCGAATGATACAGATTACTACAGACTATTCTGTTTTCATTGTGTTGTTTGCTTATTTTGATGAATCTATGAGTAGTATCGGAGGGTACGAACCATAGAGAAGTTGGAATATAGTAGATATTACACCAATATGAATTTAGAATGAGTTCACAACAGTACCTAAGTGGTGATTTATTTTCTTATACTAATGGAGCTTACGAGTTTTCTGTTAAGTTTTGTGTTGTGAAGTTTTCAAGTTTTGGGTAAAGATTCGATGGACTATTCATGGACAACCAAGAGCCTAATCTTGGGGCATCCCCTCTTTCGTCTTTGTTCATCGGTAACTTTACATGGAGCTATATTTTTATTCACCACATGATATGTGTTTTGCTTGGAGCGTCATTTTATTTTCTATTGTTTTACTTGCTGTTTTAATAAAATATCAAGATCTGGAATTCTTAAATATTAGAGAGTCTTCACATAGTTGCATAATTATTCGGCTACTCATTGATCTTCACTTATATCTGTTAGAGCACGACGGTGGTTTTATTTTGAAGAAATAGATGAACTCTCATGCTTCACTTATATTATTTTGAGAGTCTTTAGAACAGCATGGTAATTTGCTTTTGGTTATGAATATAGTCCTAATATGATGGGCATCCAAGATGGGTATAATAAAAACTTTCATATAGAGTGCATTGAATACTATGAGAAGTTTGATACTCGATGATTGTTTTGAGATATGAAGATGGTGATATTAGAGTCATGCTAGTTGATTAATTGTGAATTTGAGAAATACTTGTGTTGGAGTTTGCAAGTCCTGTAACATGCACGTATGGTAACCGTTGTGTGACATATTTGAAACATGAGGTGTTCTTTGATTGTCATCCTTATGAGTGGCGGTCGGGGACGAGCGATGGTCTTTTCCTACCAATCTATCCCCCTAGGAGCATGCGCGTAATGCTTGGTTTTTGATGACTTGTAGATTTTTGCAATAAGTATGTGAGTTCTTTATGACTAATGTTGACTCCATGGATTATACGCACTCTCACCTAGTCACCTTTCCATCATTGCTAGCCTCTTCGGTACCGTGCATTGCCCTTTCTCACCTTGAGAGTTGGTGCAAACTTCGCCGGTGCATCCAAACCCCGTGATATGATACGCTCTATCACACATGAACCTCCTTATATCTTCCTCAAAATAGTCACCATACCTACCTATTATGGCATTTCCATAGCCATTCCGAGATATATTGCCATGAAACTTTCCACCATTTCATTTATCATGACACGCTTCATCATTGTCATATTTCCTTGCATGATCATGTGGTTGACCTCGTATTTGTGGCAAGGCCACCATGCATAATTTTTCATACATGTCACTCTTGATTCATTGCCTATTCCGGTACACCACCGGAGGCATCCATGTAGAGTCATATTCTGTTCTAGCATCGAGTTGTAATCTTTGAGTTATAATTAAATAGAAGTGTGATGATCATCATTAATAGAGCATTGTCCCATGAAAAAAAAGGAAAGGCCAAATAAAAAAGGGAAAGGACAAAAAAAGAAAAAGAAGAAAGGCCAAATAAAAAAAGGAAAGGCCCAAAAAAAGAAAAAAAGAGAGAAAGAGAAAAAAGGGGACAATGTTACTATCCTTTTCCACACTTGTGCTTCAAAGTAGCACCATGATTTTTATGATAGAGAGTCTTATTTTGTCACTTTGAAATACTAGTGGGAATTTTTCATTATAGAACCTGCCTTGTATATTCCAACAATGGGCTTCCTCAAATGCCCTAGGTCTTCGTGAGAAAGCAAGTTGGATGCACACCCACTTAGTTTCTTTTGTTGAGATTTCATACATTTATAGCTCTAGTGCATCCGTTGCATGGCAATCCCTACTCCTTGCATTGACATCAATTGATGGGCATCTCCCTAGCCCGTTGATCAGTCGCGTCAATGTGAGACTTTCTCCTTTTTTGTCTTCTCCACATAACCCCCATCATCATATTCTATTCCACCCATAGTGCTATGTCCATGGCTCACGCTCATATATTGCGTGAAAGTTGAAAAAGTTTGAGATTACTAAAGTATGAAACAATTGCTTGGCTTGTCATCGGGGTTGTGCATGATGCGATCATTCTTGTGTGACGAAAATGGAGCATGACCAAACTATATGATTTTGTAGGGATGAACTTTCTTTGGCCATGTTATTTTGAGAAGACATGATTGCTTAGTTACTATGCCTGAAATATTATTATTTTTATGTCAATATTAAACTTTTATCTTGAATCTTTCGGATCTGAACATTCATGCCACAATAAACAGAATTACATAGAAAATTATGTTGGTTATTGCCCGAGAGTCGTCTCGGTCATGTCTACGTGTCTCCCGAACCCGTAGGGTCTACACACTTAAGGTTCGGTGACGCTAGGGTTGTATGAATATGAGTATGCAGCAAACCAAATGTTGTTCGGAGTCCCGGATGAGATCTCGGACATCACGAGGAGTTTCGGAATGGTCCAGAGGTAAAGAATTATATATATGAAGAGGTATTTCGGCCATCGAGAAAGTTTCGGGATCACCCGGTATTGTACCGGGACCACCGGAAGTGTCCCGGGCGTCCACCGGGTGGGGTCACCCATCCCGGAGGGCCCCATGGGCTGAAGTGGGGAGGGGAACCAGCCCTTAGTGGGCTGGTGCGCCCCCCTAGGCCCACCCCCTACGCCTAGGGTTGAAACCCTAGGGTGGGGGGGCGCCCCACTTGCCTTGGGGGGCACTCCTCCCCCTTGGACGCCTCCCCCTTGGAGATTGGATCTCCAGGGGGCCGGCGCCCCCCCAGGGGCCTATATAAAGGGGGGAGGGAGGGGGAAGCCGCACCCTTGCTCCCTGGCGCCTCCCTCTCCCCTGCTACACCTCTCCTCCTCCGTCACGTGCTTGGCGAAGCCCTGCCGGAGTGCTGTTTCTCCACCAACACCACGCCGTAGTGCTGCTAGTGGAGCCATCTTCCTCAACCTCTCCTTCCCCCTTGCTAGATCAAGAAGGAGGAGATGTCATCCGCTCCGTACGGGTGTTGAACGCGGAGGTGCCGTCTGTTCGGCACTCGGTCATCGGTGATTTGGATCACGGCGAGTACGACTCCATCATCCACGTTCTAGTGAACGCTTCCGCTCGCGATCTACAAAAGGTATGTGGATGCAATCTGAATACTCGTTGCTTAGATGAACTCATAGATGGATCTTGGTGAAACCGTAGGAAAAATTTTATTTTCTGCAACGTTCCTCAACAGTGGTATCAGAGCTAGGTCTATGTGTAGTTCTCTATTGCACGAGTAGAACACAATTTGTTGTGGGCGTAGATGTTGTCAACCTTCTTGCCGCTACTAGTCTTATCTTGCTTCAACGGTATTATGGGATGAAGCGGCCCGGACCAACCTTACACGTACGCTTACGTGAGACCGGGTCCACCGACTGACATGCACTAGTAGCATAAGGTGGCTGGCGGGTGTCTGTCTCTCCCACTTTAGTTGGAGCGGATTCGACGAAAAGGGTCCTTATGAAGGGTAAATATAAGTTGACAAATCACGTTGTGGCTTTCACGTAGGTAAGAAAACGTTCTTGCTAGAACCCTAATGCAGCCACGTAAAACTTGCAACAACAATTAGAGGACGTCTAACTTGTTTTTGCAGCAAGTGTTTCGTGATGTGATATGGCCAAAGTTGTGATGAATGATAAATGATATATGTGATGTATGAGATCATGTTCTTGTAATAGGAATCACGACTTGCATGTCGATGAGTATGACAACCGGCAGGAGCCATAGGAGTTGTCTTTATTTTTTGTATGACCTGCGTGTCATTGAAGAACGCCATGTAAATTACTTTACTTTATTGCTAAACGTGTTAGCCATAGAAGTAGAAGTAGTCGTTGGCGTGACAACTTCATGAAGACACGATGATGGAGATCATGATGATGGAGATCATGGTGTCATGCCGGTGACAAGATGATCATGGAGCCCCGAAGATGGAGATCAAAGGAGCTATATGATATTGGCCATATCATGTCACTATTATATAATTGCATGTGATGTTTATTATGTTTATGCATCTTGTTTACTTAGAACGACGGTAGTAAATAAGATGATCCCTTATCACAATTTCAAGAAGTGTTCTCCCCTAACTGTGCATCGTTGCTAAAGTTCGTCGTTTCGAAGCACCACGTGATGATCGGGTGTGATAGATTCTTACGTTCACATACAACGGGTGTAAGACAGTTTTACACATGCAAAACACTTAGGGTTAACTTGACGAGCCTAGCATGTACAAACATGGCCTCGGAACACAGAGACCGAAAGGTCGAACATGAGTCGTATGTAAGATACGATCAACATGGATGTTCACCGATGATGACTAGTCCGTCTCACGTGATGATCGGACACGGCCTAGTCGACTCGGATCATGTAACACTTAGATGACTAGAGGGATGTCTAATCTGAGTGGGAGTTCATTGAAATAATTTGATTAGATGAACTTAGTTATCATGAACTTAGTCTAAACCTTTGCAAACATGTCTTGTAGATCAAATGGCCGCCGCTAATGTCAACATGAACTTCAATGCGTTCCTAAAGAAAACCAAGCTGAAAGATGATGGCAGCAACTATACGGACTGGGTCCGGAACCTGAGGATCATCCTCATAGCTGCCAGGAAACAATATGTCCTAGAAGCACCGCTAGGTGAAGCACCCATCCCAGAGAACCAAGACGTTATGAACGCTTGGCAGGCTCGTGCTGATGATTACTCCCTCGTTCAGTGCGGCATGCTTTACAGCTTAGAACCGGGGCTCCAAAAGCGTTTTGAGCAACACGGAGCATATGAGATGTTCTAAGAGCTGAAAATGGTTTTCCAAGCTCATGCCCGGGTCGAGAGATATGAAGTCTCCGACAAGTTCTACAGTTGTAAGATGGAGGAAAATAGTTCTGTCAGTGAGCACATACTCAAAATGTCTGGGTTGCACAACCGCTTGTCCCAGCTGGACATTAACCTCCCGGACGAGGCGGTCATTGACAGAATCCTTCAGTCGCTCCCACCAAGCTACAAGAGCTTTGTGATGAACTACAATATGCAGGGGATGGAAAAGACCATTCCTGAATTATTTGCAATGCTGAAAACAGCAGAGGTTGAAATCAAGAAAGAACATCAAGTGTTGATGGTCAATAAGACCACTAAGTTCAAGAAGGGCAAGGGGAAGAAGAACTTCAAGAAGGACGGCAAGGAGATTGCCGCGCCCGGTAAGCCAGTTGCCGGGAAGAAGTCAAAGAATGGACCCAAGCCTGAGACTGAGTGCTTTTATTGCAAGGGGAAGGGTCACTGGAAGCGGAACTGCCCCAAATACTTAGCGGACAAGAAGGCCGGCAACACTAACGGTATATATGATATACATGTAATTGATGTGTACCTTACCAGTACTCGTAGTAACTCCTGGGTATTTGATACCGGTGTCGTTGCTCATATTTGTAACTCACAGCAGGAGCTGCGGAATAAGAGGAGACTGGCGAAGGACGAGGTGACGATGCGCGTCGGGAATGGTTCCAAGGTCGATGTGATCGCCGTCGGCACGCTACCTCTACATTTACCTACGGGATTAGTTTTAAACCTTAATAATTGTTATTTAGTGCCAAGTTTGAGCATGAACATTGTATCAGGATCTCGTTTAATACGAGATGGCTACTCATTTAAATCTGAGAATAATGGTTGTTCTATTTATATGAGAGATATGTTTTATGGTCATGCTCCGATGGTCAATGGTTTATTCTTAATGAATCTCGAGCGTAATGTTACACATATTCATAGTGTGAATACCAAAAGAATTAAGGTTGATAACGATAGTCCCACATACTTGTGGCACTGCCGCCTTGGTCACATTGGTGTCAAGCGCATGAAGAAGCTCCATGCTGATGGACTTTTAGAGTCTCTCGATTATGAGTCATTTGACACATGCGAACCATGCCTCATGGGCAAAATGACCAAGACTCCGTTCTTCGGAACAATGGAGCGAGCAACCAACTTATTGGAAATCATACATACTGATGTGTGTGGTCCAATGAGCGTTGAGGCTCGCGGAGGATATCGTTATGTTCTCACTCTCACTGATGACTTGAGTAGGTATGGGTATGTCTACTTGATGAAACACAAGTCTGAGACCTTTGAAAAGTTCAAGGAATTTCAGAATGAGGTAGAGAATCAACGTGACCGAAAGATAAAGTTTCTACGATCAGATCGTGGAGGAGAATATTTAAGTCACGAATTTGGTACACACTTAAAGAAATGTGGAATCGTTTCACAACTCACGCTGCCTGGAACACCTCAACGAAATAGTGTGTCCGAACGTCGTAATCGCACTCTATTGGATATGGTGCGATCTATGATGTCTCTTACCGATTTACCGCTATCATTTTGGGCATACGCTCTAGAGACAGCTACATTCACTTTAAATAGGGCACCGTCTAAATCCGTTGAGATGACAACGTATGAATTATGGTTTGGGAAGAAACCTAAGCTGTCGTTTCTAAAAGTTTGGGGATGCGAGGCTTATGTCAAGAAACTTCAACCTGAAAAGCTCGAACCCAAGTCGGAAAAATGCGTCTTTATAGGATACCCTAAGGAAACCATTGGGTACACCTTCTACTTAAGATCCGAGGGCAAGATCTTTGTTGCCAAGAACGGATCCTTTCTGGAAAAAGAGTTTCTCTCGAAAGAAGTAAGTGGAAGGAAAGTAGAACTCGATGAAGTACTACCTCTTGAACCGGAAAGTAGTGCAGCTTAGGAAAATGTTCCTGTGGTGCCTACATCCACTGAAGAGGAAATTAATGATGATGATCAAGGTACTTCGAATCAAGTTGCTACTGAACTTCGTAGGTCCACAAGGACACGTTCCGCACCAGAGTGGTACGGCAACCCTGTCTTGGAAATCATGTTGTTAGACAAAGGTGAACCTTCGAACTATGAAGAAGTGATGGTGGGCCCGGATTCCAACAAATGGCTTGAGGCCATGAAATCCGAGATAGGATCCATGTATGAAAACAAAGTGTGGACTTTGACAGACTTGCCCGATGATCGGCGAGCGATAGAAAACAAATGGATCTTCAAGAAGAAGACGGACACGGATGGTAATGTCACCATCTATAAAGCTCGACTTGTCGCTAAGGGTTATCGGCAAGTTCAAGGGGTTGACTATGATGAGACTTTCTCTCCCGTAGCGAAGCTGAAGTCCATCCGAATCATGTTAGCAATTGCCGCATACTATGATTATGAGATATGGCAAATGGACGTCAAAACGGCATTCCTTAACGGTTATCTTAAGGAAGAACTGTATATGATGCAGCCGGAAGGTTTTGTCAACCCTGAGAATGCTAACAAGGTATGCAAGCTCTAGCGATCCATTTATGGGCCGGTGCAAGCATCTCGAAGTTGGAACATTCGCTTTGATGAGATGATCAAAGCGTTTGGGTTTATGCAGACTTATGGAGAAGCCTGCATTTACAAGAAAGTGAGTGGGAGCTCTGTAGCATTTCTCATATTATATGTAGATGACATACTCTTGATGGGAAATGATATAGAACTTTTGGACAGCATTAAGGCCTACTTGAATAAGAGTTTTTCAATGAAGGACCTTGGAGAAGCTGCTTATATATTAGGCATCAAGATCTATATAAATAGATCAAGACGCCTCATAGGTCTTTCACAAAGCACATACCTTGATAAGATTTTGAAGAAGTTCAAAATGGATCAGTCCAAGAAAGGGTTCTTGCCTGTATTGCAAGGTGTGAAATTGAGCTCGGCTCAATGCCCGACCACGGCAAAGGATAAAGAAGAGATGAGTGTCATCCCCTATGCTTCAGCCATAGGATCCATTATGTATGCCATGCTGTGTGCCAGACCTGATGTAAACCTTGCCGTAAGTTTGGTAGGAAGGTACCAAAGTAACCCCGGCAAGGAACACTGGACAGCGGTCAAGAATGTCCCGAAGTACCTGAAAAGGACTAAGGACATGTTTCTCGTTTATGGAGGTGACAAAGAGCTCGTCGTAAAGGGTTACGTCGACGCTAGCTTCGACACAGATCTGGATGACTCTAAGTCACAAACCGGATACGTGTATATGTTGAATGGTGGAGCAGTGAGCTGGTGCAGCTGCAAGCAGAGCGTCGTGGCGGGATCTACATGAGAAGCGGAGTACATGGCAGCCTCGGAGGCAGCACATGAAGCAATTTGGGTGAAGGAGTTCATCACTGACCTAGGAGTCATACCCAATGCGTCGGGGCCGATCAAACTCTTCTGTGACAACACTGGAGCTATTGCACTTGCCAAGGAGCCCAGGTTTCACAAGAAGACCAGGCACATCAAGCGTCGCTTCAACTCCATTCGTGAAAATGTTCAAGATGGAGACATAGAAATTTGCAAAGTACACACGGATCTGAATGTTGCAGATCCGTTGACTAAACCTCTTCCGCGAGCAAAACATGATCAGCACCAGAACTCTATGGGTGTTAGATTCATCACAATGTAACTAGATTATTGACTCTAGTGCAAGTGGGAGACTGTTGGAAATATGCCCTAGAGGCAATAATAAAAGCATTATTATTATATTTCCTTGTTCATGATAATTGTCTTTTATTCATGCTATAGTTGTGTTATCCAGAAATCGTAATACATGTGTGAATACTTAGACACCAACATGTCCCTAGTAAGCCTCTAGTTGACTAGCTCGTTGATCAATAGATAGTCATGGTTTCCTGGCTATGGACATTGGATGTCATTGATAACGAGATGAAATCATTAGGAGAATGATGTGATGGACAAGACCCAATCCTAAGCATAGCACAAGATCGTGTAGTTCGTTTTGCTAGAGCTTTTCAATGTCAAGTATCTTTTCCTTAGAACATGAGATCGTGTAACTCCCGGATACCGTAGGAGTGCTTTGGGTGTATCAAACGTCACAACGTAACTGGGTGACTATAAAGGTGCACTACAGGTATCTCCGAAAGTGTCTGTTGGGTTGACACGGATCGAGACTAGGATTTGTCACTCCGTATGATGGAGAGGTACCACCGGGCCCACTCAGTAATGCATCATCATAATGAGCTCAATGTGACCAAGTGTTTGGTCACGGGATCATGCATTACGGTACGAGTAAAGTTACTTGCCGGTAACGAGACTAAACGAGGTATTGGGATACCGACGATCGAGTCTCGGGCAAGTAACGTACCGCTTGACAAAGGGAATTGCATACGGGGTTGCTTGAATCCTTGACATCGTGGTTCATCCGATGAGATCATCGAGGAGCATGTGGGAGCCAACATGGGTATCCAGATCCCGCTGTTGGTTATTGCCCGAGAGTCGTCTCGGTCATGTCTACGTGTCTCCCGAACCCGTAGGGTCTACACACTTAAGGTTCGGTGACGCTAGGGTTGTATGAATATGAGTATGGAGCAAACCAAATGTTGTTCGGAGTCCCGGATGAGATCCCGGACGTCACGAGGAGTTTCGGAATGGTCCAGAGGTAAATAATTATATATAGGAAGTGGTATTTCGGCCATCGGGAAAGTTTCAGGATCACCCGGTATTGTACTGGGACCACCGGGTGGGGCCACCCATCCCGGAGGGCCCCATGGGCTGAAGTGGGGAGGGGAACCAGCCCTTAGTGGGCTGGTGCGCCACCCTAGGCCCACCCCCTGTGCCTAGGGTTGAAACCGTAGGGTGGGGGGGCGCCCCACTTGCCTTGGGGGGCACTCCTCCCCCTTGGCCGCCGCCCCCCTTGGAGATTGGATCTCCAGGGGGCCGGCGCCCCCCAGGGGCATATATAAAGGGGGGGGAGGGGGCAGCCGCACCCTTGCTCCCTGGCGCCTCCCTCTCCCCTGCTACACCTCTCCTCCTCCGTCACGTGCATGGCGAAGCCCTGCCGGAGTGCTGTTTCTCCACCAACACCACGCCATCGTGCTGCTAGTGGAGCCATCTTCCTCAACCTCTCCTTCCCCCTTGCTGGATCAAGAAGGAGGAGACGTCATCCGCTCCGCACGTGTGTTGAACGCGGAGGTGCCGTCCGTTCGGCACTCGGTCATCGGTGATTTGGATCACGGCGAGTACGACTCCATCATCCACGTTCTAGTGAACGCTTCCCCTCGCGATCTACAAAAGGTATGTAGATGCAATCTGAATACTCGTTGCTTAGATGAACTCATAGATGGATCTTGGTGAAACCGTAGGAAAATTTTTATTTTCTGCAACGTTCCCCAACAAAAATGTGTATTGGAAGTGTAGATATGTTCTGATGGCTCTCTCCATGAATGAAGAGTGGGTGGAGGGGTATATATAGCCTCCACACAAAATCTAACCGTTACACACAGTTTTCCAAACTCGGTGGGACCGAATGGTTAAACTCGGTCGGACCGATTCAACAAAACTAGTGACCGTTAGGATTTTCGGTGGGACTGAGATACAACTCGGTAGGACCGATATGGTTAGGGTTAGGGCATAACGTAATCTCGGTGTGACCGATTACACAAACTCGGTGGGACCGATTTTGGTAATAAGCTAACCAGAGAGTTGGTCAGGCAAACTCGGTGAGACCGATTACACAAACTCGGTGGGACCGATTTTGGTAATAAGCTAACCAGAGCGTTTGCATTGTAATCTCGGTAGTACCGATTGCTCAAACTCGGTGTGACCGATTTTGGTAATGGACATACACAGAGAGATTACAATCCCATCTCGGTGAGACCGAGATACCTATCGGTGAAACCGATTTGCTAGGGTTTGTGGCAGTGGCTATGACATCTGAAACTCGGTGGCGCCGGATAGATAGAATCGGTGGGGCCGAGTTTGACTTTTGGTTTAGGTCATATGTGGATGTGGGAAGGTAGTTGAGGGTTTTGGAGCATATCACTAAGCACTTTGAGCAAGCAAGCCATTAAGCAACACCTCATCCCCTCTTGATAGTATTGGCTTTTCCTATAGACTCAATGTGATCTTGGATCACTAAAATAGAAAATGTAGAGTCTTGATCTTGAAGCTTGAGCCAATTCTTTGTCCTTAGCATCTTGAAGGGGTTCCACAGCCTCTAGTCCATGCCACTCCATTGTTGAACTTATCTGAAACATACTAGGTAGAAGTGTTAGTCCAACAAGAGATATGTTGACATTAATTACCAAAACCACCCAGGGAGCACTTGTGCTTACAGTCTCCCCCTTTTTGGTAATTGATGACAACATACATCAAAGCTTTAGATAAAGATATAGAGAATTGCAAGTAAAGCTTTGGAAAGACATGTAACAAGCATAGGCTCCGCCTACATGTATGCAAACATGTGAATATGGAATATAGGAGCATGTGAATGCATAAGCATGACAGAGTAAGCAATGTGTTACATGTATCTTGGCTATATGCATCAGAGCAAATGATGTGAATATGAGAAATGTACCTTCATGCTCATGAGTCCTTCTTGCAAACAATATGTACATCAGCAAGAATTTCTCATTCACATGACTGAGATGCATATACTTACCTTGTGGTCTTGAGTTGGCTTAGGATGGGATGAACCTGCGCAAACAAGGTTAGATAACACAGATACATCTACTGACCAGAGCAAACAAGAGAAACCACAAGAGAACCAAGACTGGGATGACATGTAGAGTGAGTACTAAGTACCACCGAAATCTTTCAGTGCAACCGGTGTGACCGAGTACAAACCGGTGTGATCGAGTTCATCAGAGTGAAACCAATTGTCACCTCAGCTCACTAGACAAGTAAGATCTCACAAGGATATGCAAGGAATTTACTGAAAGATTTGCAATGAATTGGATGCAGAAAATGCAGAACAAAAAAGAAAGAAAAGAAACTAAAAGATCTAGATGAAGTTTTTTTTGAAAGGGGAAACAAATATGCAAGAGACAAATGCAATAACACAGAAAAGAACACAAGAGAACTTTATCTAGAGTTGGGCGGCGACAAAGTCACCTATGTTAGAGTATATTGACTTAGGAGTCAAGTGAGATCACTTGATCATAGGTCATACTCATCGTTTAAGCTCAAAATGGGGTTACCATTTTTCGTTTAAGCATCTTGATGTATTCACATCTTGTCGAGTTGCTTTGGCTCATGACTTGGAGTAAAGCTTCTCTAAGATGGAATAACATACCTTGGGTGGTGGTGTTGATCTTGATCATGTAGTTGAACTTGTGTGGGTTGCTCAAGGTTGATGTAGTTCATCAAGAGTTGGGAGCACCACTTGGAGTTTGAGTTCATGTACCTACATGGGCTAGCTTTGCAAGGAAGATCACTTTTGTGTCCAAAATGACAATCATGAGACTCAACATAGAATTTGCCAAAGGATATGTTTGAATGGTTTCGTGCTTCCTTGTCTTCAGCCACCATTGTATAGAGACTTGGTGATGTAGAGATTGCTCAAGATGTGAGTGAGTTGCAATATCATAGATTTAGATTCATCCAAGTACCTACACGGGTTAGATAACATGCAAGGTACAAATATATCCAAGACATATGAATAGCATCATAAGAGAAATATCGAGGATTAGTCATAGGCTCATGCCCCGCATGTATCAAATGGAGTTCCTACTCCAAGTTTGAAGCATCAATGATGTTCAATTCACCTCTCAACCTGCAAAACACTTTCTCATCAAGTGGTTTAGTGAATATATCCGCCAATTGCTTATCGGGGCAAACATGCTTAAGGTTAATGTCCCCTTTGGCAACATGATCTCGAATGAAATGATGAAGAACTTCAATATGCTTAGTTCGAGAGTGTTGCACGGGAATGTGAGCAATCTTAATAGCACTTTAATTGTCACATAGCAATGGAACATGTTTCACATATATCCCATAATCTTTAAGAGTTTGGGTCATCCAAAGTAATTGAGCACAACATGAACCAGCGGCAATGTATTCCGCTTCGGTGGTGGATAAGGATACCGAGTTTTGTTTCTTAGAAGACCAAGACACAAGAGATCTACCAAGGAATTGACAAGTACCCAAAGTGGATTTTCTATCAACCTTGTCTCCGGCATAGTCCAAATCGGAGTAGCCAACAACATCAAAAGAGGACCTCTTAGGATACCAAATGCCAAAATTTGGTGTATTGATTAGGTATCTCACTATCCTTTTCACAGCCTTAAGATGACACTCTTTAGGAGCAGCTTGATATCGTGCACACATGCACACACTTAGCATAATATCGGGACGAGAGGCACATAGATATAACAATGAACCAATCATAGATCGATAAACCTTTTGATCAACCGGTTCACCATCTTTGGTCAAATCAAGATGTCCACTAGTAGGCATGGGTGTAGTCATACCTTTGCATTCTTGCATATTGAACTTCTTAAGTAAGTCCTTGGTGTACTTTGTTTGAGAGACAAAGGTACCTTCCTTAGTTTGCCTGATTTGCAAACCGAGAAAGAATTTGAGTTCACTCATCATAGACATCTCAAACTTCTCCGACATTAGCTTTCCAAACTTCTCACTAAAATGAGGGTTAGTTGAACCAAATATGATATCATCAACATAAATTTGGCACACAAATAGTTCTCCATGAACCCTTTTAGTAAAAAGAGTAGGATCAATTTTACCAATTTCAAAGCCTTTTTCAATAAGGAACTTGGTCAAACATTTATACCATGCTCTAGGAGCTTGTGTAAGACCATAAAGGGCTTTGTGAAGTTTGTACACATGATTAGGTTTCTTAGGATTGACGAAGCCGGGAGGTTGCTTAACATAAACTTCCTCCTCAATTTTGCCATTTAGAAAAGCACTTTTAATGTCCATTTGGTATAAGGTGATATTATGATGATTAGCATAAGCAAGAAAGATGCAAATGGACTCAAGTCTAGCAACGGGAGCATATGTCTCACCATAGTCCATACCTTCAACTTGTGTGTAGCCTTGGGCGACGAGACATGCTTTGTTGCGAACCACTTGTCCATCTTCATCTTGCTTGTTGCGAAACACCCATTTGGTACCAATGATGTTGTGGTTGTTGTCGGGCTTCTCGACCAATGTCCACACGTGATTTCTCTCAAAGTTGTGTAGCTCTTCATGCATAGCGTTTATCCAATCCAGATCCTTCAATGCTTCTTCAACCTTCATAGGTTCAATGCTAGAGATGAATGAGTAATGTTCACAAAAGTTAGCTAAACGAGTTTTAGAGCGAGTGATTCTCCCGGTTTGGATATCATTGTAGATTTGCTCGACGGGATGATCTTTGGCAATTCTTGCTCAAACTCGTGAAAGCTTTTGCTTGGGTCGGGGTGGAACATCCTCTTCATCTTGTTTGGCCTTCTTCATTGTTGACGTTGTCGTTCTCTTGTCGTGGTGGAGAAGGAGGTTGTTGATGTTCATCTTGGTGTACTTCCTCATTTTCTTCATCATGGTGTGTCCCACTTGTGGATGCTTCGGTATCAACTCTTGGTTCACCTTGTCGTGAGGTAGAAGCTTCCACTTGGACGGACGAGGTACTCTCCTTCTCTTCCGTTGGACGAATCTTGCCAACGGACAAGTCTTGAATTGCTTCCGAAGGGTCTTTGCCTCCTACATCAATTGGCAATTGCTCTACTTGCAAGCCGTTAGATTCATCAAACTTCACATCTACCGTCTCTTCAACCTTTCTGGTGAAATTGTTGTAGACACGGTAAGTGTGAGAGTTTGAGCCATAACCAAGTAGGAAACCTTCATGAGATTTAGGAGCAAATTTAGAACGACGATGCTTATCAAGAATGTAGCACTTTGAGCCGAATACTCGAAAGTATCCAACATGGGGTTTGTTATCGGTGAGGAGCTCGTATGCCGTCTTGCCGAGTAGCTTGTGAAGATACAAGCGATTTGTTGCATGACAAGCTGTCTCAACCGCTTCCGCCCAAAAGTGCTTTGGCGTTTTGTACTCATCAAGCATCGTTCTTGCCATCTCGATAAGAGTCCGGTTCTTCCTTTCAACAACTCCATTTTGTGGAGGTGTGTACGTAGCCGAGAACTCGTGTGAAATCCCTTCTTCGTCAAGAAAGGTGTCCACATTTGCGTTCTTGAACTCCGTTTCATTGTCGCTCCGAACCTTCTTGATCTTCACGTCAAACTGATTTTGGGCCTTCCTAGTGAAGTTTTTGAAGATCTTTTGGACCTGCGATTTGTCATCAAGAAAGAACACCCACATAAATCTTGAAAAATCATCAACTATGACTAGACCAAATGAGTTACCACCGAGACTCTTGTAGGCATTTGGACCAAAGAGATCCATGTGAAGTAGCTCGAGTGGTCTTCTTGTGGTCATGATGTTCTTTGCACGGTAACTTCCTCCAACTTGTTTTCCTGCTTGACAAGCACTACAAAGTCTATCCTTGTCAAATATGACATGTTTTATTCCAAGGATATGATCACCTTTAATAAGCTTATCAAGATTTCACATACCAACATGACCTAGTCTTCTATGCCACAACCAGCCTTTAGAAGATTTAGCAATTAAGCAGGTTTTAGGTTGAGCCTTTTTAGTGAAATCAACAATGTAAAAATCTCCTCTACGTATACCAGTAAAGACCATTTTATGATTGTCTCTACGAAACACTTGGCAATCTACTTCAGTGAATAAGACATTCAAACCGAAATCCGCAAGTCTAGAAACTAAAAGTAAATTGTATCCAAGGGATTCAACGAGCATGACATTTTGTATAGAGCTATCATGTGAGATGGCCACCTTACCAAGGCCAACCACCTTACCCTTTGAATTATCACCAAAAGTGACATATTTTCGAGGGCCGTCGTTTTCAGCAAGCTCACGGAACATATCTTCATCTCCGGTCATATGATCAGTACATCCACTATCAAGGACCCATTCCTTTCCTCCAGCCATGTAGCCGCGAAGATTTGCCATAAGACCAAAATGCCTCATTGCATCATCATCTTCATCATAGTATCCATGTTCAACATCATCTTGTGATTGATCAATTCCTAGAGAGGGTAATTCATTAGATAAATGATCATCACAATGGTTACCTTTATGAATTCTACTAGCTTCGGATATGATATCGCTAAAGATTCCAACATTTCCTTTAGCACGCATGAGATTGGTAAGCTCAAATAGACAATCACCAAAGCTAGGATCACTAGAGTTCATCTTACTCAAGGCAATAGACTTATGGAGAATTTCGTCTAAATTTTTTAAGGAATAATCTGGAAATCGTTCCTCAAGAAATTTCCATATAGTATAGGCACAATCAAGAGTAGGCAAACTAGCAATCAAATTTTTGGGCAATCCTCTTATGATAAGATTGATGGTTCTAAGATTGCGAATCATGTCAAGATCTTCTTCGGGTGTGGGATGCAAGGGATCAATATGAGGTGCACAAGGGCTAGTAATGTACTTGTTCAAATGATATTCATTGAAAATCTCAAGCATTTCATTTTTCCACTCATGAAATTACTCTCCATCAAGAATAGGCACTCTATGTCTAAGACTCCCCAAAGTAGACACATCCATCTTCCTCCAAAGGTGTTTAAACCAAGGCAATGGAGACCAAAGCTCTGATACCAATTGAAAGGATCGAGAAGAGGTGTCTAGAGGGGGGTGAATAGACACTAAGTGCCAAAAGTTGCAGTTTTTAATATTCTTAAGTTTAAGTGGAGTTTAAGCACAAGTTTAACAAACACAATACATATCAAGCAAGCATGCAATGAGTATATGAGCAGCGGAAAGTAAAGCATGCAACTTGCAATAATGTAAAGAGAAGGGTTTGGAGTATTCAAACGCAATTGGAGACACAGATGTTTTTGTCGTGGTTCCGATAGGTGCTGCTATCGTACATCCACGTTGATGGAGACTTCAACCCACGGAGGGTAACGGTTGCGCGAGTCCACGGAGGGCTCCACCCATGAAGGGTCCATGAAGAAGCAACCTTGTCTATTCCATCACGGCCGTCGCCCACGAAGGACTTGCCTCACTAGCGGTAGATCTTCACGAAGTAGGCGATCTCCTTGCCCTTACAAACTCCTTGGTTCAACCCCGCAATCTTGTTGGAGGCTCCCAAGTGACACCTAGCCAATCTAGGAGACACCACTCTCCAAGAATTAACAAATGGTGTGTTGATCATGAACTCCTTGCTCTTGTGCTTCAAATGATAGTCTCCCCAACACTCACCTCTCTCTCTCTCTCACAGGATTTGGATTTGGTGGAAAGAAGATTTGAGTGGAAAGCAACTTGGGGAAGGCTAGATATCAAGATTCATATGGTTGGAATGGAATATCTTGACCTCAACACAAGTGTAGGTGGTTCTCTCTTAGAAAATGTGTATTGGAAGTGTAGATATGTTCTGATGGCTCTCTCCACGAATGAAGAGTGGGTGGAGGGGTATGTATAGCCTCCACACAAAATCTAACTGTTACACACAGTTTGCCAAACTCGGTGGGACCGAATGGTTAAACTCAGTCGGACCAATTCAGCAAACCTAGTGACCGTTAGGATTTTCGGTGGGACTGAGATGCAACTCGGTAGGACCGATATGGTTAGGGTTAGGGCATAACGTAGTCTCGGTGTGACCGATTACACAAACTCGGTGGGACCGATTTTGGTAATAAGCTAACCAGAGAGTTGGTCAGGCAAACTCGGTGAGACCGATTACACAAACTCGGTGGGACCGATTTTGGTAATAAGCTAACCAGAGGGTTTGCATTGTAAACTCGGTAGTACTGATTGCTCAAACTCGGTGTGACCGATTTTGGTAATGGACATACACAGAGAGATTACAATCCCATCTCGGTGAGACCGAGATCCCTATCGGTGAAACCGATTTGCTAGGGTTTGTGGCAGTGGCTATGACATCTGAAACTCGGTGGCGCCGGATAGATAGAATCGGTGGGGCCGAGTTTGACTTTTGGTTTAGGTCATATGTGGATGTGGGAAGGTAGTTGAGGGTTTTGGAGCATATCACTAAGCACTTTGAGCAAGCAAGCCATTAAGCAACACATCATCCCCTCTTGATAGTATTGGCTTTTCCTATAGACTCAATGTGATCTTGGATCACTAAAATAGAAAATGTAGAGTCTTGATCTTGAAGCTTGAGCCAATTCTTTGTCCTTAGCATCTTGAAGGGGTTCCACATCCTCTAGTCCATGCCACTCCATTGTTGAACTTATCTGAAACATACTAGGTAAAAGTGTTAGTCCAACAAGAGATATGTTGACATTAATTACCAAAACCACCCAGGGAGCACTTGTGCTTTCAGTTCCCCACAAGATAGCTTTTGTCCCATTATATTTGGTAGACCCTTCTTGAACACTGTTAATGCTAAGATAGACTGCGAAAAGAATGTTGTTACTATTGGTTTGGGTGATATGTCTCATGAGTTTAATTTCTCTAAATTTAGTAGACAACACCGTGAAGAAGAATTGCCTAGTAAGGATGAAATTATTGGTCTTGCTTCTATTGCCGTACCTCCTAGCGATCCTTTAGAACAATATTTGCTAGACCATGAAAATGATATGTTTATGAATGAAAGAAGGGAAATAGATGAAGTATTCTTTAAGCAGGAACCTATTCTGAAACACAATTTGCCTGTTGAAATCTTAGGGGATCCTCCTCCACCCAAGGGTGATCCCGTGTTTGAGCTTAAACCGTTGCCTGGTAATCTTAAATATGCTTATCTTGATGAAAAGAAGATATATCCTGTTATTATTAGTGCTAACCTTTCAGAACATGAAGAAGACAGATTATTGAAAACTCTGAAGAAGCACCGTGCAGCTATTGGATATACTCTTGATGATCTTAAGGGCATTAGTCCCACTCTATGTCAACATAAAATAAATTTGGAAGAAGATGCCAAACCAGTTTGTGATCATCAACGACGTCTGAATCCTAAAATGAAAGAAGTGGTAAGAAAAGAAATACTAAAGCTTCTGGAGGCAGGTATAATTTATCCCGTTGCCGATAGTCAATGGGTAAGTCCTGTCCATTGTGTTCCTAAGAAGGGAGGTGTTACTGTTGTTCCTAATGATTAAGATGAATTGATTCCGCAAAGAATTATTACAGGTTATAGGATGGTAATTGATTTCCGTAAATTAAATAAGGCTACTAAAAAGGATCATTACCCCTTACCTTTTATCGATCAAATGCTAGAAAGATTATGCAAACATACACATTATTGCTTTCTAGATGGTTATTCTGGTTTCTCTCAAATACCTGTGTCAGCTAAACATCAATCAAAGACCACTTTTTTACTTGCCCTTTTGGTACTTTTGCTTATAGACGTATGCCTTTTGGTTTATGTAATGCACCTGCTACCTTTCAAAGATGCATGATGGCTATATTCTCTGACTTTTGTAAAAAGATTTGTGAGGTTTTCATGGACGACTTTTCCGTCTATGGATCCTCTTTTGATGATTGCTTGAGCAACCTTGATCGAGTTTTGTAGAGATGTGAAGAAACTAATCTTGTCTTGAATTGGGAAAAGTGCCACTTTATGGTTAATGAAGGTATTGTCTTGGGGCATAAAGTTTCTGAAAGAGGTATTGAAGTTGATAAAGCCAAGGTTGATGCTATTGAAAAGATGCCCTATACCAAGGACATCAAAGGTATAAGAAGTTTCCTTGGTCACGCCAGATTTCATAAGAGGTTCATGAAGGGCTTCTCAAAAATTTCTCGGCCTCTGACTAATTTATTACAAAAAGATATACCATTTTGTCTTTAATGATGATTGTGTAGAAGCATTTGAAATACTTAAGAAATCATTGATCTCAGCACCCATTGTTCAGCCACCTGATTGGAATTTACCCTTTGAAATTATGTGTGATGCTAGTGATTATGCTGTAGGTGTTGTTCTAGGGCAAAGAGTTGATAAGAAATTAAATGTTATCCATTATGCTAGTAAGACTCTAGACAATGCTCAAAGAAATTATGCTACTACTGAAAAAGAACTCTTAGCAGTTGTATTTGCTTGTGATAAGTTCAGACCTTATATTGTTGATTCTAAAGTAACTATTCACACTGACCATGCTGCTATTAAATACCTTATGGAGAAGAAAGATGCTAAACCTAGACTTATTAGATGGGTTCTCCGGCTACAAGAATTTGATTTGCATATTGTTGATAGAAAGGGAGCTGAGAACCCCGTTGTAGACAACTTGTCTAGGTTAGAAAATGTTCTTGATGACCCACTACCTATTGATGATAGCTTTCCTGATGAGCAATTAAATGTCATAAATACTTCTCGTAGTACTCCATCGTATGCTGATTATGCTAATTACATTGTTGCTAAATTTATACCACCTAGTTTCACATACCAACAAAAGAAAAAAGTTTTTCTATGATTTGATACATTACTTTTGGGATGACCCACATCTTTATAAAGAAGGAGTAGATCGTGTTATTAGACGTTGTGTACCTGAGCATGAACAGGAACAGATCCTACGCAAGTGTCACTCCGAAGCTTATGGAGGACACCACGCTGGAGATAGAACTGCACATAAGGTACTGTAATCTGGTTTTTATTGGCCTACTCTCTTCAAGGATGCCCGTAAGTTTGTCTTATCTTGTGATGAATGTCAAAGAATTGGTAATATTAGTAGACGTCAAGAAATGCCTATGAATTATTCACTTGTTATCGAACCATTTGATGTTTGGGGATTTGATTATATGGGACCTTTTCCTGCCTCTAATGGTTATACACGTATTTTAGTTGCTGTTGATTACGTTACTAAGTGGGTAGAAGCTATTCCAACTAGTAGTGTTGATCATAACACTTCTATTAAAATGCTTAAAGAAGTTATTTTTCCGAGGTTTGGAGTCCCTAGATATTTAATGACTGATGGTGGTTCACATTTTATTCATGGTGCTTTCCGTAAAATGCTTGCTAAGTATGATGTTAATCATAGAATTGCATCTCCTTATCACCCACAGTCTAGTGGTTAAGTAGAATTGAGTAATAGAGAGCTCAAATTAATTTTGCAAAAGACTATCAATAGGTCTAGAAAGAATTGGTCCAAGAAACTTGATGATGCATTATGGGCCTATAGAACTGCATATAAAAATCCTATGGGTATGTCTCCATATAAAATGGTTTATGCAAAAGCATGTCACTTACCTCTCGAACTAGAACATAAGGCATATTGGGCTATTAAAGAGCTCAACTATGACTTCAAACTTGCCGGTGAGAAGAGGTTATTTGATATTAGCTCACTCGATGAATGGAGAACCCAAGCTTATGAAAATGGCAAGTTGTTTAAAGAAAAAGTTAAAAGATGGCATGACAAAAGGATAAAAAAGCGCGAGTTTAACGTAGGTGATTATGTATTGCTATACAACTCTCATTTAAGATTTTTTGCAGGAAAACTTCTCTCTAAATGGGAAGGCCCCTACGTTATCGAGGAGGTCTATCATTCCAGTGCCATAAAAATCAACAACTTCGAAGGCACAAATCTAAAGGTGGTGAACGGTCAAAGAATCAAACACTATATCTCAGGTAACCCCATAAATGTTGAAACCAGTTTTATTGATGCCGTAACCCCGGAGGAATACATAAGAGACACTTTCCGGAACGTTTCAGACTCCGAAAAGGAATAGGTATGTGGTACGGTAAGTAAACCGACTCCAAAACAATTTTTAAGGCAATATTTCTCTGTTTTGGAATATTTAGAAAAATAGAAAAATAAGTAGCAGTCCGGGAAGGACACGGGGGCCCCACGAGGGTGGAGGGTGCGCCCTACCCCCCCTGGGCGCGCCCCCTACCTCGTGGACACCTCGTGTGCCTTCCGGACTCCGTTTTTTTGCACGATACGTATTTTGGTCGGTAAAAATTCATTATATATTCTCCCGAAGGTTTTGACTCCCGTATCACGCAATTATCCTCTGTTTTTGTTTCGAGCTGTTGCTGCTGCAGATTAGAGCAAGATGTCTTCTCAAGAGTCAGTCGGGGAGAGCCGGGTGTCTCATCCGGCATCGGAACCAAGGGCAAACAGCGACGCTGGCCACTTTGGGCCAGCAACGGAGGAAGAGATGGAGGCTGACTTGATGAGGGTAGATGCCATGGAGGATCAAGAAGTCACATATCGCTTCTGAGCTGGGTTCACGATGGGGGAACTACAGAGCTCAGCTATTCCCAACTCGGTTATCCCTTCCAATGTTAGATTTATTTCTTATGAAAATATGAAGAGGAGTGTCACTTGTTCTCCCGCAGCTATGCAACACCCGTGGGTGCAAGGAGCCTTAGCAGTTACAGGAAAGCTTCGTAAGGAAATAATGGACCTCAAGCAGCAAGTCAATAAGCTTGAGGAGGAGAATCGTATCCTGAGGGGCATCATCGCCAAGAATATTTCACCAACAAAGAAGGAGACATAATCACATGGGTATGGGCACTTCCTTGGTAACTGCCAAGCTTGGGGGAGGTGCCCTAGTATCGTATCACAATCATACTCCTATCTTTACCGTTTTTCTTAGTTCGAACCTATTAGTAGTATCTTGATATAGTAGAATAAAGTTTATGGCATGATCTAGTTTTGTGTTTTGCTTTATGATCTCTCTATGTAATCGAGTCCATGAGCTATATATAATAAAGATTAGTGTTGAGTCAAGGGCTTGATTATTTTGCCATGATCTTGAGTGAATAAAAGAAAAGAGAAAAAGAATAAAAAGAAATAAAATAGTTCATATTGATCTTATTGAGAGTAATGACTTCACATAGAAAGAGTGTGATGATTAAAAGTTGTTGGGAGTTGGCAAACATAGCTTTGGTCATTGTTGCAATTAATAGGAAGTAATAAGGAAAGAGAGGTCTCACATACAAATATATTATCATTGACATCTTTTATGATTAGGAGCACTCATTAAAATATGACATGCTAAAGATTTGATGTTGGACAAGGAAGACAACGTAATGGGTTATGTTTTCTTATATCTGATATAAAGTATGTTGTCATGGATCATCCAACATGTTGAGCTTGTCTTTCCCCCCTCATGCTAGCCAAATTCTCAGCACCAAGTAGAGATACTACTTGTGCTTCCAAAAACCCTTAAACCAGTTTTGCCATGAGAGTCCACTATACCTACCTATGGATTGAGTAAGATCCTTCAAGTAAGTTGTCATCGGTGCAAAGCAATAAAAATTGCTCTCTAAATATGTATGATTGATTGGTGTGGAGGAAATAAGCTTTATACGATCTTGTGATGTGGAAGAAATAAAAGCAACGTACTGCATAATAAAGTTTCATATCACAAGGGGCAATATAAAGTGACGTTCTTTCACATTAAGATTTTGTGCATCCAACCCTAAAAGCGCATGGCAACCTCTGCTTCCCTCTGCGAAGGGCCTATCTTTTATTTATTATCTTCTACTTTATGCAAGAGTCATGGTGATCTTCACCTTTCCTTTTTCATTTTATCCTTTGGCAAGCACAGTATGTTGGAAAGATCCTGATAGATGTATCTAATTGGATGTACGGGAGCGCGAGTTATTATTGTTGACATTACCCTTGAGGTAAAAGGTTGGGAGGCGAAACTATAAGCCCCTATCTTTCTCTGTGTCCGATTAAAACTCTGTAACCACAGGTATCGCGTGAGTGTTAGTAATTATGAAAGACTAAATGATAGTTGAGTATGTGGACTTGCTACAAAGCTCTGACATAGACTCTTTCTGATGTTATGATAAATTGCAATTGCTTCAGTGACTGAGATTATAGTTTGTTGGTTCTCATTAAAGTTTATGATTAATACTTTTGCAGTGTGAATAGATTATTACTTGAGCATAAGAAATCATATGACAATACCTATATATGTTGCTGTTATGAAAATAATCATGATGCCTTCATGTCCGTATTTTATTTTTATCGACACCTCTACCTCTAAACATGGGGACATATTTATCGTTATCGGCTTTCGCTTGAGGACAAGCGAGGTCTAAGCTTGGGGGAGTTGATACGTCCATTTTGCATCATGCTTTTATATCGATATTTATTGCATTATGGGCTGTTATTACACGTTATGTCACAATACTTATGCCTATTCTCTCTTATTTTACAAGGTTTACATAAGCAGGGAGAATGCCGGCAGCTGGAATTCTGGGCTGGAAAAGGAGCAAATATTAGAGACCTATTCTGCACAACTCCAAAATTCCTAAAACTCCACGAAAGTTATTTTTGGAAATAATAAAAAATATTGAGCGGAAGAAGTTCATCAGAGGGGGACCCACCTGGCCACGAGGGTGGGGGGCGCGACCTACCCCCCAAGGTGTGCCCCCTGCCTCGTGGGCCCCCTGTTGGCTCTCCGATGGCCATCTTCTACTATATGAGGTCTTTCGTCGAGGAAAAAATCATAAGCAACCTTTCGGGACGAAACTCCGCCGCCACGAGGCGGAACCTTGGCGGAACCAATCTAGGGCTCCGACAGAGCTGTTCTGCCCGGGGCACTTCCCTCCGGGAGGGGGAAATCATCGCCATCGTCATCACCAACGCTCCTCTCATCGGGAGAGGGCAATCTCCATCAACATCTTCACCAGCACCATCTCATCTCAAAACCCTAGTTTATCTCTTGTATCCAATTCTTGTCTCCAAGTCCGGGATTGGTACTAGTAGGTTGCTAGTAGTGTTGATTACTCCTTGTAGTTGATGCTAGTTCGTTCATTTGGTGGAAGATCATATGTTCAGATCCTTTATGCATATTATTACCCCTCTGATTATGAACATGAATATGCTTTATGAGTAGTTATGTTTGTTCCTAAGGACACGGGAGAAGTCTTGCTATTAGTAGTCATGTGAATTTGGTATTCGTTCGATATTTTGATGAGATGTATGTTGTCTAGCCTCTAGTGGTGTTATGTGAACATCGACTACATAACGCTTCACCATTATTTGGGCCTAGAGGAAGGCATTGGGAAGTAATAAGTAGATGATGGGTTGCTAGAGTGACAGAAGCTTAAACCCTAGTTTATGCGTTGCTTCGTAAGGGGCTGATTTGGATCCATATGTTTCATGCTGTGGTTAGGTTTACCTTAATACTTTTGTTGTAGTTGTGGATGCTTGCAATAGAGGTTAATCATAAGTGGGATGCTTGTTCAAGTATGAACAGCACCCAAGCACCGGTCCACCCACATATCAAATTATCAAAGTACCGAACGTGAATCATATGAACGTGATGAAAACTAGCTCGACGATATTCCCATGTGTCCTCGGGAGCGCTTTTCCTTATATAAGAGTTTGTACAGGCTTGTCCTTTGCTACAAAAAGGATTGGGCCACCTTGCTGCACTTTATTTACTTTTGTTACTTGTTGCTCGTTACAAATTATCTTATCACAAAACTATCTATTACCACTTATTTCAGTACTTGCAGAGAATACCTTGCTGAAAACCGCTTATCATTTCCTTCTGCTCCTCGTTGGGTTCAACACTCTTACTTATCGAAAGAACTACGATAGATCCCCTATACTTGTGGGTCATCAGTCCCCCGAGCGGAGAACGACATCGCCGATTACCTATCAAAGCGTGCCGCATTCAAGCTACCTGTGGAACCAGGTACCTTTTTGCTCCGGTTAACTCAACCATCCGTCGAACCATCAGTGGGGCAGAACAAGCAGAGGAAATCAGGTCTCGGCAAGTACTTTCCTACCGAGCCCCCTGGGGCTGCCGGCAAGGGTGCTGCCGTAGATGTTGAGCCTGCCAAGGAGCAACTGGCTCCGACAGGGCGTCAAGCCCTGGCCATAGAGACAGCCGCTCCCATGGTGGAAGAAATGCCTTTGGTCCTCGCCGTCGAGCCCCAGGCTTCGGCATGGGCACAGCATACCGTCCAATTCCTCCAAACAGGGGAGCTTCCTGAGGAGCAGGAAGAAGTGGAAAGAGTAGCCCGTCGGTCCGCCCTGTACCAGTTCGTCGATGACGTCCTGTACAGGAGAATGCCAAACGGTGTGAAATTGAAGTGCATCCCCCGGGAGGAAGGACTGGAGCTGTTGGCAGAGATACATGGAGGCACATGTGGTTCCCACATAGGGTCGAGGGCCCTTGCCGGGAAGGCGTTCCGGCAAGGCTTCTTCTGGCCCACCGCTCTCCAGGATGCGACGACACTAGTAACCAAGTGTGAAGCGTGCCAGTTCCATTCAAAGAAGCTTCATCAACCAGCCCAAGCCCTTCAAACAATCCCTCTCTCCTGGCCATTCTCGGTCTGGGGGCTCAACATACTGGGCCCTTTCCCCCGCGCTGTCGAGGGCTTTGAGTACTTGTACGTTGCAATCGACAAGTTCACAAAGTGGCCAGAGGTGGAAGCAGTGAGAAAGGTGGCTGCTCAGTCAGCTGTCAAGTTTTTCAAAGGACTGGTCTGCCGTTTTGGTGTGCCAAACAGAGTCATCACCGACAATGGCACACAGTTCACAAGCCACACCTTCATGCAATACATTCAAGACCTCAGCAGCAAGGTCTGTTTTGCTTCTGTGGCACACCCACGGAGCAACGGCCAAGCGGAGAGGCCAAATGCTGAAGTGTTGCGAGGCCTGAGGACAAAGACTTTTGACAAGCTGCACAAGAGCGAAAGGCACTGGATTGATGAACTACCGGCGGTTCTTTGGTCGATCAGGACGATGCCAAATCGAGCCACCGGCCAGACACCTTTTGCCCTAGTATACGGGGCAGAAGCAATTCTCCCCATGGAACTCATATACGGGTCACCTCAAGTGCTCACTTATGATGAGCTTGAGCAAGAGCCGTTGCGCCAAGATGACGCGACGCTCCTTGGGGAAGATCATCTTCGGGCGGCTGTGAGAGCGGCACGCTACCAACAAGCCTTGCACCGCTACCATAGCCGCAAGGTTCATGCCCGAAGCTTTGAGGAAGGCGACCTTGTTCTTCGGCGCGTTCAGTCGGCCAACAATACCAACAAGTTGACACCGAAGTGGGAAGGCCCTTATCGGGTAATACGAGTCACCAGGCCCGGCGCAGTCCGCCTGGAGACCGAAGATGCCGTCCCAGTGAGCAACTCCTGGAACATCGAGCATCTTCGCAAGTTTTACCCATAAGGCGCGGCTTGCCGGGCCTCCCGGCAAGCCACCCTTTTGTACAAGCTTTGCCGGCAAGGCATGTGACCCTTTGTACAAAGCCAGGCGCAGACCCTGAGCATAAATAAATGAAGCGCTAGCGCCCTAAGTTATAGCATGCATGCTAGGTCGAGTCTCTTCCTTGGTTAGGGTTGATAGTGCTTAGCGGCGACTAACCCCTAGCCTAGAGATCGAGTGTGCGTCTATCTGTTCCTTTTCTGTCCTCCTTTGGTTCGTAGGGTGAAGGAAATATGCCCTAGAGGCAATAATAAAGTTATTATTTATTTCCTTATATCATGATAAATGTTTATTATTCATGCTAGAATTGTGGAAACATAATACATGTGTGAATACATAGACAAACAGAGTGTCACTAGTATGCCTCTACTTGACTAGCTCATTAATCAAAGATGGTTATGTTTCCTAGCCATGAACAAAGAGTTGTTGTTTGATTAACGAGATCACATCATTAGTTGAATGATCTGATTGACATGACCCATTGCATTAGCATAGCACCCGATCGTTTAGTATATTGCTATTGCTTTTATCCATGACTTATACATGTTCCTTTAACTATGAGAATATGCAACTCCCATTTACCGTAGGAACACTTTGTGTGCTACCAAACGTCACAACGTAACTGGGTGATTATAAAGGTGCTCTACAAGTGTCTCCGAAGGTACATGTTGAGTTGGCATACTTCGAGATTAGGATTTGTCACTCCGATTGTCGGAGAGGTATCTCAGGGCCTTCTCGGTAATGCACATCACATAAAGCCTTGCAAGCATTGCAACCAATGAGTTAGTTGCAAGATGATGTATTACGGAACGAGTAAAGAGACTTGCCGGTAACGAGATTGAACTAGGTATTGGATACCGACGATCGAATCTCGGGCAAGTAACATACCGATGACAAAGGGAACAACGTATGTTGTTATGCGGTCTGACCGATAAAGATCTTCGCAGAATATGTAGGAGCCAATATGGGCATCCAGGTCCCGCTATTGGTTATTGACCGGAGATGTGTCTCGGTCATGTCTACATTGTTCTCGAACCGTAGGGTCCGCACGCTTAACGTTACGATGACAGTTATTATGAGTTTATGCATTTTTGATGTACCGAAGGAGTTCGGAGTCCCGGATGTGATCACGGACGTGACGAGGAGTCTCGAAATGGACGAGACATAAAGAATTATATATTGGAAGCCTATGTTTGGACATCGGATGCATTCCAGGTGAAATCAGGATTTTACCGGAATACCGGGAGGGTTACCGGAACCCCCCGGGAGCATAATGGGCCAACATGGGCCTTGGAGGAAAGGTGAGAGGGCAGCCCTAGGGGCTGCGCGCCTCCCCCCTTCCCTAGTCCTATTAGGACTAGGAGAAGTGGGGCGCCCCCTCTCTCTCTCTCTCCCCCTTGGAGCAATCCTAGTCCAACTAGGATTGGGGGGGGGGGGGGGGAATCCTACTCCCAGAGGGAGTAGGACTCTCCTGGCGCACCAAACCTGGCCGGCCAGCCCCTCCCCCTTGGATCCTTTATATACGGGGGCAGGGGGCACCCCAAAGACACACAAGTTGATCTACGGATCGTTCCTTAGCCGTGTACGGTGCCCCCTTCCACCAAATTCCACCTCGATTATATCGTTGCAGTGCTTAGGCGAAGCCCTGCGCCGGTAACACATCAAGATCGTCATCACGCCGTCGTGCTTACGGAACTCTTCCCCGACGCTTTGCTGGATCGGAGCCCGGGGATCGTCATCGAGCTGAACGTGTGCCAAGAACTCGGAGGTGCTGGAGTAACGGTGCTGTGATCGGTTGGATCGCGAGGAGAACGTACAACTACTTCCTCTACGTACGACTACTTCCTCTACGTTGTATCAATGCTTCCGCTTCGGTCTACGAGGGTACGTAGACAAACACTCTCCCCTCTCGTTGCTATGCATCACCATGATCTTGCGTGTGCGTAGGAAATTTTTGAAATTACTACGTTTCCCAACAGTGGCATCCGAGCCTAGGTTTTATGGTTGATGTTATTTGCACGAGTAGAACACAAGTGAGTTGTGGACGATACAAGTCATACTGCCTACCAGCATGTCATACTTTGGTTCAGCGGTATTGTTGGATGAGACGATCCGGACCAACCTTACGCGTACGCTTACGCGAGACCGGTTCCCTCGACGTGCTTTGCACAGAGATGGCTTGCGGAAGACTGTCTCTCCAACTTTAGTTGAACCGAGTGTGGCTACGCCCGGTCCTTGAGAAGGTTAAAACGGAGTCTATTTGACAAACTATCGTTGTGGTTTTGATGCGTAGGTAAGATGAGTTCTTGCTTAAAGCCCGTAGCAGCCACGTAAAACTTGCAACAACAAAGTAGAGAACGTCTAACTTGTTTTTGCAGGGCATGTTGTGATGTGATATGGTCAAGACGTGATGCTAAATTTTATTGTATGAGATGATCATGTTTTGTAACCGAGTTATCGGCAACTGGCAGGAGCCATATGGTTGTCGCTTTATTGTATGCAATGCAATCGCGATGTAATGTTTTACTTTATTACTAAGCGGTAGTGATAGTCGTAGAAGCATAAGATTGGCGAGACGACAACAATGCTGCGATGAAGATCAAGGTGTCGCGCCGGTGACGATGGTGATCATGACGGTGCTTCGAAGATGGAGATCACAAGCACAAGATGATGATGGCCATATCATATCACTTATATTGATTGCATGTGATGTTTATCCTTTTATGCATCTTATCTTGCTTTGATTGACGGTAGCATTATAAGATGATCTCTCACTAAATTATCAAGAAGTGTTCTCCCTGAGTATGCACCGTTGCGAAAGTTCTTCGTGCTGAGACACCACGTGATGATCGGGTGTGATAGGCTCTACGTTCAAATACAACGGGTACAAAACAGTTGCACACGCAGAATACTCAGGTTTAACTTGACGAGCCTAGCATATACAGATATGGCCTCGGAACACAGAGACCGAAAGGTTGAGCGTGAATCATATAGTAGATATGATCAACATAGTGATGTTCACCATTGAAACTACTCCATCTCACGTGATGATCGGACATGGTTTAGTTGATTTGGATCACGTGATCACTTAGAAGATTAGAGGGATACTCTAAGTGGGAGTTCTTAAGTAATATGATTAATTGAACTTAAATTTATCATGAACTTAGTCCTGGTAGTATTAGCATATCTATGTTGTAGATCAATAGCTCGCGTTGTTGCTTCCCTGTGTTTATTTTGATATGTTCCTAGAGAAAATTGTGTTGAAAAATGTTAGTAGCAATGATGCGGATTGGATCCGTGATCTGAGGTTTATCCTCATTGCTGCACAGAAGAATTATGTCCTTGATGCACCGCTAGGTGACGGACCTATTGCAGGAGCAGATGCAGACATTATGAACGTTTTGTTAGCTCAATATGATGACTACTTAAATAGTTTAGTGCACCATGCTTAAACTGCTTAGAATCGGGACTTCAAAGACGTTTTGAACGTCATGGAGCATATGAGATGTTCCAGGAGTTGAAGTTAATATTTCAAGCAAATACCCGAGTTGAGAGACATGAAGTCTCCAACAAGTTCTATAGCTAAAAGATGGAGGAGAATCGCTCAACTAGTGAGCATGTGCTCAGATAGTCTGAGTACTACAATCGCTTGAATCAAGTGGGAGTTAATCTTCCAGATAAGATAGTGATTGACAGAATTCTCTAGTCACCATCACCAAGTTAGTAGAACTTCGTGATGAACTATAATATGCAAGGGATAACGGAAAATATTCCCAAGCTCTTCGCGATGCTAAAATCGGCGAAGGTAGAAATCAAAGAAAAACATCAAGTGTTGATGGTTGACAAGATCACTAGTTTCAAGAAAAGGGCAAAAGGAAAGAAGGGGAACTTCAAGAAGAACGGCAAGCAAGTTGCTGCTCAAGTGAAAAAGCCCAAGTCTGGTCCTAAGCCTGAGACTAAGTGCTTCTACTGCAAAGGGACTGGTCACTGGAAGCGGAACTACCCCAAGTGATTGGCGGATAAGAAGGATGGCAAAGTGAACATAAGTATATTTGATATACATGTTATTGATGTGTACTTTACTAGTGTTCATAGCAACCCCTCAGTATTTGGTACTAGTTCAAGTTGCTAAGATTAGTAACTCGAAACGGGAGTTGCAGAATGAACAAAGACTAGTTAAAGGGCAAGGTGACGATGTGTGTTGGAAGTGGTTCCAAGATTGATATGATCATCATCGTACACTCCCTATACTTTCGGGATTAGTGTGGAACCTAAATAAGTGTTATTTGGTGTTGAGCATGAATATGATTTGATCATGTTTATTGCAATACGGTTATTCATCTAAGTAAGAGAATAAATTGTTGTTCTGTTTACATGAATAAAACCTTCTATGGTCATACACACCAATGAAAATAGTTCATTGGATCTCGATCGTAGTGATACACATATTCATAATATTGAAACCAAAAAGATGCGAAGTTAATAATGATAGTGCAACCTATTTGTGGCACTGCCGTTTAGGTCATATTGGTGTAAAGCGCATGAAGAAACTCCATGCTGATGGGATTTTGGAATCACTTGATTATGAATCACTTGATGCTTGCGAACCATGCCTCTTGGGCAAGATGACTAAAACGCCGTTCTCCGGAACAATGGAGCAAGCAACAGATTTGTTGGAAATCATACATACTGATGTATGTGGTCCGATGAATATTAAGGCTCGCGACAAGTATCATTATTTTCAGAACTTCACAGATGATTTAAGCAGATATGGGTATATCAACTTAATAAAACATAAGTCTGAAACGTTTGAAAAGTTCAAAGAATTTCAGAGTGAAGTGGAAAATCATCGTGACAAGAAAATAAAGTTTCTACGATCTGATCGAAGAGACGAATATTTGAGTTACGAGTTTGGTCTTCAATTAAAACAATGTGGAATAGTTTCACAAACTCATGCCACCTGGAACACCGCAGCATAATGGTGCGTCCGAACATCATAACCGTACTATATTAGATATAGTACAATCTATGATGTATCTTACCGATCTACCACTATCGTTTTTGGGATTATGCATTAGAGACAGCTGCATTCACATTAAATAGGGCACCATCTAAATCCGTTGAGACGACACCGTATGAACTATGGTTTAGCAATAAACCTAAGCTGTCGTTTCTTAAAGTTTGGGGCTGCGATGCTTATGTGAAAAAAAATTCATCCTGATAAGCTCAAACCCAAATCGGAGAAATGTGTCTTCATAGGATACCCAAAGGAGACTGTTGGGTACACCTTCTATCACAGATCCGAAGGCAAGACTTTTGTTGCTAAGTTCGGAAACTTTCTAGAGAAAGAGTTTCTTTCGAAAGAAGTGAGTGGGAGGAAAGTAGAAAACTTGATAAGGTAATTGTACCTTCTCCCTTATTGGAAAGTAGTTCATCACAGAAATCTGTTCTTGTGACTACTACACCAATTAGTAAGGAACCTAATGATGATGATCATGTAACTTCAAGATCAAGTTACTACCGAATCTCGTAAGTAAACTAGAGTGAGATCTGCACCAGAGTGGTACGGTAATCCTGTTCTGGAAGTCATGTTACTAGACCATGACGAACTTGCGAACTATGAGGAAGCGATGATGAGCCCAGATTCCGCGAAATGGTTAGAGGCCATGAAATCTGAGATATGATCCATGTATGAGAACAAAGTTTGGACTTTGGTTGCCTTGCCCGATGATCGGCAAGCAATTAAGAATAAATGGATCTTCAAGAAGAAGACGGACACTGATAGTAGTGTTACTATCTACAAAGCTAGAATTGTCGAAAAAGGTTTTTCGACAAGTTCAAAGTATTGACTACGATGAGAGTTTCTCACTCGTATCTATGCTTAAGTCTGTCCGAATCATGTTAGCATTGCCGCATTTTATGAAATCTGGCAAATGGATAAACAAAACTGCATTCCTTAATAGAGAGTTGTATATGATGCAACTAGAAGGTTTTGTCGATCCTGAAGGTGTTAACAAAATATGCAAGCTCCAGCGATCCATCTATGGACCGGTGCAAGCATCTCGGAGTTGGAATATACGCTTTGATAAGTTGATCAAAGCATATAGTTTTATACAGACTTACGGTGAAGCCTGTATTTACAAGAAAGTGAGTGGGAGCACTACAGTATTTCTGACAAGTATATGTAAATGACATATTATTGATCGGAGATAATGTAGAATTATTCTGTAAAGCATAAAGGAGTATTTGAAAGGAGTTTTTCGAAGAAGGACCTCGGTGAAGCTGCTTACATATTGAGCATCAAGATCTATAGAGATAGATCAAGACGCTTGATAAGTTTTTCAATAAGTACATACCTTGAAAAGATTTTGAAGTAGTTCAAAATGGAACAGTCAAAGAAAGAGTTCTTGCCTGTATTACAAGGTGTGAAATTGAGTAAGACTCAAAGCCCGACCACGGCAGAAGATAGAAAGAGAATGAAAGTCATTCCCTATGCCTCAGCCATAGGTTCTATAAAGTATGCCATGCTGTATACCAGACCTATTGTATACCCTACCCTGAGATTGGCACGGGAGTACAATAGTGATCTAGGAGTAGATCACTGGACGGCGGTCAAAATTATCCTTAGTGGAATAAGGATATGTTTCTCGATTATGGATGTGACAAAAAGGTTCGTCGTAAAAGGTTACGTCGATGCAAGTTTTGACACTAATCTAGATGACTCTAAGTCTCAATCTAGATACATATTGAAAGTGGGAGCAATTAGCTAAAGTAGCTCCGTGCAGAGCATTGTAGACATAGAAAATTGCAAAATACATAACGGATCTGAATGTGGCAGACCCGTTGACTAAATTTCTCTCACAAGCAAAACATGATCACACCGTAGTACTCTTTGGGTGTTAATCACATAGCGATGTGAACTAGATTACTGAATCTAGTAAACCCTTTGGGTGTTGGTCACATATCGATGTGAACTATGGGTGTTAATCACATGATGATGTGAACTATTGATGTTAATCACATAGGTGATGTGATCTAGATTATTGACTCTAGTGCAAGTGGGAGACTGAAGGAAATATGCCCTAGAGGCAATAATAAAGTTATTATTTATTTCCTTATATCATGATAAATGTTTATTATTCATGCTAGAATTGTATTAACTGGAAACATAATACATGTGTGAATACATAGACAAACAGAGTGTCACTAGTATGCCTCTACTTGACTAGCTCATTAATCAAAGATGGTTATGTTTCCTAGCCATGAACAAAGAGTTGTTGTTTGATTAACGAGATCACATCATTAGTTGAATGATCTGATTGACATGACCCATTGCATTAGCATAGCACCCGATCGTTTAGTATATTGCTATTGCTTTTATCCATGACTTATACATGTTCCTTTAACTATGAGAATATGCAACTCCCATTTACCGTAGGAACACTTTGTGTGCTACCAAACGTCACAACGTAACTGGGTGATTATAAAGGTGCTCTACAAGTGTCTCCGAAGGTACATGTTGAGTTGGCATACTTCGAGATTAGGATTTGTCACTCCGATTGTCGGAGAGGTATCTCAGGGCCTTCTCGGTAATGCACATCACATAAAGCCTTGCAAGCATTGCAACCAATGAGTTAGTTGCAAGATGATGTATTACGGAACGAGTAAAGAGACTTGCCGGTAACGAGATTGAACTAGGTATTGGATACCGACGATCGAATCTCGGGCAAGTAACATACCGATGACAAAGGGAACAACGTATGTTGTTATGCGGTCTGACCGATAAAGATCTTCGCAGAATATGTAGGAGCCAATATGGGCATCCAGGTCCCGCTATTGGTTATTGACCGGAGATGTGTCTCGGTCATGTCTACATTGTTCTCGAACCGTAGGGTCCGCACGCTTAACGTTACGATGACAGTTATTATGAGTTTATGCATTTTTGATGTACCGAAGGAGTTCGGAGTCCCGGATGTGATCACGGACGTGACGAGGAGTCTCGAAATGGACGAGACATAAAGAATTATATATTGGAAGCCTATGTTTGGACATCGGATGCATTCCAGGTGAAATCAGGATTTTACCGGAATACCGGGAGGGTTACCGGAACCCCCCGGGAGCATAATGGGCCAACATGGGCCTTGGAGGAAAGGTGAGAGGGCAGCCCTAGGGGCTGCGCGCCTCCCCCCTTCCCTAGTCCTATTAGGACTAGGAGAAGTGGGGCGCCCCCTCTCTCTCTCTCTCTCCCCCTTGGAGCAATCCTAGTCCAACTAGGATTGGGGGGGGGGAATCCTACTCCCAGAGGGAGTAGGACTCTCCTGGCGCACCAAACCTGGCCGGCCAGCCCCTCCCCCTTGGATCCTTTATATACGGGGGCAGGGGGCACCCCAAAGACACACAAGTTGATCTACGGATCGTTCCTTAGCCGTGTACGGTGCCCCCTTCCACCAAATTCCACCTCGATTATATCGTTGCAGTGCTTAGGCGAAGCCCTGCGCCGGTAACACATCAAGATCGTCATCACGCCGTCGTGCTGACGGAACTCTTCCCCGACGCTTTGCCGGATCGGAGCCCGGGGATCGTCATCGAGCTGAACGTGTGCCAAGAACTCGGAGGTGCCGGAGTAACGGTGCTGTGATCGGTTGGATCGCGAGGAGAACGTACAACTACTTCCTCTACGTACGACTACTTCCTCTACGTTGTATCAACGCTTCCGCTTCGGTCTACGAGGGTACGTAGACAAACACTCTCCCCTCTCGTTGCTATGCATCACCATGATCTTGCGTGTGCGTAGGAAATTTTTGAAATTACTATGTTTCCCAACATAGGGCACATGAGCACTTCTGCTGAGCTACTCGGAAAGAAGGAAACGGACTGGCGCCCCGACCCCGGCAAACCAGAGTTGTCGGGGGCTGCAAGCACAAGGATCCAAACGCGGCAAGATGAGATTGCCGGGGGCTGCAGATCCAGATAAGTCTTTTATCCTCTGCCATGCATTTCAGAACCGGACTGGGGTATGTGAAACCTCATTTTTATCTCTAGGCTGTTGTGCTCCCTTTTTCCTATACCTAAGGATTATTTCCTGGATCCGGATTGGGTCGTAGCCGCGGCGGCAAGGAGGTGGGATGAGGAACAGTCGAGTGGAGTGGGGGGACGGCAAGGCCTATTGCCGGGCGAAAAACGTTTATCTTAAACAATAACAAGGATTTGCTCCTTTGTCGAGGGATTTACCCGCAAACGAAAACCCCGGCAAGCATCCCTTTTTCATTAAAAACATCCCATACAGGTACAGTTCGTGTGAGATGAAAAACATGAGCAAGGGGATTACAAGTTTTAAATTTAACAAAGGCCCGCAGGCTTACAAACTAAAAAAGAGATAAGATGCCCGTAATCCCTTTCTTGTCCCTCTCCTCAGGAGGCAGGTCAAGGAGGTGAAAGGGCAAAAGGGGCGCCTAGGCGAGCTACGAGCAATAGAAAGCACCAAGAGAACACCTCGGTGGCCGCCCATGGGCGGGCCGGTGATGACGGTGCCAGGAAAGGAGCTGGAAGACGAGGAGGTAGGACCTGCAATACGCAATGAAGGCGTCGGTGCCCGCGTACTCCGAGTTGACGGCCTTGCCGCCCGCCCTCTTCCTCTTCCGCAGCCTCCTAACGCTAGCCGCCCAAGGAGACGACCCCGAGAAGTTCAAGGAGCTGGCCCCGCCCCCGGCGAACCTCTGCCGGAGGAGCGGCCAGGTGCAGATGCTGCTGCTGCCGCACCCGCCCAGGCGGGGGGCGTCCGACGCCTAGTCAGACTTGTCCCCGCTATCCGCCCCGCTGTCTTCCCCGTCACTTTTGCTCGAGGACGAGCTTCCATCGTCAGAATCTCCATCAGAGGAGCTCTCCATGCAACATTTCAGATGAGTTCCAAACTCTCCAAAGGCCTTGACAGAAAGCAGGCCGTCCTCCATTAACTTGAAGTAAAGGACGAGCCCTGCCGTCAGGCTGTGGATGCAGGCGAACGTCTTCCATCCATGGCGGAGATACATGACTCGAGGAGCCGGGAAGTCGACGTCGACCCGCAAACCCCCGTTCCCGCAGCCCCTCATGTGCAACCTGAGGGTCTGGGGTGGGGCACGCTCCATCACCCGAGCGAACGGGGTGGGGAGACGAAGACAACGAAGCGGGGGCCGGCGGAGCCTGATGAAGAACTCGCAAGGCTGGTCTTCAACGTGGCCCTCTATCGGGAAGGGCATCATTGGTGGGGGCAAGGTCGGCGCGCCGCCCTGTCCTCCTCTTCCCCGAGCGCTACGGCCTCTGCCCCGGCCTCGCCCACGGCCTCGCCCCTCCCCCTTCCCCTCGCGGTCGGTTCCACCACCACAGGTTCAGGAGGAGGAGGGACGCGCTGTCGAGCGGCGACCCTCGCCGTCACCGTTGAGGGACCAGGATTCTCTTTCTCCATGGCGGGTGAGAGGAAGAAGCAGAAGCAGGGGGAGATAGAAGATGGAAGAATGCAGGATGCCATCCCCTTCCTCCTCTTCATAAAGGAACGGGGTTGAGGTTCGGCCGCCCCGCTCGGCTAATCCAGGCACCAGAGGCGCAGGGAATCAGGACCGACCCTCTGCCCCAACTAGCGACGGCCCGGTTTCCCGCCTCCACCATTTGCCACCCCAAGCGCATGAAAGACGCGTGGCATACGTGCAGAACTGAGGGGACGGGTGAGGCGACCTCTCCTCACCCCGTGATCGTGGGGAGTGGATGCCTTGAAGACCGCACCTCGGCCCCACTCAGTAAATGAGCCACGTCTCCACGCCTCCCTCTTTTTACGGGGAAGGCGCGAGCCACCTCTTTACTGTGATGTGATGCATGCATGTGAAAACCGACCCATGCATGCCGCCCATGTCATGTACACCCCTCCAGGCCACGCCGCAAGCGCGGGTCGTGGGCGGCGGAGCGCGCGAAGAATCTTACCATGGTAAAAACCGCCCCACCTGCCCGTGCACCGTTTTGGGCCTGGCCCAATAACATGTCGCGCTTATGTGTGGCCCAGGCCTGGGGGCTCCTGTCGGTGTACAAAAATAGGGGCGCATTTTGTACCCCTTTTCCTGTGCACGGGCAGTCAGAGCCGCGCCCACGGCCACACCAAGCAGAACGAGGGAGGTGAGCCAAGGTAAGACCGAAGCCCAAGATAATCAAAGCAACGCCAAGGCTAAGACCACAAAGAGCAGAGGGACGAAGCAGGTTCCCCCGGCAAGACCCTTGCCGGGAAGCCTCAGCGGCCCCAGCAAGACCCTTGTCGGGACAGCTCGCCCCGCACCAACAGAGAGAGCCACCCTTGAGCCCACGGCCCCCAGCGCCATCATCCACGTGGGGCCAGGACTCGGGAGGCACCTCCGTAGTGGCATGCAGATCTTTGTGAAGACATATTCAAGATCAGAGGAAGATTAGAAGACGACGATTCTCGGCAAGATCCTTGCCTAGGAAGGCCACCAGACCCCCGGCAAGAGCCGTGTCGGGGACGACAGCACGCCACGACAAGACCCTTGCCGGGCCACCCGGCAAGGCCCTCGCTAAGGATGCCAGCAAGGCCACTGCCAAGCCCGCGACTGATCAAGTCTCCACCATCGTTCACATGCAGCTGCCAGCCCAACCAGCTGGGCAGGCACCTGCGTGGCAACATGCAGCTCCAAGGCCAACTCATCAAGCGCCTGCGTGGCGGCATGCAAATCTTCGTGGAGGCTCCTCCACCGTGCCACCTCAGCTGCCTGACTGCCTACATGGCGCCAGGCAACTCACTGGCCAGGGCACGTGTCAAGATGAGGAGGAGCGGTGACGGACGGGACGGGCCTCACCCCCGTCCCCAATAAAGCAGAGGGACACCTAAGCTACGCATTAAATGCGTCTTGTCCTGTAATACGAGCGATAATCTCAGGGCACTGAACGCCTTTCCACCTCCTGTGTGTCACTGTGGCAGCCCCTTTCAACTATAAAAGGAGGCCCATGGCATACTGGAGAAGGATTCGGCTCTTTCGAACCACACGCTGACCACAACTAGTTCGAGAGCTCAAGAACTCTCAGAAATACACCCACCAAAGCAGGACTAGGGTTTTACGCATCCTCGCGGCCCGAACCTGGGTAAACGATCCTTGTGCTGTCTACTAGCCCTGCTCTCCTCGCAACCCTGCGCCCCGGCAACCGTAGTAGGGATTCTTGTGATCCCATAGGTGTCATTCCACACTGACACCAGCTATCTTCTCCCGCGCAAATGCGGGTCATCAGAGTAGTGAGGGCTGTCACGGATTTAGGTACTTCTTGACCGAGGTGGCGTGCAAGACATTTGTCCCGGACACTGTGTCTGAAAGCCGCAAGGGCTTCTGCATTCGGACAGTTGACGATTTGGTTCTTTTTGACTAAGAACTAGGTCCAGAGCTTCCTGGCTGACTCTCCGGGCTGCTGGACAATGTGACTTAGGTCATCGGCATCCAGTGGCCGGACATATGTTCCTCAGAAGTTATCGAGGAAGGCCTCTTCCAAGTCCTCCCAGCTGCCTATGGAATTTTTAGGCAGGCTATTTAACCTGTGCCGAGCTGGCCCTTTTAGCTTTAGTGGGAGGTATTTGATGGCGTGAAGGTCATCCCCACGGGCCATATGGATGTGGAGGATAAAATCTTCTATCCATACCGCGGGATCGGTTGTTCCATCGTATGATTCAATACTGACGGGTTTGAATCCTTCAGGGAATTCATGATCCATTACTTGATCGGTGAAGCAAAGTGGGTGTGCCGCGCCTCTATCTTGGGCCACATTGTGATGTAACTCCGAAGGAGTACATTTGCGGTTTTCGGCTCAGGCGTGTCTAGGTTTGTCATGTCCGGATAGGTAGCCATCATCGCATGTCGAGGCATGCCTTCGCGATCCGTAGATCAGTCTTATGTGTCCTGCTCAACTATCCAAGTTCCGCTGTAGGCCGTCTGAACAGTTGTGAGCTACGTTATTCTTGCCTTTGCGGCGAGGTGGGGCGGTCTGGTGTTCGGCTTGAATTGCCTCTTTATCCGGACAGAGTTGTCGGTGACCAGCCGCATTGTGTGATGATGGTACGGGTTCCAATGCCTCGTTGTCGAATTGATGTAGCGATCTATGCTTCGGGTAGCTTTTGGCAAAGATGCTAAGGCCATGTTCTTCGGTGACCAGGACTTCGGTCCATCTATCATTGAGTAGTTCTTGGTCAGCTGGAAGCTGCTGCTGCTTCTTTTTCAGGCTCCTTGCCGTAGCTATGAGCCTGCGCTTGAAGTGCTCCTACTTGAGGGGCTCTTCGGGTACAGTGAAGTCTTCGTCGCCTAGGCTTACCTCATCTTCGGACAACGGAAGGTAGCTGTTTTCCTCCGAATTGTCGCTGGGCAGGGCCTGTTCATCAGGGCTGGCTTGCCCGTTTTCCTGTTCCTCCTGTTCGGATCTTGCTCCAGCAGGGTCTTCGTTGTTTTCGACATCGTTCGGAGTACTATAATCTCCGGTGCCATCGTTACTGCGATGTGACTTGGAAAGGCGTTTAGGGCGCCGGTACTTAGACTGTGTCTCAGGAGGTTTATTCTCAACTGGATCTCCTTTGTCATCGTCGCGCGCTTTTTTAGGTGTGTCAACTATGTACATGTCGTACGAAGGGGTGACCGTCCCACGTCCAGTGATTGGCCAGTTTTGGCCTTGCTCCTTGTCGGTATCATCGTCAATGTCTTCGGAGCCATAATCAGGTATGTCGGTTAAGTCCTCGACAGTGGCTATGAAGTGGGTGGCGGGTGGGAAACGAAATTCCCCATTTTCAGCCTCCAGCTCGAACCGGACATAGTTCGGCTGTGAGTCCCCCGCCAGGGATAGGTTTTTTAATGAATTCAACATATCACCGAAGGGCGAGTGTTGGAATATATCTGCGGCGCTGAACTCAAAGATCGATAACCGATCTAGCTCGGTGTCCGCAGGTGTACATGGTCCAGAACTTATAGCCGGAGACGAGTCCGGAGTTCCGTTGACGCAAATATTGCAGGGTGTCGAGTCTATGTGCGGCTCCAACACCGCGGACTCTGTGGCCTCGGATGGCACGATCTGCTCCGGTTCTAAGGCCGTTGCAGCAACAGGAACCATCTCCTGGATGTGATCCGATGATAGATTTAAGTCATGTTCATCGAAGCGAGGGGGAGCGATCGCCGCGGTCTCAAATTCATTGAAGATCAAGTCTCCACGGATATCCGTGATGTAGTTCAAGCTTCCAAAATCTGACCTGGTGGCCAGGGGCATAGCTATCGATCTGTTCCAGGTGGCCAAGCAAGTTGGCCTGCAGTACAAAGCCACCGAACACAAAGATCTGTCTGGGGAGGAAGGTTTCTCCTTGCACAACGTCACTATAGACGTTCGAAGGGGCCATCGAACCTTTCCTCGATGGCACAATGGAACTCTCAATGAAAGCATCAATGTCGGTGTCAAAAGCTGCGGATCTCGGGTACGGGGTCCCGAACTGTGCGTCTAAGGTTGATGGTTGCAGGAGATGGGGGACACAATGTTTACCCAGGTTCGGGCCCTCTCTCTGGAGGTAATACCGTACTTCCTGCTTGATTGATCTTGATGAATATGAGTATTACAAGAGTTGATCTACCACAAGATTGTAGTGGCTAAACCCTAGAAGTCTAGCCTGTATGACTAAGGTAATGAATATATCCTATTCGGACTACGCCCTCCGGTTTATATAGACACCAGAGGGATCTAGGATTACATAGAGTCGGTTACATAGGAAGGAATCTTCATAGTTGCTCGCCAAGCTTGCCTTCCACGTCAAGGATAGTCCTATCCAGACACGGGTACAGTCTTCGGCCTTCATGTCTTCACAGCCCATCAGTCCTGCCCATGGATTAAACAGGGCGGACGCCCGAGGACCCCTTAGTCCAGGACTCCCTCACCTCTAATGTGCATCTCAGATTTTAGGCTGACACGCACGCTGAGAGCTACTGGCTATACATCTCGTCAGCAAATAAATTGCATCAATCAGAAATGAAATCCGCAAACAATCAACCCACGGCCGAGGTGGTGCACCACCTCGGAAGCAGTCCGACATATAGCTCGGATCCAAGTGGCTGGCTCCATAGAGGGCAATTCCGGCATTAAGCTCGGCTAAACTCCTTTGACTTTTTTGAGCCAAGCTGATCTATGACACCTCGGATACATTCCCGTGTTGGATTTTGAATATAGTCCGGCGTTGGTGCTTGGATATAGTCTGGCGTTGGAGCTCTGGTACAGTCCGGCGTTGGAGCTCAGATGCAGTCCAGCGTTGGAGCTCGGACGCAAGAAGACACCGCCACACGGGAACAACTTCGAACCTGAGGTGTGGCGTGAAAAATAACAAGGCATTGATAAAGGCCGAAAACTTAATGGTCTGCTCGGATGCCCGACGTGTGCACCCTTCGGATTTAGCTTGGCAATCCTCAAGATCAAAGATGGGAAGATTTGTTGAACCAGTTTTCAAAACAGACGACGGGAGACGAAGAATAGTTCGGAAGAACCGATGAGCGTCCCCAACTTCAAGACCGGTTTAGGGAGCTACTGACGGTGTCCTGGACTAGGGGGTACTCACTACGTCGTCTCCCGACTAGGTGGATTGGGATGAGGGCCCCCATGGCCGTTTAATCATGGGCCACTTCGAGCAGCCGATGGCATACATGAGGAAGATTCCACAAGACTTGGTGATCAAGACAAGGACTCCTCTCCACCAACGTATTCTACTAGGAATCTTGTTATCCTAGGCCTCTGGTACATTATATAAGCCGAGGATAGGCTAGTCGATAGATCATTATGATATTATTCATCGTACCCTTAGGTTTTAGACCACAACATATGATCTCGAGGTAGATCAACACTTGTAATCTCTATATTCATCAAGATCAATCAAGAAGGAAGTAGGGTATTACCTCCAGTAAGAGGGCTCGAACCTGGGTAAACATCATGTCCCTTGTCTCATGTTACACATCGATCCATGACACATAGCTTGGGAACCCCTACTTGAGATCTACCGGTTTTGCCACCGACAGCTGTGCTGCATCATCCCTTCATCTTCGGGGAAGTACCGACGTAGCTTCAACCGCATCAAAAGGAATTTCTGGCGCTGTTGCCGGGGAGAGATCATCAACATCAACCAGGTTCCTAATCACAAATCTCATCTCCTCGCAATTTACATTATTTGCCATGTTCCTCTCATTTTCCTCTCCCCCACTTCACAAAAGTTTGTCGTTTTATTCGCCCTTTTGCTCGTTTGCCGTTTTCTCGTCAGATCTATCCTTTGCTTGCTATCATGAGTGATTTCAGTATGGCACCAACAGATGATGGCCTAACTCGTAAGATTGGATGTACGGGAAATCTGGATGCTAAAACTTTTATCTTGGGTCAAGGGAATGTTATGGGAAAAGAACGTATCCAAAAAAATTTCAACTGTGTTGGAAATTTAATTCTAGATGATGCTCCTATACTTAGAACTACTAGATTTTATGCGGATGCTATTTCAGCACTAGTTCTGAAACTTGAACGAAAATTTATTCGTACTCATCCTTCTTTGCAAAGATTGTTTTTTGAGCTCCCCATTATAAAGAATCCTAAGGCTAAAGAATTGGCCACTCTCGTTCTTATGAATGAATTTGACTGCATAATACGGGAAGCTTGGGAAATCTTTGATTTTTATGGTATGAATCGTGAAAAGCCCGTGATAGATGAAATTCTTTACAATAGTGATTATGCGTTAAGACATTTGCTTGGGGACAATAAAATCTTTGATGATAATCTTAAAAAGGAAGTCCCCATTCTAGATGTAATCCAACAAGTTTTCAATAATGTTAATCAACATTACTCTTGGATTGTTGTCGGGAATCAATGTATTTATGATAATGGGCAACTTAATAGTGCTAAGGTTTCTATGGAAAATATGTATTATGTTGTTTTTACAAAACCCCATGATGAAACCACTTCTAGAAAAATCAAGAAGAAGGATGACAAAACTTAGATCCTTGCTTTATGCCTAGCTAAGGGCGTAAAACTATAGCGCTTGCTGGGAGGCAACCCAATGAATAAATTTTATTTTTGCTTTTCGCTTTCTGTTCTAAAGTGTTAGCACAATTATGCTACTGTTATGATTGTGTTTTTTGTGTTTTAATTAGTGTTTGTGCCAAGTAAAGCCTTTAGGATATTCTTGGGTGATAGTTGTTTGATCTTACTGAAAAACAGAAACTTTTGCGCTCATGAAAACAATTCGCATTTTTAACCTGAGTGTGATAAAATGCCAATTCTTTTCGAAGAAAATCAATATAAAAATTGCTCACGTGGTCCAAATTGTTTCAGAATGTTTGGAGTTTGAGAAGTATTCTAAATATCCAGATTACCACAGACTGTTTTGTTTTTGGCAGATTCTGTTGCCTTTGCGTTGTGTGCTTGTTTTGATGATTCTATGGTTTTCTTTGATGAGTTTTTGCCGTAACGAAGTTGGAATACAGTAGATATAATGAAAGAATAAAATATGAATTGGTTTGCTACAATACTTATAGTAGTTATTTGATTTCTTATACTAACGGATCTCATGAAGTTTTGTTGAGTTTTTTGTGATTGAAAATTTCAAGTTTTGGGTTATCTTACGATGGATGAAGGAATGAGGATTAAGAAGAGCCTAAGCTTGGGGATGCCTCGGCATCCCAAGATATTATCCAAAGAGATCAAACAACTAAGCTTGGGGATGCCCCGAGTGGCATCCCCTCTTTCTTCTAACGACCATCGGTATTTTACTCGAAGTTATATCTTTATTCGTCACATACTATGTGTTCTGCTTGGAGCGTCTTGTATGATATGAGTCTTTTCTTGTTTTATTTTGTTTTTTAAGTCTTGATTCCTTGCTGGGCACACCTATTTGAGAGATCCAAAATTATTTCATGACTTGTTAGAATTGCTCTCTATGCTTCACTTAAATTTCTATGAGCTATGGATTTGCTCTAGTGCTTCACTTATATCTTTTTGAGCACGGTGTGCTTTAGAATTTTTGAAGAAATGCTCTCTTGGTTCACTTAGATTTATTTGAGAGTTAGTAATTTTTTTAAGAAAATATCTATTGCTTCAATTTGAGAGAAACAAATTTTATGCTCATGATCTTCACTTATATTTGTTTGAGCTTGTCAAAAGCAACAAATGAAAATTAGTTCTAAAGTGATAGATATCCAAGAAGGATATAATAAAAACTTTCAGGAAGATCACTGGACAAAATAAACTTGATTCTTAGTAATAGTTTTCAGATATGATGATGTGATATGTGAGTCATGTTGTTGAGTAATTATGCTTTAGTAAGAATATTGGTGTTAAGGTTTGTGATTCCCTATGCAAGCACGAAAGTCAATAATTATGCAATGAAATTATATCCTACTTGTGGTGCATTATTCGGTGTTAATTATGGTTAATCCTCATTTATGAGATTATTCGTTTCTTGGTTGGTCGCTTCTCAATCTATTGCTAGCCTTCATTTTGCACTAAGTATGATCACTACTTGTGCATCCAATATCCTTCAAGCCAGTTTTCCATATGAGTCCACTATACCTACCTATATGCATGATCATTATTCTTTTGCACTAAGTATGATCATTATTCTTTTGCCGTTCTAAGAAAATTTGTATGTGCCTTCTCTAATATTCAAAATAAATTTCTCTTTTGTGTGCTCGTACCACTCGCGAGGCGGTGAGGGGTGGCTAATTTTTACCATGCTAGATGTGTTATTCTCACGATGAGTGTTTATTCACTTTTCATTGCACGAGAGTATGGCAAAGGTATTAGGGTTGCCCAGTCCTGAAATGAAAAATGGATTTACTTTATGTTGTCCAAAATTAAATTCCTTGGAAAGTGCTGGTATGGAAGGCACCCGTGGATACGTTTAGCCATGGAAAGTGAAGTATGGTGGAAAAAGGAATAAACTTTAATTTCTGTTTGGGAACCGCCTTTGATATATCTAGCATGGAAAGTGTTGGGAACTCTAAGTCATTTTTGTTGGTGGGAAAAGTATGCCTCTCAAAATGCTTTTATCTCTCAATTTTTGCTTTGAGCTTTGGCACCTCTACAAATCCCTACTTCCCTCTAGGAAGGGCCTTTCTTTTGCTTTATGCAATTTTTATTTTTGAATTTCAGTCTCCATCTTCTCTTATAAAGCACCAACTAGGGGCACTATGATCGTACTTGAGCATTGGGTGTAGTTAATATGTGAGTGTGTTTCATGAATGGATCAATGATTGAGCTTGATGGGCTAGGGATAGCTTATTTTAGCGTTGATATTTTGGAAGACATGGTTGCTTGTTGGTATGCTTGAGTATTTAAGTTATCATGTCAAAACTAGACTATTGCTTTGAACAATATAGAAGTCCAAACGTCCATGCTACAAAGAAAAGAATATGAGATGACATGTTAGGCAGCATTCCACATAAAAAATTCTGTTTTTATCATTTACCTACTCGAGGACGAGCAGGAATTAAGCTTGGGGATGCTGATACGTCTCCAACGTATCTATAATTTTTTATTGTTCCATGCTGTTAATTACCATTTTTTGATGTTTTATAATTATTTTATAATCATTTTATATCATTTTTTGGTACTAACCTATTGACATAGTGCGAGTTGCTGATTTTTGCATGTTTTTTACATCACAGGAAATCAATACCAAACGGAGTCCAAACGCAGCGAAACTTTTTGTGGATTTTCTTGGACCAGAAGACAACCAATGGCTGAAGAAGCACCTGGGGGCTGCTCCGAGGGGAGCACAACCCACCAGGGCGCGCTTGGAGGCCCAGCTACGCCCTGGTGGGTTGTGCCCACCTTGGGTGCCCCCTGGACCGCCTCTTTACTCTATAAATACCCCAATATTCCAGAAACCCAAAGGGAGTCAACGAAAATCAATTCCAGCCGCCGCAAAGACCAGAACCACCAGATCCAATCTAGACACCATCACGGAGGGGTTCACAACTTCCATTGGTGCCTGTTCGATGATGCGTGAGTAGTTCTTTGTAGACCTTCAGGTCCGTAGTTAGTAGCTAGATGGCTTCCTCTCTCTCGTTTGATTCTCAATACAATGGTCTCTTGGAGATCCATATGATGTAACTCTTTTTGCGGTGTGTTTGTTGGGATCGGGTGAAATTTGAGTTTATGATCAGGTCTATCTTTTTATCTGACTACAGGAATCAGGAACTTTGCCGCCAGCCATGGTGGACTGCAAAGGCAAGCCTGGCGGATGGCAAAGGCCTTTGCCGTCTGCCAGAAGACGACAATAGGTCCGGCTGAATGGGCTATGGCAAAGGGCTCTTTGCTGTCTGCTGGCGGATGGCAAAGATGAAATGGTCTTTGTCGTCCGCCAGCAGACGACAAAGGACCTGGACGGCACACGTGTCAGCTACATGCCATTAATGGGTTAACGGATGACATAGCGGGCCACGTGGCATCACCTGGGGGGCTGGCCTATTTGATTTCTTTGCCATCTACTGGCTGACGACAAAGATGCAATGGTCTTTGCCGTGTGCCCGCAGACAGCAAAGCATCCAAATAGCCAGCCTATTGCCCCAGGTTATACAGGTAGTTGACACGTGGCATATTTGCCGTCTGCTGGCTGATGGCAAAGCTCTTTGCCGTCTGCCAGCAGACAACAAAAGCCTGAATAGCCCCTGTTTTTTTTAATTCATTCAATTTCACAGATATATATATATACACACACATATGAAAATACTTTCGACAAGCATACCAACACATATACATACCAAAGCATATCCCTCCCATATGGATATGATCATCCAACACATATACATAGCAAATCAAAAGTCCATATGCAACATATATAGCTAGCCAACATATGCAGCAACAAGCATACAATGGTTTCATCCATACATACATATATAGGTAGCAAGTTTCACATTGTTCATCCTACAAAATTAAAACAAGAAGGAAGCATAAAGAGAAGACTAGACTCCATCAACGCAAGCTTCCTCATCTAAAGCAAATCTGCAAATTGGGAAAGAAGAAAGTTAGGAGAAGAAGAAGAAAAAGAAGAAGAAGAAGAAGAAGAAGAAGAAGAAGAAGAAGAAGAAGAAGAAGATGAAGAAGAAGATCTTTTCATCTCTTTCTTTTCCCCTCTCCTCTTCTTTATCTTCTTCTTCTTCTAACTAAGCTAGGTAAAAATGCCATTTTATTGCTAAGCTAGGTAAAAATGCTAAGTGTAGGTCATTTTAGAGCTAAGCCAGGAAAATAGGTCATTTTGGAGCTTAGTAAGGTTATTATGTCATTTTCAAGGAAAATAAGCTAAGTCTATATCATTTTGGAGGTAACAAAGATTATCATGCCATTTTTGACCTAAGTATGCTAAGTATGTCATAAATGAACTGAAGAAGCTAAGTATAGCTCATTTTTTATCTAACTTAGGCAATTACGCCATTTAGGAGGAAAATAAGCTAACTATCCATTTGTAAAGCAAAACACTAGATAAAACTTACCCTCATCACAACAAATGTGATGAAGATCGCAACTAAGGTAACAATTGATCTAACGGCATAATGATAACAAGCCTCGTTATCAATGGCATATTTTCTGATCTTCTTAAGCTTCAGGTGCATTGCATCCATCTTCAAGCGCATTGCATTCATCTTCATGTTGTGATCATCGACGACATCGACAACATACAATCCCAATGCCATCTTCTCTTCTTCAATTCTTTTAATTTTTGCTTCCAAATACTCATTTTATTTTTCAACTAAATTTAACTTCTCGACAAGACGGTCGGTTTCAAATTCCGGTTCACATACCTCCTAGATTAAAATATCTCTATGTCAACTTGATGGCCATAATTGTCATAAATGCGAAATGCAACAAATAGTTATGAAGGAGAATCTACCACATCCGAATCATAAAGCGGGTGAGGGCCGACGCGGACAGACATCAAGACCATGGCACTATGTATAAGAAACAATCATACAAAGTAAGAAAATTATACAAGTAATTATATAAGTCATACAATCATACAAGTAACTATAATATTCAAGTACAACATAAAAAAATTGAATACCTAATAGTAATCCGGATCATCGGGTTCAATAAATGCTCCGGGATCAGTAAATGCATCATCATCATCACTATAGGTAGTGACGTGCTCATCATCATCATTAATAAATGCATCATCATGTGGAAGGCCACCTTTACGTAATCGGTCAAGCATTGAAAGGTCATCCGCAACAGTAACCTCTTCTAGTTTAGGCTCTTCTTGTTCCGGCTCAGGGGTGAAGTCAGGTTCACTTTCGCTGTCTACTTCAATGTTCTGGGCTGAAGTAGAGCGGTTCTTGAAACATTTTTTTGGAAAGACATGTTTCTTGGAAGAATTCGCCTTCATATGTGTCTGGGTTAATGTGAGGTTCATAATCCTTTCATTGGGGGGAGGTGGTCTAACACGTGGCGGCACTTCATAAATGACATCCCAACCATTGAGATTTGGATCACTTTGATAGGCTCACGATAGGTAGAAAACTTGAGTTGCCTGTTGAGCCATTATATAGACATCGGGAACATCCAAATGGGTGCTTTGTTTGATTTCCACTTGCCCTAAGTGCTCTTGAGTCATTCTAGTCTCCTTCGGCTGGAACCAATAACATTTGAAGACTACGACGTTTGGTGGGTTTGCACCATAGAATTGAAGTTCATAAATTGCTTAAACTCTTCCATAATAATTAGTATTCCTTCATCGATAGCAGAGACACAACAATTTGTAGACTTTCGGTCGGCCATAGATAGCTGTTTGCCATAGGTAAGAAAGCGATACCCGTTGATGTCGTATTTATCAAATGAACAGACCTTAAAGTCAAAACCATTAGCGACTTGTCTCAAATCGGCGTCCATTAACTCTGAATTAGCCTACAAGTTTTATACGGAAGGGATTGTTGCATTAGCCACAAATTAGACGAAGAAATGAAATGGTCTAATGGAAATTACTGTTTGTTTGAACCAAGAGATGAAACCGGCATAGCAGCCTCCATGCTTTGCCAGAAGCTCATACTCTTCGACGGAATCCTTTTGGATCCCGCTCCATAAGAGAATTTGGCAACGTATCGACTGTATCAAATTTATCCAGGAATAAGAGCAGTTCAAAGGAATTAGAAGTTGTGAAACAATGTACCGAGAACTTACTCGATGTACGGCCGCACTTCTGTTAGGTTGCCGAAGATATACAACGAAATGATCTGCCATTCTTAGAAATCCAACGTTAAGGAATTAGAAGCATCGGCTGGTGCAAGATCCCCTTTGAATAGGCTGAGGTTGGATCCACCCTTTTTTGGGTTGTTAGCATTGTACCGAGGCTTTGAATTATGCAAATGACAATTTTTGGTTTCGTAGTGTGCTGTCACGAAGTTTGCCGCCTCCTCAGTAATGAATGCCTCAGCCATCGATGCTTCAATTCTACATTTATTTTTACATTTTGCTCATAGCGTCTTCCGCATCCTCTAAGTTGCATAGCACCAACGATTTTGGACGGCCCCCCCAATCTTGTCTACATCATGTCATCATTCTTATTGCATTACTCCATTTCTCCATGAACTTAATGCACAAGATGCATGCTGGATAGAGGTCGATGTGTGGAGTAATAGTAGTAGATGCAGGCAGGAGTTAGTCTACTAATCTTAGACGTGATTCCTATATAATGATCATTGCCTGGATATTGTCATGATTATTTGATGTTCTATCAATTGCCAACAGTAATTTGTTTACCCATCGCTTGCTATTTTTCTCGAGAGAAGCCACTAGTGAAACCTACGGCCCCTGGGTCTCTTTCTCATATTATTTGCCTTTGCGATCTATTTTCCTTTGCTTTTATTTTCAGATCTATTAAACCAAAAATACAAAAATACTTTGCTATAATTTATTCTTATTTATTGTATTTGGCGTTCGATCTATCAATCTACCACAATTTTTTCACGTCCGTTTTGGATATTTCTGGCGCCGTTACCCGAAAGGGATAACAACCCCTTTAATATGTCGGGTTGTGAGTATTTGTTATTCCTACCGTCGCCGTGCTGCATCATACCTTCCTCTTTGGGGAAATACCGACGTAGCTTCAAGCCGCATCAATACGTCTCCAATGTATCTATAATTTTTGCTTGTTCCATGCTGTTATATTATCATTTATGGATGTTTTACAATCATTTTATAGCAACTTTATATCAATTTTTGGGACTAACCTATTGACATAGTGCCCAGTGCCAGTTGCTATTTTTTGCTTGTTGTTTACTTCATAGAAAATCAATACCAAATGGAGTCCAAATGCAGCGAAACTTTTTGGAGAATTTTTATGGACCAAAAGGAACAACATGGGCCAAAGAAGTACCAGAGGGGTGCCACAAGGGGGGCACAACCCACCTGGGCGCGCCTGGGGGCCCAAGCGCACCCTGGTGGGTTGCGCCCACCTTGGTGGACTCCCGCATTGTCGTGGCAGAACACGATCACCTATGGGGACATCGGCCCCTTGTGGTTAGGCGAGGGGGAAGGGCACGTTGCACAAAGAGCGGAGGTTGTCGAGCAGCATGGTAATGGTGACATGGGTAGTTTTTACCCAGGTTTGAGTCGCCGTGAGGCGTAAAACCCTACTCCTCCTTAGGTGGATTGATGAGAGGATGGTGGAAAGTGCATGTCCTCAAACCTCGGGGAGTGCAGCTACGTGCGTACGAGTACACCAGGGTCCGAATACTTTCTAAGGTTGCCACGGTCCTCCTTTTATAGGCCAAGGGGTTACTACAAAGGCAAAATGGTCATTATCTAGCGATTAGATAGCAAACCATGTTATCATACCTAACTCTGCAGACAGGACAAGGTGCATTAAATGCACCGCTTAGTGTCACATCGTGAGTGTAGCCCGGCAAGCCTTGCTAGGCCACTTTAGCAGTCTCTCGCTTTTCTGCTGGACACGCCTCTGGATGGGTGTCATATAGAGGTGATCTTCTTCCTAAGTGACAACCACGTGCCAACACTACAAAAAAACCACTTCCATGATGATACGTGTTCGTCACAGTAGGTCATGTTTTCTGGCATGCATGTACATCCATGACGATTTTATGATAGAATCAAGATAGTCATACATGTGCTGTCTTGGAAGTTTTCCATGACAATACCAAAATTATCATCACGGAAGTGTCCACTTCTATGACGATAAATGGCTCGTCATGGAAGTGCTTTCTGAAGGAAATATGCCCTAGAGGCAATAATAAAGTTATTATTTATTTCCTTATTCCATGATAAATGTTTATTATTCATGCTAGAATTGTATTAACCGGAAACATAATACATGTGTGAATACATAGACAAACAGAGTGTTACTAGTATGCCTCTACTTGACTAGCTCATTAATCAAAGATGGTTATGTTTCCTAACCATGAACAAAGAGTTGTTATTTGATTAATGGGATCACATCATTAGATGAATGATCTGATTGACATGACCCATTCCATTAGCTTAACACCCGATCGTTTAGTATGTTGCTATTGCTTTCTTCATGACTTATACATGTTCCTATGACTATGAGATTATGCAACTCCCTTTTGCCAGAGGAACACATTGTGTGCTACCAAACGTCACAACGTAACTGGGTGATTATAAAGGAGCTCTACAGGTGTCTCCAAAGGTACATGTTGGGTTGGCGTATTTCGAGATTAGGATTTGTCACTCTGATTGTCGGAGAGGTATCTCTGGGCCCTCTCGGTAATGCACATCACATAAGCCTTGTAAGCATTGCAACTAATGAGTTAGTTGTGAGATGATGTATTACGGAACGAGTAAAGAGACTTGCCGGTAACGAGATTGAACTAGGTATTGGATACCGACGATCGAATCTCGGGCAAGTAACATACCGATGACAAAGGGAAAAACGTATGTTGTTATGCGGTCTGACCGATAAAGATCTTCGTAGAATATGTAGGAGCCAATATGAGCATCCAGGTTCCGCTATTGGTTATTGACCGGAAACGTGTCTCGGTCATGTCTACATTGTTCTCGAACCGTAGGGTCCGCACGCTTAACGTTATGATGACAGTTTCATTATGAGTTTATGTATTTTGATGTACCGAAGGTTGTTCGGAGTCCCGGATGTGATCATGGACATGACGAGGAGTCTCGAAATGGTCGATACATAAAGATCGATATATTGGACGGCTATATTCAGACACCGGAATTGTTCCGAGTGGTTTCGGAGAAAACCGGAGTGCCGGAGGGGTTACCGGAACCCCCCGGGGAAGTATTGGGCCTTAGTGGGCCTAAGGGAAGAGAGAGGGCAGCAGCCCAGGAGGTGGCGCCCCCCCATAGGGAGTCCGAATTGGACTAGGAGGGGGGCCCCTTTCCCTCTCCCTCTCCCTCTCTTTCCTTCCCTCTTTCTATTCCTAGTTGGACTAGGAAAGGGGAGTCCTACTCCCACTAGGAGGAGGACTCCCCCCTCTCCTTGGCGCGCCCCAAGGGCCGGCCGGCCTCCCCCTTGCTCCTTTATATACAGGGGCAGGGGGCACCCTAGAACACACAAGTTGATCTTCGTGATCGTTCCTTAGCCGTGTGCGGTGCCCCCCTCTACGATATTACACCTCGGTCATATTGTAGCGGTGCTTAGGCGAAGCCCTGCGACGGTAGAACATCAAGATCGTCACCACGTCGTCGTGCTGACGGAACTCCTCCCCGAAGCTTTGCTGGATCGGAGCCCGGGGAGCGTCATCGAGCTGAACGTGTGCCAAGAACTCGGAGGTGCCGGAGTAACGGTGCTTGGATCGGTTGAACCGGGAAGACGTACGACTACTTCCTCTACGTTGCGTCAACGCTTACGCTTCAGTCTACGAGGGTACATAGACAACACTCTCCCCGCCCATTGCTATGCATCACCATGATCTTGCGTGGGCGTAGGATTTTTTTTGAAATTACTACGTTCCCCAACAGTGGCATCCGAGCCTAGGTTTGATGGTTTGATGTTATTTGCACGAGTAGAACACAAGTGAGTTGTGGGCGATATAAGTCATATTGCTTACCAGCATGTCATACTTTGGTTTGGCGGTATTGTTGGATGAAGCGTCCCGGACCGACATTACGCGTACGCTTACGCGAGACTGGTTCTACCGTCGTGCTTTGCACACAGGTGGCTGGCGGGTGTCAGTTTCTCCAACTTTAGTTGAACCGAGTGTGGCTACGCCTGGTCCTTGCGAAGGTTAAAACATCACCAAGTTCACAAACTATCGTTGTGGTTTTGATGCGTAGGTAAGATTGGTTCTTGCTAAGCCCGTAGAAGCCACGTAAAACATGCAACAACAAAGTAGAGGACGTCTAACTTGTTTTTGCAGGGCATGTTGTGATGTGATATGGTCAAGACATGATGCTAAATTTTATTGTATGAGATGATCATGTTTTGTAACCGAGTTATCGGCAACTGGCAGGAGCCATATGGTTGTCGCTTTATTGTATGGAATGCAATCGCCCTGTAATGCTTTACTTTATCACTAAGTGGTAGCGATAGTCGTAGAAGCATAAGATTGGCGAGACGACAATGATGCTACGATGGAGATCAAGGTGTCGCGCCAGTGACGATGGTGATCATGACGGTGCTTCGAAGATGGAGATCACAAGCACAAGATGATGATGGCCATATCATATCACTTATATTGATTGCATGTGATGTTTATCTTTTATGCATCTTATCTTGCTTTGATTGACGGTAGCATTTTAAGATGATCTCTCACTAAATTATCGAAGTAAAAGTGTTCTCCCTGAGTATGCACCATTGCGAAAGTTCTTCGTGCTGAGACACCACGTGATGATCGGGTGTGATAGGCTCTACGTTCAAATACAACGGGTGCAAAACAGTTGCACACGCGGAATACTCAGGTTTAACTTGACGAGCCTAGCATATAACAGATATGGCCTCGGAACACGGAGACCGAAGGGTCGAGCGTGAATCATATAGTAGATATGATCAACATAATGATGTTCACCATTGAAACTACTCCATCTCACGTGATGATCGGACATGGTCTAGTTGATATGGATCACGTGATCACTTAGAGGATTAGAGGGATGTCTATCTAAGTGGGAGTTCTTTAATAATATGATTAATTGAACTTAAATTTATCATGAACTTAGTCCCTGATAGTATCTTGCTTGTTTATGTTTGATTGTATATAGATGGCCCGTGCTGTTGTTCCATTGAATTTTAATGCGTTCCTTGATAAAGCAAAGTTGAAAGATGATGGTAGCAATTACACGGACTGGGTCCGTAACTTGAGGATTATCCTCATTGCTGCACAGAAGAGTTACGTCCTGGAAGCACCGCTAGGTGCCAGGCCTGCTGCTGATGCATCTGACGATGTTAGGAACGTCTGGCAGAGCAAAGCTGATGACTACTCGATAGTTCAATGTGTCATCCTTTACGGCGTAGAATCGGGACTTCAACGACGTTTTGAACGTCATGGAGCATATGAGATGCTCCAGGAGTTGGAGTTAATATTTCAAGCAAATGCCCAAATTGAGAGATATGAAGTCTCCAATAAGTTCTATAGCTGCAAGATGGAGGAGAACAGTTCTGTCAGTGAGCATATACTCAAAATGTCTGGGTATAATAATCACTTGATTCAATTGGGAGTTAATCTTCCAGATGATTGCGTCATTGACAGAATTCTCCAATCACTTCCACCTAGCTATAAGAGCTTCATGATGAACAATAACACGCAAGGGATGGATAAGACAATTCCCGAGCTCTTGGCAATGCTGAAAGCTGCGGAGGTAGAAATCAAGAAGGAGCATCAAGTGTTGATGGTCAACAAGACCACTAGTTTCAAGAAAAAGGGCAAAGGGAAGAAGAAGGGGAACTTCAAGAAGAACAGCAAGCAAGTTGCTGCTCCGGAGAAGAAACCCAAATCTGGACCTAAGCCTGAAACTGAGTGCTTCTACTGCAAGCAGACTGGTCACTGGAAGCGGAACTGTCCCAAGTATTTGGCGGATAAGAAGGATGGCAAGGTGAACAAAGGTATATGTGATATACATGTTATTGATGTGTACCTTACTAATGCTCGCAGTAGCACCTGGGTATTTGATACTGGTTCTGTTGCTAATATTTGCAACTCGAAACAGGGACTACGGATCAAGCAAAGATTGGTTAAGGACGAGGTGACAATGCGCGTGGGAAATGGTTCCAAACTCGATGTGATCACAGTCGGCACGCTACCTCTACATCTACCTTCGGGATTAGTATTAGACCTAAATAATTGTTATTTGGTGCCAGCGTTGAGCATGAACATTATATCTGGATCTTGTTTGATGCGAGACGGTTATTCATTTAAATCAGAGAATAATGGTTGTTCTATTTACATGAGTAATATCTTTTATGGTCATGCACCCTTGAAGAATGGTCTATTCTTATTAAATCTTGATAGTAGTGATACACATATTCATAATGTTGAAGCCAAAAGATGCAGAGTTGATAATGATAGTGCAACTTATTTGTGGGACTGCCGTTTGGGTCATATCGGTGTAAAGCGCATGAAGAAACTCCATACCGATGGGCTTTTGGAACCACTTGATTATGAATCGCTTGGTACTTGCGAACCGTGCCTCATGGGAAAGATGACTAAAACGCCGTTCTCCGGTACTATGGAGAGAGCAACAGATTTGTTGGAAATCATACATACAGATGTATGTGGTCCAATGAATATTGAAGCTCGTGGCGGATATTGTTATTTTCTCACCTTCACAGATGACTTAAGCAGATATGGGTATATCTACTTAATGAAACATAAGTCTGAAACATTTAAAAAGTTCAAAGAATTTCAGAGTGAAGTTGAAAACCATCGTAACAAGAAAATAAAGTTTCTACGATCTGATCGTGGAGGAGAATATTTGAGTTACGAGTTTGGTCTACATTTGAAACAATGCGGAATAGTTTCGCAACTCACGCCACCCGGAACACCACAACGCAATGGTGTGTCCGAACGTCGTAATCGTACTTTACTGGATATGGTGCGATCTTTGATGTCTCTTACAGATTTACCGCTATCGTTTTGGGGTTATGCTTTAGAGACGGCCGCATTCACGTTAAATAGGACACCGTCGAAATCCGTTGAGACGACGCCTTATGAACTATGGTTTGGCAAGAAACTAAAGTTGGCATTTCTCAAAGTTTGGGGCTGCAATGCTTATGTGAAAAAAATTCAACCTAATAAGCTCGAAACCAAATCGGAGAAATGTGTCTTCATAGGATATCCAAAGGAGACTGTTGGATACACCTTCTATCACAGATCCGAAGGCAAGATTTTGTTGCTAAATTCGGAGTCTTTCTAGAGAAAGAGTTTCTCTCGAAAGAAGTGAGTGGGAGGAAAGTAGAACTTGATGAGGTAACTATACCTGCTCCCTTATTGGAAAGAAGTTCATCACAGAAACCGGTTTCTATGACATCTACACCAATCAGTGAAGAAGTTAATGATGATGATCATGAAGCTTCAGACCAAGTTACTACTGAACCTCGTAGATCAACCAGAGTAAGATCCGCACCAGAGTGGTACGGCAATCCTGTTCTGGAAGTCATGCTACTAGATCATGATGAACCTACAAACTATGAAGAAGAGATGGTGAGCCCAGATTCCGCAAAATGGCTTGAAGCCATGAAATCTGAGATGGGATCCATGTATGAGAACAAAGTGTGGACTTTGGTTGACTTGCCCGATGATCGGCAAGCAATGGAGAATAAATGGATCTTCAAGAAGAAGACTGACGCTGACGGTAATGTTACTGTCTATAAAGCTCGACTTGTCGCAAAAGGTTTTCGACAAGTTCAAGGGATTGACTACGATGAGACCTTCTCACCCGTAGCGATGCTTAAGTCCGTCCGAATCACGTTAGCAATTGCCACATTTTATAATTATAAAATTTGGCAAATGGATGTCAAAACTGCATTCCTGAATGGATTTCTGGAAGAAGAGTTGTATATGATGCAACCAGAAGGTTTTATCGATCCAAAGGGAGCTAACAAAGTGCGCAAGCTCCAGCAATCCATTTATGGACTGGTGCAAGCCTGTCGGAGTTGGAATAAACGCTTCGATAGTGTGATCAAAGCATTTGGGTTTGTACAGACTTTTGGAGAAGCCTGTATTTACAAGAAAGTGAGTGGGAGCTCTGTAGCATTTCTAATATTATATGTGGATGATATATTATTAATCGAAAATGATATAGAATTTCTGAACAGCATAAAAGGATACTTGAATAAGAGTTTTTCAATGAAAGACCTCGGTGAAGCTGCTTACATATTGGGCATTAATATCTATAGAGATAGATTAAAACGCTTAATTGGACTTTCACAAAGCACTTACCTCGACAAAGTTTTGAAGAAGTTCAAAATGGATCAGGCTAAGAAAGGATTCTTGCCTGTGTTACAAGGAGTGAAGTTGAGTAAGACTCAATGCCCGACCACTGCAGAAGATAGAGAGAAAATGAAAGATGTTCCCTATGCTTCAGCCATAGGCTCTATCATGTATGCAATGCTGTGTACCAGACCTGATGTGTGTCTTGCTATAAGTCTAGCAGGGAGGTACCAAAGTAATCCAGGAGTGGATCACTGGACAGCGGTCAAGAACATCCTGAAATACCTGAAAAGGACTAAGGATATGTTTCTCGTATATGGAGGTGACAAAGAGCTCATCGTAAATGGTTACGTTGATGCAAGCTTTGACACTGATCCGAACGATTCTAAATCACAAACCAGATACGTGTTTACTTTAAACGGTGGAGCTGTCAGTTGGTGCAGTTCTAAACAAAGCGTTGTGGCGGGATCTACATGTGAAGCGGAATACATAGCTGCTTCGGAAGCAGCAAATGAAGGAGTCTGGATGAAGGAATTCATATCCGATCTAGGTGTCATACCTAGTGCAACGGGTCCAATGAAAATCTTCTGTGACAATACTGGTGCAGTTGCCTTAGCCAAGGAATCCAGATTTCACAAGAGAACCAAGCACATCAAGAGACGCTTCAATTCCATCCGGGATCTAGTCCAGGTGGGAGACATAGAAATTTGCAAGATACATACGGATCTGAATGTAGAAGACCCATTGACTAAGCCTCTTCCACGAGCAAAACATGATCAGCACCAAGACTCCATGGGTGTTAGAATCATTACTGTGTAATCTAGATTATTGACTCTAGTGCAAGTGGGAGACTGAAGGAAATATGCCCTAGATGCAATAATAAAGTTATTATTTATTTCCTTATTCCATGATAAATGTTTATTATTCATGCTAGAATTGTATTAACCGGAAACATAATACATGTGTGAATACATAGACAAACAGAGTGTCACTAGTATGCCTCTACTTGACTAGCTCATTAATCATGAACAAAGAGTTGTTATTTGATTAATGGGATCACATCATTAGATGAATGATCTGATTGACATGACCCATTCCATTAGCTTAGCACCCGATCATTTAGTATGTTGCTATTGCTTTCTTCATGACTTATACATGTTCCTATGACTATGAGATTATGCAACTCCCGTTTGCCGGAGGAACACTTTGTGTGCTACCAAACGTCACAACGTAACTGGGTGATTATAAAGGAGCTCTACAGGTGTCTCCAAAGGTACATGTTGGGTTGGCGTATTTCGAGATTAGGATTTGTCACTCCGATTGTCGGAGAGGTATCTCTGGGCCCTCTCAGTAATGCACATCACATAAGCCTTGCAAGCATTGCAACTAATGAGTTAGTTGTGAGATGATGTATTACGGAATGAGTAAAGAGACTTGCATGTAACGAGATTGAACTACGTATTGGATACCTATGATCGAATCTCGGGCAAGTAACATACCGATGACAAAGGGAACGACGTATGTTGTTATGCGGTCTAACCGATAAAGATCTTCGTAGAATATGTAGGAGCCAATATGAGCATCCAGGTTCCTCTATTGGTTATTGATCGGAAACGTGTCTCGGTCATGTCTACATTGTTCTCGAACCGTAGGGTCCGCACGCTTAATGTTACGATGACAGTTTCATTATGAGGTTATGTATTTTGATGTACCAAAGGTTGTTCGGAGTCCGGATGTGATCATGGACATGACGAGGAGTCTCGAAATGGTCGAGACATAAAGATCGATATATTAGACGGCTATATTCGGACACCGGAATTGTTCCGAGTGGTTTCGGAGAAAACCGGAGTGCCGGAGGGGTTACCGGAACCCCCCGGGGAAGTATTGGGCCTTAGTGGACCTGAGGGGAGAGAGAGGGCAGCAGCCCAGGAGGTGTCGCGCCCCCCATAGGGAGTCCGAATTGGACTAGGAGGGGGGCGGCCCCCCTTTCCCTCTCCCTCTCCCTCTCTTTCCTTCCCTCTTTCTATTCCTAGTTGGACTAGGAAAGGGGAGTCCTACTCCCACTAGGAGGAGGACTCCCCCCTCTCCTTGGCGCGCCCCAAGGGCCGGACGGCCTCCCCCTTGCTCCTTTATATACGAGGGCAGGGGGCACCCTAGAATACACAAGTTGATCTTCGTGATCGTTCCTTAGCCGTGTGCGGTGCCCCCTCCACGATATTACACCTCAGTCATATTGTAGCGGTGCTTAGGTGAAGCCCTGCGACGGTAGAACATCAAGATCGTCACCACGCCGTCGTGCTGACGGAACTCCTCCCCGAAGCTTTGCTGGATCGGAGCCCGGGGAGCGTCATCGAGCTGAACGTGTGCCAAGAACTCGGAGGTGCCGGAGTAACGGTGCTTGGATCGGTTGAACCGGGAAGACGTACGACTACTTCCTCTATGTTGCATCAACGCTTCCGCTTCAGTCTACGAGGGTACGTAGACAACACTCTCCCCTCTCGTTGCTATGCATCACCATGATCTTGCATGTGCGTAGGAATTTTTTTAAAATTACAACGTTCCCCAACACTTTCGTCAAGGGTAACCGACATGTGGCATCCATCGTAATGGGTCGCTGTTAAGCTATTGGGTTCCAGGTTGGATCCGATAACCCGTTAACAGCCCGGACCAACGGGGATTTTCCATGTGTAAAATTCTCATTCGTCCACAGATTCACGTGTCGGCCCAGCGTTGGGACAGTTGCCATCAAGCGAATGGACGGAACGCGCCTATGATATGTCGAGACGTGTCTCGGCCCAACAGTGGACCATTCAGGTCAAAAGGACGGCCCGTTTGACTTGGTAGAAAGGTAACGACCGACCCACTTAAAGCCTGCTAGCGGCCTGTTCGCATCTAGCCCATTTACAGCCTGCTAACTGACGGCCCATTATGGCCTATCCGAATTAGGCCCAGTAGCGTCATCTGGGCCATCCAATGTGGTTTTAGCCCGTTGTAACTTCCGGCCCATGTATGGCCCATGACGTCTTTCGGCCCATATGAGGCCCTTTGTAACTCTTGGCCCATTAATGGCCCGTGGTGAAACTGGCCCGTAATGAACAGTGTATCGCTTTATACCCATTACAGCCCATTATTCCATTGGGCCGTTTCCAGCCAATGTTATCTTTCGGCCTTCCCAGGGCCCATTTATTCTTGGGATGATTTGCAGCATTCGATTACTTATGGTCTATTACTGGCCTGTTCCGGTTGTGGGCCAAATTCAACCCGTGGTTAAAGTCGGCCCATTTATGGCCCGTTAATACGTTGGGACGTTTTCATAGCGTCATCAAATATGACCGATTAACGACGGCCCGTTATGGTCGGCCCATTAACGGACAATTCCAACTCTAGCCCGTTTACGGCCCATAATGCGGTATGTTATTGGCCCATGTTTGGCCCATTGATTCTACGGTCCATAGAAGGCCCATTGTTTCTACGACCCATAGAAGGCCCATTGTTCTACGACCGATAGAAGGCCCATTGTTTCTACGGCCCATAGGAGGCCCATGGTCACTACAGTAAATATGTAGCCCATGGTTATTATGGCCTATTTTTCAAAAATAGGTTATTGCGGCCACTAGCAAACCACGGAAAAAGAACTGCACTCGCTACAAGCAAACAAATAAACAAGACAACAAGGAAATAAATAAGCAAGAAACTGACGCTAGGCTATCGCGGCTATTACACATACTACATCTAGTGGGCATTAAAGTTCACCACCAGTGCAAATATGGGGAACAAAGCAGCATATTACGTACACTGGTTGTCAAAGTTGGCGAGCAGTGCAAATAAACAGAGAAGAAAAACAAGTCCAGCACTGAAACCACCTCACAAGAGCTCAAGAAACAATATCTTGGGTATCCACAATGCTGGCAAGACACTTAGCAAGCCTATTAGCATTCTCTTGTTTGGCGCTTAAATCCTCCAGTGCTTGTTGTTGCACCAGAAAGTATGCATCTAAATTCTATAGTGACTTCCTCAGTCCATCTGCTTCATGTCGCAGCACATTTGATTGATGTCTTTCAACTTGAAGTTGAGACTCAAGAAGCCAAACTGATTCAGTCAGCAAGTTCGAAGAGTTGGTGCCAGCAGTAGTGGCCAGTAACTTGAACACTACATCAAGACAGGACTTTGGGGTTGTCTCAGTGTCTTCAATATAGTTTTATCAGCTTTCTTGGAGACCAACAGGGATGTCTCACTATCTTGAACCTTATCTGCATTACTTCCTTTACCATTGCATAACGGGGTACTCTTCTCCAATATTTTGTCTGGATTCTAAAGGAGAAACAAGCAGACAGATCACAGGTTTACCATGTTGTATATGAAACTCATTTTGGTAAACCAGTTTAGTAGTAAGGTGGACAGGATAACAACATGAAACAAACATATATCTATGTAGTATGGTCACTGTATGGTCTATATCATTCTAGTTTATGTTGCCAAATCAAGATAGAGACAGTTCAAATCATATATGTTTAAGACAAAGCATCATAGACAGAGTATAAGTGTGGGAAACTACACAACAATAACAACACTTGTAATGTGCATGGCATGAGAACATAACTATTTATTCAATTGAAACTGAAATCAACATAGAGCAAGTTAGAACAGCAAACACGTTAAAGAAATAGGTTTAAAACGTACTTGTCCATTGGAATTTCAATTGCATCCTTCAAATTTGAAATTAGTAGGTATGAGTAAATACAGTGCTGCAAGAGCAAAGGAGTATGAATCATAGCTACGGAACCTGACTCGAGAACAATTCTTCTTCTGCTTCAAGCGTTGACTTGGGCTTCGGAGTGGTGGTCCTCGTGCTTTGGGCACTGCAGTTGCCTTACTAACTGCTCGTGTTTGGGTGCCTTGTGGTGGGGACGGTGTTGTGTCAAATGGAACTGGGTTACTATCTGCGAGGGTTGGGGTTAGAAAGGGTGTAGCTGGTTCTCTGTCCAGCTGGGTAGGGGTACAATCTGCGTGAGTTTGGGTTATGTGTGGTGGGGTTGGTTCTTGGGCAAGTACAACCGTGGTTCTATCTGCATCAACGGGTAGCACGATCTTTTCTTAAGACTGTGTTTTTACTCCCATAGATACTGCCATCCCCCCTCCAATTCAAATGGCTGATAAACACGTAATTGAATGTACAGACATTGTAAGATAGACAGGTGCAGTGGATAGTAGGGAAGAAAACAGGGCATGAAATAATTCACATTTATGTTGTCTAACCAAACAGGATGGCATGACATAATTTCACATATATGATGGCTAATTAAACAGGATATCATGACACAATTTCACATATATGATGGCTAACAAAACAGGATAGAATGACATACTTCAAAAATATGATGACTATGTAAACAGGATGACATGATATAACTATAAGATGTGTCTATTAAAGTGGTTGGCATGCACAATTCACATACATAATGCCTTGCAACAAGATAGCATTGCATAATTCACATATATAATGTCTTACAACAAGATGGCATTGCAAAATTCACATATAAAAACATGGGCGGCAGGCAGGGAGAATTGATGACGCCTCCCACCTCCCCACCGCCCCCTAACCCTAACCAGCCACCACCGTTGGCAATCTCCACATCTTACCGTGGGTTTTGCCATCTGATCGGCTCATCTTCTCCGGTGCTCCTCCCTCTCTCTACTCGTTATTTTCTTCCTCATGGCGGTCCCTGCAGCAATCTCCATGGGATTGGATTTCTCCCCAAGGATGAAGTTGGCTCATGAGATCCAGCGCACCTTCAACAGATCGTCGCACCTCACGACGTACACGGGCCATTTCACTATGGTGGTCTCGTTTGCATGGCACTTCTTCCGTCTAGATGAGGAGAACGTGGGGCTTGCACTTGAGGCGGCAATCGGAAGCTATTATTCTCAACTCAAGGTATCTCTTCTCCACCATGGCGTTTTTTCGTTCAATGTTTCATGCAAGGAAGTGGGGTTTTCTTTCTGTATCAGAGGAGTTTTGTTTTCGATCAGTTCAAGTGTTTCTTTCATCTTTGGGGTCATCACTACTGTAGGATGCTGCTAATGCGACACTACGATCAGAGACCATTCGATGAAACTGTGTGCGATGCAATAATCACGAACGGTGGTGTAAAAGAACCGTCAAAAAAGGTGCAAAACGTTTGCGACGGTGGATCCATCAAACACGGTTCAGATTTTAGTTGCGTGTGCGATCAAGGGCATACGCTTCAGTCCAATGAACTGTCTGCGATGAGGCGGAACAAAAGAAACGGGCAGCCTGATGAAAGCGTGTGCGATATAGAGCATACGGTTCACTCATATGAACTATTTGTGATTAGGAAACACAAAAGAAACGGTCAGCCAGATCAAGGTGTGTGTGATTGAGGGCATACACTTCAGAAGGATTAACCATTTGCGATTAGGCAACATAACATAAAAGGGTCAGCCAAATCAAAGTTTCTGCGATTGATGGCATACACTTCACATGGATGAACTGTTTGCGATTAGCCACAAAAAATGAAATAGTTAGATAGATCAACATGTGTGCGCTAGACGGGCCCACACATTCTAATTAAAAGAAGCATGCGCGATGGTAATAACGAGCGCGCACGGTTGTTGGAACAAGATGTGCGCTGACATTGCCTATTGTGATACACCCTATGGTGCAAACGCCACGTACGCGGCCAAGAAGGCGTACGTGCCCACATTATGCCTTTCTTGAATAGTGTCACACTTATAACCGTTAGTAAATTTTGAGCATGCGTCCCGTCACAATTTTTTTAGAAGAACAGGGAGGTCGCGTCCCGTCACATTCCAAATTGCAAATTTGTTCACACCGATCAAAACCTAAACGGTTTCCCACTTAGGAGTGTATTACTACTCGGTTATAAATACTACTACTCCAAGATGACTGCACATTCCTCCTCAACTCCTCATCGACAAAAACAAACAAGTCATTCATCATCGTTCCCTTGTGTCTGCCATGGCCAGCATGAGTTCTGGGTCGAGAGATTGCCACCAGGGAGAGGCGAGCCTGGAAGCGGAAGCACGAGAGATGTCCCGCCTCGCCGCGAAAGCAACTAACTTGTCTCGCCGCGTGGCCGTAGCAGTAGCGAGGTCCCGCCGCGCCGTCGAAGCATCACGGAGGTCCCGTCGCGCCGTCGATGCAGCAAACTGGTTCGGCCGTGCCACGGAAGCAGAAGAGATGTCCCGCCACACAGCGAATGCAGCAGAGATGTCCTCCCGTGCCGCGTCGGCCTGGGAAAATGTCTTGCTGGCAGGCGAGGACTCTTATAGGCGCATGCGTTCCCTCGTCCTTAGGCAGATGGATAAGATCTCCAGGTGGGCGAGGTTCCAGGATGACCTGAAAGCCTCGTTTGAATAGTCTACCAGCGTCATCCAGCAACTAAATGAGAGCAATGCGAAGCTCCAGGCCGAGCTCGACCTTCTGATGGCGAACATCATCGGAAGTGTGGAGCAGCAGGAGTAGACCACTACCTTGTTGAAGAGGACCGACATCATCATCGAGAAACTTATGGACGAGAATGCCATGCTGCGCATCGAGCGCAGAAGGTTGGTGGAGGAATCCGTGGATGCTCTCAAGCAGCATCTTGAGGACAAGAAAGAGCTCATCGCCGCTCGCTGCGGAGACTAGTTCCTGCGGCCTGCAGCAACGCATCAAGAAAGTAGAGATCAGCGAGCCGGATCGTTGTCTTCCTTCTTCTTTTGCCCTTGTGTATTTTGGGCGTTGTGGCTTTTTAATTTATGTTCCTAAATATGTAAGACAATTATTATCCACTGTCATTGTCCTTATATTCATCATGCTTGCTATAAGTCGCAGTCGATGCTATATAGGTCCGTTGGATCTTACATCGAGATCCGTGAAAAACTTTCTTTTCAGATTTTCATTTTTCTCTTTTAAATCTCAGTCAAGTGAGACATATAGCCACGCCGTAGAACAGGTGCTCGAGCGCCATTAATGGAGACTTTCGAAGGGAGGTGCGTGGCGGGTAGCGGTCAAAGGGATCTCCTCACGATGAGCACGTGCAGGGGTATGATCGCACGCCTCCCGTACTCAAATAGCTACCCAACACGACACCTCCTAGCCAATAAAAAAGGGGACGCGTGGCAACACATAATTGGTAAGTAGAACACCCATGATTTCAATAATACTTGTGTTTCCGATTTGTAATGTGACATCACTTCTTCCAAAATGACTTTGTTGATTGTTAATGTTGCCGCCTTGGCAAATCAGACAGAAAAATTACCACAACATGTTGGTGCCATGTCATGTCACCATGCCAAGTTTCATGATTTTCAGGAGTGTTCTGGATTTACAGGAATTAAAAAACCAAGTTTCTCAATCTTTCCGGCCGAGCCACGTCGCCTAGTTGTTTGAATTTCATTCCCATCTCTTGCACAGGACCTAGAAATTCAGCCAAGGACACACATGTGGTTTTTAAAACAACTTTGGTGCACTGGAGCCTGTGCTTGTAGTTCAAATTTGAATTATGCACATTAAATGCGGAGAAACTCAATTAATGTATAAAAAGGCCAAACGAACCCCAAATAATTCCAAAATTTAGCACAATACTTCTATTTGGTCTAATCTGCCTGTGTAAAAAAAATTAAGGCAGGAGAAGGTAGTGTACGTATGTTGTTTCACACACGGAGGTGGCACATTCCCTCTCGGAACCACGAGCCTTCTTGACGGAAGCTCTGGCTCGCAAGAAGCTTACACCAAAGCTTGTCCCAATTCGGCCAAAAAAATTACCACAGCATGTTGGTGCCATGTCATGACACCATGCCAAGTTTCATGATTTTTAGGCGTGTTTTGGATTTACAGGAATTAAAAAACCAAGTTTCTCAATCATTCCGGCCGAGCCACGACGGCTAGATGTTTGAATTTCATTCCCATCTCTTGCATAGGACCTAGAAGTTCAGCCAAGGACACACATGTGGTTTTTCAAACAACTTTGGTGCACTGGAGCCTGTGCTTGTACTTCAAATTTGAATTATGCACATTAAATGCGGAGAAACTCAATTAATTTATTAAAAAGGCCAAACGAACGCAGAATAATTCCAAAATTTAGCACGATACTTCTATTTGGTCTAATCTGCCTGTGTAAAAAATTAAGCCGGGAGAAGGCAGTGTACGTATGTGGTTTCGGACACGGAGGTGACACGTTCCCTCTCGGAACCACGAGCGTTCTTGAGAGAAGCTCTGGTTTGCAAGAAGCTTACACCAAAGCTTATCCCAATTCAGCCAAAAAAATTACCCTAGCATGTTGGTGCCATGTCATGACACCATGCCAAGTTTTATGATTTTCAGGCGTGTTTTCGATTTACAGGAATTAAAAACCAAGTTACTCAATCTTTCCAGGCGAGCCACGACGCCCAGATGTTTGAATTTCACTCCCATCTCTTGCATGGGACCTAGAAATTCACCCAAGGACACACATGTGATTTTTTAAACAACTTTGGTGCACTGGAGCCTATGCTTGTAGTTCAAATTTGAATTACGCACGTTAAATGCGCAGAAACTCAATTAATGTATAAAAAGTCCAAAAGAACCCGGAATAATTCCAAAATTTAGCACGATACTTCTATTTGGTCTAATCTGCCTGTGTAAAAAAATTATGGCAGGAGAAGGCAGTGTACATATGTCATTTCGCACACGGAGGTGACACGTTCCCTCTCGGAACCACGAGCCTTCTTGAGGGAAGCTCTGATTTGCAAGAAGCATACACCAAAGCTTATCCCAATTCGGCCAAAAAAATTACCGCAGCGTGTTGGTGCCATGTCATGACACCATGCCAAGTTTCATGATTTTCAGGCGTGTTTTGGATTTACAGGAATTAAAGAACAAAGTTTCTCAATCTTTCCGGCCAAGCCACAACGCCCAGATGTTTGTATTTCATTCCCATTTCTTGCATGGGACCTATAAATTCACCCAAGGACACACATGTGATTTTTCAAACAACTTTGGTGCACTAGAGCATGTGCTTGTAGTTCAAATTTGAATAATGCACATTAAATGCACAGAAACTCAATTAATGTATAAAACAGGCCAAACGAACCCGGAATAATTCCAATATTTAGCACGATACTTCTATTTGGTCTAATCTGCCTATGTAAAAAAATTAAGGCAGGAGAAGGCAGTATACGTATCTCGTTTGGCACATGGAGGTGACACGTTCCCTCTCGGAACCATGAGCCTTCTTGAGGGAAGCTCCAGTTTGCAAGAAACTTACACCAAAGCTTGTCCCAATTCGGCCAAAAGAATTACCGCAACATGTTGGTGCCATGTCAGGACACCATGCCAAGTTTCATGATTTTCAGGCGTGTTTTGGATTTATAGGAATTAAAAAACCAAGTTTCCAATCTTTCCGGCCAAGCCACGACGCCCAAATGTTTGAATTTCATTCCCATTTCTTGCATGGGACCTATAAATTCACCCAAAGACACACATGTGATTTTTCAACCAACTTTGGTGCACTGGACCATGTGCTTGTAGTTCAAATTTGAATTATGCACATTAAATGCCCAGTAATTTATAAAAAAGGGCAAACGAACCAAGAATAATTCCAAAATTTAGCACGATACTTCTATTTGGTCTAATCTGCTAGTGTAAAAACATTAAGCTGGGAGAAGGCAGTGTACGTATGTTGTTTCGCACAAGAAGGTGACACGTTCGCTCTCGGAACCAAGAGCCTTCTTGAGGGAAGCTCCGGTTTGCAAGAAGCTTACACCAAAGCTTGTCCCAATTCGACCAAAAAAATTACTCAAACATGTTGGTGCCATGTCATGGAACCATGCCAAGTTTCATGATATTCATCCGTGTGTTGGATTTACAGGAATTAAAAAACCAAGTTTCTCAATCATTCGGGCCAAGCCACGACGCCCAGATGTTTGAATTTCATTCCCATTTCTTGCATGGGACCTATAAATTCACCCAAAGACACACAAGTGATTTTTCAACAAACTTTTGGTGCATTGTAGCATGTTCTTGTAGTTCAAATTTTAATTATGCACATTAAATGCCCAGAAACTCAATTAATGCATAAAATGCCAAATGAACCCGGAATAATTCCAAATTTAAACACGACACTCATGTACTAGTTGCATGTTCACTGTATGTAAATGTTCTACCAATTCAAACACCATCCTTTCCCTCCGTAACACCATTTTGTCTTTCAAAACATAATGAAAAAATCAGGTATACCACAAACAGTTTACTAGAAAGAATCGTGTGGGATGCTATATAAAATATCTTGGCGCACCGTCTTGTCTGGCTTACGCAGGAAGCTTCATCGTGTACAATCTACCGCCCCTGCTTGAACAACACTTGTGTGCCAGTTTCCCGCGGCACCGAGCGAATTTTTTTGCCACCGCAGAAATATCTATCTCCCCGCCCCCTCCCTCCTACCAAAAGCCACATTTCCACTATTCCTCCTTGCTTTCCAAGTTCAAACCTTCACTGCTGCTTACTGACAGCTCAGCCTCCTCGCCGGCAACACTTCTTCTTGTAGTGCCGCCTCGTCGTCGGCTACCCTTCTTCTTGCAGCGCCGCCTCCTCACCGGCGACCCTTCTTCTTGCAGCGTCGCCTCCTCGTCGGCGAACGTTCTTCTTGTTGTGCGGCCTCGTTGATATGGTCATGTAATCCACACCCCACCCACAACATACTCCTCCTTTCCCGTCCCACATGCCCCGACCGACGGAGCGACACCTTCCATTGAAATCACTGTCCCCTCCTCTAATTAAGAGCCCCCCATAGCTATTTTGCACTCAGTATAACAAGGAGCTCAGTATCATGCGGCCGCACGCGCGAACGAGGTCGCAATGGCTGCCATGCGTGTTGACCGCCAGATCTTGGAGGAGCACCTCGTCTTCGAGGCCACCGTCGACACCGCCACACGTTTGTCTACTTTAAAATACAGTTCGTGATGTTTTCTCGAGGCCACCGGCAGTGCCTTCTAGTGATCTGTCCTCTGTAATGTTAATATGCAATCTGATGTTCAGTTAACAGTTTGGTCCTCTGAAATGTAATGTTTAGTTAACACCTTGGTCCAACAATTGCTACATTTCGTAGTACTGTTCTCAAGCATTCTTTGTTTTGTTAGCTGTCTTATCTTCTAGTACATGTTTCTATTCTGCAATGTCGTGCTTAGTTAACTATTTTGGTTCATTTGGTCTGCTATCCATTTAACTGTTTGGTTCAGTTCTGCAATTTGATTTTTATTTGCTGTCGGTACAATTTTGTATTGTTATGCATGTGACACCAATCAAATTTGGCTATACTCAATACATATTCTACTGATAGTATGGCAACTCTTAGTTAACTTGATCAAGATCTTCCTTATGTGTGTTGCAGGGAAACAATGGGAGACGCTGCGGTTTACCATCGAGGTTTGTTCAAGCAGGGTCCTTTGGCTAATAGCACATTATTGTGCAATTGCAGGAATCATTCTCATATTTAGGTTTCTTACAATTTGGTCTTGCACATGTAGGTCCTGCGGTCAGGGGCTTAGACCCATTGTTCGACCCATTTTGCATATGGGGAAATGAGATGTCCATGAGTATCAGTCAAGTCAAGAAACTCAGAAATATTGTTAGGATGAAGAAACTTGCGACGAATAATAGCAAGATCTTTGTTTGCACAATGAAGAATACATCAGTCAACTATAGGATGTTACCAACTCTTTTACCTTGTTTTTACCCCTTGCGCCATTTCAAAATTTACAACAGCGATTTATCCATAGCTTTGTTTTCAGTACTTTTCAAAGCAGTTCGCCAATGATTACCTCTCAAACCACCTGCATGGTCAAGAGGCGAGGAAGGTATTCGTTCAACACCCACGGTACAATATTGAAGTCTTGCTGAAGAGGACGAAGGTTGGGCGGGCAATTATCCATAGCCACTGGCCTAAAGTTGCAAGCACAATCAACATCACTGAAGAGTTTCCTTGATGAGATTCATCTATCTATTTACCGTGTATGATGCTACTTTCCAAAGGTTTTTGATGCTACATGTGAAACTTGGTGCTGTTGTGTAATGGCGTAATTGAGTGCCGAAGCTATCTGATGTAATTCGATTATGAAATTTCGGTAGCTTTTATAAGGATATGAAATATCTGGCATGTTTTATAAGAAATATCAGTTTGATTAGTACATGGATTATCAATAATAGTGTAATTACCCTGCTTATTGGGGTTTTCTATTGCAAACGATTACTCAGACATCACCGTGGGCGACGAAATCAGACAACCCGCACCGTTTCTAGAAAGTAGGCGTGTTCGATCAACTAACAATCACACACGGCTTTCGGCAACGACCTGTTTGCGTTAGGCCACCTTGCACAAACGTTTCCACACAAAGAACTTTGTGTGATAACATACCTACGAAAATGATTTTCTAGGATTCACCATGTGGGATGTACATACCTACGGAAATGATTTTCTGGGATTCACCGTGTGGGATGTACATACCTACGGAAATGATTTTCTGGGATTCACCGTGTGGGATGTACACACTTGCGGAAATGATTGGGTTTCGATGCCTCGCTCGATCGCACACGGCCCCAGCCTGGGTCCTAGGAGGGCCTATCCCCGACGATTTTTGGGTCGTGTGGGAAGGACCCCCCTATCACCCACACTCACTTGGTGACGGTTCCAAATGCCGTCACGGAAAGGGGTTAAAAACCGTTTGTTTAGCACGCCACTCTACAAGTGCATGGTGGCCTGGATTGGAAAAAAGAGTTTAAGCTTTGGCAATCTGAATGCCAACAAGAATGGAATTGGTTAGTCCCTCCAAGATGAGAGCTCGTCTTGGTTTTGAGGCCATGCAGCATGCCCCGGCCAAATCCTCTTTATGTGCTAGTGCGGCCAAATCCCGGCCTAGGAAGCATGCTACGTTTGCTACGTTCATGCAATGCCCTGCCCGTAAAGGTTATAGTTATGGCCCGACCAACGATGAGGTGACCACGATCACGGTAGCTGGTTATCATGTTTCATCTCATGAGGGTAATGGTATTTCTTCTCCGATGACAACCTCGCTGCCGGCAAGGCTAGCTATTCAGTTTGGAACAGTTCCTGCTTCCCCAAAGGGTTTATCTGCTGCTGGTTTAAATCCCAGATCTTTGGGAGGCCGATTATTATTTGCTTTGGATTGTTTGGATTCTCCAAAATCTCCTCTGTCCTCCACACCGGGCCAAGTTCAGGCATTGGGCTCGAGGAGTTAGCCCATTTGTATGTCCAATGACGAGATTGATAGCCCACCATCTCTCACGACTCGAGTTCATTCTCCTAAAGATAATATCAGAGATTTGCATAGTTTTGATGACATGATTGAAGACATGGCTGCTAGTTATTGGGACTGTCAGAATTTATTGGCTATGCGCCACATGTCAGGCACCTGCACGAACCCGGTTCGGTGTAGAAATTGCTTTCGATCGGGTCACATTAAAAAAATTGCACCGGCCAACCCCCTGACTTGTTCGTCTGGATGCCTAAAGTCCCATCATTGGGTTTTGGGAAGCGAGACAGGAAGGAGGACTCCTCTCTCTCCTCTCTCTCCTCCATCTCTCTAGTTTCCCGAGGACAACGCCTCCATAGCCTGAAAAACCCCAAACTCTGCTTCTCCCTCGCCGCCATTGCCACCAATCTGTTTGGCCTCGCACACCCAAGCTTCTTCGAGCTCTTGCCCTGTTCCTGCTCTGCGGCCCCGAATGGCAGTGTACGAGATTGATCCGCATCGTTTCATCCCGGCTGGGTTTGACATCAAAGATGGCGGAGAGGATCGTCTGCCCCGCACCTTCTACACGCCGGTGATCCCCCACCCCGGGCTCATGAGCAGTACATGGTGGCCATTGTTGAGTTGATCTACCTCCTGAGCTGGTTGGTGTTTGTCGTCAGTAGGTTCTGGATTTTCTTGTTCAAAAGATGCATGGTCCAGTTATTTTCGCACAGACTTGGTTTGAAGGAGTTGGTTTATTTGAGATGGAGGATCCGGTTGTCCATGGCTCTTTTACTCTACATCCATTGTTTCCTTTAGGAGTTGATGAGGAGGGCAATGAGTTCTTTGTTCATTTCATCCGTCATAACCAGGGAGAGGGGTTTCGGGCTATTCATGGTCACAGGACTGGGTGGTTATGTCGGCGTCCTGGGAACAGGGGTCCCCAGACTTGCCTGCCTACTGCCCATGGCGTGGCTCCACCAGCGGCCCTGTATGATCCATCTTCACCAGCAAACACTCAATACCCTCGCGAGGGGCCAAGCATCACGAGATGGACGACACAATACCTCCTCGGGACGGCCTCACCAGGCAGGCTCGCAAGGGGCGGAGAGATCAAGGCAAGCGACACCTCGCGAGGGTCCTGCGACGCAAGCCATGACCACTGGAGCCAGGCGGGCGCCAGCGCACGCAGTGTCCTCGTTTCCTCTTTGGTTTTAAAGAGGCAAGCGTAGGCTAGGAGTCTCAAGACATTAGGCAAAGGTTTACATATCGGTGCAACGAGACCAAGACCAGCAGGATGGCAGGATGAAGGTCACCGTGGAGCCCAAGACGATGTCACCACCAGAGCCTTTGGCAGGCGAAGACCACCTTTAGTTAGGATAACTTGTACTAGTTGTCTCCCTTTGAATTTCGCCATTGTTAGATCCCTTCCCGCTCAATATTTGGGGAGAGGACCAGGGCCTCTATAAATAGGGCTAGCCAACACCATATGAGGGGGGATTTGATCTGATCTGGTGGCAGATCAGAGCCATTCCATCCTCAACCACAGAAGTTCACCAAGCACAAGAGCACCTCTCCTCAGGAGGCTGTTCTTCCCTTGTAACTGTTCATCCTCAGTCCAAGAGGCAATCCACCACACCATGCTGGAGTAGGGTATTACACCACATCGGTGGCCCGAACCAGTATAGACTCTTGTGTCTCTCGTTCTTTGGGTTCGTCGAGCTAGGCCTTGCGATTTTTTGCGAGAGCGATCTAGGGAGAGAGGGATCATCGTGCGAACCCCAGTGTTCGAACCTGAAGGGTTTTGCCGGAACCCGAAATCCGACATTTCGCGCACCAGGTAGGGGTGCCCCAAAGCTTTCCTTCCGTTGATCTGGGCTTAGTCCCCATGGCTGGCACTGCTCTTCCGGCTGCGACGACAGACGCCCGCAGCAAGGCCAGGGGGCTCCGACCCTTGGCCCCCGCCTTGCGGCGGGTGCATTGGCCACCAAAGTTCAAGCTAGAGATGTCGCCGCACTACCATGGAGCGACAGACCCGTCGGCTTTCCTATTGGCATATGAAGGGGCCGTCTTGAAGGCTGGGTCGATGACAAGATCATGGCTAACTGGCTTCCCATGGCCCTCACTAGGGCATCGCGCGCCTGGTTGCTCAACCTCCCAGGATCTATGATGACATCTTGGGAGGAGCTGCGCAACCTCTTCCTTGAGCGCTTCGCGGAACCGGCACCCTGCGCTGTCGCGGCCCTCCTCGGCGGCTCACAAGTGCCGCCCTCGGACCGTCACGCTAAGTCGTTCTTTCGCCAGATCGGCGCCGCCTCCATGCGGTAAGGGGATCCTCCAGGTTGGGCGGCGCCCAAGGCCGACCTGACCTTCGACTCAGGAGATCACCCCATCACCACCATCGGCTCGGGTGTGCTCCTAATGCTTTGCACGCCCACCATCTGCAGCGTGGCCATTACGAAGACCCTCATCGACGGTGGCGCCGGCCTCAACGTGCTCTCTGTGGAGGCTTTTAGCCTCCTTCACGTACCGCTTGAGTTGCTCCGCTCCAGGAAGCCCTTCTCCGGGGTCGGCGGCGGCTCCTCCAGTCCCCTGGGGCAGATCCATCTTTTCGCGACCTTCGGCACCCGCGACAACTCCCGCACGGAGCTGATTGACTTCGACATCGCCTGCATTGGCCTTCCGTACAACGCCATCCTTGTGTACCCAGCTCTGGTTCAGTTTATGGCGGCGACCCATCCGGCCTACAACCTAATGAAGATACCCGGGAGCAAGGGCGTCCTGACCGTAGTTGGAGATACCAAGGAGGCTCTAATGGCGCTCAAGCTTGCCCTCAAGGCTGCCGCGATGGCGCGCCCAGCCAATGAGTAAGGAGGCCCCGCTGGCCAAGAAGAAGCAGTTGTTCACTCAAGATCGGGCGGAAACCAAGCAGGTGCAGGTCGAGGAAGATGGGTCTTCTGGAGCCACCTTCACCATAGGTGCCAACCTCGACTCAGATCAAGAGGAAGCATTGGTAAAGTTCTTGCGCGCAAACAAGGAAATATTCGCCAGGGAGCCCAGTCAGCTGGTAGGGGTCCCAAGAGGGGTGATCGAGCATCACTTAAGGGTGTGCCCCAATGTGAGCCCTGTGAAGCAGAAGGCACGGCGACAGTCCACAGAGAAGCAGTCCTTCATCGTCCAGGAAACCCGCAAGCTGGAGGCAACATGTGTCATTCATGAGGTTCGATACCCCGAGTGGCTGGCGAACCCCGTCGTTGTGCCAAAGAAAGGCGGGAAGGAGCGCATGTGTGTCGACTTCACCAACCTCAACAAAGCCTGTCCCCAAGATCCGTTCCCGCTTCCGCGCATCGACCAGATTGTCGACTCCACCGCCGAGTGCGACCTGCTGTGCTTCCTAGATGCGTCTTCAGGCTATCACTAGATCAAGATGGCAGTAGAGGATGTGGAGAAGACGGCCTTCCTCACCCCTTGCAGGGTGTACTGCTACACTTGCATGCTGTTCGGGCTGTGCAACGCAGGCGCGACCTTCCAATGGCTGATGCACATTGCCCTGGGCCAGCAGCTCAGGAGGAACGCTGAAGCCTATGTCGACGACATTGTGGTGAAGTCTCGGGAGGCGAGGACTTTGATTCAGGACATGTAGGAGACCTTCACGAGCCTGCGCCAGGTGGACTTGCTGCTCAACCCGGAAAAGTGCGTATTTGGTGTTCCCTCCGGTAAACTGCTGGGCTTCCTCGTGTCCCACAGGGGGTTGAGGCCAACCCAGAGAAGGTCAAGGCAATTGAAGACATGAGCCCACCACAAACCCTCAAGGAGATGCAGAAGCTTGCCGGCTGCGTGACTTCGCTGGGACGCTTCATCTCCAAGCTGGGAGAGTGCGCCCTACCGTTCTTCAAGCTGATGAAGAAGAAGGGCCCGTTTGAGTGGACTCCGGAGGCTGACCAAGCATTTCAAGATCTCAAGAGATATCTGACCAGCCCTTCGGTGGTGGTGGCGCCCCATCCTCTCGAGCCCCTGGTGCTTTACCTCGCCGCCACTCCTTATTCAGCAAGTGCAACTCTGGTAGCAGTTCGAGAGGAACGTCAGGCCAAGGACATGTCGCGCCAAACGGCACCCCCAGCCGGGGCGGCGGGAGACCCAAAGGACACCGCGGAGGCTGCAGCAACACCAACGGGTGACCCAACTCAGCAGGATGGCGACCTTAGGCCTGCCGAGGCCCCAATGGGCGACCAGGCTCCGGAGGTCCCTCGCCTTAGGAGGCGCCCCAACCTCCGACAAACGCGGGTCCCGTTGACGCGCCCGCCCTCGTTGAGCACCCAGTGTATTTCGTTAGCACGGTACTGCGGGATGCAAGGGCATGGTACCCCATGCCTCAGAAGCTCTTGCTCGTGCTTTTGGTGGCCTCACGTAAGCTACGACAGTACTTCCAAGGTCACCCAATCAAGGTCGTCTCGGCCTACCCACTCGAGAGGGTAGTCAGGAGCCCTAACGCTGCTGGAAGAGTCGCCAAGTGGAATATCAAGCTACAGGCATTCCAGCTGGAGTTCAGCACAACCAGGGTCATCAAGGGAGCCGCGCCCGCTGACTTCGTGGCAGAATGGATGGACGCCCCGGAGCTTGAAGCAGGCGAGGATTGGTCCCTCTCACCAGGAAGTGAAGGGTCGGACGGCTGGGTGATGTATTTCGATGGCGCATTTGTGCGCCAGGGCGCGGGGGCTGGAGCAATGCTCATCTCGCCCACCCAGGACAAGCTCTACTACGTCGTGCAGCTCTGCTTCTAGCACGGTGAGAAGGTCTCCAACAACATAGCGGAGTACGAAGGCCTCATAGCTAGCCTTAAGGCTGCGGTGGCCCTGGGGGTGAAGCGCCTCACCATCAAGAGAGACTCGCTGCTTCTTGTCAACTTCTCCAACAAGGTATATGAGCCGAGGGACGAGCACATGCAGGCATACCTCGCGGAGGTACGCAAAATTGAAAAGCAGTTCTTGGGTCTGGAATTGCAGCATGTGCCCTGCGGCACCAACAAGGAAGCCGACGACATCACCAAGAGAGCATCCAAGCGGCTACCCCAAGAGCCTGGCGTCTTCGAGGAGAGGCTCTTCAAGCCATCGGCAACACCACCACTTTCAACGCCGGCGCTGCCTCGGGAGGAGCTCCCCCAACCACCTGCGTCGGGAGCCCCGACCTGTGGTCCGACATCGGGAGCGCGCCTCCTCTTGGCGCTCGAGCCTCAGGAGGGGTGCTGGACCAAGAAGTTCAAGGAATACCTGACGCAAGGGACACTGCCGAAGAAGGAGGAGGATGCGGAGCGCGTGGCTCGGCAGGCCACGACGTACTACATCCAGGACGATGAGTTATACAGGAAGCGGGCGAATGACGTTTCCCCGTGTTGTATCTCCAGGGAACAGGGGAAATAGTCGCTAGCTGACATACACGGCACCACGCGTCGTCACGAACCCTCGTCAACAAGGCGTTCCGCAGCGGGTTCTACTGGCCTACGACGCTCAACGACGCAACTGAGCTGGTGAAGTATTGTGAGGCCTGTCAATTCCACGCCAAGTAGATCCATCAGCCAGCTCAGGGCCTCCAGACCATCCCACTCTCATGGCCATTTGCGGTCTGGGGGCTGGATATCTTGGGCCCGTTCCCTCGAGCGCCTGGGGGCTACCGCTACCTCTACGTCGCCATCGCAAAGTTCACCAAGTGGGCGGAGGTAGAAGCCGTCTGCACCATCCCATCCGGATCCGCGGTCAAGTTCATCAAGGGTCTCGTGAGCCGGTTTGGGGTCCCCAACCGCATCATCACCGATAATGGATCGCAGTGCACTAGCAATCTCTTCAAGACATATTGTGCTAACCTTGGAACGCAGATCTACTACGCTTCGGTGGCACACCCCAGGTGCAATGGTCAGGCCAAACGCACCAACGCGGAGGTCCTGAGGGTCCTCAAGACCAGGACCTTCAAGAAGAAGCTCGAGGCCTACGGCAGGGGCTAGCACGATGAGCTCCAGTCTGTGTTGTTGTCCATCCGCACCACCGCCACCAAGTCAACAGGCGAGACCCCGTTCTTCCTCGTATACGGAGCAGAAGCGGTTCTCCCTCACGAGGTCAAGCATCGCTCCGCGCGGGTCGTGGCGTTCGATGAGGCACAACAAGCTGCCATGCGGGGGATGGACCTCGTGCTGGGGGAGGAACGCCGCCGTGAAGCCACGCTCCGAGCAGTAAGATACCAGCAGGTGCTGCGGCGGTATCACTATTGTAGCGTCCGCTCCAGGACGCTCGAGGTGGGCGACCTCGTCCTAAGGCGGGTGCTCTCCAGGGAAGGGCCGCACAAGCTCTCGCCCATGTGGGAGGGCCCATTTAGGGTCGCCCACGTCTCCAGGCCTAGCACCGTGCGCTTGGAGACGCAAGACGGTGTACCTATCCAGAACGCCTGGAACATCCAGAACCTCCGGAAGTTCTACCCATGAAGAAAGGCCTGGCGCCTGTGAAGGAAGGCCCAAAGCGTGTGAAGGACTTTGCTCGTGACACTCTCACGTAACAATCAGTGCGGTTGTACACGCCCCGGAGTCTCATGAGTGCCACCCTCAGGCCTCGGGGGCTCCCTCCCATGTCCTAGTGGCAGCACTTATCTCCGCGTTGGTGAGAAGACAAGAAGACTAGATTAGGTGCCAGACGCGGCTTTTCATTTGCTTTCCGTAGTTGGCTTGCCCCTCTTTAATGAAAATTCGCTTTCTGGTGTTCCTTGCCTATTTGGTTCCATCGCCTTTTGCCTCCGTTTCTGCTTTTGATTCTGTATTTCGACCTGTACTCTCTCTCGCACGCCTTGCGAGGGGGCTGGACAGGTGCCCTCGTGAGGGTTTTTCCTATTTTTCGCGAGGCACCCTCGTTCGATCTCGTAAGCTAGTGCACTTCTCTCAATCCGTGCCCCTCGGGCACCGCGATGCGAAGCGCTGGATCGTGGCCAGCGGCGCCTGCGACCAGGGCTCGGAAGAACAAGAGTTTCCTAATGAATATTTGCATCTCCTAGACGCCTCCCAGGCCAAGGAATCCTCGCCAGGTACTGGGAGATGCGCGCCTCACGAGGCAAAAACTACTTCGAGCATGTCAAGCTAAGTTATCTCTATGCGCCTACATAAAACGTTGATGCTGCAATGCAACACAGGAACAATAAGCATAGCATAGCAACTTGGAAACCATGGTTCGTTGCACGCCCCTACGGGCCCCCATACTTGTCTCTCTCTTAATGCAGGAAGAAAGAAAGAACGAAACAAAGTGGTGCGTGCCCTAGCAGCAGCTCGCGAGGATGGACCCATGGCGCTCTCCTGAGCTTAGCCGGACCCCTCCTCGCGCTTCACTGGGGCGCGAAGACGAGATGACCCGCTGCCACCCTCGAAGCGGGCGCGGCGGCATGGAGGCTAGTTGTAGAAGCCGTTGCTGGAGCTGTCGCCGGAGGGATAATCACTGTAGCTGGGCGAACAGCGGCCAGCACCGAAGGCAAGACCAGCCTCACCCTCGTCTAGACCTTCGCCAAGGCCAAGCACCTCGCCGCCGTCATTCTCCTCAGGGCAGCACCCGATGCGGCGACCGTCTTCTCCAAACACCCTCACGTAGAGGGTCGCGTTGCCGTCGTACTTGAAGTGGAGGGTGCACCACCTGCCCAGACCGCCGCCCGAGCAAACGTCTGCCAGCCGCGAGCCAGTGCTGCATTGCCCGCGACAGAGACCTCGACCGTGACCCATGAAGCCTTGCTACAACAGCCGTCCGCCTGCAGCCAGAGCCCGCCTGGACCCGTGGTCGTCAGCTCGCCGGCAAGAAGTGTGGGAGCTGAAGCCAGGTGCCGGCCGGGTTCTCCGACCACATGACGAACTCCGGCAGCACCTCCGCTGAGTGGAAGCACGACCGGGGAGGCCGTGCGGCCATGGCGCGCCTCCCTTCATCGACGGGGCTGCCACGACCTGGGCGAATCCCACCACATGAAGAGGCGTCGTCGCAGCCGCGAGGGGCCAAGCGGGGGTCGCGGTGTGCTTGTGGGGACGACTGCGCCCCCTCTTGGGCAGCGGAGAACCGGGCCCGTCCTGGCGGGCCTTCCCCTTCTCTGCGGCCGAGAACCTCTTCGTAGGCTCCATGGGAGTCGCTACTAGCACTACAGCGAGGAAGAAGAAGCGAGCGGAGCAATAAGAGATGAGCAACGGGGGCTCCTCTCCCTCCTTATTTATATCGGGAGAAGGCCAACCGGCGATCCCCACAATCACAGGTAATGATGATTTTTCTCTGCATGCAGCAGGGACTCGTCAAGTCGGGCAGTTGCCGAGGCAGCGTGGGCAAGCGGAGACGCCCACGCCCAATCAATCGCCACGCGCCAAGTGAGGCCGCAGGCTATTGGGGCCTGCGGCGCTCCATAGTTGCCCTTTAGCTTCGCCTCGAAGCCAAGTCCAAGCGCACCTTGGGCCCGGGGGCTATTGTCGGCGTCCTGGGAACGGGGGTCCCCGGACTTGCCTGCCTGTGGCCCACGGCGTGGCTCCACCAGCGGCCCTGTACGGCCCATCTTCACCAGCAAACACTCAAGATCCTCGCGAGGCGAATGACACAAGACCTCCTCCGGACGGCCTCACCAGGCTGGCTTGCGAGGGGCGGAGAGATCAAGGCAAGGGACACCTCGTGAGGTTCCCGTGACACAAGCCACCACGACTGGAGCCAGGCGGGCGCCAGCGTGCCCAGTGTCCTCATTTCCTCTTTGGTGCTAAAGAGGCAAGCGCAGGCGAGGAGTCCGGAGGCTTCAGGCAAAGGTTTCCATAGCGGTGCAACGGTACCAAGACCAGCAGGACGACAGAACGGAGGTCACCGTGGCACCCAAGACGGCGTCACCACCAGAGCCTTTGGTAGGCGAAGACCACCTTTAGTTAGGATAACTTGTACTAGTTGTCGCCCGTCGAATTTGCCATTTTTGGATCCCTTCCAGCTTAATATTTGGGGAGAGGACCAGGGCCTCTATAAATTGGGCTAGCCACCACCATAGGAGGGGGGATCTGATCTGATCTGGTGGGGGATCAGAGCCATTCCATCCTCAACCACACAAGTTCACCAAGCACAAGAGCACCTCTCCTCAGGAGGCTGTTCTTCCCTTGTAACTGTTCATCCTCAGCCCGAGAGGCAATCCACCACACCACACTGGAGTAGGGTATTACACCACATCGGTGGCCCGAACCAGTATAAACTCTTGTGTCTCTTGTTATTTGTGTTCGTCGAGCTAGGCCTTGCGATTGTTGCGAGATCGATCTAGGGAGAGAGAGATCTTCATGCGCACTCCAGTGTTCAAACCTCAAGGGTTTTGCCGGACCCGAAATCCGACAGGTTGATGTTCATCGGTATCCCCCTGGATTATCGTAATACTCAGTGCATTGCGGATGTAGTTAGCACTTTTGGTCAGTTTCACTACTAGAACAACACATATGATCGCAAGGGAGTTTGCAAATTGGGGGGGGGGGGGAGGACAATTGTGTCATGGTCGGTTGGTTTTTATATTCTGTCAGGTGAATTTGTTGAAGCCATGATCCTAGCCAATGAGGATCCTATGCCTCTTAATGGTAATGCTCATCCAATGCTAGGAGTTAATCCACCACACTCGTTTTGGGCGATGCCCCCCTATCATGCCTTTGGTTGGAATGTTGTGCCTCCAGCACACAACCAAGGCCACAATGCTGAAGATGGATGGGTAAACAATGTGCACCATGATGTTGGATGGGGCCCCTGGGAGGAACAAGCTCATCCCCCAAAACAACAACTGAATGAAGATGTTCCACCCGCCCAGGATCAAAATTCGATGATTCTGAACCCTTCCTTGGACTCTGCTGATGATATTGATACGGATGAGGTACAACAGCCATTGCAAGTTCCTCCAATAGTTCAGCTTAATCTAGTTCATCTTGGAATTGTCAGAGTTTTTTATGGGCCAGTTCTACCGCCTACTATGATCTGGGAGAGATCTTTCAAGTCTCTGTTGCCTGAATTTGTCATCAAGAACATACCTGCTTGTCTGCCTGGGTTTTCTCTGTCATTCCTGCTAGTTAAGTTTGGGTCTTCTGATCCGTACCATAGGTTCTTGTCCATGGCCAACCAGCACCATGAATTGGGTTCTCTTAATAATTCCTCGGTGGTGATTGAGGAATTGCCAGCAGATGATCACTCGCAATCCAGCTCTGCATTGCCACGGTTTTCTTCACCGCTGGATACCCAGGAGGATTTTCAGTTTACTTCCGGCACTCCTACGCCGTTGGGCAAGAGACCTCTCCAGACTCAACGTCCCAAGCGCACTGCCACGCTCGTTGAACCCGATCTAGACTTCTCCACAAGAAGGTTGACTCGCGGTTGTGCTAAAAGGACAGGAATGAGGCCAGGATTTACAATTCCCTTGAAGTCAGCCCCTCTGCGTCGCCCCAAGGCCAAGAAGCTCAAGCTTGATGATGAGCCCTGCTAGCAGCTCCCTCTACTGCCTCCCACACCCATACCAACAATGCAGGCTATCAGTGTGGATCTGGGAATTGATCCTTCTGAGCTATCGGTGGAGAAGCTTATGTCTCCTCCACGTCCAACTAAAGATGATGATGTTTCTCATGATGATTGAAGACTCAAGAAGCTTGGTGGAGAGTTGGGAACTTCTGGTCTTGTGTCCTTTTATTTTTAGTCTCATCCGCTTGTTTGATTGTTTGAACTTTTCTGAAACTTTTGTAAGTGGCTTTGCTACGGTTATGTCCTTGCTGTTAAGCAGCTGGGCTTGCTCTTATTCTCCCGTGCTGGTTTTCTATGGATAGTAGCTCTTATCGTAACTGGCATGTGCTCTATTGGAATGTGCGTGGGTTGAATTCTGATGCACGACAGCGTGACTTATGAGCAAAGATTGAGGAGAGCCGCTGTTCTATCATCTACTTGCAAGAAACTAAATATGAGCATTTTGACATTAGAATGATTATATCCTTTTGTCCTAGGAGGCTTGATCAATTCGCGTTCTCGCCATCTGTTGGCGCCTCCGGTGGGAGCCTAGTCATATGGAATTCCTCGATCTTTGACGGCCAGCTTGTTGACATACAGAGATTTGGTGTTGTGGTCTCCTTCAAATCTCTGCATAATTCTGAGAAATGGACTCTTGTTTCTGTGTATGGGCCATGCGAGGGCCAGCCCAGTGTCAGTGCAACAAACCCTGGATCTGTTGCCCAACTGTGCACAGGCACAAGACCAAGGTTGAAGCACCATCTTAAATCAGGGATTGAAGACCCAAGAGATTTGAAGAACCAACATGCAGCCCAGAGAGACCAAGATCAAACCAGAGGAGCAAGATATCAGCAAGAGAAGGGCCTCCCTTGCCGGGCAGGCGAGCCCCGCAAGGGGCGAGGCCACCACCAGAAGCAAGCAACCAAGACTCCCCAACAGAGCCTGATGGGAGTCATGAGGGTCGAACCACCTCACAAACCACTCAAACATGACTCACATCATCGATCAGTGCAGTGTCAAGCCGCAAGGTGATTAAGTGGCAACCATTCGCCACATGGCGGCCATTTCCTACAGAATAAACCCACAGATGACACCCGTCCTAGGACGTGTCAAGGGAACAGGCGCGGAGCTGGCAAGATAGCTCGACAGGCCTTACCGGGCAACCAGTGATGTGACACTAAGCGACACATTTAATACACCCTGTCAGCCCGCAGAGTTAGGTGTGATAGCACTGTTTGCTATCATATCGGTGGATAACGACCACTTTGCCACTGTGGTGACCCCTTAATCTATAAAAGGAGGCCCATGGCACTCGTAGGAGGGGTTGGAAAGTTGATGAACCCAGGCCACCATACGCGCGTAGTCGCTATGGCCCCGAGGCAAAACCCTGCCGGGCAAGTGTACTACGCAGCACCACGTTCATTCCACCATCAATCCACCAAAGCAGGAGTAGGGTCTTACGCCCCGTGGAGGCCCGAACTTGGGTAAATTCCTTGTGTGCTCTCTGCCGTGCTGGCATGCGTTGACCTGGTCTTTGTGCAACACGATGTTCCCCCGCCGAACCAGCAAGGGACCGCTCGGTCCCATAGGTGGCCGCGGATATCCCACGACATCTTTGGCACGCCAGGTAGGGGGCTCGCTTGCGCGAACCTGAAAGCGGGCGTAGCGCGTCATCTTTATCGCCATCTTCATCTTCGAACACGCCATCGACCATGGCGCCTAAGAACAAGAAGTCCGGCCCTTCATCCCATCCGTCCACCTCGAGGCTCCGCCGCCCGCGGCCTCTAGTGCCTCGGAGGCTGCGGAGGCGAGCGAGGATGTGAATGTTGCTGGGGGCGTGACTGGAGCAGGTGGCGCCCTCACCACTCCCCCGCGGCCTTCACGGGGGCTGGAGATGTTGGAGGAGAAGAACATTAGCAGCGTCTCGACGGTCATACTCAGCAAGGTGCGGATGAGGGGGTCACTCCGTTCACACCCCTCCTCCCACCGGCGGGCGCAACCGCAGTAACGGCGCTCGGTCCAGGGTGATCCATCCTCCACAGGCCGCCCCTGGTAGGGGGGCGGTCACGGTGCCTGTGCCTCCCCCGGGATGAGCCGACCAGACCACTGCGCTCGACGGAGCCGCTGACCCTCGAGCACCGTCACCGCACGCCCCCGCTGCCCAGGTGGTTGTCCCACAACTGCGTGGATGCGGCACTAACACCGTCGCCGCTGCTGGCACCATCAGGAGCCAGGCGACGGTGCGGTCGATGTCATCGACATCTATGCCGAGCACAGCTACGGAGGCCATGGTGCGAGCTCAACTGCTACTGAGGTTTCCGCCGGCAGCCGAGCAGATCGATGAATGGCGTGCCACCATCCAGAGCCTACTCGGTTTCGCTGAGGCTGGGGGCTCGCGATGAGCTGGCCCGCCACGACCTCCCCAAGTGACAGCCACCGCCCACACTACTGGCTGAACGGAGGTGGCTGTCCCCACGGTGCAATCTCCACCACGATAGCTGACACGGGCACAGCAGAATCATGACCCCGACGACGTCTCGATGGCCTCTTCTGACCCTCGAGCACGTCCAGGCCAACGCCAAGCCCCGGAGGATAGGCGGCAGGGAGAGGCGCGTGTCGTCATGGATCGGCACTCCGACGACCTCCGCCAGACCGACGGGTGCGGCGGCCTCAATGTCGACGAGCCTGCGCTCGCTGTTGGCGGGTGCCTGCCTTTCGAGGTCGGCTGCCCTACCTTTACACGGGAGCTGTGACAAGTCTGTTGGCCGTCCGTTCGCACGTTCAAGCCAGAGATACCTGAGAAGTATGACGAGCGGCTGAACCCGACAGAGTTCCTGAGCATCTACACCATCACTGTTCAGGCTTCCGGGGGAAGAGACCAGAAGGTGTTCGCCAACTACTTCCCTTTGGCCCTCAAGCCCAATGTGAGGTCTTGGCTGATCCACCTGTCGGAGGACTCCATTTCGTCATGGGCAGATCTGTGCCACGAGTTCATCGGTGCCTTCACCGGTGGCCACCAAAAGCCTGGCAGGCCCAGCGACCTGCAGCTTCTCCAGTAGAAGGAAGGAGAAACCCTCCATAGGTATTTACAGATATTCAGTAAAGTTCATAGGAATATTCCAAACATCCATCCGGCAGCCATTATAGCAACATTCCAGTCCAATGTGCGCAACCGTCGCATTCGTTCAAAGATGAATGTGCGGTTGCCCAAGACTGTGAAGGAGCTATACACACTGGTGGATAAGTGTGCTCGGATGGAGGAAGGAAGGAAGTTTCCCGGAGAGGAGGATTTTATCAATGTTGATTCAGGGGATGAGGATGAATCAACCAGTCAGAGAAAGGTCAAGAGGCGTAAAAAGAAGCCAAGGGATAAGGCAGTAATGACTGTGGAAGGATCGAGCACACCTAGTACCGGCAAGAATGCCAAGGTTGAGGCCCCCGGCAAGGAAGTTGCCGCGTGCGCTGTCTGCCAGGAAGCCGCTGCCATGGAAAAAGTTGGGAAAGGTGATGGGCCGTACTGCAAGGTCCACCAGACGAAGGGCCACGACCTTCAGGAGTGTTATCAGGTTGAGCAGCTCGTCAAGAGAAAAGGGCGGAATATGATAAGCGTGATAACAAGAAAGGTCAGAACGTTACTGGCAGTAAGGGCTGAGGCGGTGAAGCAAACCGCCCCAGCAAACCCTTTCGGAACCAAGGAAAACCTACCAGGGGCCAAGAGAAGAAAATCTGTGATGGTGTGAGTGATGAAGGGAATGAAGAGGAAACTAGTGAGAAGGAATTTCAGAAGGCCACCGACGCCCTATGCATTGATTGAGGTGCATCTTTGCACACCTCTCATCGCCAACTCAAGTGATGAGCACGAGAGGTCAATGTTGTGGAACTAGCGCTAGAGGCCTGGAAGCCGCTCAAGTGGTCTCGCATGCCCATCATCTTTGATGAGGAGAATCACCCTGGCCACACCACAACATTAAGGTGTTTGCCATTGTTGGTCCCCCCAACGATTCGCAGCCTCAAGGTCACAAAGATGTTGGTGGACGACGTGACCGGGTTGAATCTGATTTCCCCAGCAGTCATCAACAAGCTTCAGATAGGAGAAGAAGGGCTAGAAGTTACCGTCACATTTCAAGGAGCGGCAGGAGCCATCCCAAGGGGAAGATTACCTTGCCGGTTACGTTTGGGGGAGAGCTGAACTATCAGAGTGAGAAGATTGTGTTTGATGTGGTTGCTCTCACCCTGCCTTACAATGGGATTCTGGGGCGCCCGACCCTGGCTAAGTTCATGGCAGCATCTCACTATGCTTATAACAATTTAAAGATGCCTGGGCCACTTGGAGTCATCACTATCCCATCAGATCAGAAGGATGCAATTATCTGCGTGGACAAGATGTACCGGGATGCAGTCGCGGCAGAGGCTGCAGTAGCAATAGCTCCCACCAAGGAAAGCAAAGGAAAGAAGAAGCATTGCAGGGCCTCCGGCAAGGAGCATGGGAAGCGTGCCCCCTCTAAGTGCATGGCACCCGTTGACGACGTGCTGGAGTGTTCCAACAACAAGAGATCGAAGGTTGCTGCGCCCAAAGTGAAGAAGATCCCGGTACTTTCACTATCAGCGCCACCCTTGATGACAAATAGGAAAGCGCGCTCATTGCATTCCTACGGGCGAATGTTGGTGTGTTTGCATGGCAACCATCTGATATCTCCGGTGTCCCACACGCCCGAGCCGTCAAGCAGAAAGTCCAGAAGTAGGCCTTGGAGCGGCAGCAGTTCATTGCCGAGGAAATCAAGAAACTAGAGGCGGCTAGTTTGGTCAGAGGAGTACTGCACCCTACGTGGTTGGCAAACCCAGTGGTGGGCGAATGGGAAATGGAGGCTTTGCATCGGTTTCACGGATCTCCACAAGGCTTGACTGAAGGACCCATTTCCCTTGCCGCACATCGACCAGATCGTGGATTCCACTTCAGGTTGTGATTTGCTCTCCTTTCTGGATGCATACTCCGGATATCACCAAATCTTCATGTCCAAACAAGATGAGGAGAAGACATCGTTCATCACTCCATGTGGTACATACTACTTTGTCTGCATGCCTTTCAGATTAAAGAGTGTCGGGTCCACTTTTGCACGAGCAGTCTAGATTGGTTTTGAGCCACAGTTGCACAGAAATATAGAAGCCTATATGGATGGCATCGTGGTCAAAACCAAGGATAAGGCAACCGTTATCCAGGATTTGGAGGAGACATTTGTGTTGGAAATATGCCCTAGAGGCAGTAATAAATTAGTTATTATTATATTTCCTTGTTCATGATAATCGTTTATTATCCATGCTAGAATTGTATTGATAGGAAACTCAGATATATGTGTGGATACATAGACAACACCATGTCCCTAGTAAGCCTCTAGTTGACTAGCTCGTTGATCAATAGATGGTTACGGTTTCCTGACCATGGACATTGGATGTCGTTGATAACGTGATCACATCATTAGGAGAATGATGTGATGGATAAGGCCCAATCCTAAGCCTAACACAAAATCGTGTAGTTCGTATGCTAAAGCTTTTCTAATGTCAAGTATCATTTCCTTAGACCATGAGATTGTGCAACTCCCGGATACCGTAGGAATGCTTTGGGTGTACCAGACGTCACAACGTAACTGGGTGGCTATAAAGGTGCGCTGCGGGTATCTCCGAAAGTGTCTGTTGGGTTCGCACGAATCGAGACTGGGATTTGTCACTCCGTGTAACGAAGAGGTATCTCCGGGCCCACTTGGTAGGGCATCATCATAATGTGCACAATGTGACCAAGGAGTTGATCATGGGATGATGTGTTACGGAACGAGTAAAGAGACTTGCCGATAACGAGATTGAACAAGGTATGGGGATACCGACGATCGAAACTCGGGCAAGTATTGTACCGATCGACAAAGGGAATTGAATACGGGATTCATTGAATCCTCGACATCGTGGTTCATCCGATGAGATCATCATGGAACATGTGGGAGCCACCAAGGGTATCCAGATCCCGCTTTTGGTTATTTGCCGGAGAGTTGTCTCGGTCATGTCTGCATGGTTCCCGAACCCGTAGGGTCTACACACTTAAGGTTCGGTGATGCTAGGGTTGTAGAGATATTAGTATGTGGTAACCCGAGGGTTGTTCAGAGTCCCGGATGATATCCCGGACGTCACGAGGAGTTCCGGAATGGTCCGGAGGCAAAGATTTATATATAGGAAATCCAGTTTCGGCCACCGGGAAAGTTTCGGGGGTCATCGGTATTGTACCGGGACCACTGGAAGGGTCCCGGGGGTCCATCGGGTAGGGTCACCTATCCCGGAGGGCCCCATGGGCTAAAGTTGTAAGGGAACCAGCCCCTGGTAGGCTGGTGCACCCCCCTTGGGCCTCCCTTGCGCCTAGGGTTGGAAACCCTAAGGGGGTGGGGGCACCTCCACCTGGCTTGGAGACCAAGCCACCCCCTAGGCCGCGCCCCCCATTAGATGGGATCTCTAGGGGCCGGCGCCCCCAGGCCCCCTATGTATAGTGGAGGGGAGGGAGGGCAGCCGCACCTGAGTCCCTGGCACCTCCCTCCCTCCCGTGACACCTCTTCCTCCCCGCTTGCGCTTGGCGAAGCCCTGCCGGGATCCCGCTACTTCCACCACCACGCCGTCGTGCTGCTGGATCTCCATCAACCTCTCCTTCCCTTGATGGATCAAGAAGGAGGAGACGTCTCTCCCAACTGTATGTGTGTTGAACGCAGAGGTGCCGTCCGTTCGGCGCTAGGATCATCGGTGATTTGGATCACGACGAGTACGACTCCGTCAACCCCGTTCTCTTGAACGCTTCCGCTCGCGATCTACAAGGGTATGTAGATGCACTCCCCTCTCCCTTGTTGCTAGATGACTCCAGATATTGATCTTGGTGATGCGTAGAAAATTTTAAAATTCTGCTACGTTCCCCAACAGTGGTATAAGAGCTAGGTCTATGCGTAGTTTCTATGCACGAGTAGAACACAAGTTGTTGTGGGCGTCGATTTTGTCAATTTACTTGCCGTTACTAGTCTTATCTTGATTCGGCGGCATCGTGGGATGAAGCGGCCCGGACCGACCTTACACGTACTCTTACATGAGACAGGTTCCACCGATTGACATGCACTAGTTGCATAAGGTGGCTAGCGGGTGTCTGTCTCTCCCACTTTAGTCAGATCGGATTCGATGAAAAGGGTCCTTATGAAGGATAAATAGAAATTGGCATATCACGTTGTGGTTTTGGCGTAGGTAAGAAACGTTCTTGCTAAGAAACCTATAGCAGCCACGTAAAAATTTGCAACAACAATTAGAGGACGTCTAACTTGTTTTTGCAGCATATGCCGTGTGATGTGATATGGCCAAAAAGGATGTGATGAATGATATATGTGATATATGAGATTGATCATGTTCTTGTAATAGGAATCACTACTTGCATGTTGATGAGTATGACAACCGGCAGGAGCCATAGGAGTTGTCTTAATTTATTTATGCCCCGCGTGTCAACATAAACGTCATGTAATTACTTTACTTTATTGCTAAACCGTTAGCCATAGTAGTAGAAGTAATAGATGACGAGACAACTTCATGAAGACACGATGATGGAGATCATGATGACGGAGATCATGGTGTCATGCCGGTGACGATGATGATCATGGCGCCCCGAAGATGGAGATCAAAAGGAGCAAAATGATATTGGCCATATCATGTCACTATTTGATTGCATGTGATGTTTATCATGTTTTACATCTTATTTGCTTAGAACGACGGTAGCTTAAATAAGATGATCCCTCGCAATAATTTCAAGAAAGTGTTCCCCCTAACTGTGCACTGTTGTGAAGGTTCGTTGTTTTGAAGCACCACGTGATGATCGGGTGTGATAGATTCTAACGTTCGAATACAACGGGTGTAAGCCACATTTACACACGCAATACACTTAGGTTGACTTGACGAGCCTAGCATGTACATACATGGCCTCGGAACACGGAAGACCGAAAGGTCAAACATGAGTCGTATAGAAGATACGATCAATATGAAGCTGTTCACCGATGATGACTAGTCCGTCTCACATGATGATTGGACACGGCCTAGTTGACTCGGATCATGTATCACTTAGATGACTAGAGGGATGTCTATCTGAGTGGGAGTTCATTAAATAATCAGATGAACTTAATTATCATGAACATAGTCAAAAGGACTTTGCAGATTATGTCGTAGCTTATGCTTTAGTTCTACTATTTTAGATATGTTCCTAGAGAAAATTTAGTTGAAAGTTGATAGTAGCAATTATGCGGACTGGGTCCGTAAACTGAGGATTGTCCTCATTGCTGCGCAGAAGGATTATGTCCTTAATGCACCGCTCAGTGAGCTGAACCTCGAGCGTCGGTTGTGGATGTTGTGAACATCTGACATACACGTTTTGATGACTACATGATGGTTCAGTGCGTAATGCTAAATGGTTTAGAATTGAGGCACCAAAGACGTTTTTTTGAAACATCGCAGAACATATGAGATGTTCCAAGGACTGAAATTGGGATTTCAGGCTAGTGCCCACGTCAAGAGGTATGAGACCTCTGACAAGTTTCCTAAGCCTGCAAGCTAAGGAGAAAAGCTCAATGGTTGAACATGTGCTAAGACTGTATGAGTGCTACAATCGCTTGAATCGAGTGGGAGTTGATCTTCCAGATGAGATAGTGATGGTTCTCCAAAGTCACTGCCACCAAGCTACTAGAGCTTCGTGATGAACTATAACATATCAGGGATAGATATGATGATCCTTGAGCTATTCGCGACACCGCGAAAGTAGAAATCAAATAGGAGCATTAATTGTTGATGGTTAGTAAAACCACTAGTTTCAAGAAGGGCAAGGGCAAGAAAGGGATACTTCATGAAACCACAAATCAGTTGCTACTCTAGTGAAGAAACCCAAAGTTGAACCCAAGCCCGAGACTAAGTGCTTCCGTAATAAGGGGAGCGGTCACTGAAGCAGAACCACCCTAAATACTTGGTAGATGGGAAGGCTGGCAAGGTTGATAGAAGTATGTATTGGACATACATTATATTAAATGTGTACTTTACTAGTACTCCTAGTAGTAGCAGGGTATTAGATACCGGTTCGATTGCTAAGTGTTAGTAACTCAAAATAAAAGGCTACAGAATAAACGGAGACTAGCCAAAGGTGAGACGACGATATGTGTTGGAAGTGTTTCCAAGGTTGATGTGATCAAGCATCGCACGCTCCGTCTACCATCGGGATTGGTGTTAAACCTAAATAATTGTTATTTGGTGTTTGCGTTGAGCATAGACATGATTTGATTATGTTTATCGCAATACGGTTGTTCATTTAAGGAGAATAATGGTTACTCTGTTTATTTGAATAATACCTTCAATGGTCTTGCACCTAAAATGAATGGTTTATTGAATCCCGATCATAGTGATACACATGTTCATGCCAAAAGATATAAGATAGTAATGATAGTACCACATACTTGTGGCACTGCAATTTGAGTCATAATGGTCTAAAACGCATGAAGAAGTTCCATGTTGATGGATCTTTGGACTCACTTGATTTTGAATCACTTGAGACATGCGAACCATGCCTATTGGTATATATGCATGAAGAAACTCCATACAGATGGATCATTTCGGCTCACTTGATTTTGAATCACTTGAGACATGCAAATCATACCACATGGGCAAGAGGACTGAAAGGCCTCGTTTTCAGTAAGATGGAACAAGAAAGCAACTTGTTGGAAGTAATACATCTTGATGTGTGCAGTCCAATGAGTGCTGAGGCATGTGGTGGATATCGTTATGTTCTTACTTCACAGATGATTTGAGTAGATGCTAAGTATATTTACTTGATGAATCACGAGTCTGAATTATTCAAAGGTTAAAGTAATTTCAGGGTGAAGTTGAAAGATCGTCGTGACAAGAGGATAAAATATCTATGATATGATCATAGAGATCAATATCTGAATTACGAGTTTGGCACACAGTTAAGACATTGTGGAAATTGTTTCACAACTAATACCGCCTGGAACACCATAGTGTGATGGTATGTCCTAACATCATAACTGCACCCTATTGGATATGGTGCATACCATGATGTCTCTTATCGAATTACCACTATAGTTTATGGGTTAGGCATTAGAGACAACCACATTAACTTTAAATAGGGCACCACACAATTCTGTTTGAGTCAACACCGTATGAACTATGGTTCAAAGAAACCTAAGTTGTCGTAACTTAAAAGGTTTGGGGCTGCGACGCTGATGTGAAAAAGTTTTAGGCTGATAAGCTCGAACCCAAAGCGGATAAATGCATCTTCATAGGACACCCAAAATAGTTGGGTATACCTCCTGTCTCAGATCCGAAAGCAATAGGGATTGTTTCTAGAATCGGGTCCTTTCTCGAGGAAAAGTTTCTCTCGAAAGAATTGAGTGGGAGGATGGTGGAGACTTGATGAGGTTATTGAACCGTCACTTCAACTAGTGTGTAGCAGGGCATAGGGAGTTGTTCCTGTGGCACCTACACCAATTGAAGTGGAAGCTTATGATAGTGATCATGAAACTTTGGATCAAGTCACTACCAAACCTCAAAGGACGACAAGGATGCGTACTACTTCAGAGTGGTACATAATCCTGTCTTGGAAGCCATGTTTCTAGACAACAATGAACCTACGAGCTATGGAGAAGCAATGGTGGGCCCGGATTCTGAAATTGGCTCGAGGCCATAAAATCCGAGAGAGGATCCATGTGTGAAAACAAAGTGTAGACTTTGGAAGAATTACTTGATGGTCATAAGGCTGTTGGGTACATATGGATTTTAAAAGGAAGACGGACAATGATGGTAAGTATCGCCATTAAGAAAGCTCGACTTGTCGTTAAGATGTTTTCCGACAAGTTCAAGGAGTTGACTACGATGAGACTTTCTCACTCGTAGCGATGCTAAGAGTATGTTGAAATTATATTAGCAATTACTGCATTATTTATGAAATCTTGCAGATAGGACATCAAAACATCGTTTCCTCGACGATTTTCTTAAGGAAAGGTTGTATGTGATAAAACCAGAAGTTTTGACAATCCTGAAAGATGCTAACAAGTATGCAAAGCTCCAGCAACCCTTCTAAGGACTGGAGTAAGCATCTCGGAGTTGGAATGTACACTTTGATGAGATGATCAAAGATTTTGAGTTTATACAAAGTTTATGAGAAACTTGTATTTCCAAAGAAGTGAGTGGGAGCACAATAGAATTTCTGATGAGTATATGTTGTTGACTATTGTTGATCAGAAATGATGTAGAGTTTCTGGAAAGCATATAGGGTTATTTGAAAAGTGTTTTCCAATGGAAAACCTGGATTAAGCTACTTGAACATTGAGCATCAAGATCTATAAGGATAGATCAAAATCGCTTGATAGTACTTTCAAAACGAACACATACAATGACAAGATTTTGAAGGAGTTCAAAATAGATCGGCAAAGAAGGAGTTCTTGGCCGTGTTAGAAGGTATGAGTATTGAGTAAGACTCAAGATCTGACCACGGCAGAATAGAGAGAAAGGACGAAGGCCGTCCCCTATGCTTTGGACGTAGGCTCTAAAGTATGCTATGTTGTGTACTGCACCTGAAGTGTGCCAAGCCATGAGTCAGTCAAGGGGTACAAGTGTTATCTAGGAATGGATCATAGGACAACGGTCAAGGTTATCCTTAGTAACTAATGGACTAAGGAATTTTCTCGATTATGGAGGTGGTAAAAGAGTTCGTCGTAAAGGGTTACACCAAAGCAATCTTTGACACTAATCTGGATGATTCTGAGTAGTAAACCGGATTCGTATAGTAGAACAGTTATTAGGAATAGCTCCAAATAGAGCATGGTAGCTGCATCTACAAGATGACATAGAGATTTGTAAAGCACACACGGACCTGATAGGTTCAAACCCGTTGACTATAACATCTCTCGCAAGCATAACATGATCAAACCCAGAACTCATTGAGTGTTAATCACATGGTAATGTGAACTAGATTATTGACTCTGGTAAACTCTTTGGGTGTTAGTCACATGGGGATGTGACCTTGAGTGTTAATCACATAGCGATGTGAACTGGATTATTGACTCTAGTGCAAGTGGGAGACTGTTGGAAATATGCCCTAGAGGCAATAATAAATTAGTTATTATTATATTTCCTTGTTCATGATAATAGTTTATTATCCATGCTAGAATTGTATTGATAGGAAACTCAGATACATGTGTGGATACATAGACAACACCATGTCCCTAGTAAGCCTCTAGTTGACTAGCTCGTTGATCAATAGATGGTAACGGTTTCCTGACCATGGACATTGGATGTCGTTGATAACGGGATCACATCATTAGGAGAATGATGTGATGGACAAGACCCAATCCTAAGCCTAGCACAAGATCGTGTAGTTCGTATGCTAAAGCTTTTCTAATGTCAAGTATCATTTCCTTAGACCATGAGATTGTGCAACTCCCGGATACCGTAGGAATGCTTTGGGTGTACCAAACGTCACAACGTAACTGGGTGGCTATAAAGGTGCACTGCGGGTATCTCCGAAAGTGTTTGTTGGGTTGGCACGAATCGATACTGGGATTTGTCACTCCGTGTAACGGAGAGGTATCTCTGGGCCCACTCGGTAGGACATCATCATAATGTGCACAATGTGACCAAGGAGTTGATCACGGGATGATGTGTTATGGAACGAGTAAAGAGACTTGCCGATAACGAGATTGAACAAGGTATTGGGATACCGACGATCGAATCTCGGGCAAGTATCGTACCGATAGACAAAGGGAATTGAATACGGGATTCATTGAATACGGGATTCATTCAATCCTCGACATCATGGTTCATCTGATGAGATCATCGTGGAACATGTGGGAGCCAACATGGGTATCCAGATCCTGCTGTTGGTTATTTGCCGAAGAGTTGTCTCGGTCATGTCTGCATGGTTCCCGAACCCGTAGGGTCTACACACTTAAGGTTCAGTGACGCTAGGGTTGCAGAGATATTAGTATGCGGTAACCCAAAATTTGTTTGGAGTCCCGGATGAGATCTCGGATGTCACGAGGAGTTCCAGAATGGTCCGGAGATAAAGATTTATATATAGGAAGTCCAGTTTCGGCCATCGGGAAAGTTTTGGGGGTCATCGGTATTGTACCGGGACCACCGGAAGGGTCCCGAGGGTCCACCGGGTGGGGTCACCTATCCCGGAGGGCCCCATGGGCTGAAGTGGGAAATGAACCAGCTCCTGGTGGGCTGGTGCGCCCCCTTGTACCTCCCTTGCGCCTAGGGTTGGAAACCCTAAGGGGGTGGGGGCGCCTCCACCTGGCTTGGAGGCCAAGCCACCCCCTAGGCCGCCGCCCCCCATTAGATGGGATCTCCAGGGGCCGGCGCCCCCCAGGCTCCCTATATATAGTGGAGGGGAGGGAGGGCAGCCGCACCTGAGTCCCTGGCGCCTCCCTCCCTCCCGTGACACCTCTTCCTCCCTACTTGCGCTTGGCGAAGCCCTGCCGGGATCCCGCTACTTCCACAACCACGCCGTTGTGCTGCTGGATCTCCATCAACCTCTCCTTCCCTTGCTGGATCAAGAAGGAGGAGACGTCTCTCCCAACCGTATGTGTGTTGAACGCGGAGGTGCCGTCCGTTCGGTGCTAGGATCATCGGTGATTTGGATCACGACGAGTATGACTCCATCAACCCCGTTCTCTTGAACGCTTCCACTCGCGATCTACAAGGGTATGTAGATGCACTACCCTTTCCCTCGTTGCTTGATGGCTCCATAGATTGATCTTGGTGATGCATAGAAAATTTTAAAATTCTGCTACGTTCCCCAACAATTTGCTAATCTACACAAGATCAACTTGAAGTTTAATTCGGAGAAGTGTGTATTCTGTGTTCCCTCCGGCAAGCTACTTGGATTCTTCGTGTCCCATTGGGGAATTGAAGCCAACCCCGACAAGATCAAGGCTATTGAGAAGATCCAAGCACCAAGGACAGTTGAGGATGTAAGGCGCCTACCGGGATGTGTTGTTGTGCTAAGCAGATTCATTTCCATGTCTGCCGAGCATGCCCTGCCGTTTTTTCAAAATTTTGAAGAAAGCAGGGACCATGAAGTGGACCCCAAAAGCAGATGCAGCTCTGCAAGAATTGAAGGCCTACCTATCGTTTGTGCCTAATTTGGTTGCACCCAAACCCCAAGAGCCATTATTGCTTTACATGGCGGCACCCAACCAAGTGGTCAGTGCGGCCTTGGTAGCACAGCGAGAGGTGGAGGAGGCAGAAAGTGGCCTGATCATAGTGGAGTCAGAAAAGGATCAGAGCAGCAGTGAGCACGACAACGAGAGAAACCCCAAGGACGCAGCAAGGAAGAAAGTGGTGCAGCAGCCCGTATACTTCATCAACTCCTTGTTACAAGGGGCTAGATCGAGGTATTCTGGCGTGCAAAAGTTGATCTTTGGCCTCGTCATGGCCTCTTGGAAACGGCGCCACTACTTCCAAGCCCATGAGATTACGGTTGTCACTCATTTTCTGCTGCAAAGGATACTCCGAAACCCTAAGGCCACCGGTAGAATAGTGGAGTGGGGAAAAAGTTATCCAGCTTCGGTTTGAAGTTTGAGAGCATGTCAACTATTCAGAGCAGGGCACTGGTAGAGTTTATTGCAGAATGGACGCCAACCCCTGATGAGGAAAGTGGCGGAAACAACTCTCCCCGGCAAGGAATCACCCCAAGAATGGATTATGTATTTTGATGGTGCTTTTCCCCTATACGGTGCAGGGGCTGGCGTGCTTCTTGTTACCCCCTCCGGGGAGCACTTAAAGTACGTTGTCCAAATGCACTTTGCCAGGGAAGAAGCCACCAACAATATAGCTGAGTATGAAGGGCTCCTTGCCAGGCTCAGGATTGGAGCAGAATTGGGGATTAAGAAGTTGATCATTCGAGGAGATCCACAGCTTGTGGTGAGGCAAGTCAACAAGGATTATCAAAGTCCATTGATGGAAGCATACGTCGAGTAAGTGAGGAGATTGGATGAGCACTTTGATGGGTTGCAAACAGAGCACGTACCCCATGCGGAAAATAGCATAGCTGGTCACCTGTCAAAGTGTGATGCGCAGAAGCTTCCTATGGAACCAGGAACTTTTGTTCTCCATATCTCTCAGCCCTTCGTATCACCAGCCACAATGGCCTGGAAAAGGAGAAAGTTGGACTTCGGTAAGCCTCTCCCGGTCGAACGGTCTGCCCCCGGCAGAGACCCTGCCAGAAACAACTCCTCACAGCCTGCCGGACTGCCCCCTCCAGTCGGGCATATGGACCCCGTGAACGAGGCTGGTACTCCCGCAACAAAGGACGTGCTGCTAGTCCTCATTGCCGAGCCCCAGGCTCCAACTTGGGCAAGGCACATTGTCTGCTTCCTCCAAAACGGGAGAACTTCCCGGCGACCAAGATAAAGCTGAGAAAGTAGCGTGAAGGGCCAGTATGTATCAGTTTGTCGATGATACCGTGTACAGAAGAAGGCCCAACGATGTGGAATTGAAGTGTGTCTGCCGGGAGGATGGAAAGGAACTGCTGGCTGAGATTCGTAGAGGAATGTGTGGCTCACACATTGGATCAAGGGCATTAGTTGGGAAAGCATTCCGGCAATGATTCTATTGGCCCACAACCCTCCAAGATGCAGTTGAGCTCATCACGACATGTGAAGCCTCCCAGTTCCATTCCAAGAGAACACACCTGCCTGCCCAAGCCCTTCAGACAATCCCTCTATCATGGCCATTTTCGATATGAGGGCTCGATATCCTCGGCCCCTTCCCCCAAGCAATCATGGGCTGTGAATTCTTGTTCGTTGCCATCGACAAGTTTACAAAGTGGCCGGAAGTGAGTGCCGTGAGAAAGGTGACTGCTCAGTCAGCTATCAAGTTCTTTAAAGAATTGGTGTGTCATTTCGGAGTTCCGGCAAGGATCATCACTGACAACGGCACCCAGTTCACGAGCCACGCCTTCATGCAATACGTTCATGCCCTCGGATGCAAGATCTCATTCACTTCTGTGGCACACCCCCGAAGCAATGGACAAGCTGAGAGGGCGAACGCTGAAGTACTTCGTGGACTCAAGAGAGGGACTTTTGATACAATGGAGAAGCACGACAGGCGGTGGGTCGAGGAGCTGTCGGTAGTTCTCTGGTGCCTCAGAACAACACCTAACCAAGCTACCGGGCAGACTCCCTTCTCCCTGGTCTATGGGGCAGAAGCAGTTATCCCCACGGAACTCATTTATGGGTCCCCTCGAGTGCTTGCCTACGATGAAGTAGCGCAAGAACAGCACCGGCGTGACGACGCTGTGCTACTTGAGTAGAACCGTCTCCGGGCTGCTACGCGTGCTGCACGCTACCAACAAGCCCTGTGTCGCTATCACAGCCGTAGGGTTCATGCCCGGTGTTTTGAGGAAGGTGACCTTGTCCTTAGGCATGTTCAGTCCACCAAGGGTACAAACAAGCTATCACCAAAGTGGGAAGGCCCTTACCGGGTGGTATGAGTCACCAGACCTCACGCAGTCCGTCTAGAGACCGAGGATGGCACTCGGTTGCAAAACTAATGGGATATTGAGCTTCTCCGTAAGTACTACCCGTAAGGCGCGAGGCTGCCGGGCACTGCCCGACAGCCACCCTTTTGTACAGGCCTTGCCTCAGCTGCATGTAACCCCTTGTACAAAGCCGGGGCGATGACCTCGTGCAAGAGAAAATAACGAAGCGCTGTAGGGGGCCCAAACTAAGATTGCATGCATGCACGAGCACACCTAGATCACTACATAAGCATTTCATGAGCATTTGCATATGCATGTATATAGGATTGCATCCTGCATTGATTCTCACCTACATGGAGTTGTAGGTTCCTGCCGTGAACTTAACTTCGACAAAGGACAAGAAGATTGCACGGCACAGCAATCCCCGGCAAAGCCAAACAGATAAGTTTACCTCATTTCCATAGTCTTTTGTAAAGCTATAACTTTGGATAAGAAAACCTCGCCTCTCTTTTGAAATTTAGGTGCTCCCATGTATGACTCGAACGTTGCTTCAGTTAGGATGGTCGCAGTAGCCTTTGATGAAAAACATTTGGCAGGGGGCTGGCCCCTCTGTCTATTCCCCGGCAGACGTAGCTCTCTAGCAGACAAAGAGGGTGCCAACAGGATATCCTGCTGGGAAAAACTCATTTATTTACATTAAGGAGGCACTCCACCTCTGCATGGACATATACATGCACGGGTCCCCAGCAGGGTTCATCTTTTTCATTCATATGCTAACACAAGTACAAGCATTACAGAACACAAAGGTGGACTCAAGAGATTACATTATTTGAATTAAAATTTGGCGATTGCCTACAGGTTTAAGATTGAAAAAAGATAAGTGCCCCGTAATCCCCTCTTTTCGTTTTCCCTCGTTCAAGCGCTATGGCGGAAGGAGGAAAAGACGAGAAAAGGAGCACCCAAGCAGGAGCCCACCCTAGTCCCGTTAGGGACCGTCGGGTACGGCCTGACAAGACCAGGAGTGGCGACACTGCGAAGGAGGAGTGCTGGGAAGGGGCGACACCGTCTGGTCTCCACCTCCAGAGCCAGCAAGAAGCCCCGGCTTGAGCGGCGGTGGAGTCATCCACCAAAGCTCAGCCAGTAGACTGCTGGAGCCGAGGAGAAGGTGCCAAGAGAACATTCCTCCCCGGCTACCACCCGAATAGGCTGGTGATGACGGTGCCGGGGAGGGATGGGAAGAGCGGACAGACGAGGCGGCATGTCGATGGTCGGAGGTGAAGGCATCCGCGCCATCGTACTCGGACCTGACCCCCTGCCACCCGCCTTCTCCGTCTTCCCTCGCTTTCTCCTCACCACCACTGCTCCCGGAAAGCGCCATGGCTCCGGTCCGATGCCTCCAGCAGAGAGACAGCAAGCAGCCGGAACGGCCGGAGGGCCTAAGACATGCCGATCCCCTCCTTGCCGGGTGGGAAGGTGCGCCTCTCGTCGACAATAGACCGAAGACCTCCGGAAGGGGTGAGGCTAGGATTACCAATGATCTCCAACCCTGCCACCTGGCCGAGCCTCGAAGAGACCAAGAGATTCACCACGCCTAGGACCAGGCTCACTCCCCGAGCGTCATCACTGGCATGGAGCAACGATTTCCCCAAGCGGGAGCTCGGGGGCGAGCCCCGGGCTCTCCTCTTCAACATCACCGGCGGAAGCAGAGAACAAGAGAAGAAGGAGAATGCAAAGATGGATGACTTCGCCCTCCTCTGCCCCTCCTTTAATAGGTCAGGAAGGGAGGGGCAGCTGCTCCATCAACGCGTGACCACCGCCCCCCTCCGCCAATTCAAGGCGGGTGGACCCACCTCAAGATGCTCTCCCGCGCCACATGCCTCTATCACCAACCCCACACGATTCATGCAACATATGTGTCTAAGGATAAGGGCGTGCTGTGGGAAGAGTAATTTGGCGGTTTCTACCCCGTGCGTTAAAGTCATTCACGGGCCATCACTACCGCGGCCCCACCACTATTGGCTTTACACCATGCACGGGGAAATCGGAAACTGCCCCGAGATCAGACTAATGAGGCAGCAATGAAAACCTCAAGGGGCCAACCCCTTCGACGATTCTGCCGATGACGCTCAGCAGCGCGTTCGGGGCAGGCCCGGGGGCTTCTATCGGTGCAACAAACCCTGTATCTGTTGTCCAATTGTGCATAGGCACAAGACCAAGATTGAAGCACCAACTTAAGTCAGGGATTGAAGACCCAAGAGATTTGAAGAACCAACATGCAGCCCAGAGAGACCAAGATCAAACCAGAGGAGCAAGATATCGGCAAGAGAAGGGCCTCCCTTGCCGGGGGTCACCGGGGTTGAACCACCTCACCAACCACTCAAACACGACTCACGTCATCAATCAGTGCGGTGTCAAGCCGCAAGGTGATTAAATGGCAGCCATTCGCCGCATGGCGGCCATTTCCTACAGAAGAAACCGATAGATGACACCCGTCCTGCGATGTGTCAAGGGAACAGGCGCGGAGCTGGCAAGATAGCCCGGTAGGCCTTACCGGGTAACCAGTGATGTGACACTAAGCGGCGCATTTAATGCACCCTATGAGCCCGCAGAGTTAGGTGTGATAGCACAGTTTGCCATCATATCCGTGGATAATGACCACTTTGCCACTATGGTGGCCCCTTAATCCATAAAAGGAGGCCCATGGCACTCGTAGGAGGGTATGGAAAGTTGATGAACTCAGGCCACCATACGCGTGTAGTCGCTACGGCCCTGAGGAAAAACCCTGTCGGGCAAGTGTACTATGCAGCACCATGTTCATTCCATCATCAATCCACCAAAGTAGGAGTAGTGTCTTACGCCTCGCGGCGGCCCGAACCTGGGTAAATTCCTTGTGTGCTCTCTGTCGTGCTGCCGTGCGCTAATATGCTCTTTGTGCAACATGACGTTCCCCCGCCGAACCATCAAGGGACCGCCCAATCCCATAGGTGGCCGCGGATATCCCGCGACACCCAGGGATGATTTTGTTAGCTGGTTATATAACTTAAACATCCCTACTGATGAGAATTGGTTTTTGCTGGGGGATTTTAACTTCATCAGATCTTTGGATAATAGAAACCTCCCAGGTGGTGATGTTAATGATATTTTTCTCTTCAATGAAGTAAGTGGACACCTAGGTCTACTGGAGCTGCCATTGAAAGGTCGAAGTTTCACCTGGTCTAATATGCAGCAAAACCCATTAGTTGAGCAACTTGATTGGTTTTTTGCCACTGCTGATTGGATTTCTCATTATCCAAACACAGTGATACACCCCCTGGCCAGAATAGCCTCGGATCATGTGCCTTGCATGGTGACCATCGACACGACAATTCCTGCGGCAAAGGTTTTTAGGTTTGAAAACTTCTCGGTTGATATGCCTGGGTTTATGGATTGTGTAAAGAAATCTTGGGACTCACCGGTTTTTTCTGATCTATCTACTTCTGGTGTTCTCACTAGAAAGTTTAAGCGTTTGAGCTATGATTTGAAAGTCGGGAGCAAGAAATTATCCTACATCAAGAAGCTAATTGTGGACTGTTGCAAGGCGATCTTCCATTTTGATCAAATGGAAGAAGTCCGGCCTCTGACCAGACCTAAGTTTAATTTTTAGAAAATTGTCAAGTTTCACTATGAACATCTGTTAAAGATTCATTATATCTATTAGAAACAGAGGTGCACTATCCGGTATATTAAGGTTGGGGAGGAAAATTCAGAATTCTTTCATGCTATGGCTTCAGAGAGAATGAGGAAGAATTCCATTTCTAGTTTGAAAACCAATGATATGGTAGATCCAGTGACTGAACATGCTTAGATGGCAGGAATTTTTTGGGCCTCGTTTAAATCCAGGATGGGCCAGGCCCATGGGATAAATATGGGCTTTGATTTGAACCAGTTAATTCAGCCAATTCCTGGCCTGGAGGAGCTATCTTTGCCTTTTACTGATGAGGAAATTAATCAGGTCTTGAAGGAATTGCCGATTAATCCGGCCCCTGGCCTTGGTGGCTTTAATGGGATGTTTGTCAAGCGCTGTTGGCCCTTAATTTTGAATGATTTTTTGAGGCTTACTAAGGATTTTTATGAGGGGAAATTATCACTAGAAAACATTAATAGTTCTCTCATTACCCTCATCTCGAAGATCATTTCTCCTGAAGGGCCAGACGTTTTTAGGCCTATATCCCTCACCAACACTTGTTTAATTTTTTTAACTAAGTTGTTGGCCAACAGGTCGCAGAAGGTGATACGTAAGTGTATTCACAAAAATTAATATGGGTTTCTCAAAGGCAAATCAATTCAGGATTGTCTAGCATGAGATTTTGAGTACATCCATCAGTGTAAGCAATCCAAGCGACCAATTGTAATTCCCAAATTGGATTTTGCCAAGGCTTTTGATAATGTGGAGCATGAGGTCATTCTTAAGATGCTAAAACATAAAGGGTTTGATGATAAGTGGCTAATCTGGGTTAATCAAATCCTTTCAACAAGTTTTTCCTTTGTTTTGTTAAATGGTATTCCTGGGAAACAGTTTAAATGCAAGTGTGGAGTTAGACAGGGTAATCCTCTTTCACCTCTGTTGTTTGTTCTAGCAGCAGATCTCTTGCAGTCAGTGGTCAACCAAATGTTGGCTCATGGATCTCTATCTCTGCCTATTCCATCTCATGATATGGATTTTCCCTATCATTCAATATGCAGATGATACGATTATCTTTCTATCAGCTAAAGATGAGGAGCTTGTTACCCTTAAGAACATGTTGTATACCTTCCAGCAATCCACTAGTTTAAAAGTGAACTTTGCAAAATCCACAATGATTCCTTTGAACATGGAGGAAGGTGAAGCTACTAGACTGGCTGTTCTACTTGGATGTAGAATTGGCCAGCTTCCATTCACCTACATTGGCTTTCCTTTGGGAACTACTAGACCCAGGATAATTGATCTCATGCCACTAGTTGATAGTCTTGAGAGGAGACTAACTGCAAGTTTGAAAGTGCAACTATCCCTAGGTGGTTTTGGTAATTCCTAACAACATATAGTTCATTGAGCTAATGCTATTTCAAGACTAATATTTCAGGAAAGCTCAATGATTGGCATGGCATGGATGAGAAAAGTGGACCCCTCAAAATACTAAGGACAAAAGGATTGGCTCAAGTTCGAAAGTTCAAGACTCTACATTTTCTATTTTAGCGATCCAAGGTCACATTGAGTCTATAGGAAAAGCCAATACTATCAAGGAGGGACGAGGTGTTGCTTAATGAGGCTCTTGCTCAAGTGCTTAGTAATATGCTCCAAAGCCCTCAACTACTTTCTCACATCCACCGTTGGCGTTCTGGGAACGGGGGTCCCCAGACTTGCCTACCTGCGGCATGCGGCGTGGCTCAAGGAGGGGCCCAGCACGGCCCATCTTCACCAACACAAACTCAAGACCCTCGCGAGGGGCCAAGCCTCGCGGGGCGGATGAAAAGGAGCTTCCTCAGGCACGGCCTCATCAGGATGGCTCGCGAGGAGGCGGAGAGATCAAGGAGGGGTACCTCACGAGGTGCCCATGACGTAAGCCATGACGATCAAGGGCGACAGGCGGGCGCCAGCCCGCGCAGCGTCCTCCTTTCCTCTTTGGTGCAAAGGGGCAAGCGCAGGCGAGAGCATCAACCAAAGGACCCATTTCGGTGCAACGAGACCAAGACCAGTCCAACGGCAGGGAAGAAGTCACTATGGAGCCCAAGCAGGCGTCACCACTAGAGCCTTTCGCAGGCGAGGACCAACTTTAGTCAGGATAAGTGTACCACATGTTCCCATTCAAAATGGCCAATTGTTGGCGCCCTTCCCGCTCAATATTTGGGAGGAGGCCCAGGGCCCTTGCCTATAAATAGGACTAGCCACCCCCAGGGACAGGGGACGGAGGATCGGAGGGAGGATCGGAGGCACAGCCAGATCAACCATCGGATCAATCATAGAGAGAGAGAGAAGGGCGACTGAACTCCTCCTAGCAGTTCATCGCCCCAGCTAGGAACAGACCCTCGCGAGGCTGTTCTTCCTTGTATTGTTCATCATCATCAGCCCAAGAGGCTATCCACACACCACACACTAGAGTAGGGTGTTACACCACGACGGTGGCCCAAACCAGTATAAACTCTGTGTCTCTTGTGTTGTTCTTTTGATAGCTTAGTTCTTAGCATGGCGGTGGAGAGCAGGTAGGTAGGAAGCGAAATCTCCGCGCGCACCCCAGTTTTCGAACCTCAAGGGTCTGCCGGAACCCAAAATCCAACATTTGGCGTGCCAGGTAGGGGTGCGCCGGAATTCGTCTTCCACCACCCCGTTCTCCTCCGACCATCGCGTCCATGTCTGACGTTCGTCGGGCTCGCGCCGAGCGCTGCACCACCCTCGCTTCTCGCGTCGCCCAGACAGCTCCCGTCGGCGGGCATCCTCGCCGTTCCCCGTCACCCGCCGTCAATGCCGCCACCGGCCCGGCGGGGAACGAGCAGCAAGCATCGTCTCAGCATCCGTCCGTGCGGCAAGACGGCCGCACCGCTACTCCCTCACTCACCCCAGCTGGTTCTTCGTCTCGCACGCTCCGCGCGCCCATGGAGGCTCGAGCTGCGCTCATCGCGGCGAACGAGCTACTGCGCTACCGTCCCGTCGACGACGTCTACGAAGAATGGCTCGACCGCGTCGCCGAGCTTGTCCGCGCCGTAGGAGGCTCCCCTGCGTCGTCCTTTCCGCTGCACCGCACCCCGCCTTGCGCGGGCAGCGAAGCTCCGGGGGCGCCACAGCCGCCTCCTCCTCAAGAAGGCGCCCTGGCTCCAAGGCGCGTGGCCCTTGGGCGGAACCCGCTCCGTCAGGTGCCAGCGCGGCAAGAGCAGAGCTGCCAAGAAGTCCCACGCCCGCAAGAAGCTGCCCGGGCGCTCCCTGCTCCAGCGCGTTAAGACCCCGCGCTGCTACCAGCGGCAGCGCATGGGGACCTGCAAGGACAAGCTCTTCATCACCAAAGGCCTCCCGTGGCCACCGCAGGCTGTCGCGCCTTCACCATCGAGCTGCGCAGCGTCGCATGGCCCGGCAAGTTCAAGCCTGACCTGCCTCCACGCTACGACGACACGGCCGACCCTGCGGAGTTCCTCCAGCTCTATGAGCTGGGCATCAAAGCTGCCAACGGAGACGAGAAGGTCATGGCGAACTGGTTCCCCATGGCGCTAAAGGAAGGGGCCCGCACCTGGCTCCTGAACCTGGCTCCAGGCACGATCTCCTCCTGGGCCGAGATGCGCACCCGCTTCATCGCCAACTTCCAAGGAACTCGCGACCGGCCACCCGCCGTGAGCGACATGCGCCGCATCAAGCAACAACCCGGAGAGACCCTGCAGAAGTATATCCAGCTCTTCAACAACGCACGCCTCAAGATCCCCAAGGTGTCCGAGGAGGCCATCATCTCAGCCTTCTCCGACGGCGTGCGCGACGTCAAGATGAAGGAGGAGCTGGCGATGCATGAAGACCTGTGCACTTCCCTGGAGCGGTTCAACTTGGCGACCAAGTGCGCCAGGGCTGAGGAAGGGCGTCTGTCCCTCCTCGAGCTGCCTGCCGCAGACCCAGAAGAGAAGAAGTCCAAGGCCAAGGATGTGAAGCGCAAGGGGGCTGCCGTGCTCACGGCAGAACCAGACACCAAGCGGGGCAGAGATCAGCCAGAGTGTTCCAAGAGCAGACGGTACTGTGTGTACCACGACCTCCACACCCACAACACCAACGAATGTCAAGAGCTCCGAGCCGTGCGAGAAGGAAGGATCGTCCATCTTCCCGACCGCGGCGACCGGGGCTACGGCCGAGGAGGAGGAAGGAATGCAGGACGCTGGGAAGACCGCGGCCCACGTCAAGAGTGGCGCGACCGACCCCGCGAGGATCGCTGGCAAGACCAGCCTCACGAGGGAGACTGGAGGGATCAGCCTCGCGAGGATCGCCCGCAAGGTAACGCAGGCCTCCCCCCGCTGCCGCCGCATCCAAGGAGAAACGAGGACCGCCACCAGGACGAGGGGGCTAGGGGCTTCCAGGAACCGCGCACGATCGCCTGCATCCTGGGCGGAGCGCAAGCCCCAGCCTCTCAGCGCATCTTCAAGCAGTTCGCCCGCGAGGTGAACGCCGTCCTCCCCAAGCTAGAAGCCACGCGCCCTCTCATGTGGTCGGCGTGCGCCATCACGTTCAACTCAGCAGATCAGCTCAAGTGCGCGGTGTCGGATCACGGGTTCCGGCAGACCCTTAAGGTTCAAACTCTGGCGTGCGCGCGGGGATCGTGACCTCTACCTCTCCGTCTCGCAAGGAACTAACTACTGCAAGAACAACACAAAATACACAGGGTTTATACTAGTTCGGGCCACCATTGTGGTGTAATACCCTACTGTAGTTTGTGGTGGGTGGATTGCCTCTTGGGCTGATGAGGAAGAACAGTACAAGGAAGAACAGCCTCGCGAGGGCCTGTTCTTGGCTGGGGGGATGAACTGCTAGGGGTAGTTCGATCGCCCTTCTCTCTCTCTCTCTACTTGCTGCTCGATTCTAGATGCTGGATCCCCTATCTTTTCCGATGCCTCTACCCTAGGGGTGGCTAGTCCTATTTATAGGTAGAGGCCCTGGGCCTCTTCCCAAATATTTGAGCGGGAAGGGCGCCAACAAATGGCCAATTCGAAGGGGAACATCTGGTACACTTATCCTGACTAAAGTTGGTCTTCGCCTACCAAAGGCCCTGTGGTGACGCCGTCTTGGGCTCCATGGTGACCTCCTTCCCACCGTTGGACTGGTCTTGGTCTTGTTGCACCGAAATGGGTGCCTTTGCTTGATCCTCTCGCCTGCGCTTGCCCCCTTTGCACCAAAGAGGAAAGGGAGATACTGCGCGGGCTGGCGCCCGCCTGGCACCCTTGGTCGTCATGGCTTGCGTCATTGGCACCTCGTGAGGTACCCCGCCTTGATCTCTCCGCACCCTCGCGAGCCAGCCTGAGGAGGCCGTGTTTGAGGAAGCGCCATGTCGTCCGCCTCGCGAGGCTTGGCCCCTCGCGAGGGTCTTGAGTCTGGGGTTGATGAAGCTGGGCCGCGCTGGGCCCCCATTTGAGCAACGCCGCAGGCCGCAGGCAGGCAAGTCTGGGGACCCCCGTTCCCAGAACGCCGACAGTAGCCCCCGGGCCCAAGGCGCGCAAGGACTTGGCCGTGCCGAGAGGCGAAAGGGAAAGGGTGAAGCGCCGCGGGCCCTAATAGCCTACGGCCTTGGGCGCCGCGTGGCGGTTGATTGGACGTGGGTGTCTCCATTTCCCCATGACGCCTTGGTGACCGCACGGATTTGACAAGTCCCTGCATGCAAATCGTGTCATGATTACCTACGATCGTGGAGGCCGACGGTTGGCCTTCGTCGGCTATATGTACGGCACCGGGCGTGCCCTTCCAATCCATCTCTCCTTGCTTCCTCCTCTGCCTTAGTTCTTGCTCCGTCTTGGTGTGATGGCTTCAATTCGCCGGCTCTCTGCCGCAGAGAAGGGAAAGGCTCCCCGAGAGGGGACAGACCCTCTCCCACCGAAGAAGCGCCCTGCTCCCCACGGCCGCGATGAGGAGCGCCGTCAGGTGGCGCCGAGGCATTGGTACGAGCGGCCTCCGCCGGGGTTCCCGCTTCCGCTGCATGCCGTGGACCTTGAGGGGGACGGTGCTGGTCCCCGCGGCCAGCACAGTCGTCGGCGCAGACGGGTCACAAAGGTGTCGGTCGTCCCTCCTGGGGTCCATGCCGAAGGCTCCTTCCGCGAGCTTGTGCTCCACGCCGCCATGCCTCCTCGAACCTGGATTCGCCTTCCCTCCTTCTTCGCCTCCGTCTTCCGGCAGGGAAGACTCCTGGAGCTATGGCTGCAGCACGCCGACTGCAGCACTCCTGCGACCGAGGCAGAGGTCGCGATCACTGCCTCGGGCGGGGTCTTCATGACTCGCGACTAGGGCGAAATCGCTCGGGGTTGCAGAGCGAGAGGCGCCCTCACGATCCACCTGGAGTATGAAGGCGCCTCGGTGATGTTCTTCAAGATCTTCGATGCGATCGGGCATCGGCTGGAGTGCTGCCCCAGGGGAGGCAGCCAGGACCCTGCCGCGGCGAGGGCTGGGCTCGCAGGCCGCTCCTCGGCTAGCTCCACAAGCGACGGGGGCACCGGAGGATCCAGCGACTCCAGCGAAGTCTTCGCGAGTCCGGAGTCGAGCGAAGACAGCTACGAGCCTGCGAGCCAACGCCGCTCCTGGAGCAGGGCAGGCTCGCTTGGTCGCCGCCGACCCTGATCTGGATGGGGTTGGCGCCGGTGCTTGACGGCCCACTGTTGATGATGGCATCGTTTGCCAGGGCGCGTGTAGTTAGCACCCTTTAGGATCCATTCCCTGCGAGGAATCACATTGCGCCCCATAGGGGCTTGTAAGTTGGTTGTGATCCTTGTTATTAATATGTAACCCTTGTTATGGATCTGCGTGAATCGCAAATTCCGTCATAGTTTGGTTCTCCCTTTCACACCTCGCGAGGGCTCGGTGCTCTGCGTCGACGGGTCCCAGTCCCAAGGCGGCGTCAGCCGTCGCTGGTATGCCAGGTCGCGATGCCGTGGTCAAGGCCAGGAGGTGAGCGACCCGGGGTCCGGCAAGAGCCCCTGAGTCGCGATGCTTAGGAGGTCCCCCTTGGCGCCCAAGCAGTCGTCGCTCGGTGAGAAAGGGGATCAACTTTGCTAGTACGGAGTCGCTTTGGGTGAGGAGGTAGCGTTACGGTAGCCAATGTTTTGGATGATGACTTATCTTCGTGGATCGGGGATCATCCCAGCGCGTCGCCGGGTCCGGGGGGTAGCTTGAGCGGAGTCACCTGCCGTGGTCCTCGCGTGCCCCTTCTCCCTCGCCTTTGCTCCCCTTTCTGCTCTACGTCCTCGGGTCCCGGCCCTCGAGCTGGTCTCAGCCGTCACTGGTATGCCAGGTTGCGATGCTGTGGACAAGGCCAGAGGGTGAGGGCTGGAGAGCCAGTAGGAGCCCTGAGTCGCGATGCTCAGGCGCCCCCCCTTTAACGTGCAAGTGGTTCGCGCGGGCAAGGGTGAAGGGAATGCCGTGAGGGCCCTGGCTAGCGCAATTCCCTTTATGGACCCTGCAGATTCATCACAAAAAGGAGACGGGGCTATCGTGGCAGCCATCAGTTGGTCGTTAGTCGCTAAGGAGCTCGCTAGTTGGAGCGGGTGAGGTGTGCTTGGGCACCCGTGAGCCAGCGCGGGACTCACGAGGCCCTACCTCTTGGCGGGTTGCGCCTGGCACTGGGCCGTATCTTGAAATGTGTCCCTGCAAAGCTTGGTTAGATGCCGGCACTCTACGTCCTCGGGTCTCGGCCCTCGAGCTTGTCTCAGCCGTCGCTGGTATGCCGGGTCGCGATGCCGCGGACAAGACCAGAGGGTGAGGGCTGGAGAGCCAGTAAGAGCCATGAGTCGCGATGCTCAGGCGCCCCCCTTTAATGTGCAAGTGGTCGACATGGATAAGGAGAGGTGCAGTGGATGGCGTCGAGCAATGAAGCATGATAGGTGAATGCATAATTAGAAATAAACGCGAAGGGGATACACGCCGCTGGGCCTAGCCCGAGTGGCCTGGGGATGATGCAGCCCGTGGGGCGCCCCCAGCAAAGCAAGCTAACGACTAAAGAAATGAAAAGGGATACATGCCACAGGGACGGACCCACGCGGCCTGGGAGTGGCGCAACCCTGGGAGGGCGCTCCCAGCTGGGAATGAAACTTGAAGGATGTCACCTGAAGATGTCGTAGACGAGGTGGCGTTGGTGTAGCAGACTCGGTGGGCTGCGGAAGCCGATCCTCACGAGCCCCCAGGCCCTGGGGCCTCGGGAGGTTCCGGAGGCACTGGTGACTCCTCTTGAGTTGTCTCCATCTCCGCCAGAGCCGCAGAACGCCTGCCTTCTTGCGCCTCCAAGATGCTCCTCATGAGGTGCTAGTACGCCGCAGCCATGCTCGGCAGGCCGTAAGGCATGCGGACATAGCTATGGGGCGGTCCTCCGCAGCGCCCCACTCGGGAGGGCTAGAGGCGCTCCGTTGTGGCGATCTGAATGAGCCCTGGTACGTCGACGCAGACGCACAGCCCACCATCCTCGCCTGGATGGGGAGCCACAGTCGATAGGCGGTGGCAGCCTCCCATGACTCTTGATTCCTGTAGTTCTTGAACGGCTTTGTTGTCAGACTCTTGCTGGTTCGACCCTCCTTGTCTTGCTCCTTCTTAAGGGAAACGTGCTTCGAAACACGCCTCCACGTGGTGCCCTAACGCCTCCCTCGTGACCCTGGCTAGGTCGGTGGCCCTCTAGGGGAGAGCCCCCGAGCCTTGCCTGAGGAGGGCACCGGGCACGCTTTCCTATGCGATGGAAGGAAGGTCCCCCTGGGCAGGCACGGGCCCTGAAGTGTTGGGGAACGCAGTAATTTCAAAAAATTTCCTACGCACACGCAAGATCATGGTGATGCATAGCAACGAGAGGGGAGAGTGTTTGTCTACGTACCCTCGTAGACCGAAGCGGAAGCGTTGACACAACGTAGAGGAAGTAGTCGTACGTAGAGGAAGTAGTCGTACGTTCTCCTCGCGATCCAACCGATCACAGCACCGTTACTCCGGCACCTCCGAGTTCTTGGCACACGTTCAGCTCGATGACGATCCCCGGGCTCCAATCCAGCAAAGCGTCGGGGAAGAGTTCCGTCAGCACGACGGCGTTGTGACGATCTTGATGTGTTACCGGCGCAGGGCTTCGCCTAAGCACTGCAACGATATAATCGAGGTGGAATTTGGTGGAAGGGGGGCACCGCACACGGCTAAGGAACGATCCGTAGATCAACTTGTGTGTCTTTTTGGTGCCCCCTGCCCCCGTGTATAAAGGATCCAAGGGGGAGGGGCTGGCCGGCCAGGTTTGGTGCGCCAGGAGAGTCCTACTCCCTCTGGGAGTAGGATTCCCCCCCCCCCCCAATCCTAGTTGGACTAGGATTGCTCCAAGGGGGAGAGAGAGAGAGAGGGGGCGCCCCACTTCTCCTAGTCCTAATAGGACTAGGGAAGGGGGGAGGCGCGCAGCCCCTAGGGCTGCCCTCTCACCTTTCCTCCAAGGCCCATGTTGGCCCATTATGCTCCCGGGGGGTTCCGGTAACCCTCCCGGTATTCCGGTAAAATCCTGATTTCACCTGGAATGCATCCGATGTCCAAACATAGGCTTCCAATATATAATTCTTTATGTCTCGACCATTTCGAGACTCCTCGTCACGTCCGTGATCACATCCGGGACTCCGAACTCCTTCGGTACATCAAAATGCATAAACTCATAATAACTGTCATCGTAACGTTAAGCGTGCGGACCCTACGGTTCGAGAACAATGTAGACATGACCGAGACACGTTTCCGGTCAATAACCAATAGCGGGACCTGGATGCCCATATTGGCTCCTACATATTCTACGAAGATCTTTATCGGTCAGACCGCATAACAACATACGTTGTTCCCTTTGTCATCGGTATGTTACTTGCCCGAGATTCGATCGTCGGTATCCAATACCTAGTTCAATCTCGTTACCGGCAAGTCTCTTTTCTCGTTCCGTAATACATCATCTCGCAACTAACTCATTGGTTGCAATGCTTGCAAGGCTTTATGTGATGTGCATTACCGAGAAGGCCCTGAGATACCTCTCCGACAATCGGAGTGACAAATCCTAATCTCGAAGTATGCCAACTCAACATGTACCTTCGGAGACACTTGTAGAGCACCTTTATAATCACCCAGTTACGTTGTGACGTTTGGTAGCACACAAAGTGTTCCTACGGTAAATGGGAGTTGCATATTCTCATAGTTAAAGGAACATGTATAAGTCATGGATAAAAGCAATAGCAATATACTAAACGATCGGGTGCTATGCTAATGCAATGGGTCATGTCAATCAGATCATTCAACTAATGATGTGATCTCGTTAATCAAACAACAACTCTTTGTTCATGGATAGGAAACATAACCATCTTTGATCAATGAGCTAGTCAAGTAGAGGCATACTAGTGACACTCTGTTTGTCTATGTATTCACACATGTATTATGTTTCCAGTTAATACAATTCTAGCATGAATAATAAACATTTATCATGATATAAGGAAATAAATAATAACTTTATTATTGCCTCTAGGGCATATTTCCTTCAGTCTCCCACTTGCACTAGAGTCAATAATCTAGATTACAAAGTAATGATTCTAACACCCATGGAGTTTTGGTGCTGATCATGTTTTGCTCGTGGAAGAGGCTTAGTCAACGGGTCTGCAACATTCAGATCCGTATGTATCTTGCATATCTCTATGTCTCCCACCTGGACCAAATCCCGGATGGAGTTGAAGCGTCTCTTGATGTGTTTGGTTCTTTTGTGAAATCTGGATTCCTTTGCCAAGGCAATTGCACCAGTATTGTCACAAAAGATTTTCATTGGACCTGATACGCTAGGTACAACACCTAGATCGGATATGAACTCCTTCATCCAGACTCCTTCATTGGCTGCGTCTGAAGCGGCTATGTACTCAGCTTCACATGTAGATCCCGCCACGATGCTTTGTTTAGAACTGCACCAACTGACAGCTCCACCGTTTAATGTAAATACGTATCCGGTTTGCGATTTGGAATCGTCCGGATCAGTGTCAAAGCTTGCATCGACGTAACCGTTTACGACGAGCTCTTTGTCACCTCCAAAAATGAGAAACATATCCTTAGTCCTTCTCAAGTACTTAAGGATGTTCTTGACCGCTGTCCAGTGATCCACTCCTGGATTACTTTGGTACCTGCCTGCTAAACTTACAGCAAGGCACACATCAGGTCTGGTACACAGCATTGCATACATGATAGAGCCTATGGCTGAAGCATAGGGAACATTTTTCATCTTCTCTCTATCTTCTGCGGTGGTCGGGCATTGAGTCTTACTCAATTTCACACCTTGTGCCACAGGCAAGAACCCTTTCTTTGCCTGATCCATTCTGAACTTTTTCAAAACTTTGTCAAGGTATGTGCTTTGTGAAAGTCTTATTAAGCGTCTTGATCTATCTCTATAGATCTTAATGCCCAATATGTAAGCAGCTTCCCCGAGGTCTTTCATTGAAAAACTTTTATTCAAGTATCCCTTTATGCTATCCAGAAATTCTATATTATTTCCGATCAGTAATATGTCATCTACATATAATATCAGAAATGCTACAGAGCTCCCACTCACTTTCTTGTAAATACAGGCTTCTCCGAAAGTCTGTATAAAACCAAAAGCTTTGATCACACTATCAAAGCGTTTATTCCAACTCCGAGAGGCTTGCACCAGTCCATAAATGGATCGCTGGAGCTTGCACACTTTGTTAGCTCCCTTTGGATCGACAAAACCTTCTGGTTGCATCATATACAACTCTTCTTCCAGAAATCCATTCAGGAATGCAGTTTTGACATCCATTTGCCAAATTTCATAATCATAAAATGCGGCAACTGCTAACATGATTCGGACAGACTTAAGCATCGCTACGGGTGAGAAAGTCTCATCGTAGTCAATCCCTTGAACTTGTCGAAAACCTTTTGCAACAAGTCGAGCTTTATAGACAGTAACATTACCATCAGCGTCAGTCTTCTTTTTGAAAATCCATTTATTTTCTATTGCTTGCCGATCATCGGGCAAGTCAACCAAAGTCCACACTTTGTTATCATACATGGATCCCATCTCAGATTTCATGGCCTCAAGCCATTTTGCGGAATCTGGGCTCACCATCGCTTCTTCATAGTTCGTAGGTTCATCATGGTCTAGTAACATGACTTCCAAAATAGGATTACCGTACCACTCTGGTGCGGATCTTACTCTGGTTGATCTACGAAGTTCAGTAGAAACTTGATCTGAAGTTTCATGATCTTTATCATTAGCTTCCTCCCTATTTGATGTAGGTGTCACAGAAACAGATTTCTGTGATGTACTACTTCTCAATAAAGGAGCAGATACTGTTATCTCATCAAGTTCTACTTTCCTCCCACTCACTTCTTTCGAGAGAAACTCCTTCTCTAGAAAGTTTCCGACTTTGGCAACAAAAATTTTGCCTTCGGATCTGTGATAGAAGGTATACCCAATAGTCTCCTTTGGGTATCCTATGAAGACACATTTTTCCGATTTGGGTTCGAGTTTATCAGGTTGAAGCTTTTTCACATAAGCATCGCAGCCCCAAACTTTAAGAAACGACAACTTTGGTTTCTTGCCAAACCACAGTTCATAAGGCGTCGTCTCAACGGATTTTGATGGTGCCCTATTTAACGTGAATGCGGCCGTCTCTAGAGCATAACCCCAAAAAGATAGCGGTAAATCGGTAAGAGACATCATAGATCGCACCATATCCAGTAAAGTACGATTACGACGTTCGGACACACCATTACGTTGTGGTGTTCCGGGTGGCGTGAGTTGCGAAACTATTCCGCATTGTTTCGAATGTAGACCAAACTCGTAACTCAAATATTATCCTCCACGATCAGATCGTAGAAACTTTATTTTCTTGTTACGATGATTTTCCACTTCACTCTGAAATTCTTTGAACTTTTCAAATGTTTCAGACTTGTGTTTCATTAAGTAGATATACCCATATCTGCTTAAATCATCAGTGAAGGTGAGAAAATAACGATATCCGCCACGAGCCTCAATATTCATTGGACCACATACATCAGTATGTATGATTTCCAATAAATCTGTTGCTCTCTCCACAGTACCGGAGAACGGTGTTTTAGTCATCTTGCCCATAAGGCACGGCTCGCAAGTGCCAAGTGATTCATAATCAAGTGACTCCAAAAGTCCATCAGTATGGAGTTTCTTCATGCGCTTTACGCCGATATGACCTAAACGGCAGTGCCACAAATAAGTTGCACTATCATTATTAACTCTGCATCTTTTGGCTTCAACATTATGAATATGTGTGTTACTACTATCGAGATTAAGTAAGAACAAACCACTCTTTAATGGCGCATGACCATAAAAGATATTACTCATATAAATAGAACAACCATTATTCTCTGATTTAAATGAATAACCGTCTCGCATCAAACAAGATCCAGATATAATGTTCATGCTTAACGCTGGTACTAAATAACAATTATTTAGATCTAATATTAATCCCGAAGGTAGATGTAGAGGTAGCGTGCCGACCGTGATCACATCGACTTTGGAACCATTTCCCACGCGCATCGTCACCTCGTCCTTAGCCAATCTTCGCTTAATCCGTAGCCCCTGTTTTGAGTTGCAAATATTAGCAACAGAACCAGTATCAAATACCCAGGTGCTACTGCGAGAATTAGTAAGGTACACATCAATAACATGTATATCACATATACCTTTGTTAACCTTGCCATCCTTCTTATCCGCCAAATACTTGGGGCAGTTCCGCTTCCAGTGACCAGTCTGCTTGCAATAGAAGCACTCAGTTTCAGGCTTAGGTCCAGACTTGGGTTTCTTCTCTTGAGTAGCAACTTGCTTGCTGTTCTTTTTGAAGTTCCCCTTTTTCTTCCCTTTGCCCTTTTTCTTGAAACTAGTGGTTTTGTTAACCATCAACACTTGATGCTCCTTTTTGATTTCTACCTCCGTGGCTTTTAGCATCGCGAAGAGCTCGGGCATAGTTTTGGTCATCCCTTGCATATTATAGTTCATCACGAAGCTCTTGTAGCTTGGTGGCAGTGATTGGAGAATTCTGTCAATGACGCAATCATCCAGAAGATTAACTCCCAGTTGAATCAAGTGATTGTTATACCCAGACATTCTGAGTATATGCTCACTGACAGAACCATTCTCCTCCATTTTACAGCTATAGAACTTATTGGAGACTTCATATCTCTCAATCCGGGCATTTGCTTGAAATATTAACTTCAACTCCTGGAACATCTCATATGCTCCATGGTGTTCAAAACGTCGTTGAAGTCCCGGTTCTAAGCCGTAAAGCATGGCACACTGAACTATAGAGTAGTCATCAGCTTTGCTTTGCCAGACGTTCATAACATCTGGCGTAGCTCTTGCACCAGGCCTGGCACCTAGCGGTGCTTCCAGGACGTAATTCTTCTGTGCAGCAATGAGGATAATCCTCAAGTTACGGACCCAGTCCGTGTAATTGCTACCATCATCTTTCAACTTTGCTTTCTCAAGGAACGCATTAAAATTCAACGGAACAACAGCACGAGCCATCTATCTACACAACATAGACAAGCAAGATACTATCAGGTACTAAGTTCATGATAAATTAAAGTTCAATTAATCATATTACTTAAGAACTCCCACTTAGATAGACATCTCTCTAATCCTCTAAGTGATCACGTGATCCAAATCAACTAAACCATGTCCGATCATCACGTGAGATGGAGTAGTTTCAATGGTGAACATCATTATGTTGATCATATCTACTATATGATTCACGCTCGACCTTTCGGTCTCTGTGTTCCGAGGCCATATCTGTATATGCTAGGCTCGTCAAGTTAAACCTGAGTATTCCGCGTGTGCAACTGTTTTGCACCCGTTGTATTTGAACGTAGAGCCTATCACACCCGATCATCACGTGGTGTCTTAGCACGAAGAACTTTCGCAACGGTGCATACTCAGGGAGAACACTTCTTGATAATTTAGTGAGAGATCATCTTATAATGCTACCGTCAATCAAAGCAAGATAAGATGCATAAAAGGATAAACATCACATGCAATCAATATAAGTGATATGATATGGCCATCATCATCTTGTGCTTGTGATCTCCATCTCCGCAGCACCGTCATGATCACCATCGTCACCGGCGCGACACCTTGATCTCCATCATAGCATCGTTGTCGTCTCGCCAATCTTATGCTTCTACGACTATCACCACCGTTTAGCAATAAAGTAAAGCATTACAGGGCGATTGCATTGCATACAATAAAGCGACAACCATATGGCTCCTGCCAGTTGCCGATAACTCGGTTACAAAACATGATCATCTCATACAATAAAATTTAGCATCACGTCTTGACCATATCACATCACAACATGCCCTGCAAAAACAAGTTAGACGTTCTCTACTTTGTTGTTGCAAGTTTTACGTGGCTGCTACGGGCTTTAAGCAAGAACTCATCTTACCTACGCATCAAAACCACAACGATAGTTTGTCAAATAGACTCCGTTTTAACCTTCTCAAGGACCGGGCGTAGCCACACTCGGTTCAACTAAAGTTGGAGAGACAGTCTTCCGCAAGCCATCTCTGTGCAAAGCACGTCGAGGGAACCGGTCTCGCGTAAGCGTACGCGTAAGGTTGGTCCGGATCGTCTCATCCAACAATACCGCTGAACCAAAGTATGACATGCTGGTAGGCAGTATGACTTGTATCGTCCACAACTCACTTGTGTTCTACTCGTGCAAATAACATCAACCATAAAACCTAGGCTCGGATGCCACTGTTGGGGAACGCAGTAATTTCAAAAATTTTCCTACGCACACGCAAGATCATGGTGATGCATAGCAACGAGAGGGGAGAGTGTTTGTCTACGTACCCTCGTAGACCGAAGCGGAAGCGTTGACACAACGTAGAGGAAGTAGTCGTACGTAGAGGAAGTAGTCGTACGTTCTCCTCGCGATCCAACCGATCACAGCACCGTTACTCCGGCACCTCCGAGTTCTTGGCACACGTTCAGCTCGATGACGATCCCCGGGATCCGATCCAGCAAAGCGTCGGGGAAGAGTTCCGTCAGCACGACGGTGTGGTGACGATCTTGATGTGTTACCGGCGCAGGGCTTCGCCTAAGCACTGCAACGATATAATCGAGGTGGAATTTGGTGGAAGGGGGGCACCGCACACGGCTAAGGAACGATCCGTAGATCAACTTGTGTGTCTTTGGGGTGCCCCCTGCCCCCGTATATAAAGGATCCAAGGGGGAGGGGCTGGCCGGCCAGGTTTGGTGCGCCAGGAGAGTCCTACTCCCTCTGGGAGTAGGATTCCCCCCCCCCAATCCTAGTTGGACTAGGATTGCTCCAAGGGGGAGAGAGAGAGAGGGGGCGCCCCACTTCTCCTAGTCCTAATAGGACTAGGGAAGGGGGGAGGCGCGCAGCCCCTAGGGCTGCCCTCTCACCTTTCCTCCAAGGCCCATGTTGGCCCATTATGCTCCCGGGGGGTTCCGGTAACCCTCCCGGTATTCCGGTAAAATCCTGATTTCACCTGGAATGCATCCGATGTCCAAACATAGGCTTCCAATATATAATTCTTTATGTCTCGACCATTTCGAGACTCCTCGTCACGTCCGTGATCACATCCGGGACTCCGAACTCCTTCGGTACATCAAAATGCATAAACTCATAATAACTGTCATCGTAACGTTAAGCGTGCGGACCCTACGGTTCGAGAACAATGTAGACATGACCGAGACACGTTTCCGGTCAATAACCAATAGCGGGACCTGGATGCCCATATTGGCTCCTACATATTCTACGAAGATCTTTATCGGTCAGACCGCATAACAACATACGTTGTTCCCTTTGTCATCGGTATGTTACTTGCCCGAGATTCGATCGTCGGTATCCAATACCTAGTTCAATCTCATTACCGGCAAGTCTCTTTTCTCGTTCCGTAATACATCATCTCGCAACTAACTCATTGGTTGCAATGCTTGCAAGGCTTTATGTGATGTGCATTACCGAGAAGGCCCTGAGATACCTCTCCGACAATCGGAGTGACAAATCCTAATCTCGAAGTATGCCAACTCAACATGTACCTTCGGAGACACTTGTAGAGCACCTTTATAATCACCCAGTTACGTTGTGACGTTTGGTAGCACACAAAGTGTTCCTACGGTAAATGGGAGTTGCATATTCTCATAGTTAAAGGAACATGTATAAGTCATGGATAAAAGCAATAGCAATATACTAAACGATCGGGTGCTATGCTAATGCAATGGGTCATGTCAATCAGATCATTCAACTAATGATGTGATCTCGTTAATCAAACAACAACTCTTTGTTCATGGCTAGGAAACATAACCATCTTTGATCAATGAGCTAGTCAAGTAGAGGCATACTAGTGACACTCTGTTTGTCTATGTATTCACACATGTATTATGTTTCCAGTTAATACAATTCTAGCATGAATAATAAACATTTATCATGATATAAGGAAATAAATAATAACTTTATTATTGCCTCTAGGGCATATTTCCTTCATGAAGGGCCTGCCTCCCGAGGGGCCGAGCCTGACGACGTCTTCTTTTTCTTGGGGGTGGTCTCAGGAAGCCTCCTGCTTCCGCGATTTGGGTCTTCTAGTGACGCGGCCTGGAAAGCTCGCTCCAGGGAACACACTGCATCCTTCTCTTCACAGGGCACCGTGATGACGCCGCCACTCCCTGGCATCTTGAGGACGTTGTAGCCGTGCTGAGTCACGGCCATAAACTTGGCCAGCGCCGGGTACCCGAGGATGGCGTTGTACGGCAGGCGGATGTGAGCGACGTTGAAGTCGATAAGCTCGGTGCGGTAGTTGCTGCGGTTCCCGAAGGTGACTGGGAGGCGGACCTGCCCGATCGGGAGTGTAGAACCGTCGGTGACTCCAGAGAAAGGCTTGGTCGGCTGAAGCTGGTCATAGGGCACTTGGAGGTTGTTGAACGTTTCCACGGACAAGACATTGAGCCCTGCCCTCCGTCGATGAGGGTCCTGGTGACTAGAACATTGCTGATGACTGGGGAACAGAGCATCGGGAGCACTCCAGCCGTGGCCGCACACTTGAGCTGGTCTGCTGAGCTGAACGTGATGGCGCAGGCTGACCACCTGAGGGGACGCGTTGCTTCGAGCTTGGGGAGAACTGCGTTCACTTCGCGAGCAAACTGCTTGAAGATACGCTGAGAGGCTGGGGCTTGGGCTCCGCCCAGGATGCAGGCAATTGCGCGCGGCTCTTGGAAGCCCCCAGCCCCCTCATCTTGGTGACGGTCTTCATTCCTCCTTGGCTGAGGCGGCAGCGGCGGCAGGCCTGGGTTGCCATGAGGGCGATCCTCACGAGGCTGGTCCCTCCAGTCCCCCTCGTGAGGCGGGTCACGCCAGCGGTCCTCGCGAGGTTGGTCGCGCCAGCCTTTGCGTGGGCCGCGATCTTCCCAGCGTCCTGGGTTCCTTCCTCCTCCTCGGCCGTAGCCCCGATCAGCACGGTCAGGGCGTCGGTCGACTCTTCCTTCTCGCACGGCGCGGAGTTCTTGGCATTCGTTGGTGTTGTGGGTGTGGAGGTCGTGGTACACACAGTACCGGCTGCCCCTAGAGGATTCGGGCAGATCCTTGCCCCGCTTGGTGTCTGGCTCTGCCGCGAGCACGGCAGCCCCCTTGCGCTTCATGTCCTTGGCCTTGGGCTTCTTCTCTTCTGGGTCCGCGGCAGGCAGCTCGAGGAGGGAGAGGCGCCCCTCCTCAGCCCTGACGCACTTGGTCGCCAAGTTGAACAGATCCAGGGAGGTGCAGAGGTCTTCGTGCATCGCCAGCTCCTCCTTCATCTTGACGTCGCGCACGCCATCAGAGAAGGCTGAAATGATGGCTTCCTCGGACACCCTGGGGATCTTGAGGCGCGCACTGTTGAAGCACTGGATGTACTTTTGCAGGGTCTCCCCAGGTTGCTGCTTGATGCGGCGCATGTCTCTCACGGCGGGAGGCCGGTCGCAGGTACCTTGGAAGTTGGCGATGAAGCGGGTACGCATCTGGTCCCAGGAGGAGATCGTGCCTGGGGCCAGGTTCAGGAGCCAGGTGCGAGCACCTTCCTTCAGTGCCATGGGGAACCAGTTGGCCATGACCTTTTCGTCTCCGCTGGCGGCTTCGATTCCCAGCTCGTAGAGCTGAAGGAACTCTGTGGGGTCGGTCGTGCCATCGTAGCGAAGAGGCAGGTCCGGCTTGAACTTGCCGGGCCATGCGACGCTGTGCAGCTCGGCGGTGTAGACGCGGCAACCTGCGGTGACCGCGGGAGGTTTCGGTTGAGGGAGAGCTTGGCCTTGCAGGTCCCCTTGCGCTGCTGCGGGGAGCAGCGCGGGGTCTTGACGCGCCGGAGCTGGAGCGGGGTCTCGGCGAACCAGAGCAGGGAGCGCTCGGGAGGCCTCTTGCGGTCGCGGGACTTCTTGGCAGCTCCGTTCCTGCTGGGCCGACGCTTGACGGAGCGGGTTCCGCCCAGGGGCTGCGCGCCTTGGGGCCATGGCGTCTTCTTGGAGAGGGGGCGGCTGGAACGCCCCTGGAGCTTCGTTGCCCACGCGGGGCGGAGTGCGGCGTAGCGGTGCGGCCGGCGCGGGGGAGCCCCCTGCGGCACAGACGAGCTCGGCTACGCGATCGAGCCACTCCTCGTAGACGTCGCCGACGGGGCAGTAGCGCAGGAGCTTGTTCGCCGCGATGAGCGCAGCCCGAGCCTCCAAGGGCGCGCGGAGCACGCGGGATGAAGAGCCGGCCGGGGTGAGCGACGGAGTAGAGGTGCGGCCGTCTCGCCACACGAACGGGTGCTGAGAGGATGCCTGCTGCTCGTTCCCCGCCGGGCCGGTGGCGGCGTTGACGGCGGGCGACGGGGAACGACGAGGGCGCCCACCAACGGGGGCCGTCTGGACGACGCGGGAAGCGATGGCGGCCCGGCGCTCAGCGCGGGCCCGACGAGCGTCGGACATGGATACGACGGTCGGAGGAGAACGGAGTGGTGGAAAACAGATTCCGGTGCACCCCTACCTGGCGCACCAAATGTCGGGTCACGGGTTCGGCAGACCCTTAAGGTTCAAACTCTGGGGTGCGCGCGGGGATTGTGCCCTCTACCTCTCCGTCTCACAAGGAACTAACTACTGCAAGAACAACACAAAAGACACAGGGTTTATACTAGTTCGGGCCACCATTGTGGTGTAATACCCTACTCTAGTTTGTGGTGGGTGGATTGCCTCTTGGGCTGATGAGGAAGAACAGTACAAGGAAGAACAGCCTCGCGAGGGCCTGTTCTTGGCTGGGGGGATGAACTGCTAGGGGTAGTTCGATCGCCCTTCTCTCTCTCTCTCTCTCTCTACTTGCTGCTCGATTCTAGATGCTGGATCCCCTCTCTTTTCCGATGCCTCTACCCTGGGGGTGGCTAGTCCTATTTATAGGCAGAGGCCCTGGGCCTCTTCCCAAATATTTGAGCGGGAAGGGCGCCAACAATTGGCCAATTCGAAGGGGAACATCTGGTACACTTATCTTGACTAAAGTTGCTCTTCGCCTGCCAAAGGCCCTGTGGTGATGCCGTCTTAGGCTCCATGGTGACCTCCTTCCCACCGTTGGACTGGTCTTGGTCTAGTTGCACCGAAATGGGTGCCTTTGCTTGATCCTCTCGCCTGCGCTTGCTCCCTTTGCACCAAAAAGGAAAGGGAGACACTGCGCGGGCTGGCGCCCGCCTGGCACCCTTGGTCGTCATGGCTTGCGTCATTGGCACCTCGTGAGGTACCCCGCCTTGATCTCTCTGCCCCCTCGCGAGCCAGCCTGAGGAGGCCGTGTTTGAGAAAGCGCCATGTCGTTTGCCTCGCGAGGCTTGGCCCCTCGCGAGGGTCTTGAGTCTCGGGTTGATGAAGCTGGGCCTCGCTGTGCCCCCATTTGAGCCACGCAGCAGGCCGCAGGTAGGCAAGTCTAGGGACCCCCATTCCCAGAACGCCGACACACGGCCACAGCCGGAGTCCTTCCAATGCTTTGCTCCCCAATCATCAGCAACGTGGTAGTCACCAAGACCCTCATCGATGGCGGGGCAGGGCTCAACGTCCTATCCGTGGAAACGTTCAACCATCTCCAGGTGCCCTACAACCAGGTTCAGCCAACCAAGCCCTTCTCCGGAGTCACCGACAGCTCCACGGTCCCGATTGGGCAGGTCCGCCTCCCTGTCACCTTTGGGGGATGCGCCAACTACCGCAACGAGCTCATCAACTTTGACGTCGCTCACATTCGCCTGCCGTACAACGCCATCCTTGGATACCCTGCGCTGGCCAAGTTCATGGCCGTAACTCACCATGGCTACAATGTCCTCAAGATGCCAGGAAGTGGTGGAGTCATCACGGTGCCTTGTGGAGAGAAGGACGCAATTCGTTCCCTGGAACGAGCCTTTCAAGCTGCATCACTGGAAGACCCAGATCGCGGAAGCAGGAGGCTACCCGAGATCACCCCCAAGAAGAAGAAGACATCGTCCAGTCCGACCCCTCAGGAGGCAGGCCCCTCAGGGCCCGCGCCTGCCCAGGGGGATCCTCCTTCCATCGCATAGGAAAGCGCGCCCGGCGCCCTCCTCACGCAGGTCTCGGGGGCTCTTCCCTGGAGGGCCACCGATCTGGCTAAGGTCACGAGGGAGGCGCTTGGGCACCATGCGGAGGCGTGTTTCAAAGCATGTTTCCCTCAAGGAGGAGTAAGGCAAGGAGGGCCAGGCCCTCAGGAGTTCGTCAGCAAGGCCATTCAGGAACTACAGGAGTCAAGAGTCATGAGAGGCGGCCGCCGCCTACCAGCTGTGGCTCCCCATCCAGGCGAGGATGGTGGGCTGCACGTCTGCATCGACATACCAGGGCTCAATCGAGTCGCCTCTCAGGAGCGCCTCTGGCCCTCGCGAGTGGAGCGCTGCGAAGGTCCACCCCACAGCTACGTTCGCATGCCTTACGGCTTGCCGAACGCGGCTGCCACATACCAGCTCCTCATGAGGGGCATCATGGAGGCTCAAGAGGTCAGGCGTTCCGCAGCCCTGGCGGAGATGGAGATGGTCCGCGAGGAGCCACCAACGCCTCCGGAGACTCCCGAGGCCCCTGGGCCTGGGGGCTCGTGAGGATCGGCTTCCGCAGCCCATCGAGTCTGCTGCACAAACACTCCATCGTCTTCAGCATCATCAGGTGACATCTTTCAAGTTTCATTTCCAGCTGGGAGCGCCCCACCCAGGGCTGCATTATTCCCAGGCCGCGTGGGTCCGTCCCTGCGGCATGTATCCCTTTTATTTTTATGTCATTAGTTTACTTGGTTGGGGGCACCCCTCGGGCTGCATCATCCCCAAGTCGCTCGGGCCAGCCCCAGTGACGTCCGCCTTACCAGCATCTATTTGAATGAATCCACTCCTTCGCGACTAATGTGTTTGATCTAGTTGCCCGCTCAACTGACGCCAACTGACGGAGCTGCTCCCAAAACGGCACGGCGCTTGTGCATGGGTCCGTCCCTGCAACGCCGACAAACCTGAATAGCTGAGCTCTGGCCGCGGCAGCCCCGCATAAGCGCCACCTCGTCAAGCCTTCAGTGCCTCATCACCCCTCGGAAGCAACCAACTGCTGACTGTCAATTTCCATGGCAACCCCTTGCTTTTCTATGATGAATCTACAGGATCACTCAAAGGAGCTGCGTCAGGCGAGGCCCTTGCAGCATCTCCTTCACCCTCGTCTGCGCGAACCGCTTGCACGTTAAAGGGGGGGTTTGCCTGAGCATCGCGACTCAGGGCTCCTACTGGCTCTCCAGCCCTCACCCTCTGGCCTTGTCCACGGCATCGCGACCTGGCATACCAGCGACGGCTGATACCAGCTCGAGGGCCGGGACCCAAGGACGTAGAGCAGAAAGGGGAGCAAGGGCGAGAGGGGAGGGACACGCGAGGACCTCGCCAAGCAACCCCACGCCTGCCGATGCATGGACCTGGCGACATACCAGGAGCAGCCCCTTACTCTCGAGATAAGTCGCCTCCCAGAAGCACCAGCTACCATGGCACCAACACCGCACCTAATGCTATCCCGTGTTAGCGACGCCGCTCTCCTTTCTCACCGAACGACGGCTGCTTGAGCGCCAAAGAGGACCTCCTGAGCATCGCGACTCAGGGGCTCATACCGGACCCTGGGTCGCTCACCTCCTGGCCTTGACCACGGCATCGCGACCTGGCATACTAGCGACGGCTGACGCCGCCTTGGGACTGGGACCTGTCGGCGCAGAGCACTAAGCCCTCGCGAGGTTCGAAAGGAAGGACTGAGCTAAGACGGAATGAGGTACTCGCGCAATTCTATGACAAGGATTATATTGACAAACAGGATCACAGACACCTTACAAGCCCCCACGGGGCGCGTCTTTGGTTCCTCGCAGGGAAGGGATCCTAAAAGGATGCTAACTACACGCGCCCCAGCAGAAGACGCCATCATCAACAGTGGGCCGGCAAGCACCGGTGCCAACCCCATCCAGATCAGAGTCGGCGACGGCCGAACGAGCCCGCCCTGCTCCAGGAGCGGCGCCGGCTCGGGGGCTCGTAGCTGTCGTCGCTCGTTTCCGGAGTCACGAAGAGCTCGCCGGAGTCGCTGGCTCCTTAGACGCCCGCGCCACCTGAGGAGCCGCCAAGGGAGCGGTCTACGAGCCTCGCCCTTGCTGTAGCAGGGTCCCGACCACCCCTCTCGGAGCAGCACTCCAGCCGGCGCCCGTTCACGTCGAAGACCTTGAAGAACATCACCGAGGCGCCATCGTACTCCAAGTGAATCGCCAGGGCGCCTCTTGTCCTGCAGACCCGGGCGATTTCACCCCAGCCTCGAGTCATGAAGACCTCGCCCGGGGCCATGACCGCGACCTCTGCCTCGGTCGCGAGGGCGCTGCAGCCGGCGTGCTGCAGCCAAAGCTCTAGGAGCTCTCCCCACGAAATGACGGAGGTGAAGAAGGGAGGAAGGCGAATCCAAGACTGAGGCGGCATGGCGGCGTGGAGCACGAACTCTCGGGAGGAGCCCTCGGTGTGGCCTACAGGGGGGACAACCCACACCTTTGTGACCTGTCGGTGCCAACGACGGCGCCGACCGCGGCGATCGGCATCCACTTCTTCAGCACCCTCGATGTGGGCATACAAGGGGGGCGGGAACCCCGGCGGCGGCCGCTCGCACCAGGGCCTCGACACCGCCTGATGAGCCACCTCGTCCCGGTGGAGGGTGAGCCGTTTCTTCGGCGGGAGCGGGTCTGGTTCCTCTCGGGGAGCCTTTCCCTTCTCTGCCTCCGAGAACCGACGGATCGGAGCCATCACAGCAAGACGGAGCAAGGACCGGGAAGGAGGAGAACCAAGAAGAGATGGACTAGAAGGATGCGCGCCGTTCCATACTTATAGCCGGCGAAGGCCAACCGTCGGCCTCCACGATCACATGTAATCATAACCCGTTTTGCATGCAGGGACTTGTCTAATCCACGCAATTGCCGAGGCGTCGTGGGGAAGTGGAGACGCCCACATCCAATCAACCGCCACGCGGCGCCCGAGACCGCGGGCTGTTGGGCCCCGTAGCGCTTCGCCCTTGCCCTTTCGCCTCTCTGCGCAGCCAAGTCCGGGCGCGCCTTGGGCCCGGGGGCTACTATCAGCGTTCTGGGAACGGGGGTCCCCAGACTTGACTGCCTGCGGCCTGCGGCGTGGCTCAAGGAGAGGCCCAGCACGACCCATCTTCACCAACACAAACTCAAGACCCTCGCGAGGGGCCAAGCCTCGCGGGGCGGACGACAAGGAGCTTCCTCAGGCACGGCCTCATCAGGCTGGCTCGCGAGGAGGCGGAGAGATCAAGGCGGGGTACCTCATGAGGTTCCCATGACGTAAGCCATGACGACCAAGGGCGACAGGCGGCGCCAGCCCGCGCAGCGTCCTCCTTTCCTCTTAGGTGCAAAGGGGGCAAGCGCAGGCGAGAGCATCAACCAAAGGCACCCATTTCGGTGCAACGAGACCAAGACCAGTCCAACGGTGGGGAAGAAGTCACTATGGAGCCCAAGCAGGCGTCACCACCAGAGCCTTTCGCAGGCGAGGACCAACTTTAGTCAGGATAAGTGTACCACATGTTCCCCTTCAAAATGGCCAACTGTTGGGGCCCTTCCCGCTCAATATTTGGGAGGAGGCCCAGGGCCCTTGCCTATAAATAGGACTAGCCACCCCCAGGGACAGGGGACGGAGGATCGGAGGGAGGATCGGAGGCACAGCCAGATCAACCATCGGATCAATCATAGAGAGAGAGAGAGAAGGGCGACTGAACTCCTCCTAGCAGTTCATCGCCCCAGCCAGGAACAGACCCTCGCGAGGTTGTTCTTCCTCGTATTGTTCGTCATCATCAGCCCAAGAGGCAATCCACACACCACACACTGGAGTAGGGTGTTACACCACGACGGTGGCCCGAACCAGTATAAACTCTGTGTCTCTTGTGTTGTTCTTTTGATAGCTTAGTTCTTAGCGTGGCGGTGGAGAGCAGGTAGGTAGGAAGCGAAATCTCTGCGCGCACCCCAGTGTTCGAACCTCAAGGGTCTGCCAGAACCCGAAATCCGACATCCACATATGACCTAAACCAAAAGTCAAACTCGGCCCCATCAATTCTTTCTATCCGGCGCCACCGAGTTCAGATGTCATAGTCACTGCCACAAACCCTAGGCAAATCGGTCTCACCGATAGGGATATCGGTCTCACCGAGATGGGGTTGTAATCTCTGTGTTTCCCTTCGTAACATTTCGGTCCCACCGAGATGAGCGATCGGTCCCACCGAGATTGTAATGTAAACTCTCTGTTTCCCTTTTGTAACATTTCGGTCTCACCGAAATGAGCGAATTGGTCCCACCGAGTTTACCTGACCAACTCTCTGGTTAGCTTATTACCAAAATCGGTCCCACCGAGTTTGTGTAATCGGTCTCACCGAGATTACGTTATGCCCTAACCCTAACCATATCGGTCCTACCGAGTTGCATGTCGGTCCCACCGAAAATCCTAACGGTCACTATATTTTTTTTGACCTTGAACGGTCACTATATTTGCTGAATCGGTCCGTCCGAGTTTACCAATTCGGTCCCACTGAGTTTGGCAAGTTATGTGTAACAGTTAGATTTTGTGTGGAGGCTATAAATACCCCTCCACCTCCTCTTCATTCGTGGAGAGATCCATCAGAACGAACCTACACTTCCAACCTACATTTTATGAGAGAGAACCACCTACACTTGTGTTGAGACCAAGATATTCCATTCCTACCATATGAATCTTGATCTCTAGCCTTCCCCAAGTTGCTTTCTACTCAAATCTTCTTTCCACCAAATCCAAATCCTGTGAGAGAGAGTTGAGTGTTGGGGAGACTATCATTTGAAGCACAAGAGCAAGGAGTTCATCATCAACACACCATTTGTTACTTCTTGGAGAGTGGTGTCTCCTAGATTGGCTAGGTGTCACTTGGGAGCCTCCAACAAGATTGTGGAGTTGAACCAAGGAGTTTGTAAGGGCAAGGAGATCGCCTACTTTGTGAAGATCTACCGCTAGTGAGGCAAGTCCTTCATGGGAGACGGCCATGGTGGGATAGACAAGGTTGCTTCTTCGTGGACCCTTCGTGGGTGGAGCCCTCCGTGGACTCGCGCAATCATTACCATTCGTGGGTTGAAGAATCCATCAAAGTGGATGTACGATAGCACCACCTATCGGAACCACGAAAAAAACATCCGTGTCTCCAATTGCGTTGGAATCCTCCAAACCCTTCCCTTTACATTCTTGCAAGTTGCATGCTTTACTTTCCGCAGCTCATATACTCTTTGCATGCTTGCTTGAATTGTGTTAAGATTGCTTGACTTGTTCTAAGTTGCTAAAATCTGCCAAGAACTAAAATTGGGAAAAGGCTAGATTTTTATTTGGTCAAGTAGTCTAATCACCCCCCTCTAGACATACTTTCGATCCTACAAGTGGTATCAGAGATTTGGTCTCCATTTGCTTTGATTTCCATAGCTTTTGGTGGTCATAGCCTTGGTTTCACAACCTAGGAGAGTATGGTGTCTAGCGAGGGAAATTACCACCGTAGAGGTCCTTACTTTGATGGCACTAATTTCTAGTTGGAAGCATAAGATGAAAATGCATATTCTTGGACATAACCCCACCGTTTGGGCTATTATGTGTATTGGATTGCAAGGTGAATTCTTTGATGGGAGAGAACCGAACCGTGAAGCTACCGCGGAAGAGTTGAAGATGCTACAATACAATGCTCAAGCTTGTGATATCCTCTTCAAAGGATTGTGCCCCGAAGGATTCAACAAAATCAGCCGGCTTGAGAATGCAAAGGAAATTTGGGATACTTTGATTGATATGCACGAAGGTACCGACTCCGTCAAGGAATCCAAGTTGGACGTGCTTCAAAGTCAACTTGACAAGTTCAAAATGAAGGATGGTGAAGGTGTCGCTGAAATGTACTCTAGGCTTGCTCTTATCACAAATGAGATTGCCGGCTTAGGAAGTGAAAAGATGACCGACAAATTCATCATCAAGAAGATCCTAAGAGCCTTGGATGGAAAATATGATACCGTATCCTCATTGATCCAAATGATGCCAAATTACAAAGATCTGAAGCCAATGGAAGTCATTGGAAGAATTGTTGCTCATGAGATGTCACTCAAGGATAAGGAGGAGCTCCATAACAAGTCAAGTGGTGCTTACAAAGCCTCATGTGAAGCTCCCACATCATCAAGTAAGAAACCAACCTTCAATGAAGAATTGAGCCTAATGGTGAAGAACTTCAACAAGTTATACAAGAGTAGAAGCAAAGAGAGAAGTTCCAAGTCAAGGCCCTACAATGACAAAAGATCTTCTAGTCGAGAGCGTAATTGCTACAATTGTGGAAGACCCGGACACTACTCCAACGAGTGTACAACCCCTACAAAAGAAGAGAAGATTCTCCCAAAAGAAGAAGTAGTAGAGAAGAATCACCATCAAGGGAGAGAAGGAGTAGGGATGATCGTTATGAACGAAGAACCTCTCGGAGAAGCAAGGATTCGGAAAGGAAGGACAAGTCATCAAGGAGCTACACAAAACGAAGACATCAAGCTCATGTTGGTGAATGGGTATCCGGCTCCGACTCCGGCAATCACTCCGAGAGAAGCTATCACTCTGACTCCAAATATACTCAAGATGAAGGTGTTGCCAGTCTAGCACTTGTGTCAACCAACTCCTACGCCATATTTGATTCACCAAATGAAGGAATTGGAAGATGCTTCATGGCCAAAGGTCCAAAGGTATCACACCCCGAGTATGCTGATTTCAATAGTGATGAAGATGACTTGTTAGGTGATGATGATTTACTTGTTGACAACTCTAGTGATGAATACTATGATGAAATGTCAATTAATCATGCTAATCAAGATGAAACGGATGACAATGATAAGGAGAAGACTGAGACTCTAACTAAATAACTAAACACTCTTAAGTTAGCTCATGAAACTATCTTAGGAGATCATCGAGAACTTTTAAGGACTCATGAGAAATTACGTTTGAGAAGCTCAATCTTGAGCAAGAGCATGAGTTCTTAAAGGCAATCAATGATGATCTTCACAAGAAAAGTTCTTCTTACATTGCCAAGCGTTTACTCTTATCCACTTACATGCCTCAAGTCAAGCCTAGTAACAAGAACAAGAAGGATTCTTCCTCTAGTAGTAACAATAATCATGCTAAATCCAATATTGTTGCTTCTAGTAGTTCTCTTGATTCCACTAATGATTCTCTTAGCCAAGTTACACTTGAGCAAGAAAATAGCTTATTGAAGGGAATTATAGAGAAAGGTGTTTACAAGAGCCTTGCCGGGAGTAAGCAATTCGAGGAAATTGTACACAAGCAAGGAAGGCACCGGAAGAACCAAGGTATTGGTTTTGAACGAAAGTTCAATGCCAATGGAGTTGAGTGGGAAGAAGATCAATACCCCAAGACGAAGTTTGTTCCTCAACAAGAGAAGTATGATCCTACTTCTTTCAAAGGGACACAAGCTCAAGATGATCTTCCATCACAAGACCACAAGGAAAAAGGCAAGGACAAGCTTCAAGAGGAAATTGATGCATTTTAAGAAGCTCATAAGGCCTTGGTCAAGAGGGTTCCCAAGACTAGATCAAGTTCCACTTCATCAAGTACAACTACAACTCCGAGGATTCCCATCAAGATGGTGTGGATCCCGAAGAAGAAGAACTAGATAGTTCTTGAGGGTGACTCCGCCAACATACTTCACTCTTATCATTTTGGCAAGAACAAGTGCAATCAACTTCCACATCTTGCACTAGTTCAAGGAGTCACAAACCCTCTTGTTGGTAAGACAAGGGACAAGGTAACCTAATGCTTTCATAGACATCATCTTGTGTGTGCATCACTCTATGTCTATGGATATCCTTGTTTGTTCCTTGTAGGACTAACCCGTGTAGGTATTGAAAGTGCAACTCACTCCAAAGGATAGCTCCGAATGATCTACATCAACTTAGAGCATCCACATCTTCAACACCTACATGAAGTCATCATCGACAAAACCCAAGGTTAGCTCATCCCTCTTAGGGGGGATCTCACATCTAGGGGGAGCTTTACTCTAAGAATTGAGCTAAAGCAACTCTAATGATGTGAACACAACAATGCTTTATGTAAAAGTGGTAACCCCACTTGTGCTTAAACGATGAGTATGACCTATAATCAAATGTTCTCATTTGACTCCTAAGTCAATATACTCATATATAGATGACCTAGTCATCGCCAATTGCTCGATAGATGCTAGAATTGGTTGTGCATGCTTTGCCACATATGTCATTTGCCATTTTATTGTGTGAGCATGTTGGCTGCATAATTTACTCATTCGAGGACATCCACTTGTTGTTTTGATTGATTGGTTTCTTTTTCTCTTGCCAAGTGGATGGACAAGAATGCCTAAGAACCTTCTCTAGCTATCTATGCTCTTCTCGTCTCAAACTCAATTCATGCTGCATCACAAAGTTTGATCAAGTCTGATTCAAACCACTCTGTGTGAGGAGCACTCGGAGTCCCCGATTCGTCATAGACTTAAACTTCCAAAACTTCTTTGTGCGTTTTGGTCTGACCGATTCATCCATTTCGGTCATACCAAGATCACTAAGTCGATCTAGGTTTTCAATCTCGGTGCAACCGATTAGAAATTTTCGGTCACACCGAGTTGCAGTAACTGCTTGCAGTTATGCATCTCGGTGCCACCGAGTTGTTCCACTCGGTCACACCGATAGGGTCAGGCTATATATACCCACGGGCCAAAATTTGGAAAACTTTTCGAACCTCTTCGCCCGCGCTCAGCCTGCTCTGCCTCCCTGGGTCTCCGGATCCTCCTCCTCGTCACCAGCTGCCTCCATTAGCTGGTCTCCGCTGCCGTCAACGGGATCGTCTCCGCTGTTGCCGCCATAGCAAGTCCATCGCCGTACTAGGGTATGGACTTGATCTTTGTGCTGTTCTCACTCCGATTCCCCAGCACATTATTTTGCCATGAATCTTGCCACGATTGAGATCACTCTATCCAATGAAAACACTCCGTAGTTTAGTTGTGGATTGAAAATTTAGGGTTAGGTTTCCGCCGAAACCATCTCAGACCGACCGAGTTGTTGAAATCGGTTCAACCGATTTGGCTCAGGCCATTGCACATGTGATTCTCGGTCTGAACGAGAATTGCAAATCGGTGTGACCGAGTTCAAGTCTTTGTGAAACCCTAGCAGTCTCGGTGCCACCGAACTGTGACTCGGTCTGACCGAGTTCACTAGTTTATGTTCCAACAGCTGCTTCGGTATCACCGAGATTTCAAATCGGTAGATCCTAAATGCTTTCTATGGAAAACTAAAACTAAGTTTTTGATTCATTCTTTTGCAAAAACCACTGCACTTTGTGATGATCATCCACTCTACCTCATCTATAATCTATTCACAGGGTGAGCTGTCAGTGTTTGCATCATGTCAGATCAGAGTGACAGTCAGAACAAATCCGAGGAGCAGGTTCACATGGGTGAGGGCACTAGTCCCTCGAGCAGCTCAGATGATGGAAGTAGGAGCACACCCAGTAGCTTGCCAAAGGCTGCCACAAGGGCCAGCAAGAAAAGAACCTCAGATTCAGAGGATGAGGACTGTGGCTGAGGAGGAAGAAGCCACCTCAAAGAAGAAAGTGCTCAAAAAGGAATATGGCACAACTGCTGCAACTAAGCCAGGTCTGAAGACCAAGAAGCCAGCAGGAAGACAGCCAATGTCTAAGCCAAGGAAGGTTGCCACAGGTGAGACAATGGTGTTCACTCTTGAACCCAAGGAAGCTGGAGATGGCAAGAAGAGGAAAGAGAGGGTCAAGAAGACCACTGCGAGAGTAGGCAAGCCATCTATGATGAGAGACTCTGAAGAGGAAGAGGAAGAGGTTGCTGCACTGGCACCTAAAGCCCAGAAGCTCATGGGAGATGCCATAAGATCAGGGGCTGCTCCATCTAAGCCCAAAGAAGCTCCCAATCCAGCTGCTCCAAAACCCAAAACTGCACCCAAGAGGAGCACCAAGAACATCCCAGCAGCAGAGAAGAATAAGGCCCCAGTGCCTGAAGCTGCAATGGAAGAAGAAGATGATGAGTCACATGTCTTGAGGAAGTTGAAGCCAAAAATTCCATATCACAATGATGCTCACCCAGTAGCTGAGAACATGAAGATAAGGAAGGATTTAGGATTGAGGCTATGGAGAGAGTCAGATCCATATGCCACCAGAAGAAGAACTGTTGTGGACTACAGGTTCCATACCAAGGAACAGCAGGACTTCTATGAGACAGTGCTGCTTGACAAGAAGCCAATAGTGTGTGACATGAGATGGGTCAACTGGAAGTACATCAAGGAGAATGAAGAGCACTATCCTGGAGTCTTTGATAGTTTCAAGGCTTGTGGAGTTGATGAGTTTGTAGCTCAGAAGCTCACAAAGTGGAATGATGAGCTTATCATGCAGTTCTACTCGACAACTCACTTCTACCCACATGGAAAGATTGTCTGGATGTCTGAAGGTACTAGGTACCAGTCAACAGTTGTAGAATGGGCTCAGTTGATCAATGCCCCAGAAGAACAAGAAGATGACTTGGATGTCTATGCCAAGAAGAAGAAGGATCACAACTCCATGGCTAGCATGTACAAGGAGATTCCTAATGCAGGTCTTGAGACTCACCAGCTAGGATCTGTGAAACACTTGCTATCAGGCTTGCCCACAATCAACTGGATCCTCAGGCACACACTTCTGCCCCATTCAGGTGATCACATAATGATCAGAGGTCACTCCATCAACTTGCTGCACATTTTTTATGTTCCATAGAAATTCAAGGTCATGAGCCTAATTGTGGAAACCATAAAGAGGACAGCTGTAGATCAAAAGAGGAGTTGTGGGTATGCCCCATAGATTCAGGAGCTGATCAACTCCAAGATGGGCACTGGCACATATCTACTGGACAAGGAGCACCTGCCCATCTACCCAGACTTTGAGGACAACACTATGGTGATGGATGAAAATGAACCATCTTATGTGCAAGCACAAGCCAAGAGGGAGAAGGCAATGGCTGAGAAAGCTGCAAAGATGCCAACAATGGATGAGGCATCTCGGTATCTTCTGAAGAGAAAGCAAGATCAGCTTGGCTACTTGATTGCCTCCACTCTGAGGATTGAGAAGGGACTGGCCACCCTGACTCAAAACCAGGAGAGCTTGGAGAGGATGATGGAACAGAAGTTCTATGACTTAGATGTGAAGGTCACTGAGATACAGTCTGTTGTTGAGCAACTTCAGGAGGAAGTGCAGGAGAAGAAGGGCAAGACAACCACTGATGCTTTTGCTAGAGTGCCTAGAGGTCAGAGATCTACTGCTATGCCTGTCACAGACACCAGAGCAACTTCATCTGCACCAGCTACAGCTTCAGTGCCACCAGCTCCAGCACCTACTCCACCAGCTCCATCTACATCGACTGACGCCTTCGTCCTTGGAGTTTTGTCTACACCACCACCTGAAGACCAAGTCCGAGTGTCGATCTAGCACTATGCATTTTTTATGAACTTTGTGGTAACTTGTTGCCAAAGGGGGAGAAAATGTATAGATCATAGGCTTCGAGAGAGAGTGTTGCTTTTGTTCTCTCTTGCATTTCTCCTTGGTGGTTGAACTTTATTATTTGCTTGTTTAAGATACTTTATGCTTGTGTGTGATACTTGGATGATCATGTGTTTGATCATATGCTACCTTAATGCTTGTGGGATGACATTATCCTTTATTTTCCTATATGATCATTCACTTTGCTTGGTGATGAGTGCATGTATTTAATTATTATCATTTTGAGCGCTCCACCAAGATGTATGAGACATGGAAGAGTAACCCATGATCCTAACTCTTTGTGCATTTGCAGTCCAAAGCAAATCTTAAACTATGCACAAATTTAGGGGGAGCTCTTGCTTTTCACATACTTCTCAAAGCGACAATGTTTTTCACTCTTATTATCATTTGTCGAAGCTTTGATCTATATGTTGTCATCAATTACCAAAAAGGGGGAGATTGAAAGTGCAACTATCTCTAGGTGGTTTTGGTAATTCCTAACAACATATAGTTCATTGAGCTAATGCTATTTCAAGACTAATATTTCAGGAAAGCTCAATGATTGGCATGGCAAGGATGATAAAAGTGGACCCCTCAAAATACTAAGGACAAAAGGATTGGCTCAAGCTCGAAAGTTCAAGACTCTACATTTTCTATTTTAGTGATCCAAGGTCACATTGAGTCTATATGAAAAGCCAATACTATCAAGGAGGGATGAGGTGTTGCTTAATGAGGCTCTTGCTCAAGTGCTTAGTAATATGCTCCAAAGCCCTCAACTACTTTCTCACATCCACATATGACCTAAACCAAAAGTCAATCTCGGCCCCACCGATTCTTTCTATCCGGCGCCGCCGAGTTGAGATGTCATAGCTACTGCCACAAACCCTAGGCAAATCGGTCTCACCGATAGGGATCTTGGTCTCACCGAGATGGGGTTGTAATCTCTCTGTTTCCCTTCGTAACATTTCGGTCCCACCAAGATTGCAATGTAAACTTTCTGTTTCCCTTTTGTAACATTTCGGTCTCACCGAAATGAGCGAATCGGTCCCACCAAGTTTACCTGACCAACTCTCTGGTTAGCTTATTACCAAAATTGGTCCCACCAAGTTTGTGTAATCGGTCTCACCGACATTATGTTATGCCCTAACCCTAACCATATCGGTCCTACCGAGTTGCATGTCGGTCCCACTGAAAATCCTAACGGTCACTAGATTTGCTGAATCCGTCCAACCGAGTTTACCAATTCGGTCCCACCGAGTTTGGCAAGTTGTGTGTAACGGTTAGATTTTGTGTGGAGGCTATAAATACCCCTCCACCTCCTCTTCATTCATGGAGAGAGCAATCAGAACGAACCTACACTTCCAACCTACATTTTTTGAGAGAGAACCACCTACACTTGTGCTGAGACCAAGATATTCCATTCCTACCATATGAATCTTGATCTCTAGCCTTCCCCAAGTTGCTTTCCACTCAAATCTTCTTTCCACCAAATCCAAATCCTGTGAGAGAGAGTTGAGTGTTGGGGACACTATCATTTGAAGCACAAGAGCAAGGAGTTCATCATCAACACACCATTTGTTACTTCTTGGAGAGTGGTGTCTCCTAGATTGGCTAGGTATCACTTGGGAGACTCCGACACGATTGTGGAGTTGAACCAAGGAAGATGTAAGGGCAAGGAGATCACCTACTTTGTGAAGATCTACCGCTAGTGAGGCAAGTCCTTCGTGGGCGACGACCATGGTGGGATAGACAAGGTTGATTCTTCGTGGACCCTTCGTGGGTGGAGCCCTCCGTGGACTCGCGCAACCGTTACCCTTCGTGGGTTGAAGTCTCCATCAACATGGATGTACGATAGCACCACCTATCGGAACCACGACAAAAACATCCGTGTCTCCAATTGCGTTTGAATCCTCCAAACCCTTCCCTTTACATTCTTGCAAGTTGCATGCTTCACTTTCCTCTGCTCATATACTCTTTGCATGCTTGCTTGAATTGTGTTAAGATTCCTTGACTTGTTCTAAGTTGCTAAAATCTGCCAAGAACTAAAATTGGGAAAAGGCTAGATTTTTATTTGGTCAAGTAGTCTAATCACCCCCCTCTAGACATACTTTCGATCCTACAGAGTTCTTCCAGGCTGAATCAAGGCTCTCGTTTGCAACTGCTTACCTCTGTCTTGACCTCCATGCCGATAGACTTTTTGTGTAGTCTGCACATTCCACCAGGGATCATCAAACAGTTGGACAGAATTTTTAGGCAATGCCTTTGGATGGGTAACAGGGATGCTCCAAAATAGGCTCTGGCTGCATGGACCTGGTGTGAAGGCTAAAGGACAAAGGTGGCCTAGGAGTAATGAATCTCGACATCTAGAACAATGGCCTCCTCCTCAAGAATCTTCACAAATTCTATAACAAGGTTGACATTCCTTGGGTGTCCTTGATATGGAACATCTACTATGATCTTGGTGTTCCCCATGCCACAACACAAGCTGGTTCTTTTTGGTGCAGGGATGTGCTCAAACTTCATGAGGCTTATACTGCCATTGCCTCAGTTCATATCAATATGGGTGACACTACTTTGTTTAGGACTGATTCCTGGCATATTGGGGGCTCTTGTAGACCTTTGTGATGGAGATTGCCTCGGTTCTTCTCTTTTGTCAATAATGACAAGATATCAGTCCAGGAATTCCTTCAGTCCCAATATTTATTTTCCATGTTTTATCTACCTCTATCTCATGAGGCTGCCTTTGAGCTACACGTTCTCGAAAATTGTATTTTGCAGTTAAATGGAGATCCCACTATTCCTGATGTTTGGATATGGCCAGGAAAATTAGGGGATTATTCTGCCAAAAGCTTTTACACAATAATGCACTCTCATTTACCTACCGTACTGTCGGCATTCTGGGAACGGGGGTCCCCAGACTTGCCTGCCTGCGGCCTGCGGCGTGGCTCAAAGGGGGCCAGCACGGCCCATCTTCATCAACACAAACTCAAGACCCTCGCGAGGGGCCAAGCCTGGCGGGGCGGAGGACAAGGAGCTTCCTCAGGCACGACCTCGTCAGGCTGGCTCGCGAGGAGGCGGAGAGATCAAGGCGGGGTACCTCACGGGGTGCCCATGACGCAAGCCATGACGACCAAGGGCGCCAGGCGGGCGCCAGCCCGCGCAGTGTCCTCCTTTCCTCTTTGGTGCAAAGGGAGCAAGCGCAGGCGAGAGCATCAACCAAAGGCACCCGTTTCGGTGCAACGAGACCAAGACCAGCCCAACGGTAGGGAAGAAGTCATTGTGGAGCCCAAGCAGGCGTCACCACCAGAGCCTTTGGCAGGCGAGGACCAACTTTAGTCAGGATAAGTGTACCAGATGTTCCCCCTTCAAAATGGCCGATTGTTGGCGCCCTTCCTGCTCAATATTTGGGAAGAGGCCCAGGGCCTTTGCCTATAAATAGGACTAGCCACCCATAGGGTAGAAAGGATCTGGAGACCAAGTAGAACTCCATGCACCAGCTCAAGAACACCCTCGTGAGGCTGTTCTTCCTTGTATCGCTCATCATCATCAGCCCCAAGAGGCAATCCACACACCACACACTGGAGTAGGGTATTACACCACGACGGTGGCCCGAACCAGTATAAACTCTGTGTCTCTTGTGCTGTTCTTTCCATAGCTTAGATCTTAGCGAGGCAGTGGGGTGCGGGTAGGTAGAAGGCGAAATATCCGCGTGCACCCCAGTGTTCGAACCTCAAGGGTCTGCCGGAACCCGAAATCCGACATTTGGCGCGCCAGGTAGGGGTGCGCCGGAATTCGTCTTCCACCGCCCCGTTCTCCTCCGACCATCGCGTCCATGTCTGACGCTCGTCGGCCCCGCGCCGAGCGCCGAGCCGCTCTGGCTTCTCGCGTCGCCCAGACGGCTCCTGTCGGCGGGCGTCCTCGCCGTTCCCCGTCACCCGCCGTCAACGCCGCCACCGGCCCGGCGGGGAACGAGCAGCAAGCGTCATCTCAGCATCCGTCCGTGCGGCAAGACGGCCGCACCGCTACTCCCTCACTCACCCCAGCTGGTTCTTCGTCTCGCGCGCTCCGCGGGCCCATGGAGGCTCGAGCTGCGCTCATCGCGGCAAACGAGCTCCTGCGCTACCGTCCCGTCGACGACGTCTATGAAGAATGGCTCGATCGCGTCGCCGAGCTCGTCCGCGCCGCAGGGGGCTCTCCTGCGCCGTCCATTCCGCGGCACTGCACCCCACCCTACGCGGGCGACACAGCTCCGAGGGCGCCCCATCCGCCTCCTCCTCAAGAAGGCGCCCTAGCTCCAAGGCGCATGGCCCTTGGGCGGAACCCGCTCCGTCAGGTGCCAGCGTGGCAAGAGCAAATCTGCCAAGAAGTCCCTTGCCCGCAAGAAGCTGCCCAGGCGCTCCCTGCTCCAGCGCGTCGCGACCATGCTCCTGCTCCCGCACGTCAAGACCCCGCGCTGCTCCCAGCTGCAGCGCACGGGGACCTGCAAGACCAAGCTCTTCGTCACCCAAGGCACCCCGTTGCTATTCTTGAAGAAACCGAGCGCAAGACTCGCAACAAGTCAATCAAATTCCTGAAAGTGAAGTGGTCTCATCATTCCGACCGAGAAGCCACCTGGGAACGCGAGGACCACCTCCGTTCCGATTATCCGGAGTTCTTTCAGTCCTAGATCTCGGGACGAGATCCTCTCGTAGTGGTGGAGTGTTGTAACACCCCGGATGTAACTTGCCATATTTGTAACTCCAACTCTTGCCATTTTCGGCATTGTGATATGATACTCCCTCCGTGGTTGAGTTTTCCTTCTTTTGCATTTTGTTCTTGTCATGCATTTCATACCGTGTCATCATGTGCATTGCATTCGCATACGTGTTCGTCTCATGCTTCCGAGCATTTTCCCCGTTGTCCGTTTTGCAATCCGGCGCTCCTATGTCCCCTGGAGTCCCCTTTTACCTTTTTTCGTGAGCGGGTATTAAACCTTCTCGGAATGGACCGAGGTTTGTCAAGCAGCCTTGGTATAGCACCGGTAGATCGCCTGTCAAGTTTCGGGTCATTTGGAGGTCGTTTGGTACTCCAACGGTTAACCGGGTAACCGCGAAGGCCTCGTGTGTGTTGCAGCCCAAAACCCCTCCAAAACAGCCCAATAACCCATCTAAGACACTCCCATGTCCATCGCCGTTCGATCACGATCGTGTGGCCGCAAACCGCTCTCCATTTGGAGCCTCCTAGCTCCTCCTACCTATAAATATGTGCCCCCTCCTCCATTTTCGGGTCCAAAACCCTAGCCAACTCTTCCCCGCCGCCGGACGTGTCCAACTCCGCGCCGGACACGCCAGCGCCGCCGCCCGCGACAAATCACGGGGTGGCACGTGTCGGCCGCCGCCGCCCGCGCCGGCCCCCCGGGCCCGTCGCCGGCCCCCACGGCCCACGCCGCCGCCCGCCCGAGCGCGCCCCCCGCGCCCCACGCCTCCTCCCGCGCCAGGTTCCTCGCGCCGCCCCGCGGCGACCGCCGCCCGCGCCGGCGCCGTCGACCGCCGCCTCTCACCGCCGACGCCCCGGCGCCGCGCGCCTCCTTCCTCCTCCGCTGTCCGGCCGCGCGCCTCCTCCGCCGCCCGACTCCGACGAGGCCCGGCCAGATCCGGCCGGCCCCGTCCCGCCTGCGCCCTCCGACCGCCGCGCCGCCGTCTCCGGCGATCCTCGTCGACCCCGCCTCGCCCGATCCAGATCCGCGAGGAACCCTAGCCCGCGGTTGACTTTCGCCCCCCTCTAAATATTCTAAGTCCCATGATTTTTGCAGTATTGTCTCATGTTTAACGCATCATATCTTTGCATCCGTAGCTCCGTTTCGTGCGTATAATATGTCAAATTGTTCGCCTCGATGAGTACATCATTCCATCTCATTCGCCCGAAATGTTGTTGGAAGAGTGCTATGTGATGTTAGTTCCAGTTTATTATCAGAACATGCACTTTTGTCATTTTTGCCATGATTGATGTGTGCACCCTATGATCTTGAGCTCTACATGTGTTTTGTAATATGCCATGCCATCTTTCCAGAGGTGTATGCCATGTATTTTTGTAATCTCTGTGGTGACTAGCACAAGCATGCAAACTAGGGTACTTAATGTTGCTGATTCCAGGGACTTGGTATTTTCACTAAGTCTTTCCCTGATGTTATTTTTATGCCATGTGTTCATGTTGTTTCAGAGAGATCCATGCATATTTTGAGAATGATCATTAAGGATGATTTGGGAATATGGATGTTCTCTATCCATCCATGCCTTTGTTTGTAATTATAGAGTGCAATAGCTTGAGTCAATCGAGCTCTACTTTTGCTATAAAATGTTTCCTGGCAGATTGTCTACTTGTTATTCGATTTTGCCAAGCTTGTTGTAGTTGATCCTTGCATGATATGATGTTATTCTTGCCATGTATATCTTCTATGCCATGTCTTCTTGATGGGTGTATTCTTAGTTTATCATGCAATTCCCTGTAGTGAGTGCATCGAGCTCACGAATATGCCTACTTGTTATCTGTTTTTGACATGCCCAGTTTTCTGCTAAGTCTGAAATCTGTAACGAAACTTGCTTAATTAACATGGGAGTTATTGTATTTTCTGATCCTTTCTGGATTATGGTCAGTAAGGGACTTTTGTTAAGTGCTTTGAGTAGATTCGTGCCATGCCATAACTTGCTATGTTCAGTTCCTGTAGCATGTAGTTTTCTTGCTCTGAACATGCCTTCCTGATGTTGATTTCTGACATGTTAGTATTTTCACTAAGTCTGTGAACCTGTTATAATATGCTCTTTTTCCATGCTTGTTTGAACCTGTTGTAGTGTGATTTAGCCATAGCTCAGTGTTCATCTTTTGTCAAGCATCTTGAGTAGTTCACTGTCATATGCTTTGTTGCTATGTTTGGGTGCAGTAGTTTAATTTCTTGTTGCTTGCTAAGTAGCATCATGCTGTTAATGGTAGATTCTTGTCATTCTTGTTTTGCTTGTCATTTGCAAACCGTGCATCCGATTCCGGTGATCTTTATATTGATTTCAACCGAAATCATCTCATCTTTCCTGTGGCATACTTGGTTTGCCAAGATTATGCCTGGTTCATCTTTTTCCGTCCGGAGCCCGCATATGCATTGCATACCACATCTCGCATATCATGCCATGTTTTGCATCATGTTGCTTGTGCATTGCATCGTGATTGATGGTTGTCCCCTTTGCTTGTTGTTCTTGCTTGGGTAGAGCCGGGAGACGAGTAAGTGAACGAGGAACCTGTTGAGAACGCTTACGAGGATCAAGCTTTCGACAACTCTGAGAACCTTGCAGGCAAGATGACCATACCCTCGAAATCACTTCTATCTTTGCTTGCTAGATGCTCGCTCTTTTGCTATGCCTATGCTGCGATACCTACCACTTGCTATATCATGCCACCCATATTGCCATGTTAGCCTCTAACCACCCATGTCCTAGCAAGCCGTTGATTGGCTATGTTACCGCTTTGCTCAACCCTTCTTATAACGTTGTTAGTTGCAGGTGAAGATGAAGTTTGTTCCATGTCGGAACATGATTATTTTGGGATATCACAATATCTCTTATTTTAATTAATGCATCTATATATTCGGTAAAGGGTGGAAGGCTCGGCCTTATGCCTGGTGTTTTGTTCCACTCTTGCCACCCTAGTTTCCGTCATACCGGTGTTATGTTCCTTGATTTTGCGTTCCTTACACGGTTGGGTGATTTATGGGACCCCCTTGACAGTTCGCTTTGAATAAGACTCCTCCAGCAAGGCCCAACATTGGTTTTACCATTTGACCACCTACCACCTTGTTCCCTTTGGTTTTCGCGAGCCCAAGGGTCATCTTTATTTTAGCCCCCCCGGACCAGTGCTCCTCTGGGCGCTGGCCCGAAACGAGCAGACTGCGGGGCCACCTTGGGGCGACTTGAGGATTGGTTTTACTCGTAGGATGTCTCATCCGGATGTGCCCTGAGACCGAGATATGTGCAGCTCCTATCAGGATTTGTCGGCACAATCGGGCGGCTTTGCTGGTCTTGTTTTATTGCTGTCGAAATGTCTTGTAGTCCGGGATTCCGAGATTGATCGGGTCCTCCCGGTAGAAGGAATATCCTTCGTTGACCGTGAGAGCTTATAATGGGCTAAGTTGGGACACCCCTGCAAGGTATTATCTTTCGAAAGCCGTGCCCGCGGTTATGTGGCAGATGGGAATTTGTTAATGTCCGGTTGTAGAAAACCCGAAGTTGATCTTAATTAAAACACATCAACCGCGTGTGTAACCGTGATGGTATCTTCTTGGCGGAGTGCGGGAAGTGAACACGGTGTTGGAGTTATGCATGACGTAAGTAGCTTCAGGATCACTTCTTGAGCACTACTAGCTTCTCGACCGTGTCTTGCTTCTCTTCTCGCTCTCTTTTACGATGTTAGCCACCATATATGCTAGTCGCTTGCTGCAGCTCCACCTCATTACCCCATTCTTCCTATAAGCTTAAGTATTCTTGATCTCGCGGGTGAGAGATTGCTGAGTCCCCGTGACTCACAGATATTATCACAACAGTTTCAGGTGCCAACGATGCCGGTGCAGATGATGCAACCGAGCTCACGTGGGAGTTCGACGAGGAACGTGGTCGTTACTATGTGTCTTTTCCGGATGATCAGTAGTGGAGCCCAGTCGGGTTGATTCAGGGATCTGTGTAGCATTTGGGGTATTCTTCTTTTATTTTGGTTCCATAGTAGGACCTTGAGTGAAACTTGTATGATGGATGTTTATTTATGTATTGTGTGAAGTGGCGACTGTAAGCCAACTATGTATCTCTTTCCCTTATTTATTACATGGGTTGTGTGAAGATTACCTCACTTGCGACATTGCTTTCAATGCGGTTATGCCTCTAAGTCGTGCTTCGACACGTAGGAGATATAGCTGCATCGAGGGCGTTACACCTGCAAGACCAAGCTCTTCGTCACCCAAGGCCCCCCGTGGCCACTGCAGGCTGCCGTGCCTTCACCACCGAACTACGCAGCGTCACATGGACTGGCAAGTTCAAGCCAGACCTGCCTCCTCGCTACGACGGCACAGCCGACCCTGCGGAGTTCCTCCAGCTCTATGAGCTGGGCATCGAAGCTGCCAACGGAGACAAGAAGGTCATGGCGAACTGGTTCCCCATGGCGCTCAAGGACGGGGCCCGCACCTAGCTCCTAAACCTGGCCCCAGGCACGATCTCCTCCTGGGCCGAGATGCGCACCCGCTTCATCGCCAACTTCCAAGGTACTTGCGACCGGCCACCCGCCGTGAGTGACATGTGCCGCATCAAGAAACAACCCGGAGAGACCCTGCAGAAGTACATCCAGCGCTTCAACAACGCACGTCTCAAGATTCCCAAGGTGACCGAGGAGGCCATCGTCTCAGCCTTCTCCGACGGTGTGCGCGACGTAAAGATGAAGGAGGAGCTGGCGATGCATGAAGACCTGTACACTTCCTTGGAGCTGTTCAACTTGGCGACCAAGTGCGCCAGGGCTGAGGAAGGGCGTCTCTCCCTCCTCGAGATGCCTACTGCAGACCCAGAAGAGAAGAACTCCAAGGCCAAGGATGTGAAGCGCAAGGGGGCTGCCGTGCCCGCGGCAGAACCAGACACCAAGCGGGGCAGAGATCAGCCCGAATCTTCCAAGGGCAGATGGTACTGTGTGTACCACGACCTCCACACCCACAACACCAACGAATGTCAAGAGCTCCGAGCCGTGCGAGAAGGAAGGATCGGCCGTCGTCCCGACCGCGGTGACCGGGGCTACGGTCGAGCAGGAGGAAGGAACGCAGGACGCTGGGAAGATCGCGGCCCGCGCCAAGACTGGCGCGATCAACCTCACGAGGATCGTTGGCAAGACCCGCCTCGCGAGGGAGACTGGAGGGATCAGCCTCGCGAGGATCGCCCGTAAGGCAATGCAGGCCTCCCTCCGCTGCCGCCGTAGCCAAGGAGAAACGAGGACCGCCACCAGGACGAGGGGGCTGGGGGCTTCCAGGAGCCGCGCGCGATCGCCTGCATCCTGGGCGGGGCTCAAACCCCAGCCTCTTGATGCATCTTCAAGCAGTTCGCCCGCGAAGTGAATGCAGTCCTCCCCAAGCTAGAAGCCACGCGCCCTCTCAGGTGGTCGGCGTGCGCCACCATGTTCAGCTCAGCGGATCAGCTCAAGTGCGCGGCCACAGCCGGAGTCCTCCCGATGGTTTGTTCCCCAATCATCAGCAACGTGGTGGTCACCAGGACCCTCATCAATGGCGGGGCAGGGCTCAACGTCCTGTCCGTGGAAACATTCAACAATCTCCAAGTGCCCTACAACCAGCTTCAGCCAACCAAGCCTTTCTCCGGAGTCACCGACGGCTCCACGGTCCCGATTGGGCAGGTCCGCCTCCCCGTCACCTTTGGGGCACGCGACAACTAACGCACCGAGCTCATCGACTTCGACGTCGCTCACATTCGCCTGCCGTACAACGCCATCCTTGGATACCCAGTGCTGGCCAAGTTCATGGCCGTAACTCACCACGGCTACAACGTCCTCAAGATGCCAGGAAGTGGCGGAGTCATCACGGTGCCTTGTGAAGAGAAGGACGCGGTGTGTTCCCTGGAACAAGCCTTTCAGGCCGCATCCCTGGAAGACCCGGATCGTGGAAGCAGGAGGCTTCCCGAGACCACCCCCAAGAAGAAGAAGACATCATCCGGTCCGACCCCTCAGGAGGCAGGCCCCTCAGGGCCCGCGCCTGCCCAGGGGGAACCTCCTTCCATCACATAGGAAAGCGCGCCCGGCGCCCTCCTCAGGCAGGGCTCGGGGGCTCTCCCCTGGAGGGCCACTGACCTGGCTAAGGTCACGAGGGAGGCGCTTGGGCACCACGTGGAGGCGTGTTTCTAAGCACACTTCCCTCAAGAAGGAGTAAGGCAAGGAGGGCCAGGCCCTCAGGAGTTCGTCAGCAAGGCCATTCAGGAACTACAGGAGTCAAGAGTCATGAGAGGCGGCCGCCGCCTACCAGCTGTGGCTCCCCATCCAGGCGAGGATGGTGGGTTGCACGTCTGCATCGACATACCGGGGCTCAATCGAGTCGCCTCTCAGGAGCGCCTCTGGCCCTCGCTAGTGGAGCGCTGCGAAGGTCCACCCCACAGCTACGTTCGCATGCCTTACGGCTTGCCGAACGCGGCTGCCACATACCAGCTCCTCATGAGGGGCATCATGGAGGCTCAAGAGGTCAGGCGTTCCGCAGCCCTGGCGGAGATGGAGATGGTCCGCGAGGAGCCACCAGCGCCTCTGGAGTCTCCCGAGGCCCCTGGGCCTGGGGGCTCGTGAGGATCGGCTTCCGCCGCCCATCGAGTTTGCTACCCCAAACACCCCTTCGTCCTCAACATCATCAGGTGACATCTTTCAAAGTTTCATTTCCAGCTGGGAGCGCCCCCCAGGGCTGCATTATTCCCAGGCCGCGTGGGTCCGTCCCTGCGGCATGTATCCCTTTCATTTCATGTTGTTAGCTTATTTCGTTGGGGGCGCCCCTCGAGCTGCATCATCCCCTAGTCGCTCGGGCCAGACCCAGTGACATCCACCGTTCCAGCATCTATTTGAATGAATCCACTCCTTCGCGGCTAATGTGTTTGATCTAGTTGCCCGCTCAACTGACGCCAACTGACGGAGCTGCTCCCGAAACGGCACGACGCTTGCGCGTGGGTCCATCGCTGCAACACCGACAAACCTGAATGGCTGAGGTCTGGCCGCGGCAGCCCCGCATAGCGCCACCTTGTCAAGCCTTCAGTGCCTCATCGCCCCTCGGAAGTAACCAACGGCTGACTGTCAATTGTCATGGCAACCCCTCATTCTTTCTATGATGAGTCTACAGGATCTCCAAAATGAGCTGCGTCAGGCGAGACCCTCGCGTTGTCTCCTTCACTCTCGTCCGCGCGAACCGCTTGCACGTTAAAGGGGGGGTGCCTGAGCATCGCGACTCAGGGCTCCAACTGGCTCTCCAACCCTCACCCTCTGGCCTTGTCCACGGCATCGCGACCTGGCATACCATCGACGGCTGAGTCTCGCTCGAGGGCCGGGACCCGAGGACGTAGAGCAGAAAGGGGAGCAAAGGCGAGAGGGGAGGGACAAGCGAGGACCTCGCCAAGCAACCTCACGCCTGCCGATGCACGGACCCGGCGACACACCAGGGAGCGGTCCCTGATTCTTGAGATAAGTGACCACCCGGAAGCACCAGCTACCGCGGCACCATCCCCGCACCTAATGCAATCCTGTGTTAGCGACGCCGCTCTCCTTTCTCACCGAACAACGGCTGCTTGAGCGCCAAAGGGGACCTCCTGAGCATCGCGACTCAGGGGCTCTTACCGGACCCCGGGTCGCTCGCCTCCTGGCCTTGACCACGGCATCGCGACCTAGCATAACAGCGATGGCTGAAGCCGCCTTGGGACTGGGACCTGTCGGCGCAGAGCACCAAGCCCTCGTGAGGTCCAAAAGGGAGGACTGAGCTAAAACGGAATGAGCAACTCGCACAATTCTACGACAAGGATTATATTAACAAACAGGATCACAGGCACCTTACAAGCCCCCACGGGGCGCGTCTTTGATTCCTCGCAGGGAACAAATCCTAAATGGACGCTGACTACACGCCCCCAGCAAAAGACGCCATCATCAACAGTGGGCCGGCAAGCACCGGTGCCAACCCCATCCAGATCAGAGTCGGCGACGGCCTGACGAGCCCGCCCTGCTCCAGGAGCGGCTGTCGGATTTCGGGTTCCGGCAGACCCTTGAGGTTCGAACACTGGGGTGCGCGCGGAGATTCTGCCTTCTACCTACCTGCACCCCACCGCCTCGCTAAGATCTAAGCTACAGAAAGAACAGCACAAGAGACACAGAGTTTATACTGGTTCGGGCAACCGTCGTGGTGTAATACCCTACTCAAGTGTGTGGTGTGTGGATTGCCTCTTGGGCTGATGATGATGAGTGATACAAGGAAGAACAGCCTCGCGAGGGTGTTCTTGAGCTGGTGCGTGGAGTTCTACTTGCTCTCCCTTCTCTCTCTCTGTGATCCGGTCGATCCTCTACCCTGTGGGTGGCTAGTCCTATTTATAGGCAACGGCCCTGGGCCTCTTCCTAAATATTGAGCGGGAAGGGCGCCAACAATTGGCCATTTTGAAGGGGAACATCTGGTACACTTATCCTGACTAAAGTTGGTCCTCGCCTGCCAAAGGCACTGGTGGTGGCGCCTGCTTGGGCTCCACAATGACTTCTTCCCTGCCGTTGGGCTGGTCTTGGTTTCGTTGCACCGAAACAGGTGCCTTTGGTTGATGCTCTCGCCTGCGCTTGCTCCCTTTGCACCAAAGAGGAAAGGAGGACACTGCGCGGGCTGGCGCCCACCTGGCACCCTTGGTCGTCATGGCTTGCATCACGGGCACCTCGTGAGGTACCCTGCCTTGATCTCTCCGCCTCCTCGCAAGCCAGCCTGATGAGGCCGTGCCTGAGGAAGCTCCTTGTCGTCCGCCCCGCGAGGCTTGGCCCCACGCGAGGGTCTTGAGTCTGTGTTGATGAAGATGGGCCGTGCTGGGCGCCCCTTTGAGCCATGCCGCGGGCCGCATGCAGACAAGTCTGGGTACCCCCGTTCCCAGGACGCCGACAGTAGCCCCCGGGCCCAAGGCACGCCCGGACTTGGCTTCGTAGAGAAGCGAAGGGGCGAGTGCGAAGTGCCACAGGCCCTAACAGCCTGCGGCCTCAGGCGCCGCACGGCGGTTGATTGGACATGGGCGTCCCTGTTTCCCATCGCTTCCTTATTTCGCGCCCAGCTAGGCGGACCCGTGGTTGCACATAGGTATCCCCCTTTTACTGCTCGAGTGTTCCCGGCTCTTCCTCCTCTCAAGCTCATGTTTCTGCTTCCAATCCGATCTCGAATCCTCCCCCTTCCTGCCGCCATGGCACCAAAGAAGAAGGGGAAAGGAAAGAAGCCTGTGCCTCCTTCTCGCCCGCCGTCTCCGATAGCTCCTGCTGTTGATCGGTCGATCATACTCAACCAAGAAGGCTTGGGCAAGGTCAACTCGGCTCTGGCCACTATCTTCAATGAATGCGGGAGGACGACGGCCTGGCCCGCGTCTCACTTCTCCATTGACCAAATAGTCACTGAGGTCCGGTACATTGCCGATGCCCTGTGGGCGGGGCTGGTTCCCCCCTTCTCTGATTTCTTCAACGCTATGCTTTCCCACTATCAGATCCACATGATGCACCTGGGTCCTGAATCCATCGCCCTTCTTTCAGTCTTTGCCTTTGTTTGCGAAGCAATGGTGGGAATCCTTCCTTGCTGCGCCACTTCTTCTCTCTGCGTCTTGTCGACCCTACCTAACGCTCGGCGTGCGTGAGTTTCATTGCCGCGCCTGAGACAGCGGCCTCAGGGATTGACTTCAAGCTCCCTCCGCCCGCGGCTGGGTTCCGCGAGCGGTGGCTGTATGTGGATGCAGGGGTACCCAGCCCCCTGCTATCGGAGCCAAGTTCGCCTGCTGTCCCCAATTCGGGCTGGAGCCAGGAGACGCTCGAGAGCCCCCGGCTCGTCTTCGTCTGGCACCGCTTCGCGTACTTGAAGTCGCTTGGCGTGACAGCGCCCAAGGTGGTGAGGGAGTTCCTGCTGCGCTGCATTGCTCCTCTCCAACGCCACTCCCGCTGGATGTGGGCCTTCAGCGGGCTTGATGATCGTATGAGGCTCCAGGAAGAGGACCTGAGGCCTGAAGTGCTGAGGATAGTGCTCTTGACCCTGACCGGGGATCCCAACCCTGGCAGCATCCAACAGGGAGGGGCCTTGTTGTACGTCTGCCAGAACAGGGGCGATTTTGTGAATCATATGCCTATCTTTGATGAGTGGGGGCCGCGTCCAGCCGGCCTCCATGGGCCTCACGAGAATCCAGTGATGGTGACTGCCCTTCTAGTCGGCCAAGGCGACTCTTCCTCAAGTGGCGGAGCAGGGAGGCATGAGGCGCCAGAGGCCGAGGGGGCTCCTGGCGGGGTGACAGCGTCGGGCGACGCTCTTGAGGGAGCAGCTCTTGGGGCCCGTGCCACTGAGGCCGAGGGCGGCGAGCAGCTGCCCCCAGCGTCTGAGGCTGAGTCCCCTGAGGATCCAGCCGCTTCTCTTGGCGAGGCGACCAGCAGTGCGCATCAGGCAGGTGCCAATGACGCGGATCGCCTTGGTGCTTCGTCCTTGCCGCGGGTTGACCCCTGTGCTCAACTCTTGGGCCGCTTCTGCATGGACTTCGAGGCCATCCGTAAGAGAAGGGAGGCCTTGGGCGACGATTACCCTTGTCGCCTGCTGAAGCGTAGGAAGTATTTCGCCAATGATGAGTAAGCCTTCTCCTTCTCCAGCTCCCGATCCTTCTGTTGCTTTTGCTGATCCTTGCTCCGCAGGCCCCTTCCAGTCGAGCTTACGGAGATGGCTGAGGTGCCGTCCCCCTTGGTTTCGCCCTTTCCACCGTCCTCAAGCGCTTCGGGCAGTAGAGCCCTTGTGGTGAGGGGGATCGGAGAGGCGAACCATCCCGAGGTGCATCGAGGCCCTGCGCACCCCGCGATCCTCCTACGCGGGTCTTCTCGTGGCATAGCCAGCCTGCCGTGGGCTTCTCGCCTGGTCGTGGACTGCCATTGGCTGAGGCGCTTCCTGTGCTCCTCACCTGGCGACGGGCTGGCTCCAGGCCGGGCTCCCGGCATGGCGTGCCCGGCCGTCACGAGGGTGCCAGCCCCCAGCCCCCTGCCCGGAGGGGGAGCGCTGATTCGTGGCCCCCGGCGCTTGCTTGGGGCAGACGATGGTGTGGAAGACGTACTCATGCGCGCCCGGGAGCGCCGCGCTTTTCGCCAAGGTTTCCTCCGGAGGGCGGCTGACGCGGTGAACCTGCTTGGTGAGGAGCTTGCTGATGAAGATGCGCGCCTTGAGGCCGAGGGCCTGCACCTGGCTGCAGGGAGGCGAGAGCTGGAGGGCGCCATCACCCATGCGCGCCATCAGCACGACCTTGACGATGAAAAGGCCAAGGAGTCGCTGGCGGCCTCTCGGGAGGCCCGTTCTCGGGCCGCTGAGGAGGCCCGGGAAGCCGACCGACGGCGAGAGGCGGCGGAGGAGCGGGCACGGGAGCTCCTAGCCCGGTGCCACTCACTGGAGGAGCAAGTGGAGCTGCGTGAGTCAGCCCTCGCGTCGATGAAGGTGGCCTCGGACGACCCGACAGAGCTCCAGAAGCGTGAGGAGGCATTGACGCTGGAAGCTGCCGAACGTGCTTGCGAGTATGAGCGTCTGGAGATGAGGGAGCGCTTGGTGACACAGGCGGAGGATGAGGTCACTGCACGGGAAGCCCGTGTCCTGGAGTAGGTCGGACGTCGGGTGGCGATGGCGCGCTTGAACCTCGAGCGCGAGTTCAAGGAGAGGTTGGGGTTGATCCGGGTCGAGGCTGAAGGTAGGGCTGCTGCCTTGAGGGCCAAGCTGGAGGAAGCGACGCGGCGGGCCGATACTTTTCGGGCCACCCTTGAGGTAGCGCAAGGGGAGTCAACCACCTCCCAGGCCGAGGTGCTCCTTCTTCGCCAGCGGGTGGAGGAGGCTGAGGCCGTCGCGCGCCAGAATGCGGGCGAGATACGTCAGCGGCGGATCCTGGAGCATGAGCACGGCCCCATGCTCACCACGCTTCGGGAGAGAGACAACACAGCCTTGGGTAACATCTGTGAGGCGGCTATTGGCGAGCCGCATGCAGTCAACTACGTCGGCAACCTTCAGTTCTTTACCGACGTGGTGACGCGGCTGGAGGCGCGGTCGGTCAGGGCCGACAGGTTGGTGGAGGAGAGGAGCCGCGCCCTGCTTGGGCGCGCCTCTTCTCGCGTCTTCAGCCATCTCCGAAACATGGATCCCCACTTCGATTTGGACGCCGTCATCGCCCCAGTCCCCCAGGCCGTACGAGATGACCTGGCGCACTGGGTGGAAGACAATGTGGATGCTCTTGTCAGGGCCTTCGCTTCAGACAACGACGACGTGATCATGGCTGCCGATGAGGGCGGCGTGGTGAACGGCCCTGACGCCGCTGGCGGCAACGCAGACAGTGATGACGAGCCCAGCGACGGTTCAGGAGGTGCTCCTGAGGACGCATTGGGGGATTTGTCCGACTGATTACGCATCGTCCCTGTTTCCTTACCCTGCATGAATAAAACTCAGGTTTTGGCCTGATGGCTGTGAGAGCATTTTGGGAGGGGGTGCCTGTCGGGGATATACCCCGCGGTGTAAACCGGCCGGAAGTTAACCCGGCCGGACTTGGCGGTTTATCTGAAGACCCGCCCTGACCTTGGCGGTTTACAAGCAATCCGCTTGGTCGTTATGACTCACTGGTAAACCGACGGGCGGATCAGACGGATGACAAGACCCAAGGCCTAGAAGGCCGGTTCAACTATGGTGGGCCGGTTTAAGAGGAAAGGAGTATTTATCTTACAAAGAGTTAAGACCAGGACTTGTATCCGGTTTGTATTAGAGATAGACTAGTCCTAATCCTAATAGGACTCCACATGTAAACCGCCCCTTCAACATATATAAGGAGGGGCAGGGCTCCCCAAAGAGGGGGAGGTTAGAAGTTAGAAGCTAGAAGCTACAAGCAATCAATAATCTCTAGGGCTAGACACAAGAGCCGGTTTACGGCGTCTCCCTCGGGATGATAATGAGACCTAGCCTCAAACAGCATGTAGGGTTATTACCGGATGATGTTTCCCGGGGCCCGAAGCTGTCTAAACCCTTGTCTTGCGTGTTGATCCGCCCTGCGTCTCTCGTCCCACTCAACCCCTCTCAAGCTACCACATGGATGCGTTGGCCTCGCGACTAAGTCCTGACACTAAGGACATCTGCCGTGACGAATCCACGACAGTTGGCGCCCAACGTGGGGCCTGCGCACGGTGGTGATGAGTTCTTGAAAGGATCTCTATTAGGGCTCGAGAAGTTCGCAGTTTTCAGGATGGAGAAAGACACAGCTCAGAAGAATCTGCGTCGGCGTAATCGGTCCATGTTTTACAATCAGTTATGACCTACCGGATCAATTAAGGGTCAGTGCGGAAGAATCTACGACAACCCTAAATCTCTTCATGAAGATCAAAGAAAAAGTTTGTTTGTGCCACCACGGATGATCTCAGCAGTTTTGGTTCAATCTGTGGTGACCATCAAAAGCGTGTTAGCAATCTACAGGTGTTTGGATCGGTTTTTACGGTTTCGATCTCATCGGATTTGCGCAAGTCGATGGGAGGGGAAAACGTGGATTGATCAAACTGACCACGACCCGGAGGAGGTCTTGGTTGCACGGAGTCGGATTCGGTCGCGGCCGTGCTAAGCCGCCCGCCTGCAAGCCTACAGCTGGGCAGGCCTCGTTCCGCGCGCTGTCTTAGATCGCCATCATCTCTGCGCTGAAATCTCTACGTCAAGTCGCCTTTTGGTTACGAGTCCCTAGGCCTACCACTTCTTTTCTGCTACACCGTAAGCCGGCCTGGGCCTTGCTTTCACCGCTGCTGTACTTTAAACCGCTGCTGTGCTGAGTCACCTTCTGCCTCCGTCGACTCTGCACCGAGCGGTCTGCCACATCATTGACCCGCGGGCACCATCGCAGTCCGGGAACAGTACGCCACTACAGGGTAAATCAGTGATGCCAATTCAGAATTCACTACTAGCAAACAATTCATCCGTGGAGTGCTAGTACTTGCTACCATGACCCCACGTGAAAGGATCGACCAAAGGGAAATTGAGGCCTGCTCACATATATCCTGGATGGGATTAATAATATTCTTTTGACTTGGGATCCACAATTGGGCGTCCGAGCCGCGACTGCTGGCTTCGGCCCTGCTGTCTCCGCCGTTGCACTTCTGCGCCTACCTGCGCAAACCCGCCGTGGCCGTGCTGAACTACCAGGGCCGTATTGAGTCGCTGGAAAGTTTTTCAAGCACACAAGATAGTGGCTAAGTTATCATTGCACGTATTGGAAGTCATTGATGGAACAGCTCGTTTGTCGTCCAAAACGAATCAGGTGATATCCATCCAGTTTACTTTTTATCAGTACTTGTTAATTTTTTGTGAAAACAACCACTCTGCCCTACAGTGTTGTTATATACAGGTAAATTATTTATTACAAAAGTGGTGTTATACCGCGGATGCACGTTCAGCTGTGCCGCACGGTTTTCACGGACACGTGTATCGCGGTCCGGTTTACATCAGACGCGCCAGCCAACTCGCCCGTCCGCACCGACTTACAACGCCGTGGCCGGTTCATTCGTTTGCTCCTACGGGTGACTCGTCTGTGGTTGATTTTAGCTTCACCGCGGCGGATAAATTCCGGCCTAACATATCAGGTGACATCTATCTAAGTCTATTATTGACACATATTATTTTGTCAAAGAGCAGCTTATCTTTGCCTTGGTTTGCAATATTGTTGATGCAGGACAATTGTTCACTACATCAACACACGCGATTGACTTATTGTCTGCCTCTGCGGCCGATTCTCCCGTCCGCGCCGGTTTACATCAGCTTGCCGGGACCGCACCCGCGGTTAACTCGCCCGTCCGTGCCGGTTTACGACACCGGTGCCGATTTTCCCCGTCCGCGTCGGTTTACAATGCCGCGGCCGATTCATTTATCCGAGCTGCCTCTGATACTGCGATCGTCTTTGTCATCCGTCTCTCGCGGCCGGGTCTACATCAACATACCGGGTCGCTCCTGTCTGCATGAGCTGTTTATTGAGCATGAGCAAGTCACAGCTTGGGTAACCCGGTTTTTTCTTTCAGACAAAATGGAGGCAAATTATCATCAACCGCCGTCGGCACTGGATGGCTCAATGGGCAGGCACACCAGTCGCCGCCACTACAGTTTGGGTAACTTTAAATCACCAGTTGGAAGGAACCATTGGCCGAGTTGCTTACACGGTTCATATGGGATCATTTACAACCCGCCGCAGTCACCTCAACCTTTTGTGGATTCACATCGTGCTATCAACACCAATGATGTACAAGTTATGCCGGTTTATATCACGGTCAAATATGGAGAATTTCAAGCCAACTCCTCGAGTCACCTTGAGACTTGGGGGCTACGATAATATGACACAGCAAGTCTTGCAAGTTTCCGCCAGTTTAAGAACCCGAGGATGATGGAGGGAAAGATAACCCGATCCCGGAGGCTATTGTTATGTTGATGAAAATTTAGAGGCCGTCAGAAAATTTCCGGTTTAGAAACTATATGACAGTTACAAAATCCCGACTCAATAAAGAAGTTTCGGATCATCAGAAAGGATTCCGGTTTGAAACCTGGCTGAAGGGAAGTCAGTATCGCTGAAGCTCTCAAATATCCGGTTTACAATCCGGTTCAAGAGAAATATATTCTCCCACAAAGTTCTGAAGCGCTCAGATCCGGTTTAAACAATGTCCCGTTCAAAAAGGAATTAACTTCTCGCAAGTTCGGGTTTAAAAGCCGTCAGAAAATTTCCGGCTGAAAATGAAGATTCCGGTTTAAAATCCGGTTCAAGGGAAAGATGTCTCCCACAGCTTTGAAGCTTCCAATATCCGGTTCAAGATCCCGGTTCAAGAAGAATTTACCTCTTGCAAAAAAAGTTAAAAATTACCGAAGAGGACATGCTGCCATGATGCGCGGTTCAAACATGGGTATCCGGCCTTATTGGCTTGACATATTATTTATCACATGGGGGCTCCCTCTTTGTAAAGCGGGGTATCTATTCTTTATATCATGCGTGGTTACACGGAGTGGATTCGCTTTAGGGCAACCTCCGGTTTACCCCTTGAGGTCGCTTCACAGAAGACCAACAAAGTCAGTTGGGGACCTAGTCGACTTGAACCGTAGCTACACCTCCTGGGAGCTTGGTCATGTCTTGACGACGGTAATGCCTTCTGGCTGGCACATTTGCCACTAAGTCAGTTGGGGACCTAATCGACTTGAACCGCAGTTACACCTTATGGGAGCTCGGTCATGTCTTGATGATGGTAATGCCTTCTGATCGGCTTTTAAACAGCCAATAAGTCATTTGGGGGCTTGGTCGTGTCCGAACCAATGCAATGCCACTTGATCGGCCCTAGGCCACTGAGTCACTTGGGGGCTTGGTCGAATCCGAACCAATGCAATGCCACTTGGCCGGCGTAACGCCACGCGTCATTTTGGGGTCCTGGCTGACTGGCACCATTGCTACGCCTTCGGGGGGCTTGGTTGCGTCTGACCATGGTAATTCCATCTGACCAAGCTCAGTAGAGCTCTTCTTTTGCAAAAAATTGTTGCCATTGCTTTTGCTTTAATAGCCTTTCTTGAGAAGTTGCTATTTTATTTGCGTTTTTTTAAACCGACAGTATTTTGTACCGGTTCAAACAGCTAAATTGGCGGAACACGGTCCATTTTTAGACCGGAGATTATCTGCTCGGTTTGATTTTCTGTTACCATCCTATTATGGAGTAAACCGGTGTTTATCACCCCGGCTCGGCTTTCAACGACAAGTTGTGAGTGCATGATCAAATTATAATCCGGAGATTATCTGCCCGGTTTAATTTTCTGTTACCATCCTATTATGGAGTAAACCGGTGTTTATCAACCCGGCTCGGCTTTCAACTACAAGTTGTGAGTGCATGATCAAATTATAATTCGGAGATTATCAGCCCGGTCTGGTTTGACTACAAGTCACCAGTATTATATATTGTTAAACCGGTCTTTATCACAGCCCGGTACGGTTTTATCATAAACCGGCACAATATGGAAGGAGGTATCATTACTCAAGATTGGGGTTATCACTCTTACTACAAAAAGTTGGTAAACCGACTATATCACAGGTATGATATATTTCATATTTGATTATTCTTAAGCGCAGCCTTGGTTATAAACCTGGGTTATATGTTGGGCATTATGACCCGTCCAGCGGTAAACCGCCAGGACACTTTAAACTTGTTGTATGCAGAAACAGGTTGAATAAAGCATGATTATAAATCACCGGTGTTTATTAAACCGGCCTGGCTTTAAGACGATAAGTTGCCAATATATGATGAGAAATTATCCGGTGTTTATTAAACCGGTCTGGCTTTGGACTATAAGTCACCAGTATATATTTGGATTGCGCCATTGGAATCTTGCGCTTATAAATTATTGGATTATATTATTCAAATAGCCAACCTTGGCTGAACTTTCATTATGATATTGGATGAATAAGGTTCTCATACCAGATTATATTATCTTGAATAGCCAACATGGCTGGATTTTTATTATTAATGTTATGATTAAGGTTTTTTCAAAGTCGCTTTAGCGCAATGGTTATCATTTTCTACGATCGAGGGAATAGTCTCGAGTTGCTGCAGGCTTACAACCCGACACTTGGGGGCTACATTATTCAAAATTGAGATTACATCAAATATGCAAGTCTCATGTTGCTGCAAGCATGCACCATGACACTTGGGGGCTAATGCAAGGTCATTTTTGCTCATCTTATTGAAGACCCAACTCATCACATCGTAATGAGCTGGCCCTTGGGGGCTACCAATTGCTCCTGTCAACTATTCAAGGTACAAAGCTTTTTATCTATTATATTGAAGGGTCTACTGCTCAGTTGGTAAAGCACAAGGCTCTTAACCTTGTGAACGTGGATTCAAGCCCCATGATGAGGGGTTACATCATATGATGTTATTTTCACTGAAGTATATATCAAAATCCCTGCTCAATATCATCTTACTGAGCCGGTCCTTGGGGGCTACACGTTGCTGTTCAAAGTTTACAAGATTATATTTACAAAGTCCCTGCTGATTATTACATAATGACCCGGCCCTTGGGGGCTACATTGGTTGAAGTTTTATGGGCATCAGTCAATTACAAGTCCCAGGTTGCTGCAAGCATGACAACCCGGCACTTGGGGGCTACAGGTATTATATTATTATCGAAGAAAGATTTTCAAATTCTCTGTTGAGCAAGTTAGATTGACCCGGCGTCACCAATCATTATGACCCTGTGGCTGCAACCCGGTGTCATCAATAATCATAAACCGATGTTGGCAACAATCATGAACCGGTGTCTGCAACAATCATAATCTGGGGTCATCAGTTTTTATAACCCGGCCATTTGGTAATGTTAAACCGGCAAGTTTTCAAGACCGGGATCATCTTCAAACCGGCTGAATATCAGATGAATATTTCAAGACCAATATTTCTTAAACCGACCAATATTTCAAAACCTGAGCTTCTGGCGCCTCGTCCCCCCAGCTTGGGCTGAGGAGCGGGCCTTGTCCGCCCTTGTGAGGGTGCCCTTGGTCCACCATGTGGGGCACGTATTCTTCTGGCGCCATCATCCCGAAAGCCACACAATAGGGATCTGCGCGCCATGCTGCTCCGCTTCACGCGCCCACTATGGGGTGATAGCGCGGCTGTCCACTGGGGCCGTGGGTTGTATCGAGTCCTTATTCTTCGCGGACCGGGAGCGGGGGCAGCGCCGCCGCCGGTCCGGTGCTGACAGCTTTGCTAGTGTTGGAGTAGCCTTGGAGCCCGCGGGCGCGTGCGGAGCCCCCGTGCGGGCTACCCTGGGCTTGAGGTGGGAGCCCGATGCAGAAGGGGTGAGCCCCCGAGGCGGCAAAGCCCAGGAGCTCTGCCACCCGTTCCAGCAGCACGTCACGGCCGCCCTCCAGCAGCCTGCACTGCAACAGCTCTCGGGCCACTGGGAGCACGGCCCTCGAGTTCGCCTGCTCCCGGCGGGTGTACGGCGTCGTGGTCGCGGCGTGATTGGAGGCCCTTGCTGCCGACCACGCCTGCCGCGGCGTGAGAGTTGTCGAAGCCTGTCCGCATCGCCCGCGGCCCGCAACGCCCGCGGCCCGCAATGCCCTGCGGACCGCGCGCTGCCTGGGGCGCGGGGTCGCCCGAGGCGAGCGGCTCTGCGCGGGCGGGCGCCGCCGCCCAAGGATCTGGGTTGCCCGCCTGGTCGCCGGACATGGTGATGACGACGCGGCGGGACACGAAGCGGTAGAAGGTGGATTCCGGCGCACCCCTACGTGGCGCGCCAAATGTCGGATTTCGGGTTCCGACAGACCCTTGAGGTTCGAACACTGGGGTGCGCGCGGAGATTTAACCTTCTCCCTACCTGCCCCCCACCGCCTCGCTAAGATCTAAGCTACGAAAAGAACAACACAAGAGACACAGTGTTTATACTGGTTCGGGCCACCGTCGTGGTGTAATACCCTACCCCAGTGTGTGGTGTGTGGATTGCCTCTTGGGCTGATGATGATGAGTGATACAAGGAGGAACAGCCTCACGAGGGTGTTCTTGAGCTGGTGCGTGGAGTTCTACTTGGTCTCCCTTCTCTCTCTGTGTGATCCGATCGATCCTCTACCCTGTGGGTGGCTAGTCCTATTTGTAGCCAAAGGCCCTGGGCCTCTTCCCAAATATTGAGCGGGAAGGGCGCCAACAATTGGCCATTTTGAAGGGGAACATCTGGTACACTTATCCTGACTAAAGTTGGTCCTCGCCTGCCAAAGGCTCTGGTGGTGGCGCCTGCTTGGGCTCCACAATGAATTCTTCCCTGCCGTTGGGCTGGTCTTGGTCTCATTGCACCGAAATGGGTGCCTTTGGTTGATGCTCTCGCCTATGCTTGCTCCCTTTGCACCAAAGAGGAAAGGAGGACACTGCGCGGGCTGGCGCCCGCCTGGCGCCCTTGGTCGTCATGGCTTGCGTCACGGGCACCTCGTGAGGTACCCTGCCTTGATCTCTCCGCCTCCTCGCGAGCCATCCTGATGAGGCCGTGCTTGAGGAAGCTCCTTGTCGTCCGCCCCGCGAGGCTTGGCCCCTCACGAGGGTCTTGAGTCTGTGTTGATGAAGATCGGCCGTGCTGGGCCCCCCTTTGAGCCACGCCACGGGCCGCAGGCAGGAAAGTCTAGGTACCCCCATTCCCAGGACGCCGACAACGGCGCTGGCTCGGGGGCTCGAAACTGTCGTCACTCGTCTCCGGAGTCACGAAGAGCTCGCCGGAGTCGCTGGCTCCTCCGACGCCTCTGCCGCCTGTGGAGCCGCCAAGGGAGTGGTCGACGGGCCTAGTCCTTGCCGTAGTTGGGTCCCGACCACCTCTCTCGGGCTAGCACTCCAGCCGGCGCCGGTTCGCGTCGAAGACCTTTAAGAACATCACCGAAGCGCCGTCGTACTCCAAGTGGATCGCGAAGGCGCCTCTTGTCCTGCAAACCCGGGCGATTTCGCTCCAGCCTCGAGTCATGAAGACCTCGCCCGGGGCAACGACCGCAACCTCTGCCTCGGTTGCGAGGGTGCTGCAGCCGGCGTGCTGCAGCCAAAGCTCCAGGAGTTCTCCCTGCGGGATGATGGAGGCGAAGAAGGGAGGAAGGCGAATCCAAGACTGAGGAGGCATGGCGGCGTGGAGCACGAACTCTCGGGAGGAGCCCTCGGTGTGGACTCCAGGGGGGACGACCCACACCTTCGTGACCCGTCGGCGCCCACGGAGGCACCGCCCGTGGCGATCGGCATCGACTCCTTCAGCGCCCTTGATGTGGGCGTACAAGGGGAGCGGGAACACCGGCGGCGGCCGCTCGCACTAGGGCCTCGACACCACCTGATGGGCCCCCTCGTCCCGGCGGAGGGCGAGCCGTTTCTTCGACGGGAGCGGGCCTGGTTCCTCTCGGGGAGCCTTTCCCTTCTCTGTCGCCGAGAACCGGCGGATCGGAGCCATTGCAGCAAGACGAAGCAATGACCGGGAAGAAGGAGAAGCAAGATGAGATGGACTGGAAGGGCGCGTGCTGTTCCGTACTTATAGCCGGCGAAGGCCAACCGTCGGCCTCCATGATCACAGGTAATCATGACCCGCTTTGCATGCAGGGACTTGTCCAATCCACGCAGTTGTCGAGGCGTCATGGGGAAGTGGAGACGCCCACGTCCAATCAACCGCCACAACACACCCAAGGCCGCAGGCTGTTAGGGCCCGCGGCGCTTCGCCCTTGCCCTATCGTCTCTCTGCACGGCCATGTCCGGCCGCGCCTTAGGCCCGGGGGCTACTGTCGGCGTTCTGGGAACGGGGGTCCCCAGACTTGCCTGCCTGCGGCCTGCGGCGTGGCTCAAAGGGGGCCCAGCATGGCCCATCTTCATCAACACAAACTCAAGACCCTCGCGAGGGGCCAAGCCTCGCGGGGTGGACGACAAGGACCTTCCTCAGGCACGGCCTCTGTTGGGGAACGTAGTAATTTCAAAAATTTCCTACGCACACGCAAGATCATGGTGATGCATAGCAACGAGAGGGGAGAGTGTTGTCTACGTACCCTCGTAGACCGAAGCGGAAGCGTTGACACAACGTAGAGGAAGTAGTCGTACGTTCTCCTCGCGATCCAACCGATCACAGCACCGTTACTCCGGCACCTCCGAGTTCTTGGCACACGTTCAGCTCGATGACGATCCCCGGGCTCCGATCCAGCAAAGCGTCGAGGAAGAGTTCCGTCAGCACGACGGCGTGGTGACGATCTTGATGTGTTACCGGCGCAGGGCTTCGCCTAAGCACTGCAACGATATGATCGAGGTGGAATTTGGTGGAAGGGGGCACCGCACACGGCTAAGGAACGATCCGTAGATCAACTTGTGTGTCTTTGGGGTGCCCCCTGCCCCCGTATATAAAGGAGCCAAGGGGGAGGGGCTGGCCGGCCAAGCTTGGCGCGCCAGGAGAGTCCTACTCCCTCTGGGAGTAGGATTCCCCCCCCCCCAATCCTAGTTGGACTAGGATTCTCCAAGGGGGAGAGAGAGAGAGGGGGGGCGCCCACCTCTCCTAGTCCTAATAGGACTAGGGAAAGGGGGGGGAGGCGCGCAGCCCATGAGGGCAGCCCTCTCACCTCTCCTCCAAGGCCCATGTTGGCCCATTATGCTCCGGGGGGGTTCCGGTAACCCTCCCGGTATTCCGGTAAAATCCTGATTTCACCTGGAATGCATCCGATGTCCAAACATAGGCTTCCAATATATCATTCTTTACGTCTCGACCATTTCGAGACTCCTCGTCATGTCCGTGATCACATCCGGGACTCCTAACTCCTTCGGTACATCAAAATGCATAAACTCATAATAACTGTCATCGTAACGTTAAGCGTGCGGACCCTACGGTTCGAGAACAATGTAGACATGACCGAGACACGTCTCCGGTCAATAACCAACAGCGGGACCTGGATGCCCATATTGGCTCCTACATATTCTACGAAGATCTTTATCGGTCAGACCGCATAACAACATACGTTGTTCCCTTTGTCATCGGTATGTTACTTGCCCGAGATTCGATCGTCGGTATCCAATACCTAGTTCAATCTCGTTACCGGCAAGTCTCTTTACTCGTTCCGTAATACATCATCTCGCAACTAACTCATTGGTTGCAATGCTTGCAAGGCTTTATGTGATGTGCATTACCGAGAAGGCCCTGAGATACCTCTCCGACAATCGGAGTGACAAATCCTAATCTCGAAATATGCCAACCCAATATGTACCTTCGGAGACACCTGTAGAGCACCTTTATAATCACTCAGTTACGTTGTGACGTTTGGTAGCACACAAAGTGTTCCTACGGTAAACGGGAGTTGCATAATCTCATAGTTAAAGGAACATGTATAAGTCATGGATAAAAGCAATAGCAACATACTAAACGATCGGGTGCTATGCTAATGGAATGGGTCATGTCAATCAGATCATTCAACTAATGATGTGACCTCATTAATCAAATAACAACTCCTTGTTCATGGTTAGGAAACATAACCATCTTTGATTAATGAGCTAGTCAAGTAGAGGCATACTAGTGACACTCTGTTTGTCTATGTATTCACACATGTATTATGTTTCCTGTTAATACAATTCTAGCATGAATAATAAACATTTATCACGAATTAAGGAAATAAATAATAACTTTATTATTGCCTCTAGGGCATATTTCCTTCAGTCTCCCACTTGCACTAGAGTCAATAATCTAGTTCACATCGCCATGTGATTTATCAGCAATAGTTCACATCACCATGTGATTAACACCCATAGTTCACATCGATATGTGACCAACACCCAAAGGGTTTACTAGATTCAGTAATCTAGTTCACATTGCTATGTGATTAACACCCAAAGAGTACTACGGTGTGATCATGTTTTGCTTGTGAGAGAAGTTTAGTCAACGGGTCTGCCACATTCAGATCCGTTATGTATTTTGCAATTTTCTATGTCTACAATGCTCTGCACGGAGCTACTTTAGCTAATTGCTCCCACTTTCAATATGTATCTAGATTGAGACTTAGAGTCATCTAGATTAGTGTCAAAACTTGCATCGACGTAACCTTTTACGACGAACCTTTTTGTCACATCCATAATCGAGAAACATATCCTTATTTTTACTAAGGATAATTTTGACCGATGTCCAGTGATCTACTTCCTAGATCACTATTGTACTCCCTTGCTTAACACAGTGTAGGGTATACAATAGATCTGGTACATAGCATGGCATACTTTATAGAATCTATGGCTGAGGCATAGGAAATGACTTTCATTCTTTTTCTATCATCTGCCGTGGTCGGGCTTTGAGTCTTACTCAATTTCACACCTTGTAATACAGGCAAGAACTCTTTCTTTGACTGTTCCATTTTGAACTACTTCAAAAAAATTTCAAGGTATGTACTTACTGAAAAACTTATCAAGCGTCTTGATCTATCTCTATAGATCTTGATGCTCAATATGTAAGCAGCTTCACCAAGGTCCTTCTTCGAAAAAAACTCCTTTCAAATACTCCTTTATGCTTCACAGAATAATTCTACATTATTTCCGATCAATAATATGTCATTTACATATACTTATCAGAAATGCTGTAGCGCTCCCACTCACTTTCTTGTAAATACAGGCTTCACCGCAAGTCTGTATAAAACTATATGCTTTGATCAACTCATCAAAGCGTATATTCCAACTCCGAGATGCTTGCACCAGTCCATAGATGGATCGCTGGAGCTTGCATATTTTGTTAACACCTTCAGGATCGACAAAACCTTCTAGTTGCATCGTATACAACTCTTCTTTAATAAATCCATTAAGGAATGTAGTTTTGTTTATCCATTTGCCGGATTTCATAAAATGCGGCAATTGCTAACATGATTCGGACAGACTTAAGCATAGATACGAGTGAGAAACTCTCATCATAGTCAACACCTTGAACTTGTCGAAAACCTTTTGCGACAATTCTAGCTTTGTAGATAGTAACATTACTATCAGTGTCCGTCTTCCTCTTCAAGATCCATTTATTTTCTTTGGCTTGCCGATCATCGGGCAAATCCATCAAAGTCCACACTTTGTTCTCATACATGGATCCCATCTCAGATTTCATGGCCTCAAGCCACTTTGCGGAATCTGGGCTCACCATCGCTTCTTCATAGTTCGTAGGTTCATCATGGTCTAGTAACATGACTTCCAAAATAGGATTACCGTACCACTCTGGTGCGGATCTTACTCTGGTTGATCTACGAGGTTCAGTAGAAACTTGATCTGAAGTTTCATGATCATTATCATTAGCTTCCTCCCTATTTGGTGTAGGTGTCACAGAAACAGATTTCTGTGATGTACTACTTCTCAATAAGGGAGTAGATACTGTTATCTCATCAAGTTCTACTTTCCTCCCACTCACTTCTTTCGAGAGAAACTCCTTCTCTAGAAAGTTTCCGACTTTAGCAACAAAAATTTTGCCTTCGGATCTGTGATAGAAGGTATACCCAATAGTCTCCTTTGGGTATCCTATGAAGACACATTTTTCCGATTTGGGTTCGAGCTTATCAGGTTGAAGCTTTTTCACATAAGCATCGCAGCCCCAAACTTTAAGAAACGACAACTTTGGTTTCTTGCCAAACCACAGTTCATAAGGCGTCGTCTCAACGGATTTTGATGGTGCCCCTTTTAACGTGAATGCAGCTGTCTCTAATGCATGATCCCAAAATGATATTGGTAAATCAGTAAGAAACATCATAGATTGTACTATATCCAATAAAGTACGGTTATGACGTTCGGACACACCATTATGCTGTGGTGTTCCAGGTGGCATGAATTTGTGAAACTATTCCACATTGTTTTAATTGAAGACCAAACTCGTAACTCAAATATTTGTCTCCGCGATCAGATCGTAGAAACCTTATTTTCTTGTCACGATGATTTTCACTTCACTCTAAAATTCTTTGAACTTTTCAAACGTTTCAGACTTATGTTTCATCAAGTAGATATACCCATATCTGCTCAAATCATCTGTGAAGGTCAGAAAATAATGATACCTGCTGCAAGCCTTAATTTTCATCGGACCACATACATCAGTATGTATGATTTCCAACAAATCTGTTGCTTGCTCCATTGTTCCGGAGAACAGCGTTTTAGTCATCTTGCCCAAGAGGCATGGTTCGCAAGCATCAAGTGATTCATAATCAAGTGATTCTAAAATCCCATCAGCATGGAGTTTCTTCATGCGCTTTACACCAATATGACCTAAACGGCAGTGCCACAAATAGGTTGCACTATCATTATTAACTTCGCATCTTTTGGTTTCAATATTATGAATATGTGTATCACTACGATCGAGATCCAATGAACTATTTTCATTGGTGTGTATGACCATAGAAGGTTTTATTCATGTAAACAGAACAACAATTTATTCTCTTACTTAAATGAATAACCGTATTGCAATAAACATGATCAAATCATATTCATGCTCAACACCAAATAACACTTATTTAGGTTCCACACTAATCCCGAAAGTATAGGGAGTGTACGATGATGATCATATCAATCTTGGAACCACTTCCAACACACATCGTCACTTCACCCTCAACTAATCTCTGTTTATTCTGCAAATCCCGTTTCGAGTTACTAATCTTAGCAACTGAACTAGTATCAAATACTGAGGGGTTGCTATAAACACTAGTAAAGTCCACATCAATAACATGTATAAAATATACTTATGTTCACTTTGCCATCCTTCTTATCCGCCAATCACTTGGGGTAATTCCGCTTCCAGTGACTAGTCCCTTTGCAGTAGAAGCACTTAGTCTCAGGCTTAGGACCAGACTTGGGCTTCTTCACTTGAGCAGCAACTTGCTTGCCGTTCTTCTTGAAGTTCCCTTCTGTCCCTTTGCCCTTTTCTTGAAACTAGTGATCTTGTCAACCATCAACAGTTGATGTTTTTCTTTGATTTCTACCTTCGCCGATTTTAGCATCGCGAAGAGCTTGGGAATATTTTCCGTTATCCCTTGCATATTATAGTTCATCACGAAGTTCTACTAACTTGGTGATGGTGACTAGAGAATTCTGTCAATCACTATCTTATCTGGAAGATTAACTCCCACTTGATTCAAGCGATTGTAGTACCCAGACAATCTGAGCACATGCTCACTAGTTGAGCGATTCTCCTCCATCTTTTAGCTATAGAACTTGTTGGAGACTTCATATCTCTCAACTCGGGTATTTGCTTGAAATATTAACTTCAACTCCTGGAACATCTCATATGCTCCATGACGTTCAAAACGTCTTTGAAGTCCCGATTCTAAGCAGTTAAGCATGGTGCACTAAACTATTAAGTAGTCATCATATTGAGCCAGCAAAACGTTCATAATGTCTGCATCTGCTCCTGCAATAGGTCCGTCACCTAGCGGTGCATCAAGGACATAATTCTTCTGTGCAGCAACGAGGATAAACCTCAGATCACGGATCTAATCCGCATCATTGCTACTAACATTTTTCAACACAATTTTCTCTAGGAACATATCAAAATAAAACACAGGGAAGCAATAACGCGAGCTATTGATCTACAACATAGATATGCTAATACTACCAGGACTAAGTTCATGATAAATTAAAGTTCAATTAATCATATTACTTAAGAACTCCCACTTAGATAGACATCTCTCTAATCCTCTAAGTGATCACGTGATCCAAATCAACTAAACCATGTCCGATCATCACGTGAGATGGAGTAGTTTCAATGGTGAACATCACTATGTTGATCATATCTACTATATGATTCACGCTCGACCTTTCGGTCTCCGTGTTCCGAGGTCATATCTTATATGCATAGCTCGTCAAGTATAACCTGAGTATTCCGCGTGTGCAACTGTTTTGCACCCGTTGTATTTGAACGTAGAGCCTATCACACCCGATCATCACGTGGTGTCTCAGCACGAAGAACTTTCGCAACGGTGCATACTCAGGGAGAACACTTCTTGATAATTAGTGAGAGATCATCTTATAATGCTACCGTCAATCAAAGCAAGATAAGATGCATAAAAGATAAACATCACATGCAATCAATATATAAGTGATATGATATGGCCATCATCATCTTGTGCTTGTGATCTCCATCTTCGAAGCACCGTCATGATCACCATCGTCACCGGCGCGACACCTTGATCTCCATCGTAGCATCGTTGTCGTCTCGCCAATCTTATGCTTCTACGACTATCACTACCGCTTAGTAATAAAGTAAAGCATTACATCCCGATTGCATTGCATACAATAAAGCGACAACCATATGGCTCCTGCCAGTTGCCGATAACTCGGTTACAAAACATGATCATCTCATACAATAAAATTTAGCATCATGTCTTGACCATATCACATCACAACATGCCCTGCAAAAACAAGTTAGACGTCCTCTACTTTGTTGTTGCAAGTTTTACGTGGCTGCTACGGGCTTAAGCAAGAACTCATCTTACCTACGCATCAAAACCACAACGATAGTTTGTCAAATAGACTCCGTTTTAACCTTCTCAAGGACCGGGCGTAGCCACACTCGGTTCAACTAAAGTTGGAGAGACAGTCTTCCGCAAGCCATCTATGTGCAAAGCACGTCGAGGGAACCGGTCTCGCGTAAGCGTACGCGTAAGGTTGGTCCGGATCGTCTCGTCCAACAATACCGCTGAACCAAAGTATGACATGCTGGTAGGCAGTATGACTTGTATCGTCCACAACTCACTTGTGTTCTACTCGTGCAAGTAACATCAAACCATAAAAACCTAGGCTCGGATGCCACTGTTGGGGAACGTAGTAATTTCAAAAATTTCCTACGCACACGCAAGATCATGGTGATGCATAGCAACGAGAGGGGAGAGTGTTGTCTACGTACCCTCGTAGACCGAAGTGGAAGCGTTGACACAACGTAGAGGAAGTAGTCGTACGTTCTCCTCGCGATCCAACCGATCACAGCACCCTTACTCCGGCACCTCCGAGTTCTTGGCACACGTTCAGCTCGATGACGATCCCCGGGCTCCGATCCAGCAAAGCGTCGAGGAAGAGTTTCGTCAGCACGACGGCGTGGTGACGATCTTGATGTGTTACCGGCGCAGGGCTTCGCCTAAGCACTGCAACGATATGATCGAGGTGGAATTTGGTGGAAGGGGGCACCGCACACGGCTAAGGAATGATCCGTAGATCAACTTGTGTGTCTTTGGGGTGCCCCCTGCCCCCGTATATAAAGGAGCCAAGGGGGAGGGGCTGGCCGGCCAAGCTTGGCGCGCCAGGAGAGTCCTACTCCCTCTGGGAGTAGGATTCCCCCCCCAATCCTAGTTGGACTAGGATTCTCCAAGGGGGAGAGAGAGAGGGGGCGCCCACCTCTCCTAGTCCTAATAGGACTAGGGGAAGGGGGGGAGGCGCGCAGCCCATGAGGGCAGCCCTCTCACCTCTCCTCCAAGGCCCATGTTGGCCCATTATGCTCCGGGGGGGTTCCGGTAACCCTCCCGGTATTCCGGTAAAATCCTGATTTCACCTGGAATGCATCCGATGTCCAAACATAGGCTTCCAATATATCATTCTTTACGTCTCGACCATTTCGAGACTCCTCGTCATGTCCGTGATCACATCCGGGACTCCGAACTCCTTCGGTACATCAAAGTGCATAAACTCATAATAACTGTCATCGTAACGTTAAGCGTGCGGACCCTACGGTTCGAGAACAATGTAGACATGACCGAGACACGTCTCCGGTCAATAACCAACAGCGGGACCTGGATGCCCATATTGGCTCCTACATATTCTACGAAGATCTTTGTCGGTCAGACCGCATAACAACATACGTTGTTCCCTTTGTCATCGGTATGTTACTTGCCCGAGATTCGATCGTCGGTATCCAATACCTAGTTCAATCTCGTTACCGGCAAGTCTCTTTACTCGTTCCGTAATACATCATCTCGCAACTAACTCATTGGTTGCAATGCTTGCAAGGCTTTATGTGATGTGCATTACCGAGAAGGCCCTGAGATACCTCTCCGACAATCGGAGTGACAAATCCTAATCTCGAAATATGCCAACCCAATATGTACCTTCGGAGACACCTGTAGAGCACCTTTATAATCACTCAGTTACGTTGTGACGTTTGGTAGCACACAAAGTGTTCCTATGGTAAACGGGAGTTGCATAATCTCATAGTTAAAGGAACATGTATAAGTCATGGATAAAAGCAATAGCAACATACTAAACGATCGGGTGCTATGCTAATGGAATGGGTCATGTCAATCAGATCATTCAACTAATGATGTGACCTCATTAATAAAATAACAACTCCTTGTTCATGGTTAGGAAACATAACCATCTTTGATTAATGAGCTAGTCAAGTAGAGGCATACTAGTGACACTCTGTTTGTCTATGTATTCACACATGTATTATGTTTCCTGTTAATACAATTCTAGCATGAATAATAAACATTTATCACGAATTAAGGAAATAAATAATAACTTTATTATTGCCTCTAGGGCATATTTCCTTCAGCCTCGTCAGGCTGGCTCATGAGGAGGCGGAGAGATCAAGGCGGGGTACCTCACAGGGTGCCCATGACGCAAGCCATGACGACCAAGGGCGCAGGCGGGCGCCAGCCCACGCAGTGTCCTCCTTTCCTCTTTGGTGCAAAGGGAGCAAGCGCAGGTGAGATCATCAACCAAAGGCACCCGTTTTGGTGCAACGAGACCAAGACGAGCCCAACGGTAGGTGAGGGAGTCCTGGATTAGGGGGTGTTCGGGTAGCCGGACTATACCTTCGCCGGACTCCAGGACCATGAAGATACAAGATTGAAGACTTCGTCCCGTGTCCGGAAGGAACTCTCCTTGGCGTGGAAGGCAAGCTAGGCGATGCGGATATTCAAGATCTCCTACCATTGTAACCGACTCTGTGTAACCCTAACCCTATCCGGTGTCTATATAAACTGGAGGGTTCTAGTCCGTAGAACATCATCATCATCATACAACAATCATACCATAGGCTAGCTTCTAAGGTTTAGCCTCCTTGATCTTGTGGTAGATCTACTCTTGTACTACCCATATCATCAATATTAATCAAGCAGGAGTAGGGTTTTACCTCCATCGAGAGGGCCCGGACCTGGGTAAAACAAAGTGTCCCTTGTCTCCTATTACCATCCGACCTTGACGCACAGTTCGGGACCCCCTACCCGAGATCTGCCGGTTTTGACATCGACATTGGTGCTTTCATTGAGAGTTCCTCTGTGCCGTCGCCTTTAGGCCCGATGGCTCCTTTGATCATCAACTACGATGAGGTCCAGGGTGAGACTTTTCTCCCCGGACAGATCTTCGACTTCGGCGGCTTCGCTCTGCGGGCCAATTCGCTTGGTCATCTCGAGCAGATCGGAAGCTACGCCCCTGGCCATCAAGTCAGGTTTGGAAGCTTAAACTACACGGCTGATATCCGCGGAGACTTGATCTTCGACGGATTCGAGCCACAGCCAAGCGCGCCGCACTATCTCGAGGGGCATGATCTAGCTCTACCTCCGAACAGTGCCTTGGAGGCCGCGCATGCACCGGTTCCGACCCTAGACTCGGAGCCTATCACACCAATCGAGGATGAGCGGTTGGACGTCATCTCAGGGGCTGCGATCTCAAAGGCAATCAAGCCAAACGTCAGCCCCGCACTCCGCACGGCCCATGACTCCGAGGAGCTGGATTCTTCTCCGAACTCCAAGCCTCCTACGCCCCTGCCGATCGAATCCGATTGGGCGCCTATAATGGAGTTCACCGCCCATCTTTCAGCACTCACCTTTTGGTGATATCCTGAATTCTCTCGAGTCTCTCTCTTTATCTGGAGAGGCCTAGCCAGACTACGGTCAGCAAGGTTGGGATTCGGACGACGAAGAAATTCAAAGCCCACCCACCACCCACTTAGTAGCTACCGTCGACAATTTAAACGACGTGCTCAACTTCGACTCCGCAGACATCGACAACATGGATAACGATGCAGGAGATACAGATGAATCAATGCCCATAGGGCATTGGACAGCCACCCCATCTCACGATGTGTACATGGTGGATACCCCTAAAGGAAACGACAACGAGGAAAAAGGGGATGGAAAAGGGGATAAGTCCCTCGAAAAGCAATCAAAGCGTCGGCAAAAGCGCCGACCCAAGCCCGACCTCGATAAAGACCCAGCCATAGAGCAGGATGAGCCGGTAGACTACGAGCATCCCTTAGAGCAACCGTCCGAACAGGGCAACACGGATAGAGAAACCGAACAGCCCTCCCCGGCCATAACGGAACTCCGAACGACCTTACGCCGGATAATCCCACGGAGCAGAAGAATCTCCACGAAAGGCTCGATGCAAGTGCACGCAGCCTGAAAAAGCAGAAGCGGAAGCTAAGGACGGCAGAAGATGCACTCAGAATCAGATGGAGCAAGGTAATCAACACCGCAGATAAATACGGCGGCAGCCGCCGCACTAAAAGCTATCCGAAGAGAAAGCTACTGCTCGAATTCGAAGAAGAGGCCCTAGAGCCCTCGCGTTCAAAAAATAAGAAAGTCACACGATCGGATAGACGACCCCATGGCCAGCATAAAATGGCAAGCGGCGCCGCACTTAAGGCGGCATGCGACCCAGTTAAGGATTCGCATCATGGCCCAGCCAGGTCCATTTATGGGCCAAGAAAGCAAGCTCTCGCAAGCAATGCAAAAAAGCCATCATCAGAATCCGGCACACCCAAATACAGGGGCGCCGCACACCCCCTATGCTTCACCGATGAGGTTCTGGACTATGAATTTCCAGAGGGATTCAAACCCGTCAACATAGAGGCGTATGATGGAACAACAGACCCTGGAGTCTGGATCGAGGACTATATCCTCCACATACCTATGGCTAGAGGAGATGATCTCCACGCCATCAAATATTTACCCCTTAAGCTCAAAGGGCCAGCCCGGCACTGGCTCAAAAGCCTTCCCGAAAACACAATTGGAAGTTGGGAAGAGCTCGAGGATGCTTTCCGAGCAAATTTTCAAGGGACCTATGTCCGCCCCCCGGATGCAGACGATCTTAGTCACATAACTCAACAGCCCGGAGAATCAGCTCGACAGTTCTGGAATAGATTCCTTACTAAAAGGAATCAAATAGTGGATTGTCCGGACGCCGAAGCCTTAGCAGCTTTCAGGCATAATGTCCGAGACGAATGGCTCGCCAGACACCTCGGCCAGGAAAAGCCAAGAACAATGGCCGCACTCACAAGCCTCATGACCCGCTTCTGCGCAGGAGAGGACAGCTGGTTGGCAAGATGCAGCCCCAGCGACCCAAGTACATCTGAAATCAGGGATGGAAATGGAAAACCGTGACGCAACAAGGATCGTCGCTGAACTAAAGAAAAAAGTCCGAAGAGCACGACAGTCAATGCCGGATTCAAAGGCTCGCGACAAAATCAGACAAAACCACCCCTCCAGGATAATAGGAATGATTCGTCTAACTTAAACAGAATCCTAGACAGGATATGTCAGATACAAAGTACTCCTGGGAAGCCTGCTAACCGTACCCACAGAGACTATTGGGTTTTTAAGCAATCCGGAAGACTCAACGCCGAACACAAGGGGCTCGACACACCAAGCGAAGACGAGGACGAACCCCAGAAGCAGAGTACCAGGAAACAAAAGAACTTCCCACAAGAAGTTAAAACAGTGAACTTACTTCACGTTACAAAACGTGTGGCACCCATAAAGGTATGCACAATACAACCTATCCCTAAGGGGTCCTGCCACTGGTTATTAAAACCAATCACTTTCGATTAGCTAGACTATTCTAGAAATATCAAAAACGCAGGCTGGACTGCCCTGATACTCGATCCAATAATTGGCGGATTCCAGTTTACAAACGTCCTTATGGACGGCGGCAGTGGACTAAACCTGATATATCAGGATACAATCCATCGCATGGGGATAAACCCAGCAAGAATCCGCCGCAGCAAAACCTCCTTTCAAGGGGTAGCACCTGGCCCGGACACCCATTGTATGGGTTTTCTCCGGCTCGAAGTTATCGGCTCTGCCGATAACTTCCATCGCGAAAAGCTGACCTTCCATGTCGTCCCGTTTTCAAGTCGCTATCAAGCACTACTGGGACGCGGAGCTTTCGCTCGCTTTAACGCGATACTGCACTATGCATCTCTCACGCTTAAGATGTCCGGTCCACGAGGCATCATATCTTTGAAGGGGATGCACTAGTGTACGCCCCCCCCCCCCCAACGGAGGACTGTGCGGCCGCTTAGATAGCCGCACAATGAAACGGCCTCACCAGCCAAAAGACTTTTTGACATAAGTCATTAAAGGCCACAGACCCGGAATAGACGAGTTCGGCACAAGTCCATCATCAATGCAGGCTTAGAGGCCATATATCCCCGTACTAGGGGCTATACGCAGAGACAATAAAGCTCAATTTTACATATTTTACTTTATATTTTGTTTTTTTCCGCACGACCCATTTTAAATTCAGTTCCTCTCTCTTACAGATGAACGTCGTGCGGCGCCCGTCCAGGATACGACACAGCGGAGACACAGGCGCAGACGTGCAGTAGGGACCCGTCCTAAGGATTCTTTTTAGATTTAAACCCTGCGTAAACCTTTTTTACTGTCTCTTGCTGCTATACATCCCCTGGTTTCCTCTGTTATAACCAAGGAGGAGGCTGGCGTCTTGGCATGTGTCCACGCCAGAATTTTTGCGCGTACCTGGACACTAGGGGCTTTTTCAAATAATAAAGAGTGTTGTTTCGCTCGCACTCATAAAGACCGAACACCTTAGGGAGTGTTCGGCGTCGCAAGTTTTGGCATTATATGCATTAGCTCCGAATCATGTCTTTGGTCAAATGTTGGGTTGCCCGGCTCCTGAGTTCAGCTACCTTACGTTCCGCTCTATCGGCTAAGCTAGCACCAGGAGAACTACTGCGATTGTGCCCCGGTTCGGCCGGGCGAGCACCTCAGTAGAGAAATCCGAAAACTGACTGTCATGATGTAGCATGAGACTGGTCGCCACTCAATGACTTATTGGAATTTATCTTGTTCCTCCGCTTTGACGAAGGGCCGTTTCCCGGCCAGGCACATACGCGCCCCGAATTCGGGCGAGCGCAGTCGCCCCTAAGGGGCTACCTAAATAGTCCCACTGTCAAGCTCCTATGGCTAAGTGAAAGTGTTAAACCATTATAGTCCGGTTGCCTAGCCCGCTGCTCCATCACCTCCTTTGTAGGACCAATACGTTTGGTTAAGTGTGAAAATGCGACTTCTGTGTGCACCCCCGCACTATGTGCGTGGGGGCTGAAGCCAACGACTGCAATCTTTCAGATTTTATATATATATTAAAACGGCCGCATATGAGGTGTTTCTAATACTTGAAGGCACAAGTCTAAAAGTGACACTATACTTTATCAAAATACTGTTTTATGATTACATATGCTATCATAAGATAGCATCCTTCGAGCACTGCGTCTCTATTACACGAACGCCTTCAAGGACTTCCTGAAAATAGTGCTTGGAGGGTACTCGGCTTTTGTCCGAATCCCGGGACGCAACAACGGTGGTCTCCATATCTGCCCAGTATGTCTTGACACGGGCAAGAGCCATCCGTGCGCCCTCTATGCATGCTGACCTCTTCATCGCATTGACACGTGGCACCACGTCAAGAAATTGCTGCACCAAGCTGAAATAACTCTTCGGCTCCGATCTCCCCGGCCACAGATGACCCATGACGTACTTCATGGCGAGTCCGGACAACCTATTCAGCTCGGCCCATTGAGCCAGGCGATCGTCCACTGCTAGTGGACGCTCTGGATTGAGGAACTGCGACCAGAAAAGCTTTTCCACTTCGTGATCTTTTTTATCTCGAAAGTGTTCGGTCGCATCAGCAGCACTCGCCGCCAAATCCAGATAGGTGTCCTCCACACTCCACATCCGGTCCAACGGAGCAAACTTCGGATCACAAAATTTCCTCCGCAGCGTAAAGGGCTTTCCATCCGCAATTTGTCCGGCTTGACGCAGCTCTTCCCTTGCTGCTCTCATCGCAGAGCGAGCATCGTTGGCATCAGCAACGGCCTTCTCTAAGCCCGTTTGCCTTGCCCGGCCTTCTTCCTCAAGAAGCTTGCAACGGTCAGTAGCACTCTTTAACTTTACGGCCATATCAGCCATGTCATCCTTGCTTTGGCAATGGGCAGCCTGTTCGGCTTTTTGCTCTTCAAGGGCTTTTCCGGCGGCCGCATTGCTTTTTCTTGCTTGTTCCTTCACTCGGGCGAGTTCGGCCCTAAGACCCTCCACGGCGGCCACACCATCTGCGTCAAGCAAACACACGGTAAGATATTGACATAAAGCTCCTCTTACTAGCCGCCGCCCGATGAATTACATACCTTGAGCATCATCAAGCCGCTTGTTGACAAGCGCGATGTCGGCATCTGCCACATCAAGTTGCCGCTTCAGTTCGGCAAAATCACCAATCCGGCTCGACTCCGGACAATTAGCCACCTATATACATAAAGGTGCCGCTTAAAGGACCTGGGATTAAGATCCTCTGCGCGCCATCAATTTTGACGACGCACAGAGTCTCAGGGGCTACTATCTACACAGGGCGCACCTTACTTATGCGCAATTGACACAAGTGTACATTATCTAACGTACCTCAAAACCCGTCAGTAAACTTTTGACGGCCTCATACAATCCGCTTTCTGCGGATGAAATCCTTTCAATCACCATGCCTATCAATGCACGGTGCCCCTCTGAGATAGAGGCTTGCCCCTGCAGAATCTTTAGCTCCTCCGGCCGAGCACCAGACGGTGCCGAACTCGTCCTATGGCCTCTTTTGAAGGTCGGGCGCGGAGAACCTTGGGGGGACGCATGGCTATCTTCCGCCCCTGCCGGATTCGGAGAAACCCTTCGCGACGACACCTCGGGGTCGCCCGCTTCGCTAGGCGGTACGAAAGGGGGAGGCGTCCCGCTCTCCATCATCTCCGAAAGAAGATCCCCCGAAGATGAGCTCTGCTGAGAAGGGCTGAGGTCCGAACTACAAGGTAAGATTTCGGTTAAATCTTCTCAGATATAAATCAAGGATTTCTCTCAAAAGGAAAATATTTTCCTACTTACGGCTCGCTGGAGAGCTGGTCCCTTTGAGGGCGTAGTTCGGCCGAGGGGCTCCCCGGTGTCGGACCCTCTGACAAGGATTTTTTCCCCCGCTTCAAGGCCAGGGTCTCCGGGTCGTCAAAGGCGGCCCTTTTCTTTCCCTTAGGAGAGGAATTGTCGATTCCTCCCTTCGGAGTGGCCTCCTTCGTGGAAGCCATAGTCTCCTTGTCCTCCCCTTTACTACCCTCCAAAGGCATTTCTTCAGCATCCTGACAAGTACGGAATCCGGCCTGGTTTCAGGAAGGGGAGCCGGACACCTGATCAGCTTTGCTGTCGCTATCCACTCCTGTTTAAAAGGACAGCTCTTTAGGGGCAAATCTATGATAATTATGCAGATAGCAGATCCGGGCACAAGGTTACTTACTTGAGAATCCGGGCGATTGCAGCTTAGACCTGCATCCTCGGTCAAATCTGGACACATTGCTTGTGATCCGAAGAACAATTTATACATCTCCGCGGGCGTTGCGCCCATGAAATGCTGGAGAGCTCGTGGTCCCTCTGGATTGAATTCCCACAGGCAAAGGGAGTGACGTTTGCCGGGCAATATTCGGTGAATCAGCATGACCTGTGTCACTTTGACCAGGTGGAGGTCTCCTTTTAAAAGATCCCTAATGCGGCCCTGCAACAAAGGCACGTCATTGGGTAATCCCCAATCTAACCCTTTGCTGACCCATGACGCTAGCCGTGGTGGGGGACCCGAGCGAAAGGCAGGAGGCGCCACCCATTTGGTGCCCCTTGGAGCGATGATATAGAACCACTCTTGTTGCCACAAGCCGAGCTCCTCTTGAAAAGAGCCCTCGGGCCATGGAGCATCGGCATTCTTGCTTATAACAGTGCCTCCGCACTATGCGTGCTGTCCCTCGATCATCTTCGGCTCCACGTTGAATGTCTTGAGCCATAACCCGAAGTGAGGAGAAACACGGAGGAACGCTTCACACACGACGATGAATGAGGAGATATGGAGGATGGACTCCGGAGCTAAGTCCTGGAATTCCAGCCCATAATAAAATAGCAGCCCCCTCACAAAGGGATCCATGGGGAAGCCTAACCCCCGAAGGAAGTGGGATATGAACACCACGCTCTCACCAGGCTGAGGATTCGGAATAGCCTGCCCTTGAGAAGGCAGCCTATGCGGAATTTCGCCGGTCAAGAACTTAGCCTCTCTCAGCTTCAGTACATCCTCCTCCGTGACGGAGGAGGGCATCCATCGGCCTTGAAGGTCGAAACCGGACATTGTCGAAGGTCCGATCCGCCTGGAATCTAGAGCCTAGGGTGTTGGAACTCGAGGCGACGGCCGAACTCGTTTGGAGGGTAAAAGAAAAGAGCAGGGCCTTGGTCTCTTTATAAGAGGTCGAATACCAAGAGCCCTCCCCGTAACCGTTTGGGACTAGCCTTTAATTAAGGCAAACGTGCTAACGGGCACGATTGGGTTACCCACGTCCGTATTGATGAGAATCCCGTTAAATGGGGCACACGATCTCTGCTTTGACAAGACGTGCCAAGGAGACCGCCTCGCTAAACGCGCTGAGGCGGAAAAGTGAAAACAATATGTATAAAGAGCTTGGCCGCAGTGTTATGACGCATTGCGGAATACATCAGCAGATTTGATTTGTGTTAATATTATTCTCTCTATGGCAATATGTGGAAACTTGTTTTGCAGAGCCGGACACTATTTTTAGTGTTTATAATCTTATATGAAGGACTTGGAGGAGGAACCCGCCTTGCAATGCCGAAGACAATCTGCGCGCCAGACTCGTCGTCATTGAAGCCTGGTTCAGGGGCTACTGAGGGAGTCCTGGATTAGGGGGTGTTCGGGTAGCCGAACTATACTTTCGCCGGACTCCAGGACCATGAAGATACAAGATTGAAGACTTCGTCCCGTGTCCGGAAGGAACTTTCCTTGGCGTGGAAGGCAAGCTAGGCGATGCGGATATTCAAGATCTCCTACGATTGTAACCGACTCCGTGTGACGCTAACCCTATCCGGTGTCTATATAAACCGGAGGGTTCTAGTCCGTAGAACATCATCATCATCATACAACAATCATACCATAGGCTAGCTTCTAGGGTTTAGCCTCCTGGATCTCGTGGTAGATCTACTCTTGTACTACCCATATCATCAATATTAATCAAGCAGGAGTAGGGTTTTACCTCCATCGAGAGGGCCCGAACCTGGGTAAAAAAAAGTGTCCCTTGTCTCCTGTTACCATCCGACCTTGACGCAAAGTTCGGGACCCCCTACCCGAGATCCGTCGATTTTGACACCGACAGTAGGGAAGAAGTCATTGTGGAGCCCAAGCAGGCATCACCACCAGAGCCTTTGGCAGGCGAGGACCAACTTTAGTCAGGATAAGTGTACCAGATGTTCCCCTTCAAAATGGCCGATTGTTGGCGCCCTTCCCGCTCAATATTTGGGAAGAGGCCCAGGGCCTTTGCCTATAAATAGGACTAGCCACCCACAGGGTAGAAAGGATCTGGAGACAAAGTAGAACTCCACGCACCAGCTCAAGAACACCCTCGCGAGGCTGTTCTTCCTTGTATCGCTCATCATCATCAGCCCAAGGGGCAATCCACACACCACACACTAGAGTAGGGTATTACACCACGACGGTGGCCCGAACCAGTATAAACTCTGTGTCTCTTGAGGTGCGCTTGCCGGAGTGGGTGCGAGTGGTCTTGGCGGGCTTCTTCTTCCCTCCCGGGGATTCAGCGGTAGGAGCAAGTGCCTTGGCGGAAGCTGCTGCAACTGCTTCTCGGTAGAGTTGGTCGGCGCAAATCAGCGCGTCCTTCTTGTCGGAGGGGACGGAGATGATGGTCAACCGCCCAGGCATCTTCAGCATGTTGTAGGCGTAGTGCGACGCCGCCATGAACTTGGCCAGTGCCGGGCGGCCGAGGATCTCGTTGTAGGGCAAGGGGATCTCGGCCACGTCGAAGACGATCCTCTCCGTCCTGTAGTTCAGCTCTTCTCCAAATGTCACGGGCAGTGTGACCTTCCCCTTCGGCTGGCTCCTCCCCGGATTGACCCCTTGAAACGTACTCGTTTCCTCGAGGTCTCCATCAGGAATTTGCAGCCTTTTGATCACGACGGGTGAGATCAAGTTCAGGCCGGCCCCGCCGTCAACCAAAATCTAGTTCACCTTGAGGTTGGGTATCATTGGTGAGACCAACGGCGGCAAACACCCCACCGCGGTTGTGCAGTCAGGGTGGTCCTCGGCGTCAAAGATGAGGGGCGTGCTGGACCACTTCAGCGGCTTATGAGCGTCGAACGACGGCTCCGCTGCTGTAATCTCACGCGCCCACTGCTTGAGCTGGCGGTGAGAACTATGCAGCGAGGCGCCACCATCAACGCACATGGCCTCCATAGCCTTCTGGAACTCTTGCTCGCCGGACTTGTTGTCCTTGTCATGATCATCGTCTTCTTGCTTCTTGTCACGGCCCCGGGCGGGTCTCTCTTGCTGGTTGTTCTTGCCGTGGCGGCCTCCTTGGCCGCCACGCTTCTTGCCGGATCCCTCGGCACCATCCTGACCTTTCTCCTTGTCCCGCCTCTCATACTCGGCCTTTTTCTTTTCGGCAAGCAGCTCGACTTGCCGGCAGTTCTGGAGGTCGTGGCCCTTGGTGCGGTGGATCTTGCAGTACTGCTTGCCGGAGCCCCCTGGCTTGTCGGCAGCTGCTAAGGCCCGGCAGGCGCCGCACCCGGCAACCTCCTTGCCGGGGTCGTCTGCCTTGACCTTCTTGGCAGCGCCGGTGTCATCAGATCCTTCAACGGCAAGCATGGCCTTGCCCTTGCGTTTCCTGTTGCGACGCCGACCCTTCTTCGTCGGGGCGGCGGTGTCATCATCAGTAGAGTCGGTTTCCGCGCCGGCGTCTTTGCCGGGGTACTTCCTTCCCTCTTCAGCCCGGGCGCACCTATCGGCCAGAACATAGAGATCGGCCACATCCTTAACCTTGGTCATCGCCAGCTCTTCGCGCATCTTGCGGTTGCACATGTTCTGATGGAACGCGCTGATCACGGCAGCGGGATGAACGTCGGGGATGTTGTACTGTACCCGGCTGAACCTCTGGATGTACTTGCGCAGGTTTTCCCCTTCCTTCTGGGGAATGATATGTAAATCACTGGCTTGGCCATGAGCTTGGTGGCCTCCAGCGAAGGCGCCAACGAACTCATGGCACAGGTCCGACCAAGAATAAATGGAATTCACCGGCAAGTGCATCAACCAAGACATGACATTGGGCTTCAGTGCCAACGGGAAGTAATTGGCAAGCACCTTGTTGTCGCGAGCTCCGGCAGCCTGCATCGCGATGGTGTAGATGCTGAGGAACTCTAATGGATGGGTCTTGCCAGTGTACTTCCCGCCGACATCGGGCTTGAATGTGCGGTGGGACGGCCACTGGAACTGTCGCAGCTCACGCGTAAAGGCTGGGCAGCCCACCTCGTAAGGTAGGTCACCGGAGCCCCCCGGTGCTGGGTGGTCCATATCGGGTCCCGCCCGCTTGTCGCCAGCGCTCGATAGTGGCTCGAGCATCTTCGTGAGCTCGTTCTCGAAGAACTTGGCGCTAGTCACGGTGGGTCCGCGGGTCGGACGACGCTATAGAGATGTTAACACAAGCGTCGTCACGACGGGCCGACGCCCGCGGTGGCTGGCGAGGAGGAGGAGAGTGCATCGTGACCGCAGCACCCCCGGTCCTCCCGGCGCTAGCATGTGGTGGCTCGGTGGAGCGCCGGCCCGAGGGCCCCGCCGGTCGCGGATCGTCTTTGTTGGAGACGACGATGAGGCTCCGGATGGTGGCCCTCCACTTGTCGAGCTTCTCGCAGCAGGAGGGAAGTCGAGGAGCAGCTACGCACGTGCCAAAGCTTCTGCTGGCGTGGGTGGCTGCGACAGCTGCGTGGACCGTGGCGCGCTTCGACTTCTAACCACATTAGAAGGAGCTCTATCACGGCCCAGCGGCTGCGTGCCATTTTCGCCAGCACTTCGGTGGGCATGCTGAACTCCTTCGTCCCGCGGACGACGCACAGGGCTCTTCCCATGGCGGTGTCCAGGGTCACCGGCGTGGTGACGCTGCTCGTCGCGCACACCATGGGAAGAGCACGCAGTGGTCGCCGGCATCGGCGTCTTGGAGGTCGCTGGACCGCCCGTAGGGGGTACATCGACGCCCCTAGAGGGCCCCGTGCCGCCTGCGGGCCCCCCAGCCCCGTCCTTGGACCTGGCAGCGTGCGGCTCGTCGTCTGGCGCACGAACAACGCCGCTCGCCAGGCTCCGACTGGCGCGCGATGCTGGTGCTCGCAGGCCGCGGCTCGGGTTCTGTCCGCGACCGGCCCGCTGCTCGCTCGTACTGGCGCGGGCCGCTCGGCCCCCGACGTGCCAATCGCTGTGATCGTCTTCTTCTTGGGAGCCATGGTGATGAAGAACTGCTAGGCTAGCTACTAGACCAGATTCTCACAATTGCACCCCCTACCTGGCGCGGCAAAGATGTCGGTGGGAAATGACACCTATGGGATCACAAGAATCCCTACTACGGTTGCCGGGGCGCAGGGTTGTGAGAAGACCAGGATTAGCAGTCAGCACGAGGATCGTTTACCCAGGTTCGGGCCACGAGGATGCGTAAAACCCTAGTCCTGCTTTGGTGGTTGTATTGAGTGTTCTTGAGCTCTTGAACTAGCTACGGTGGCTGTGTCATTCCAAAGAGCCGAATCCCTCTCCAGAGTTCCAAGGGCCTCCTTTTATAATCGAAAGGGGCTGCCACAGTGGCACACAGGAGGTGGAAAGGCATACAATACTGCGAGCTTATCGCCCGTATTACAGGACAAGACGCATTTAATGTGTCGCTTAGGTGTCCCCTAGCTTTATCGGGGACGGGAGCGAGGTCCGTCCCGTCCGTCGCCGCTCCTCCTCGTTTCGACACGCACCCTGGCCAGCGATGCATGCGGCGCCATGTAGGCTGATACGTCTCCAACGTATCTATAATTTTTGATTGCTCCATGCTATATTATCTACTATTTTGGACAATACTGGGCTTTATTATCCACTTTTATATTATGTTTGGGACTAACCTATTAACCGGAGGCCCAGCCCAAAATTGATGTTTTTTGTCTATTTCAGTGTTTCGAAGAAAAGGAATATCAAACGGAGTCCAATTAACCTGAAACTCCACGGAACTTATTTTTGGACCAGAAGAAGCCCATGGAGTACCGGAGTTGCACCAGGGGAGTCCCGGGCTTCCCACGAGGGTGGGGGGCGCGCCCCCTGCCTCGTGGACAGCCCGGAGGTCCACCGACGTACTTCTTCCTCCCATATATACCCATATAACCTAAAAACTTCGGGGAACAGAATAGATCGGGAGTTCCGCCGCCGCAAGCCTCTGTAGCCATCAAAAGTAAATCGGGACCTTGTTCCGGCACCCTGCCGGAGGGGGGGAACCCTCACCGGTGGCCATCTTCATCATCCCGACGCTCCCAATGATGAGGAGGGAGTAGTTCACCCTCGGGGCTGAGGGTATGTACACGTAGCTATGTGTTTGATCTCTCTCTCTCTCTCTCATGTTCTTGATTTCGCACGATCTTGATGTATCACGAGCTTTGCTATTATAGTTGGATCTTATGTTTCTTCTCCCCCTCTACTCTGTTGTAATGGATTGAGTTTTCCCTTTGAAGTAATCTTATCGGATTGAGTCTTTAATGATTTGAGAACACTTGATGTATGTCTTGTCGTGCGTATCTATGGTGACAATGGGATATCACGTGATTCACTTGATGTATGTTTTGGTGATCAACTTGCGGGTTCCGCCCATGAACTTATGCATAGGGGTTGGCACACATTTTCGTCTTGATTCTCCAGTAGAAACTTTGGGGCACTCTTTGAGGTTCTATGTGTTGGTTGAATAGATGAATCTGAGATTGTGTGACGCATATCGTATAATCATACCCATGGATACTTGAGGTGACATTGGAGTATCTAGGTGACATTAGGGTTTTGGTTGATTTGTGTCTTAAGGTGTTATTCTAGTACGAACTCTAGGGCTATTTGTGACACTTATAGGAATAGCCCAACGGATTGATTGGAAAGAATAACTTTGAGGTGGTTTCGTACCCTACCATAATCTCTTCGTTTGTTCCCCGCTATTAGTGACTTTGGAGTGACTCTTTCTTGCATGTTGAGGGATAGTTATAAGATCCAATTATGTTATTATTGTTGAGAGAACTTGCACTAGTGAAAGTATGAACCCTAGGCCTAGTTTCCTAGCATTGCAATACCGTTTACGCTCACTTTTACCACTTGTTACCTTGCTGTTTTCATATTTTCAGATTACAAAACCTATATCTACCATCTATATTGCACTTGTATCACCATCTTTTCGCCGAACTAGTGCACCTATACAATTTACCATTGTATTGGGTGTGTTGGGGACACAAGAGACTCTTTGTTATTTGGTTGCAGGGTTGTTTGAGAGAGACCATCTTCATCCTACGCCTCCCACGGATTGATAAACCTTAGGTCATCCACTTGAGGGAAATTTGCTACTTTCCTACAAACCTCTACACTTGGAGGCCCAACAATGTCTACAAGAAGAAGGTTGTTTAGTAGACATCATAGGCAGGCAGGCAGCTGAGGTGGCGCGCTGGTAGGGTCTTCACAAAGATCTGCATGCCGCCATGCAGGCACTTATTGATCTGGCCTGGAAGCTGCATGTTGCCACGCAGGTGTCAGCCCAGCTGGTCGGGCTGCAGCTGCATGCTGGTGGCGGAGGAAACTCGGCTGGTGCTGGCCTGGCAGTGGCCCCGCTGATGTCCTCGGCAAGGGCCTTGCCGGGGCCCCGGCAAGGGACTTGCCGGGGCCCCGGCAAGGGTCTTGCCGTGGTGCGCAGTCGTCCCCAGCAAGGATCTTGCCGGGGGTCTCGTGGCTTTCCTCGGCAAGGATCCCGCCAAGGGTCGTCATCTTCTGGTCCTCATCCGACCTCATATATCTATGGTCTTGACAAAGATCTGCATGCCACCACAGAGGTACCTCCCGAGCCCTAGTCCAATCGTAGTTGGTTGGATTGGAGCCTATGGGCTCAAGGGTGGCTCGCTCTGTTGGTGTTTGGGCGAGCTGCCCCGGCAAGGGTCTTGCCGGGGGAACCTGCTCCGTCCCTCTACTTCTTTGTGTTCTTGGCCTTGGCATTGTCTTGGGCATCTTGTGCTTCGGCTCCTCTCCGGTTCCCTCCCCTGCTTTGCTTAGTGTGGTTGTGGGCCCGGCTCCTACTGTTTGTGCACAAGTAAAGGGGTACAAAGGTGTGCCCCTACTTTTGTACACCGACACGTAGGCCTGTGGTAAACTACTCAAGCTTCATCGAAGAGGCAATGGTGTTGATGTAGAATCCCTCTGTGATCGAATCCCCCTCCGGCAGGACGCCGGAAAAGGTCCCTAGATGGGATCTCACGGGTACAGAAGGTTGCGGTCGTGGAAAAGTGGTTTCGTGGCTCCCATGGAAGTTTTTGGGATATTTGAGAATATATAGGCAGAAAAAATAGGTCGGTGGAGTCACGAGGGGCCCACAAGGGTGGGGACGTGCCCTACCCCCTGGGCGCGCCCTCCGACCTTGTGGCTGCCTCGTGGCTTTCCTGACGTGCACTCCAAGCCTTCTGGATTCTTCTGGTCCAAGAAAAAACATCGTGAAAGTTTCATTCCGTTTGGACTCCGTTTGGTATTCCTTTTCTGCGGAACTCTAAAACAAGGAAAACCCAAAAACTGGCACTGGGCTCTAGGTCAATAGGTTAGTCCCAAAAATCATATAAAATATCATATTAATGCATATGAAACATCCAAAAATTATAGATACGTTGGAGACGTACCAGGCATCCCCAAGCTTAATTCCTGCTTGTCCTCGAGTAGGTAAATGATAAAAATAGAATTTTTGATGTGGAATGCTACCTAACATATTTATCCATGTAATTCTATTTTTTTGAACCCTGATGTAATTCTATTTATTGTGGCATGAATGTTCAGATCCGTATGATTCAAGACAAAAGTTTAATATTGACATAAAAACAATAATACTTCAAGCATACTAACAAAATAATTATGTCTTCTCAAAATAACATGGCCAAAGAAAGCTCATCCCTACAAAATCATATAGTCTGGCTATGCTCCATCTTCATCATACAAAATATTCAAATCATGCACAACCCCGATGACAAGCCAAACAATTGTTTCATACTTTTGACGTTCTCAAACATTTTCAACTTTCACGCAATACATGAGCGTGAGCCATGGACATAACACTATAGGTGGAATAGACGATGGTTGTGGAGAAGACAAAAAGAAGGAGATAGTCTCACATCAACTAAGCATATCAATGGGCTATGGAGATGCCCATTAATAGATATCAATGTGAGTGAGTAGGGATTGCCATGCAACGGATGCACTAGAGCTATAAGTTTATGAAAGCTCAAAACAAAAACTAAGTGGGTGTGCATCCAACTTGCTTGCTCATGAATACCTAGGGCATTTTGAGGAAGCCCATCGTTGAATATACAAGCCAAGTTCTATAATGAAAATTCCCACTAGTATATGAAAGTGACGACATAGGAGACTCTGTATCATGAATATCATGGTGCTACTTTGAAGCACAGGTGTGGCAAAATGATAGTAACATTGTCCCTTCTCGCCTTCTCTTTTTTATTTGGCCTTTCTCTCCCTTTTTTTATTTCCTCACATGGGACAATGCTCTAATAATGAAGATCATCAAACTTTTATTTACTTACAACTCAAAAATTACAACTTGATACTAGAACAAAATATGACTCTATGTGAATGCCTCCGGCGGTGTACCGGAATGTGCAATGAATCAAGAGCGACATGTATAAAAAATGATGAACGGTGGCTTTGCCACAAATACGATGTCAACTACATGATCATGCAAAGCAACATGACAATGATGATGTGTGTCATAATAAACAGGACGGTGGAAAGTTACATGGCAAATATCTTGGAATGGCTATGGAAATGCCATAATAGGTACGCATGGTGGCTGTTCTGAGGAAGATATATGGTGGGTTTAAGGTACCGGCAAAAGTTGCGCGGTACAAGAGAGGCTAGCGATGGAGGAAAGGTGAGAGTGCGTATAATCCATGGACTCAACATTTGTCATAAAGAACTCACATACTTATTGCAAAAATCTATTAGTCATCAAACGAAAGTACTATGCGCATGCTCCTAGGGGGATAGATTGGTAGGAAAAGACCATCGCTTGTCCCTGACCGCCACTCATAAGGAAAGCAATCAAAAAATATCTCATGCTCCAACTTTGTTACATAACGATTCACCATACGTGCATGCTACGGGACTCACAAACCTTAACACAAGTATTTCTCAAATTCACAACTACTTACTGATAATCCCCAAGTGCAGGGAATCATCGTAGCAATTTCCAAAATTGGAAGTGATAAGTATGGAGTGTTGAACCCACAAGGAGCTAAAGGTAAGATCAATATTCTCTCAAGCCCTATCTTCCACAGATACGACTCTACGTACACCGAACGTTTGCTTTCACTAGAAACGAGAAATAAAACTATGTTGTGGGTATGAAGAGGATAACTTTGCATGGTATCGGAGAGCTAAAATATAAAAGTAGTTGCTATTATCATAAAGTTAGAATATATTACTAAATATTATAAATAGCGAGTGTGGAATAATGATGGATCGATGTGCGGAATTGTCCTAGGCAATTGTTAACAAGACCGGTAGTCGTCATTGCAATTTCATATGAGGGAGAGGCATAAGCTAACATACTTTCTCTACTTGGATCATATGCACTTATGATTGGAACGCTAGCAAGCATCCTCAACTACTAAAGATCATTAAGGTAAAACCCAACCATAGCATTAAAGCATCAAGTCCTCTTTATTCCCATACTCAACAACCCCCTTACTCGGGTTTGTGTTTCAGTCACTCACCAACCCACTATAAGCGAATCACGAACGTATTGCAACACCCTACAGCGGGAATCCCTCACGCTTGCGTGACATGGAGGGCACCATAGGACAGCACCAAAATAAAACATACAACTCGTACCAATCTAGATCATCAATCAACCCAAAGACAAAGGATATCTACTCAAAACATCATAGGATGGCAACACATCATTGGATCATAATATGTGGCATAAAGCACCATGTTCAAGTAGGGATTGCAGCAGGGTGCAGGAGAGTGGACCGCGTAAAAGAGATGAGGATGGTGATGTTGATGAAGACGATCACCGCAGTGATGATTCCCCTCCCGATGGCACTCCGGCACCACCGAGAGAGTGGAGGAGAGGTTCTCCCTCTTATGCTTCCTCCTCCATGGCCTCCCCCCTAGATGGGGAGAGGTTCTCCCACTGGTCCTTGGCCTTCATGGCAATGATGGCCCCTCCGGGAGCCTCCTCCATGGCCTCCGGTGATGATGGCCCCCTCCGGCAGGATGCCAGAGAGGGCCTAGATTGATTTCTCATGGCTACAGAGGCTTGCGGCGGCGGAACTTCCGATCTAGGTTAATTTCGGGAGGTTTCTGTATATATAAGAGGTTTTGACGTCGAGAACAATTCAGGGGGGTCTCTGGGCTGTCCACGAGGTAGGGGGCGCGCCTACGGGGGTGGGCGCGCCTCCCACCCTCGTGGGCAGCCCGGGACTCTTCTGGCCCAACTCTTTTACTCTATGGTCTTCTTCTGGTCCAAAAATAAGCTTAGTCAAGTTTCAGGTCAATTGGACTCCGTTTGGTTTTCCTTTTCTGCAATATTCTAAAACAAGGAAAAAACATAAACTGGCACTGGGCTCTAGGTTAACAGATTAGTCCCAAAAACCATATAAAATAGCATATAAATGCATATAAAACATCCAAGGTTGATAATATAATAGCATGAATACTTCATAAATTATAGATACGTTGGAGACGTATCAGCATCCCCAAGCTTAATTCCTGCTCGTCCTCGAGTAGGTAAATGATAAAAGAAATAATTTATGAAGTCTGAATGCTAGCAAGTGCACAAGATTGATCAATGATAGTTCCAATCACTTTTTCTAGCATCATTATATGTCATATCAGTAGCTCATCTTCGTGAAACTTTTCATGATCAAGTAACAAGCTATTCATGTGTTAAAGTATATATCATAAACTTTATTGAAATTAACAAACTATATTCTCAGTCATCAAACAATTGCAATTCATCTTATTTTCAGGAAGGGTCTATGTTAGAGCTTTGATTTAGCAAACTCCACATACTGAACAATCATTTAATCTTTCACAATTGCTAACACTCACGTGATATTTATGGGTTCAAAGTTTTAATCAGACACAGAGAAAGATAGGGGCTTATAGATTCGCCTCCCAACATTTTACCTCAAGGGTAATGTCAACAATAATAATTCATGATAACTTACATCCAATTGGATATATATATATATATATATATATATATATATATATATATATATATATATATATATCAGGATCTTTCCAACACAATGTGCTTGCCAAAGGATAAAATGTAAAAAGGAAAGGTGAAGATCACCTTGACTCTTGCATAAGGTAGAAGATAAAAGTAAAAGATAGGCCCTTCGCAGAGGGAAGCAGAGGTTGTCATGCGCTTTTATGGTTGAATGCACAAAATCTTAATGCAAAAGAACGTGACTTTATATTGCCACTTGTGATATGGACCTTTAATATGCAGTCTGTCGCTTTTATTTCTTCCCCATCACAAGATTGTATAAATCTTATTTTCTCCACATTAATAGATCATACATATTTAGAGAGCAATTTTTATTGCATGCACCGATGATAACTTACTTGAAGGATCTTACTCAATCCATAGGTAGGTATGGTGGACTCTCATGGAAAAACTCGTTTTAAGGGATGTTTGGAAGCACAAGTAGTGTTTCTACTTGGTGCAAAGAATTTGGCTAGCATGAGAGGGAAAGGCAAGCTCAACATGTTGGATGATCCAAGACAATATACTTTATTTCGGATATAAGAAAACATAACCCATTATGTTGTCTTCCTTGTCCGACATCAACCTTTTAGCATGTCATATTTTAATGAGTGCTCACAATTACAAAAGATGTCGAAGATAGTATATTTATATGTGAAATCTCTCTTCCTTCAATATTTTTTCATGAATTGTTCAAGTGACCAATTCTACGTTTCCTAACTTTCAATGAGTTTACTACCTATACTTATTATGTGTGAAGCCATTACTCCCCATGTTATAAGCATATGAAACATATATAAATTCAGATTTATGACATTCAATTCATTCAAGTACTTACTCATAGGATATACGTGAAGCACATGAGTAAATGACAAACTACTCCAAAAGATATAAGTGAAGAACACTGAGTAGTCAAATAATTAAATAGCCATTGGAGGACTCTTTTTCATTCAATAATTAAGATACAATGATTTTATTCAAACAGCAAGTAAAATTTAAAATACGCTCCAAGCAAAACACATATCATGTGACGAATAAAAATATAGCTCCGAGTAAGGTATACCGATAGTTTTGAAGACGAAAGAGGGGATGCCTTCCGGGGCATCCCCAAGCTTAGGCGCTTGAGTCTTCCTTGAATATTTCCTTGGGGTGCCTTGGGCATCCCCAAGCTTAGGGTCTTTCCACTCCTTATTCTCCTCATATCGATATCTCACCCAAAGCTTGAAAACTTCAGTCACACACAACTTAACGAAACTTCTTGAGATAGATTAGTATGATAAAGAGTAAACCATTCACTTTGGTACTGTCAAAGACATGGTTCAAAAAATTTCCCACACAATGTCTACTGTACTATATCATTTCTACAATTTATATGGAGAAATATAAGCCATAGAAACTAGAAAACAAGCAAACTATGCAATGAAAACAGAATCTATCAGAAACAGAACAGTCTGTAATGATCTGAACAGAAACCATACTTCTGCTAGTCCAAAAATTATGAAATAAATTGCTGGACGTGAGGAATTTGTCTATTAATCTTTTGCAAAAAGAATCAACTCAAAATCACTCTTCTGCAAAAAATGGTAGCTAATATCGTGAGCGCAAAGTTTCTGTTTTTTACAGCAAGATCACATTAACTTTCACCCAAGTCTTCCCAAAGGTCTTACTTGGCACTTTATTGAAACAAAAGCTATAAAACATGATTACTAAAGTATCTTAATCATGTAAACACACAAAAACAGTAAGGGTAAATATTGGGTTGTCTCCCAACAAGCGCTTCTCTCTAATGCCTTTTAGCTAGGCATGATGATTTCAATGATGCTCACATAAAAGATAAGAATTGAAACATAAAGAGAGCATCATGAAGAATAGGACTAGCACATTTGAGTCTAACCGACTTCCTATGCCTAGACTACCACAAATCATCCAATGAAGGCACATAAAACTTCGTTCATTAGTCTCATGAAAGTACTACGTGCATTAGTTAACCCAAAAGGCATGACTAACCACTCATATGAACCAAACTTAGTTTTTAATGTTGTTTTCCATTCATCTCCCAATTTCATACGAATTTGATGGTATCCACTACACAAATCAACTTTGGAGAATATTGTAGAGCCACTCAATTCATCAAGCTTATCATATAGCCTAGGAATAGGATGACGATAACGAATAGTAATATTATTAATGCCTCTACAATCAACACACATATGCGACGTACCATCCTTTTTAGGCACTGGTATAATAGGAACAACACAATGACTAAGAGATTCACGTATATAATCTTTGTCGAGCAGCTCATGTACTTGACGCATAATCTCCTTCGTCTCCTCTGGATTGGTACGGTACGGTGCACGGTTGGGTAGCGATGCACCGGAAATTAAGTCAATTTGATGCTCAATCCCTCGAATAGGTGGTAATCCCGGTGGCACGTCTTGTGGGAAGACGTCAGCGAACTCCTGCAAAATGTTAATGACAGCAGGGGGAAAAGAGGAAGGAACGTCCTCGAATGAAAATAATGCCTCTTTGCACAGAAAAGCATAGCAAACAGATTTGCTAAAATCTAGCTCATCAATATCAGATTTGGTGGCAAGTAAACATGCACTTTTTAATTTAATTTCAGAAGCAACACTAGATAATTTATCATTAGGCTTCATTTGTTGCTCAAATACTTTTGCCACAATCTGATTTTCACTCTTATTTTTCTCCTGTTTTTCTTTATTAGCTCTATTAATATCGTCTTTCAAAATGGAATCAGGAGTCATAGGAAGCAAAGTAATATTTGTATCCGTATGAACAAGAGTATACTGATTGTTTCGACCATGGTGTACAGAACTTTTATCAAAATACCATGGTCTACCAAGTAATAAGGAACATGCTTGCATAGGTACCACATCACAATCAACATAATTAGCATATGTAGATATACTAAAATGCACACGAACAGTATGTGTTACCTTAACCTTGACACTTTTGTTGAACCATTGGATGTAGTAAGGATGTGGATGTGGTCTTGTGGTGAGAGATAGCTTATCCACCATCTCCATGCTAGCCAAGTTGTTGCAGCTCCCTCCATCTATGATGACGAGAATAGAACGTTCCTTCACAACTCCCTTTGTAAGGAACAAATTATGCCTATGGTTTTGCTCAGCTTGTGTAACCTGCACTCTCAAAACACGTTGAACAACCAAACATTCATACCTGTCAGCATCTTCAGGAGCCATGTATTGTGTCTCATGATCTGAAGCATCTCCATAGTGTTCTTCACGTGTAATAAGAGCCAAAGTCTCCTCATCATAGTCACTAGCGGACTCATACCCACCATCCTTAGTAGCAATCATCACACGCTGAGATTTGCATTCTCTCGCATAATGACCTCTAACCTTACAACGACGACAAATAATATCACTTGTGTGCCCTGTTGATGCCATGGAAGAAGAAGAGCTCTATGCAGGCCTGGCAGGAGTGCTCTTGGCATATAGTGGTGGTTGTGCCTGCTTTCTTGTATCACGGTGGGAGGTAGCACCTGATGGAGGTGATGGTGCAGTGGAAGTAGAGGATGCACGTGGTGTCCATGATGAAAGTCGATCTGTAGAAAAGTTAGTTCGCGCCAATACCTGTTGATCCTGCACTTCATGTTCAGCTTTACAAGCAAGATCGAATAAAGCGAGTGATATTATTATACTCCTTATACTCTAGAATGGTCTAAATCTCTCTATTTAATCCACCCATAAAACGTGCAAGCATAGCTTCATTATCAACAATACCACATCTGATGAGGACATCAATACCATTGTTACACCCACAACCCCTACTGTTACATATACTAGACCAATTACTAGAGCTCGCGCACGCCAATTAAATTACCAGGTACTTTCATTTCTTGGTAATGATTCTAATGTTCATGAGAATATGATACTGCCTAAATTGGATACATTTGTTTTCCTTACAAATGAAGGGCCTAGCTTGGAGAAGGATGAACATTGGAGCAAGAACACGCATGGAGTTGATGGCATGCGCAAAGGGATCAAGAACGGAGTTACAAGTGATGATTTCAGGACTTTGAAGCCACCATAAGGAGTGCATGAAGCCTTGGACGAAATATACAAGATGCCACTTCATAATATTCGTCCATAGGCTATTCTATGTGCTGCGTCACCTTATTATTGGGCCAGGCCCATGTAATTTCGAAATACCTAAGTATAGGCTATTTTTAGAGTCCGTATGTGTGGGGAAACAAGAGTTAGGGTTGGTTTCGGACCCCACCCTCAAGGGCCACGAAATTTCCTCCTCTTCCTCCATATATACAGCCCTTAGGGTGTCGTTTAGACTTTGGGTTTTGTTTAGATTAAAAGTTCGCCATAGCTGCAACTTCGCGTACTTTGTTTGTGTTCAATGACCAGACCAAGGCGTCACAGAACTCCACCTTCATTAATAAAGCTTTCCTCTTTTATTCGCAATATCTAGATTGCAATCTCAGTTTCTTGCTTGTTCTTCGTTTTCTCACAGTAAATAGACCCTCGTGGTCAGGTTGATCGTGCTCCGGCGTGGTCAATAACCCCTCGGAAGTTGGTTTAGCGATTGCTAAGGCGCAACGTCTTCGCACGTTCGTAGTCGAATCGTCAAAGTCGACTCCCACAGAAAACGATTGCTATCTCATCGAAACATCGGGACACCTCTGCCTCTATCAACATCTAATCATGCCAGTTTCTAATTCCTGATAATATCCCTCTACAGAATTTTTTCCTTGTCTTAAACGCTGCAATTTTTGAAGTAATTCACGTTGATAATATGGTGGAACCCAACGAGTACGCATAGCAGTCTTCAAAGCAGCCCAAGTAGTTGGAACATTATTCGGATATAATCTACGATGTTCAACCCACCACACACAAGCAAAACTAGTGAAAGCATAAAGTGCAGCAGCAACACGTCTCTCCTCGGGATATTCTAAACATGTAAAACGTTGTTCGGTTTCTAACTCCCAAGTAAGATATATATATATATATATATATATATATATATATATATATATATATATATATATATATATATATATATATATATATATATATCAGGAACATATCTACCTCAAATGGTGGAATATTCAATTTCAGTTTAGGAAGATGGTCATGATCTCGTACCTGAGCTGGTAATGCAGCCCTACCATTGCGATTATTTGCATGTGGATGACCGGGTGGTGGCGGCTGGACGTAGTTCTGATTTTGATCAACTTCATCCTCCTAATCTCCCGCATAATCATCTTCCTCCTCATCAGCAGCAGGAGCCACCGAAGTATCAACAGCAGCACCAATTGTTTGGCCAGGCTCAAGAGGGACACGGCTTGCTCGGCGGAGGGCTGTTTCACGATGTGGAGGTAGTCGTCGTTGTTGTTGTTGTCATGGAAGAGGTGCGGTAGGTGCAGCCGGTGGTGGTTGTGGAAGACGCGCAAGCACTTCATTAAATTTGTTATTGAGCTTTGTTTCGAACGTCTTCTGAAAGCCAGTTATCTTATCCATGGCCTCTTCAAAATTGTTCAGCACATCTTGCACCTGTTCAGTCATCATTTGCTGAAATTTATCATGCAACTCCTTATTCATCATGTTCTCCCAATCAGTCCCATCGACTTATGATCCTACCATGGTTAGTAGCAATAGATACACAAAAGAATATGATCCTACAGGCTACTAGAAAATTGTGGTGGTGGTGGGGCGTCACAAATCCGTCAAGCAAATCTCAAATTCTTACTAGTTCTTACCAAGCAGCAGGTGGTGATCGGCAACCGTTGTAGTCAAAACTCTCAAAGCTTGGATAGAGCGATTACCAGGGAGAGTAAAACGCACGATGTAGATGTATGTGGAGCTGGGAAGGCTTATAATATGGTAGCAATAAGGGTCAGCAATAACCAATTCAGAGATGCAAAGTTGAATATACGCTCAACGACGGTACTGTGCTGGTCCTAGGCTAGACCATACTAGAGACACGAGCCTAGAACATGAACAAAATCATGGCGCTGCACGTAAACAAGGGAAAAACACACTCTGGATTTTTTTCGCTCTATTTTTTTGGCGCCCTTTTTTTCCGCTCTTTTTTTTTGTGAAAAATCAATATAATGACGAGTGTCTCAAAACTCTTCCCATGTCAAAATGACAGGATGGGCACAAAATTTTTTTACTAATTTTTTTCGGAAATCAGGGCAACGACGACGAAAAAGTGCGACAAAAAATCACTATGATGGCACGTGGCTCAAAAGACTCAGAAAAGCCTAAAAATAGGATAGGAAAAATACATTTTTGGTCCCTGAAATTTTGGCCTAAAAACTGCCTGGGGGTCTCCAGACTCAACCTACTTAGGCAAGGAAACACGAATCAGAAAATAAAAGGATCTCGAAAACAAACCTAATATGGAAAGGACTCGGATTGGTGGTGGATATATGGTGGTAGGATATGGCAGCGGTGGTGGTATATGGTAGCGGTGGTGGTATATGGATACAGATCAGTGGTGCTGTGGTGGTATATGGATACGGATTGGTGGTGGTATATGGATACAGATTCAGAGCGGTGGCGGATAGGCGGTGGTGGTAGATGGCAGGGGCGATGATGATAGTGCGGCGGCGGCGTGACAACTTATGACCAGAACTCGAAACTTTGAAAGACTAGACTCTAGGACCAGCAACTTGACACGACGATGCAACCGAAAATTCAACAAAGCAAAAACCCTAAATAGATTATGCAAAGGCTCAGATTGGTTTGGATATGATGAACTAACCCTAATTTTTTTGTGTGGCTTTTTCGTGGACTGTAGGTATGAAGAACAGACTCGATCCAAACTACGAAAAACTATAAAATCTCACGGAGCAACCTAGAAATCTGATACAACTTGATAGAGGCGAGGGTCCCGATCTTTCGATGAGATGGTGGCTATCGTTTTGGAGGAAGTCGACTTCGACAATCCAACTACGAATGTGCGAGCACGTCGCGCCTTAGCAATCGCTAAACCAACTCCGAGAGGTTATTGACCACGCCGGAGCACGATCAACCTGACCGCGAAGGTCTATTTCCTGCAGGAAAATGAAGAACAAGCAAGAAACTAAGATTGCAATCTGGATATTGCAAATATAAGAGGAAAGCTTTATTGATCAAGGTGGGGTTCTGTGACGCCTTTGTCTGGTCGTTGAACACAAACGAAGTATGCGAAGTTGCAGCTATGGCGAACTCTAAGCTAAACAAAACCCAAATTCTAAACGGTGCCCTAAGGGCTGTATATAGGGAGGAAGAGGGGGGAATTTCGTGGCCCTTGGGGAAGGGGTCCGAAACCAACCCTATCACTTGTTTCCCCACACATACGGACTCTAGAAACAGCCTATACTTATGTATTTCGAAATTATGTGGGCCTGGCCCAATAATAAGGTGACGCAGCACCTATAATAGCCTTTGGAAGAAATTTATGAAGTGGCATCTTGTATATTTTGTCCAAGGCTTCATGCACTCATTATGGTGGCTTCAAAGTCCTGAAATCATCACTTGTAACTCTGTTCTTGTTCCCCTTGAGCATGCCATCCTCTCCATGCTTGGTCTTGCTCCATTGTTCATCCCTCTTATACATGCCAGGCCCTTCATTTGTAAGAAAAACAAATGTATCCAATTTAGGCAGCATCATATTCTCATGAACATTAGAATCATTACCAAGAAATGAAAGTACCTAAAAATTTAATTGGCGTGCGCGAGCTCTAGTAATTGGTCTAGTATATGTAGCGGTAGGGGCTGTGGGTGTAACAATGGTATTGATGTCCTCATCATGTTCTTCGTGTTCCTCGTTGGGATCCGCTCCTTTCGTGAAAGATCGGCCTACACCAGGTTAGCCCCGTATCACAATGCAGTAGCAATACCATTTTCTTTACCCTTCTTGTGTTTAATTACATAAGGGAAAGTCTCAATGAATTCAACCCATTTAGCATTTCTATGATTCAGTTTAGCTTGAATTTTCATATGTTTCAAAGACCAATGATCAGAATGTATAACAAATTCTTTGGGCCATAAATAATGTTGCCATGTCTCTAAAGTCCGAACAAGAGCATATAATTCTTTATCATAAGTAGAATAATTCAGACTGGGCCCACTCACTTTTTCAGAAAAGTATGCAATAGGTTTGCCATCTTGTAATAACACACCTCCTAATCCAATTCTACTAGCATCACATTCAAGCTCAAAAGTCTTACCAAAATTAGGAAGTTGCAGTAAAGGAGCATGTGTCAACTTATCTTTCAATACCGTGAAGGCTTCTTCCTGTGCGGTGGCACATCCTTCTTTGTAAGATCATTGAGAGGTGCAGCAATGGTGCTAAAATCTCTCACAAAATGCCTATAGACTCCAGCGAGGCCAAGAAAACTCCTCACTTGTGTGACCGTTTTGGGCTGCGGCCAACTCTCAATAGCTTCAATCTTGGCTTTATCAACTTCAATTCCCTGTGGAGTAACAACATAGCCAACAAACAGATACTCGGTCGGTGCAAAAGGTGCACTTCCCAAGGTTACCAAACAAACGTGCATCACGTAGAGGAATAAAAACATCACGTAAATGTTCCAAATTTCCTCCAATGATCTGCTATAAAATAGTATATCATCAAAATAGACTACCACAAATCGTTCAATGAAAGCACGTAAAACTTCATTTATTAATCTCATGAAAGTACTAGGTGCATTAGTTAACCCAAAAGGCATGACTAACCACTCATATAAACCAAACATACTTTTAAATGTTGTTTTCCATTCATCTCCCAATTTCATACGAATTTGATGGTATCCACTACGCAAATCCACTTTGGAGAATATTGTAGAGCCACTTAATTCATCAAGCATGTCATCTAGCCTAGTAATAGGATGGCGATAACGAATAGTAATATTATTAATGGCTCTATAATCAACACACATACATGAAGTACCATCCATTTTTGGCACTAGTATAACAGGAACAGCACAAGGACTAAGAGATTCGCGTATATAACCTTTGTCGAGCAACTCTTGTACTTGACGCATAATCTCCTTCGTCTCCTCTAGATTGGTACGGTATGGCGCATGGTTTGGTAGCGAAGCACCGGGAATTAAGTCAATCTAATGCTCAATCCCTCGAATGGGTGGTAATCCCTGTGGCATGTCATGTGGAAAGACGTCAGCGAACTTCTGCGAAATGTTAATGACATCAGGAGGCAAAGAGGAAGGTACACCTGCGAAAGAAAATAATGCCTCTTTGCACACAAAAGCATAGCAAGCAGATTTGCTGAAATCTAGATCATCAATATCATATTTGGTGGCAAGTAAACATGCACTTTTCAATTTAATTTTAGAAGCAACACTAGATGGTTTACTATTAGGCTTCATTTGTTGCTCAAATTATTTTGCCACAATCTGATTTTCACTCTTGTTTTTCTCCTGTTTTTCTTTATTATCTCTATTAATATCATCTTTCAAAATGGAATCAAGATTCATTGGAAGCAAAGTAATATTTTTTATCCTTATGAACAAGAGTATACTGATTGTTTCTACCATGGTGTACATAATTTTTATCAAATTGCCATGGTCTACCAAGTAATAAGGAACATTCTTGCATTGGTACCACATCAAAATCAACATAATCAGCATATGTAGAGATACTAAAATGCACACGAACATTATGTAGTAAGGATGTGGATGTGGTCTTGTGGTGAGAGATAGCTTCTCCACCATCTCCATGTGATGTAGGGCGGAACCCTATATGGCCGATCTTTCATGAAAGGAGTGGATCCCAACTAAGAACACGAAGAACACACGGGGAAACACAAGGGAAAACACAAATGGATCTCTCAAACCAACAAGATATAGTCACACATGTGCTAGATCCGAGTACACATAGAGATCACATGGTCCAAAGCCAACAAGGGACAATAAATAGGGTAATCGGTTCTTCTCCGTGAGGAGGTCTTGATGGGGCCACCCAAGAGGGGGTCTTGAATCCAACGTGGATCTTCTCCAAAGAGGGGCCGCGGTCTCTCTCGAGGAGTAGATCCGTATGGATGAGCAAAGCTCTATCTCACATATCAGCTAAACTAATGCTAACCCTCGAAAAGTGATGGAGGGGTTGTTTATATAGGCAAAGGGGGCGAAGGGGTACATGGGCTTTGGCCCAAAACGCACGTGCAGGTGGTGGTCCGGATGATCCGGATGGACAGCCGGATGATCGGGGCTTCAGGGACCTGGATGGTCCGGGAGGGGGTCCGGTCGAGGCGAAGAGGCGAGCGGCATCATCGTCGGCTCGGATGTCCGGAGGGGGGTACGGACGTCCGGCTCGGTCCGGATGATCCAGGGCTCGTTCGGATGGTTTGGCTTCGGGGTGCAGCTTCAGGTGCTCTCGGGTGGATTTGCCGGATCGTCTGGACGGGGGACCGGATCGTCCGGACGGGGGGCCGGATCGTCCGGGCTCTGTCCGGATCGTCCGGGACCTCGTCCGGGTCGTCCGGCCAGCCAGGGACTTGGCTGATTTCCTCTCCGTCTTCACGCAAGTCTTCCTCTTCCAATCCTCCTTGCTCCTTAGCTTCTCCATTGCTAACTCCTTGGTACCTGAGTATGCACAATGTCTCGATTTGAGGTAGTAGCCATGTCTCATGTGCATCGAAGTGGAATTGTGAGAGGAGAGATGTCACCTCCGTTTTGAGAGCTCTTGCACGTGCTGGTGTCATGGGTCCACTAGGCACTTGGTGGGACGATGATATGTCCATGGGGATGACCTTGGGATGCTCCGCATCATCTCCCCTCCCTTTGGAAAGATCCAACCTCGGATCGAATTCTTCATCACCATGGTATGGAGATAGATCGTTGACGTTGAAGATGTCGCTCACGGAGTACTTGTCGCGTGGGATGTCCTTCTTGTAGGCGTTGTTGTTGTAGCATGCAAGCACCTTGAAGGGTCCATCGGCTCGTGGTAGAAGTTTGGACTTGCATTCGTTGGGGAAGCGTTCCTTGCGAATATCGTGGCTTGCTTGTTGACGTTGAGCTTGGTCGCGAGTCGTTGTACTTGGCGCTCGATGGTGTGCCGTGTATCTTCATGCATCTTCTTGAGGTAGTTCACTCGGGCACTCGCGTCCATGTTGATGCGCTCTTGTAGTGGTAGAGGAAGGATGTCCAATGGGGACAACGGATTGAAGCCGTAGACGACCTCGAAGGGGGACTTGCTGGTGGTCAGTTGTCTTGCGCGGTTGTAGGCGTATTCGGCGATAGGTAGGCACTCCTCCCACTCCTTAATGTTCTTCTTGATCAACACGCAGAGGAGAGTGGATAGTGTCCGGTTCGTCACCTCCGTTTGGCCGTCGGTTTGAGGATGGTATGCCGAAGAGAACAAGAGCTTGATTCCGAGCTTGGTGCATAAGGTCTTCCAAAAGTAACTCAAGAATTTGACGTCGTGGTCCAAGACTATCGTCTTTGGCACTCCATGGAGGCACAAGATTTCCCTACAAAAAAGATTTGCAACATGTGAAGCATCGTCTATGTTGTTGCATGCGATAAAATGTGCCATTTTATAGAATCGGTCCACAACAATAAACACGGAATCCTTTCCATTTCTAGTTCTAGGTAAACCAAGCACAAAATCCATGCTATATCTTCCCATGGTTGGTACGAAATTGGAAGAGGCATATATAGGCCATGAGATTGAGCTTTAGACTTAGCTTTGTGACATGTAGAGCATCATTTGGTGAAGCAGCTGACATCGTGGAACATCTTGGGCCAAAAATAGTTCTTAGAGAGCGTAGCAAGTGTCTTGTCTCATCCAAAGTGTCCCATTAGTCCTCCTCCACGAGATTCTTGCAAAAGCAACAAACGAAGAGAAGACTCGGGGATGCAAAGTTTGTTAGCTCTCATAATATAACCATCCTTGATGTAATAGCGTTCCCAAGATGGATGCGTCAAGCACTTTGCATACGGAATGGCAAAAGTAGGGTCGTGCGCATACAAGTCTTTTATGTGCTCAAATCCAATGACATATAATTCAAGTTGAGTAACAAGAACACATATATGGGAAAGCGCATCCGCCACAACATATTCCTTACCTTTAATACACTTTATTACATAAAGAAATGACTCTATAAATTCACTCCACTTAGCATGATGCTTGTTCAACTTAGTTTGACCCTTAAGGTATTTAAGTGTTTCATGATCGGTATGGATGATGAATTCATGAGGGCCGAGGTAATGTTCCCATTCACGCAAAACTCACACTAAAGCATATAGCTCTTTGTCATAGATGGGGTAATTGAGTTGCGCTTCGGAAAGTTTTTCGCTAAAGTATGCTATGGGGCGCTTCTCTTGTGTTAACACACCTCCTATGCCATTACGAGCCACTTGCCAGACACCCTTTGCCCTGGTATACGGGGCAGAAGCAGTTCTCCCCACGGAACTCATATACAGGTCACCTCTAGTTGTCGACGTTCTGGGAACGGGGGTCCCTAGACTTGCCTGCCTGCGGCCCACGGCGTGGCCAAAACGGTAGGCCGTACGGCCCATCTTCATCAACAAGGCACCCTAGACCCTTGCGAGGGTCCAAGCCTCGCGAGGCGGACGACACAAGACCTCCTCTGGAGTGGCCTAGCTAGGCAGTCTCACGAGGAGCGGAGATATCAAGGCGGGGCAAACCTCACGAGGCTCTCGTGACGTGAGCCATGACGAACGGTGCCAGGCGGGTGCTAGCCCTCTCCGGTGTCTATATAAACCGGGGGGTTTTAGTCCGTAGGACGAACAACAATCATACCATAGGCTAGCTTCTAGGGTTTAGCCTCTCTGATCTCGTGGTAGATCTACTCTTGTACTACCCATATCATCAATATTAATCAAGCAGGAGTAGGGTTTTACCTCCATCGAGAGGGCCCGAACCTGGGTAAAAACATTGTGTCCCTTGTCTCCTGTTACCATCCGCCTAGACGCACAGTTCGGGACCCCCTACTCGAGATCCGCAGGTTTTGACACCGACACTAAGCATGCACCCAAGGACACAGATTTGATTTTTCAACCAATTTATATGCACTGGAGCATGTGCATGTAGTTCAAATTTGAATTATGCACATAAAATGCATTGAAACTCAGTTAATGCATAAAAATGTCCAAACGAACCCCGAAAAATCACAAAAATTCACAAAACACTCCTGTTGTTCTATTTTAACACGAGAAAAAAAATTGAAAGCAATAAGAGGCAATGGATATTGTTTCATCCCCAAAGGTGGGACGTTCCCTACCGAAAACCATCATGCTTGTTGTGAGAAGCTCCGGTTTGTGAGAAGCATATACCCAAACCTGCCCCAAATGGGACAAAATTTGTACCACGGCATGTTGATGCCGCTCCATGATAGCATGCGAAGTTTCATGAATTTCAGACGAGTTTTGGACTTACTAGAATTTAAAAACCAGGCATCTCAATGTTTTGCCGGCAATCAATGGTGCCCCGATGTTTGAAATTCATTCCCATTTCTTGCATGGGACCTAAGCATGCACCCAAGGACACAGATTTGATTTTTCAAGCAATTTATATGCACTGGACTATGTGCATGTAGTTCAAATTTGAATTATGCACATAAAATGCCTGGAAAACCCAGTTAATGTACAAAAATGTACAAACGAACCCTGAATCATTCCAATTTTTTTGAGGACACACCTATAGTTGCATGTTCACTGTAGATATAAGTTCTAGCAATTCAAACACCATCCTTTGTAGTTGTGACCCCATTATGTAATTCAAATGATCAAGACAATAAATCAAGTAGGTCGCACACAGTTTATTATCACCAACCGTGTGAGATGCAGCACAAAATATCTTGGAGCACCGTCGGTGTATAGTACACCCATGGCTTACGAGAGAAGGTGCGTCGGCTACAGTCCACAACCGGCGTGTCAAGCACACTAGCTCACTCCCCAAATATCATTTCATTATTCATTCCTCGCCGGTGAAAGATGGGGACGTGGACCCACGTCGTGCGGGAAACTTCGGTGGCCCACTCCGCCGAGAGCGCGGCCGCAGCCGCCACGCGCGTGCTAACAAGCTTCGTGAGGGCGACCACAGTCTGCGTCCGGGCGGCCAAGGCAGCCCAAAACGGCTGTTGTTGCTTCTTAGGCGGTGGCAGCAACATCTGCCTTGGGGATAGCAACTGCGAGAGCGGCACAACAGCTGTGCATTCCGCAGCGGCGGGCTTAGCCCTGCTGGAGGCCGCGCACTACCATGTCGAGGCCGTCCACGCCCAGCTTGTGGCGGTCACCGCACAAATCGAACGAAGCTTCTCTGACAATGGTCGACAACCCACGATCGAAGAGCTGGCAATCACTGAGAGAGTTCGAGAAGCCGTCCGTTCCCGCGCGGCATACCTTGCCACAACGCAGACCGCCAGAGCCCAGATGGCGTCCGCCCACGCCCAGCTCATGGCGGCCTTTTCCAAAGAGATGGCGGACGCGGATGGCGAGATGCTTGCCGAGTATGGTGCGATGGATGCCATGGGGCCACTTCCCCAGGAGACCGTCGGGCGCTAGCTGGACATGGAGGCGGTGGCGGATATCGACGAGCACCAGTTGTAGTAGTACTCTTTGTTTTGTTTAATTAAGAGCGTCGGTCTTTAATCTGTTAGAGTAATGTTTAGGTCAGCTAGCTCTGTTTAATAGCTGAACTTTCTCGATTAAGAAGTTAGTCTCCTTTGTGTACCCAAATTATGCAATGACGTGGATGACCACTGTAACCAGGGAAATTCGAACCAAAATTTTTGATGTTCAAACTCAACACACACGGGTTTAGCTATCTGAATCATTTGTGATGTTCACATATCGTCCATAGTTCTGAATAAGGGCCGTGTCCGATGACACTTTGCGCGCCAGTTTTTTGGCTGAAGCGATTCCAAATTTTTGGCTTCCATGGAAATATCTACCTCCCCGCCCCCCTACCAAAATCCACATTTCCCCTCTTTCCGCCTTCCTTTCAAGTTGAAACCTTCACTCCTTGCTTCCAGCGCCGCCGCCTCCGTGCCGGCAACCCTCCTTCACGCTCCTCGGCCTCGCCTATCAAGGCAGGTAATCCACACCCGACCCCCATCCTGCTCCTCCTTCCACATCCCACATGCCCCTAGCGCCGGCGCGAGCGCGGCACCTTCCACCCAAATCACCGACCCCTTCACCAAATAAGCGCCGGCCTAACCCATGGTGCACGCAGTATAGCCAGGACCTCAAGGAGCATTTGGCAGCGGAGAAGCAAATCATGGCCACACGCGCGGATGACATTGTGATGGCTGCCATCCGTGCCGACCCCCAGATCTTGAAGGAGCACCTTTCCATTTGCTAGCTACGCCATGCATGCTCAGTTTACCCGTTGCGTGTGCTGCTCCTGCCTTTCCTTCACAAATTCTAGTGAATTTTGCTATCTAGTTTTACCATGCAATCTGTTGCTCTAGTGTATATGTAATGCAGTGTGGTGCTCACTTATTAATTGTTTTGTTAATTAGTTGTCGTCTTGAGTTGACTATTTGGTTCAATTCAGCAAATGTGATGTTCAATTATTCAGGCTGCAATTTTGTATTGTCTTCCATCTGAGAAATAAATCGAATTTATCTTTACAAAATTGTGGGTGCATGCTGTTATTGTATACCATGTGAGGAATAAATTGAATTTGGCTGAAGTAAATACATGAGAAACAAATACAATTGCTACAATTGGTTGTAGCTAACTGTTTGGTTAACTATCTGATCTTCTATTAGGAGTATGTTATATTGTGCAATGTGGTGCTTAGTTAATGTTTGGTTCATTTGCTGTGGTGTTTAGTTAACTGCTTGGTTCAATGTCATATTGTGCAATGTGGTGCTCAGTTAATGTTTGGTTCATTTGTTGTGGTGTTTAGTTAACAGCTTGGTTCAGTTCTGCAATGCGATGTCCAATTGTCGTGGGTAGAATTTTGTATTGTTGTGCATGTGAGGAATAAATCGAATTTGGCTGCACTTAATACATGAGAAACATATACAAGTGCTATATTTTCTAGTTCTTAATCATGCTTGGTTTGGATAAATGGGGTTTCCCTGTGGATTGAATTAATCTAATGAATCTGCAATGTGATTACTTTTCACCAACATATTTTACTGATAGCATGCGAACCCTTACTTAACCTGATGACTAACTACCTTATATGTGTTGCAGGGAAACAATGGGAAGCACTGAGGTTTAGAATCGAGGTTAGCACATGCATGGTCCGTTGTCTAATAGCACATTATTGTGCAATTGCAGGAACCATTCTTATATTTAGGTTTTTAAGAATTTGGTCTTGCACATGTAGGTCCTGCTGTCAGAGGTTTTGACCCACTGTTCGACCCTTTTTGCATATGGGGAAATGAGTTGTCCATGAATATCAGTCAAGTCAAGAAACTCAGAAAGATTGTTAGGATAAAGAAATTAGCGACAAAAAACAACAAGATCTTTGTCTGCGCAATGAAGAAGACATCAGTTCACTACAGGAAGGTACTAACTATTATACCTTGACTTTTTTTATTCCTTCGCCCCATTTCCAACATAGAGAAGATATTTATGCACATCCTTGTTTTCAGGCCTTTCCAAGGCAGTTCACTGATGATTAATATTGATGGTCCAATATTGAAGTGTTCCTGAAGAGGACGAAGGATGGACGGTCAATCATCCACAGGCACTGGCCTAAAGTTACAAAGACCTTCAACATCAATGAAGGCTCAATATTCGCCTTCTCCTTCAGCAGTTTTCCAGATGAGATACATCTGTCTATGTACCGTCTATGATGCTAATTTCGAAAAATTATAGATGTTGCATGTGAAACTTGGTCCTGGTGTAGTTGTGTAGCGGGGTAGCTGAGTGCTAAAGCTATATGATGTTGTACTCTGATGTATTTCAATTATGAAAATGAAATATATTGTGTGCTTAATATGAACTGTCAATTAGATTAATACATGGATTATGAATAATCGGATAATTAGCCTGCTAGTGGCGAATTAGCCTGTTAATTGGGTTTTGCTCTTGCAAACGGTTGTTAAAAAATACCGTGGCCGATGACCTCAGGCAATGCACACAGTTTCTAGGAATAAACCGTGTTGGATCAATGAACAATCACACACGACTTTCTCTTGAAAACTGTTTGCGTTAGGCCACCTTGCGCAAACGTTTACAACATGAAAACTGTGTGTGATGGACAACCTTTGCCACAAAGTTTCTTCCATGGACCGTGTGTGATATATTCAATAATGCAAGTGATTTAACGGGAAAAATTGTGTGTGATGTACCTGTGAACAGAAACGTTTTCCTTCGAGCGACTATGTGTGTCGGGGGATATCGGCCTCCACGAGCACCTATGGGGACGGAGCCCCTTGTCGGTTCGGCGGGGGGCGGAGGTTGCACAAAGAGCAGATCGAGGTGACACACACACACAACGATTTTACCCAGCTTCGGGCTGCATGGATGCGTAAAACCCTACTGCTGCTTGTCTAGTTGATTCGAGTTCTTGCTCTGGAGCGCAAGAAGCTATAGTAAGTTGGAGCTGGACGTAGACGAGGGTCTACTGGGTGTCCTCCTCTTGGTCCTCTTTTTCCTCCTCCTCTCCTACGTGCGCATGGGCCTCCTTTTATATGCAAAGGGGTTTCCCACAGGTAGCGACACAGGTGAGGGTAAAAATGGCAAGGAACTGTGCGAACAGTGGCCGCACAGTGCCATCGCACCTAAATCTGACGGCGGGGGACAAAGGCATTAAATGCCCGTCTGGATCGCCTGAACAGCGCCGAGGCCGACCGTTAGGGGCGCCTCCGCTTGCCACGGGGGCGACTCTGCCAACGTCGCATGCCACGCGCGCGCCCCAGGTTGCGCGGCGCCCCGCCATGTGCCTCTGGGGAAGCTCCAGAGTGACGCGTGGGCAGGTGAGCTGGAGCGCATGCCTGAGGTGGTGGTTTGCCGCGGCAAGTGGCTTGCCGCGGTGCTTGTCTTGCCGCACCTGAGAGCTTGCCGCTCGTCAGGCCTTGTCGGGGCGCGCGGCGCGCTGTGGCGGGCTTCTCTTGGGGTGCCTTGGTTTGGCCGTCCCGGCGAGCTCCTCCCGCCGGGGCCTTGGTGCTTCGGCTTAGTCGTCCCGGCAAGCTCCTCTTGTCGGGGCCTTGTCGCCTTGGCCCGGCAAGCTCCTCTTGCCGGACCTCGCCTTCTTGGCCCGGCAAGCTCCTCTTGCCGGGGCTTGGTCTTCTTGGCTCGATCACTTGGCCTTCGTCCGGCCCAGAAAGGGCCGTGGAGACTCTTGTCGCTCCCCTGGCAAGCCTTGCTGCAGGACGCTACTACTGCCCGTGCACAAGTTCGGGGTACTAAGGTACCCCTACTTTAGTACACCGACAGGAGCCCCCGGGTCTGGGCCATACACGGTGCCGAGCATTGTTGGGCCAGGCCCTAACAGTGCACGGGCACGCGTGGCCTGGGTTGCACTGCTCCTTAACTTCGTGCTCGTCGCGCCCTCCCCAAGTGGCGCGCGCTTATCGCGGCGTCGTGGGGGGCGAGGCGTGCGTGACGTGGGTGGCGTGCGCGGCGCTTGAGGCCCGCAGGCATGCGTCACGTCGGGCACGTTTCCTTCATTTGGAAGGGCGGAACGTCCGCCCCCATTCCTTCCCCCCTTTATAAGCGGAGGGGAACAGGGGCAGCTCGCCATTCCGCCGGTTGTTGTTCCTCGAAAATCTCCGCCACTTCCTCCTTACTAGAGAAAGCGGCGATTCGCCCTCGCAGCCCCCGGCGCCGCCAACGCCGACAACCCCTCCTCCCCGCATCCGCCATGGCCCCGAAGAGCAACAAGGCGAAGGGGAAGGCTGTGAAGTCGGCCGAGGCGCTGCGGCTGGAAGCGCTTCGGAAGGAGACGACGACGTTTCCCCCTCAACTCGATGCGCTGAGGCTGAAGAACGGATACCGCCTCTTCTGGTCGACGGCGACGCGAGCGCATCCGCGCACGCGAGTCCTTCCCGCCATCGCCCAGAAGCTGTACCCGACCGGGTACCCTTTCTTCGCCGTGTTCTTCTATTGCGGGCTCTGCCCGCCTTTTTCCGAGTTCTTCTGCGACATCATGCACACCTACAACCTCCACCTCCTTGACTTCACCCCCAACGCCGTTCTGACAATGGCGGTTTTCGCACACCTTTGCGAGAACTTTGTCGGAGTCCGCCCCAATGTAGCCCTCTTCCGCCACTTCTTTACTCCTCGGGTGGAGAAAGGAGAGCCGCTGTCCGGCGGAGTCGCCTGGGTCTCCAGGACCATCAAGAAAGAGGTCTACTTGGAGGGGGAACTCCGTGGCAGATGGGAGGAGTGGAGGGCCGAGTGGTGCCTGATCGTCGAGGAAAATCCACCGCCGTTCACCGCCGTGCGGCGAACCCCAGTGGTGCGCGGCCGTGACTGGAGCGACCTAGCCCCGGACGACGCCAAGCTGAAGATTGCCGCCACCCGAATCCTGCGCCTCAGGTTTGCCGGGCTCACCGTCGGCGCCGTCGGCGCGGATTTCCTTCGCCGGCGTATCGCCCCACTGCAGGAGAGGGGGAAGCCGGCTTGGGAATTCCAAAACGCGGCGGACATCATGAGGCTGCGCCCGGGCCTTAACTACAACTTCACCGTTCTGGAGCTCGTCGGAGTGTTGAAGGAGCTGTTCAAGTACGACTCCGAGCACCCAGAATGGTTCAGGTTGCCGCCGGGCGTCGTCCCCCTGTGCAACAACTCGGTGCTCAGCCGCATCCTCGCGATGATGCCGCTGTGCGACTCGCACGGGATCGACGCGACCTGGCAGGAGCCGGCGGACGACGTCGTGCAAGCCTTCTTCGACAACTTGGAGGAGGTGCCGGTCGACCCCGACGAGAAGAGGGGCCTCACGCGGGACACCACCCCCGAGGAGCTGGCCTACATCGCCTCCAGGGTGGAGGAGGCGGCGGCCGCCGCGGCCGCGGGCGAGTCTGGCTTCACCCTGGCCGAAGCAGACGCGGCGGAGGCGGAGAGCCTCGCCGACCAAATGGAGCTCGCCGGCTCGGGGGAACCAGTCGGGCACGGTGGCGCGGGCGAGCCCGCCCAGGACGCGAGCGGCTTGCCGGAGGTCGACGCGCCCTCCTCGCAACTCCCGGGCAGCTCGTCGCAGGCGGAGCCCCCTGCCCAGCCGAGGAGGCGTCTCCGCAGGGCTGGAGAGGTGGTGCGGCAGGCCGACCAGCAACCGCAGCCCCGCGTGACACGTGCCTCCGAAGCAGCGGGAGCGGGGTCCTCACGGGCTGCGGCTTCTGCTCCTGCCGCTCCCCGTACCGCGGCGGCAACGGGGGCGGGGTCGTCCACCGTCCCCGCCAAGCGGTCCCGGGAACCCACTCCCCTGTCTCCTCGCGCCTGGAGCAAGCCGGTTTTTGACTATTCCGCGCTCAGCTCCGACGACGAAGAGGAGGACGAAGAGTAAGTTCCTGGGAGAGCTTGTATCTTCTTGATTTCTGTTGCTTCATCTTGTTTCGCCGCCCACTCATCCTCCCCCGAAACCGCTCCCATTCAGGAGCCTGGCCAAGAGGAGGGCGAAGAGGGCCAAGATCTCGCTGGTCGTCCTTGAGGGCGAATCTCCCCCGGCAACTGGGGAGGTGCCGGAGACGACCTTGCCGGACTTGGCAGCGGGTCTCCAGGGCAGCCCACAGCGCAGCCTCCAGGGTGAGTGCACGGCTAGTTCTTGCCGTTTGGCACGCGCGTGAGCTTCCCTTCTCTTTGTGGTTGACATGTGGTTGTTGTTGTTGTCGTTGGGTAGGAGCAGAGCAGCCCCAGCAGGCGACCCCGGGGGGCACTCCTGCCGCGCCGTCTGCGTCGACCACCCCGCCTAGGGAGAAATCTTCGGCAAGGGAGGAGCCCCCGGCAGGGGAGACCTCCCCGGCAAGGGAGGAGCCCCCGGCAAGGAAGACCTCTCCGGCAAGGGAGGGATCTCCGGCGAGGGACGTGGCCAGCGATCCCCCGGCAGCGGAGGCCGCGGCCACGGACCCTGCCACCGGTAAGCCCCCCTGCACGGAAAACTTCCCCATGCTATCTTTCCTTATGAGCCTTTATGTCGGCTGTTCGGTTGACTCTTCTCCCCTCTTCCGGCCATCAGACCCGCCCACCGCGGACCCGATGGAGACCGAGGTCGTCGTCGGGGAGGGCGCACGCGGCGACCCCGACGACGTCATCGTCATCGAAGAGGCGGACGGCACCGACGACCCCGCAGGCGGCAGGGAGGACGAGGCCGCCAAGGCCGCCGCGGCGGCAGACGGCGAGGGGACCGGCGACCGTGCCGACGGCCCCGAGGAGGCAGGGGCGTCAAGCACTCCGCCGTCCGGCGATCCCGCTGCTGCCACCGCGTCGGGCCCCGAGGAGCCCCCGGCGGGTGCCTACCTGAAGGCCGGCGATGGCGTCCTCATCAGGCTCCCCTGGGAGCCTAGCTCCAGGGCACCGGTCGAGGGGGAGGCCTTGGACGGAGAAGTGCTCGCCTCCGTCGGGCTGACAGTGGTCGACACGCCAAGCACCAGCAGCGGCGAGCCCGAGGAGGAGCGGCTGCTCCGGAAGCTTGTGTCGCTCTACCGCGCCCGGCAGGCCAAGGTGGAGCGCCAAGAGGCACTCGTCGCGAGGGCCGGCGCGGACATGGAGAACCGTGCCGGGGAGCTCCGGGAGCTCAACCAGGAGGCTCTCCGGTCTTTGGCGGAGGAGCGGAGGCTGCTCGACGAGGCGCGGATGGCCTTTCTCCTCGAGAAGGCAGAGGCCAAAGAGCAGTAGAGGCTTGCCGCTGCGGGGCTATCCGCGCGGGAAAGCGAACTGGTGCAGCAGAAGGCCAGCCTTGCCAGCCACGAGGAGGAGGTTGTCGCGCGCGAGCAGGCGCTTGGCGGGGCCCTGCAGAAGGCGCAGGACGCTGCCGCGGCCGCCGAGGTCGCCAAGGGGGAGATGGAGACGAGGGTGGCGCAGCTCGTCAGCGACCTCAAGGCGAGCGGCGAAGAGCTTGCCGCGCTCAAACTGGAGCGCGAGAAGGGCGCGCACACCCTTGGCGAGCTGCAGGGCCGTTTCGCCGAGAAGATCCAGGAGCTCGACGCCGCCAAGGATTCCAAGGCTGACCTCGAGCTGAAGCTGGACACCCTGGCCAAGGCGCTGGAGAGCGCCAAGGGGCAGGAAGCGACCTTGCGGAAGGAGGTTGCTGGCAACGAGGAGCTATTGAAGCGCGCCGCCGTTACCCAGAACGCCTTCCAGGAGACGGTGGAGCGGTGGACCGAAGGCCTCGTCGACATCGCCACCACCATCGACAAGGAGCTGAAGCTGCTGGGGATGGAGGGCCACGAGTACCCCTCCGGGGAGAACGTCCCGCCGAGCGTCAAGCTCACTTCCTTCTTCAAGGGCTTGGTGGGGGTGCTCCAGCATCTCCGGGAAACGATCCCAGAGGAGCTGGCCGAGGAGACGCGGGAAGCCGTCTCCGGGGCCCTCGAGAGGGTGCTGGTGAAGATCGTCTTCCGCAACCCCACCATCAGGCTTACCAACGTCCTCAGGCACCTGCCGGAAGACGCAGACCTGACAGAGATCAGGGCCCTCGTCACTCCCATTGTGGAAAGGGTGGCCGGGATCAGGAGGGTCGAGGGCGACCGTGCGGATTAGGCCGCCCACCTCTTTCTTTTCTTCTCTTGTCGCTGCTGAGCATGTCATAGGAACAGCAGATTAGAGCAGCGGCAAGTCATTTTGGAATATAACTTTTATCTTAGGCAGTTCATTGCGCTGTTATCTCCCTCGTTTGACTTTGTGCTTCGTATGTTCGCGCCCTACGCTCCCAGGAACTTGTCGGCGCAAGCCTCCGCCTTGCCACGGGTGCCGAGTGCGGGACATCAGCAACCCGCTGGCGGTGCCTCCACCGGCAAGAAACCTTGCCACGGCTGGCGCAACTCACTTACAATGTTGAGCAGGCTTAGGGCGAGGTAAGCGTGGCGACTGCAGTCGCGGCACACTCAAGCTGCCGAGCAAGCTCGGAACAAAGTAAGGACGCCACTCTGGATGTAGCACACTTAAGTCGTTGAGCGGACTCGAAACGAAATAAGGGCGCAACCAGCCACGAGCCGGCCCCTCTGCACACAGGTTTCCCATACGAAGCTCGGCCGTTCGAGGAAGACAACATAAGGATAAAAAGGAGCTTAATTGCTCAAACTTTGGCAACTTAGCTTCTCTGTTGTTTGCAGTCCGGCAAGGCGCAGCTTCCTCGGGCGACGCCCAGCCTATCCTGTCATCCCCCCTTCTCGAGGTAAGGGAATAACGAAGGCTCGGGGCTTCGCGGCCTGTCATCGCTTGCCAGAGCCGAGTGCTGCACAATCGTGTCAAATAATGCATGCGCAAAGCGGAGAGGCGCGAAATTGACAAGATGTGCGGGGCACATAAGCTATGCTTGGGATCTGCGCCCGTCTCTGTACAAAGGATTACATGCAACTGCGGCAAGACTTGGATAGAGAGGATGGCCGACGGAACGGGTTCCGACTGCCGCGTTGGCAAGGTTCCTCCCACGGTCGGCGTCGACTCGTTTGGATCTTGGCGGCCTGGGCTCGCCGAAGAACGAGGTCGCCTTTCCCGCAACTTCCGGCGCTAACTTCTGCGGCTACGGGAGCGGCGCAGAGTTTGCTGGAAGCGAGAAACTCGCTCAGCGGCCGGAAGGCGGTCCTCCTCAAGGAGCAGCTGCTCTTGCCCGGGCTCTGCGTGAGTGGGTACTCGAGGAGGGCCGTGCGCGAGTCCGTGAGGAGGAATGCCTCTGCTCCGCGGGTTGGAGCGGAAAGGTACCTGGCCATACCTGAGCTTACCTGTGGTCGCCAAATCTGGTTCGCACAACCTCGACGCTCCCCTACCTGGCGCGCCAAAGATGTCGGGGGATATCGGCCTCCACGAGCACCTATGGGGACGGAGCCCCTTGTCGGTTCGGCGGGGGGCGGAGGTTGCACAAAGAGCAGATCGAGGCGACACACACGCACAACGATTTTACCCAGCTTCGGGCCGCATGGATGCGTAAAACCCTACTGCTGCTTGTCTGGTTGATTCGAGTTCTTGCTCTGGAGCGCAAGAAGCTACAGTAAGTTGGAGCTGGACGTAGACGAGGGTCTACTGGGTGTCCTCCTCTTGGTCCTCCTTTTCCTCCTCCTCTCCTACGTGCGCATGGGCCTCCTTTTATATGCAAAGGAGTTTCCCACAGGTAGCGACGCAGGTGAGGGTAAAAATGGCAAGGAACTGTGCGAATAGTGGCCGCACAGTGCTATCGCACCTAACTCTGACGGCGGGGGACAAAGGCATTAAATGCCCGTCTGGATCGCCTGAACAATGCCGAGGCGGACCGTTAGGGGCGCCTCCGCTTGCCACGGGGGCGACTCTGCCAACGTCGCATGCCACGCGCGCACCCCAGGTTGCGCGGCGCCCCGCCACGTGCCTCTGGGGAAGCTCCAGAGTGACGCGTGGGCAGGTGAGCTGGAGCGCATGCCTGAGGTGGTGGTTTGCCGCGGCAAGTGGCTTGCCGCGGTGGTTGTCTTGCCGCACCTGAGAGCTTGCCGCTCGTCAGGCCTTGCTGGGGCGCGCGGCGCGCCGTGGCAGGCTTCTCTTGGGGTGCCTTGGTTTGGCCGTCCCGGCGAGCTCCTCCCACCGGGGCCTTGGTGCTTCGGCTTAGTCGTCCCAGCAAGCTACTCTTGCCGGGGCCTTGTCGCCTTGGCCCGGCAAGCTCCTCTTGCCGGACCTCGCCTTCTTGGCCCGGCAAGCTCCTCTTGCCGGGGCTTGGTCTTCTTGGCTCGATCACTTGGCCTTCGTCCGGCCCAGAAAGGGCCGTGGAGACTCTTGTAGCTCCCCTGGCAAGCCTTGCCGCGGGACGCTACTACTGCCCGTGCACAAGTTCGGGGTACTAAGGTACCCCTACTTTAGTACACCGACAATGTGGGATGTACATACGAACGAAAATGTTTAGCGGGGACTGACTGTGTGGGATGTACTTGCGACCGGAAACAATTTTTCCGTATAATTGTATTTTTTAAGCTCTATTGTATGTATTTCCGTATTTGAGCGCTTGCCAGTCGCACACAACCTCATTTTGCCGAACGTGTGTGCCAGGAGGGCATTCCCCGACGGTTTCTGGGTCATGTGGGAAGGACCCCCCTATCGCCCACACTCACTTGGCGACGGTTCCAGATGCCGCCGCGGAAAGGGGTTTTAAACCATTTGTTTAGGAGCTCTCTGTACTAGTGAGCGCCCTCAGGTCATTGAGATGCATGATCGGGTGCTTCACCTTCGCGGTGTGCCCTGTCCCAAGGGGACGGGAACCGTGGAGGCTAGGCTTGAAGCTGTGGAGCAAGATGTCTTTCGGTGCAAGGGGATGGTGGAACATGGACTCCATGCCAATCACCTCATGATCACGGACCTCTCCCGTGATCTCAGGGTGGATGGCAAGCCCATGAAGGACATCGTCTTCATCTTCAACGAGCAAATCAAATTCCTCCAAAGCCATATCTATGACCTCCAGAACCAAGTCTTTGAATAGGAGCCAAGGTTTAAAGGTATGAGTTTGGTTGCTAGTTGCAGGACCCGTGAGATTCACTCTACCTCTTATGATGGTGGACCACTTCCATGGAAACCGAGGACAAGATGGCCTCTTCACCACCATCATCTTCTTCACCACCAAAGGATAACTAAGTATCAGGTATGGGCACTCCCCTTGGCTTCCGCCAAGCTTGGGGGAGGTGCCCTGGTATCGTATCATCCCACTATCTTTTTGCTTTTACTTATCTTAGTTCAATCTTTTGCCTAGATGAAATAAAGTTTAGTTTGATCCTTTCTTCTTTGAGATTTGCTTAGTGATCTATCATTGTAATCGTGTGCAAGTTATATAATAAAGTATAGTTTGAGTTTTTACCTTCTTTACTTTCATGTTGCAAATAAAGAAAAGAAATAAGAAAGAAAGAAACAGAGAAAGGAAATAAATAAAAGGAAAGAAATAAATCAATAAGATTATATACTAATCATATGGTAGGTGATAGCACCACATATGGAAAAGTATAATTAGGAAATTTTATTAGAGATTGACAAACATAACATTAGTCAATAATGCAATTCATGAAAGAATTAATAAGGGAAGAGAAGATTCACATATAAATATACTATCCTAGAAATCTTTTGTGATTGTGAGCCCTCATCAAAATATTATATGCCAAAATTGTTGACATTGGACAAGGAAGACAACTTAATGGTTTATGTTTGTTTATATTCACATAGAAGTCATATTGTCATAGATCCTTTAACATGTGATGCTTGCCCCTATCTTTGCTAGCCAAAAATTCCGCACTAAGTAGAGATGCTGCTTGTGCATCCAAAAACCCTCAAACCCAAATCTTTTTCAAGTGTCCACCATACCTACCTAGGGATTGAGCAAGATCCCTCAAGTAAGTTGTGATCGGTGCCAAAAAGGCAATAAAAATTTCTTCTAAAAGTGTGAGATCATTTAGTGTAAGAGAAAATTGAGCATTGTACGAACTTGGATGACAAATAATAAAAGGGACAGACTGCATAATAAATGTTGTCATCTTAAGGGGCAATACAACGTGACTTTCTCTTGCACTAAGGGATTGAGCATACAAACAAATAAGCGCATGGCAACCTCTGCTTCCCTCTGTGAAGGGCCTATCTTTTACTTTTATGTATTTACTTTTATGCAAAGAGTCAAAGTTTTCCTTCTATTCCTTTTTATTTTCTCTTTTGGCAAGCATCATGTGGTGAGGAAAGATATAAGCACATATGTCCAGTTGAATATAGATAGCATGAGATATTATTGTTGACATCACCCTTGAGGTGAGTATGTTGGGAGGCGAAACCATAAGCCCTATCTTTCTGTGTGTCCGGTTGAAACGTTTTGCTCATGGGTACGAGGTGAGTGTTAGCAATCATAGAAGACTATATGATGGTTGAGTATGTGGACTTGCCTAAATTCTCCGGCACGTGACTCTTCCTGAAAAGATGATGAATTGTAGTTGCAAAGTTGACTAAGAACATAGTTTGTTGGTTTCTAATAGAGATTTTGCTTTGTACTTCGATTGTGTGATGAACTGTTACTTATTCATAGGAAGTATATGATGCATGTTCTATGATAAAAGTATTATGTTAAATTTTTTTGCTGTTATAATAATCTACATGATGCTTCTATGTCCGTATTTTGTTTTTATCGACACCTCTCTCTCAAAGCATGTGAACGTGTTTTTCGATTTCGGTTTTCGCTAGAGGACAAGCGAGGTCTAAGCTTGGGGGAGTTGATACATCCGTTTTGCATCATGTTTTCTTACTATTATTTATAATGTTTGTATCCATAATAATGCTTTTTGGAGTAACTCTAATGCCTTTTCTCTCATAATATGCAAGGAACACACCAAGAGGGAGAATTCCGGCTGCTGGAAATCTGGACCTGGAAAAGCTACATCAGGCCACCTATTCTGCCCAACTCCAAATAAGCTGAAACTTCACGGAGATTTTTTATGGATTATTTAAGAAATATTTGAGCCAATAAACACCAGAGGGGGGCCACCAGGTGAGCACAACCCACCTGGGCATGCCAGGCCCCCAGGCGTGCCCTGTGGGTTGTGGCCTCCTCTGCCCACCTCCAGTGCCCATCTTTTAGTATATAAAGTCATTTTGACCTAGAAAAAAAATAAGGAGAAGGCTTTCGGGATGGACCGCCGCCGTCTCGAGGCGGAACTTGGGCAGGAGCACTTTTGCCCTCCGGTAGAGCGATTCCGCCGGGGGAACTTCCCTCCCGGAGGGGGAAATCATCGTCATCATCATCACCAACAACTCTCCCATCTTGGGGAGGGCAATCTTCATCAACATCTTCAACAAGACCATGTCATCTCAAACCCTAGTCCATCTCTTGTATTCAATGTTGTTACCGGAACTATAGATTGGTGCTTGTGGGTGACTAGTAGTGTTGATTACATCTTGTAGTTGATTACTATATGGTTTATTTGGTGGAAGATTATATGTTCAGATCCATTATGCTATTTAATACTCCTCTGATCATGAACATGTTTATCATTTGTGAGTAGTTACTTTTGTTCTTGAGGTCACGGGAGAAATCATGTTGCCAGTAATCATGTGAACTTGATATGTGTTCGATATTTTGATAGTATGTATGTTGTTATTCCCTTAGTGGTGTCATGTGAACGCCGACTACATGACACTTCACCATATTTGGGACTAAGGGAATGCATTGTGGAGTAGCAATTAGATGGTGGGTTGCGAGAGTGACACAAGCTTAAACCGCGGTTTATGCGCTATTTCATAAGGGACCGATTGGATCCAAAAGTTTAATGCTATGGTTAGAATTTATTCTTAATACTTTTCTTGTAGTTGCGGATGCTTGCGGGAGGGTTAATCATAAGTAGGAGGTTTGTTCAAGTAAGAACAACACCTAAGCACCGGTCCACCCACATATCAAATTATCAAAGTAGCAAACACAAATCGAACCAACATGATGTAAGTGACTAGATGAAATTCCCGTGTACCCTCAAGAACGCTTGTCTTATTAGAAGAGAACGTTTTGGCATGTCCTTTGCCTCAAAAGGATTGGGCTACCTTGCTGCATACTTGTTACTATTATCGTTACTTGCTCGTTGCAAATTATCTTGCTATCAAACTACTCGCTACTTACAATTTTAGCACTTGTAGACAATACCTTACTTAAAACTACTTGTCATTTCCTTCTGCTCCTCGTTGGGTTCGACACTCTTACTTATCGAAAAGAGCTACAATTGATCCCCTATATGTGTGGGTCATCAGGGTGTGCAAGTGTCACACACGGGAATAGTAGAGAGAAATGAGGCCCTGGGAGACGAAGTTTGTGTTTGTGTGAGAGAAAGAGATCTCACAAGGAGAATCATAGTTAGAGACACATAGCAGGGAGCGAGATATACTTAGAGAGAGATAGAGTGATGAAGGTCGAGGTAGAGAGTGCCATCAGTGTGTTACGAAGATAAAATATCATTGTCGACATACAGGTAGCATGAGAGATACACAAGAGACGATGAACGTGTATAGGTCTAGAGATGTACTCCTATATAAGCATGAGTGATAGCTATATGAGACGAATATCTGGATTAAAGGGGATTCAAATATTTAAACTAAAGATCACGACATCGATAATATCATAACGAAAATTGGTGTATCAAACATGCGTATTCATTTGAATTTGGGGACACATGTAATGTTATATAGTTTATCAATATTAGTGATCCATAGATCCTTTAATTAGAGACAATGCATGGTTTATATGCAATTAATGTCTAAACGGGATTACACTATTTGTTGCCTGTGTGAAACACATTATACATGTTTGAGAAGTAAAAAACCCGCATGAAACACACATTAATTGAGAAGTAAAAAAACCCGCATGAAACACATTATACGTGTTTGACAGTTAGCGAGGAATGCATACATTGGATTTCAACATAAAGTGGTTTCAAATATTTGAAAATCCAGATTAAGATGGATCCAGCCTTATGAATCTGAGATCATGCCATTTGTAAACCATATTTATGTATAAAGGGTGCTGTGCTTTTGAAAGTATATATAAAAAATGATGTACATAGGATTTTATTCCAATCAAAAAGGGATCATGCCCGAACGAAAATAGAATACAAACTGGATTCGAATCGAGTTGGCACGGTAAATGTGCACTCTTGCTCTGCAAAAATTTGAACGAAGCGGGGAAAGTCGCAGTGACCGCCCGAAACCAAAATCTGCGAGATGGAAATTACTGCCTATCCCTGACACGCAAAGCCTATCGGCTTGATTTCTATAGGTTTCGATAGGGGTAGGTTTGTAACTTCACTCGAACGTGACATAACCGCGTCTCACCCAGATTCATACATGGTGTGCGCCAAAACATAGTGTCTCCTCAGCCAAAATCGATTCCCTCCCTGATTCATACACGGTGGGCGCCAAAGCAAACTCTCTTCGGCAAATATTTGGTGTATGCGAGATTATCGTCCTATCCCCAATCGACTAATATTGCGGTGATGTAGGCAATTTTAAACGGGGGCTAAGTTTGTAAATTTCCTCGCATTTGAGACAAGCACGCCCTGAAGACATGGTTCCCCCTTCCTCTCTCCCTCCATTTCCCCATTCGAACTCCATGGGCGCCGAAACACCCTCTCCACCCAGCCTCCTCCGTCCGCCACCCCATCCACCGTCGTCCTCCTCCACCATGACGGAGCTGATACCCCGACGTTGTCGTCTATTACAAGAGATCAACCTCTCTCATCCACATCTTCGGACCGGGATCCTTGCATCTCGTCCTCTTGCTTCATCCCCGTCGTCGTCCACCTTGGCGGCGCCGCTCCTACCACCGTCGCGTCCATCATGCCGGGATATTTCCCCCACTGCCACCGTCTACCCTCCTAGATCTGCTTCGACACCGCCGACAGCCATCACTACCGCAACACCGTCAAATTCACAGCAGATGCATACAAGGTGCCGCACCAGAGGCGGTACTCTTTCGTATCTGCTCAACTTATTTATCACAGCAAGAAAATAGATCGCCACTGCTTTACTCTGATTTCTTGTCCATCACTTAGTACTTGTTATTTGAAAGCAAACATTGGTTGCGAAGTTGCCTTTGTCCAGTTTACACCTTCAGATCCGTCATGGCACGCTCAACACTATACTCGCAATGCTTATGGTTTTCCCCTTTTATATTCCATGCTAGTTAAATGAAAGTAGAGTAAATTTCAAAATTGGGTCAGTCGATTTTTGAGAGCTCGCCGAAGTTCGCCGGTGCGAAGGAAGGGGCTCGCCTGAGGGCTGCCCTATTATCTATCTTAGGGTTTTGGGTGGGGACATTGGTTGTGGGGGCTGTCGTCGGGCTATGGTGGGGCTAGCTGGAGGTAAAACTCGACGCGGGTGGGGGGTTGGGTTAGCCAGAGGGATGGCCGGGGAAGGTAGAAGATGGGAGGTGGTGGGCGGTTCAGGGGAGGGCAGGGGCCGGTGGATCGACCGGCGACCCGTGCAGTGGTCTTTAGGGGAAGAATAAGAGGCGAGGAAGAAGAAGGGTTAGGAGACGTAGGATCTTCATCCAACCGCCTGAAATGGTCGACTGACCCAAATGACGAAAGTCAGGTGACTTGCATGTAGACATTCCCATATATTCAGTATTATTATCATCGTAGGTGCTTCGAGACGTACGTGCAAGCAGTGCTCCTCAACCCATCAAGCTAAACAACATGCCACTCATAATTTCAAACTTAGATGCTCAAATACGAATATTGATGCTGACATGTACTAAAACTGAGAATGCTTAATTGGTCAGTTAATGTTCCTACTTTACTTTCAAAAATCACATGCGCCACATATCGAGGGACAACAGGGAGTTAGGTTCTTTATGTGCTATGGTTCATCATGTGTGGCCAACCAACATTTTATTATCCAAAATCTGCTTGCTCTTCTTTAGCATGCTCCACTTCTGTTCTTCCTTTGTAAGTACTCTCTCCGTACCTAAATATAAGTCTTTGTAGAGATTCCTCCATGGACTACATACGGAGCAAAATGAGTAAATCTACACTTTAAAATGTATCTATGTACATCCGTATGTGATCGATAGTGGAATCTCTACAAAGATTTGTATTTAGGAACAGGGGGAGTATAATAGTTGTACAGTATGTTCTTTGTAGTGAAGAGGAGCATGGACATTTGCAGTGTACAGGTCTATTCAGTCGCTTGTCATGGACGCTTTCAACTCTTCGTGTTGGTCTTCATATCGATTGTCATGGATGCTTTCAACTCCTCGTATTCGATCGTATGTGTCGCCTTTGAGAGTTAGACGGGTAACAGTACTGCGCCTTCAGTTGTAGGGAGCTGGTATGCGAAGCCTTTCTAGCTGTACAGCAATACTAGCACATATATTCCAGCAAGTTCCACTTTCCTAATTTTACTCCTGATGCTTACGATTTCCCCATTATATCTACACTACGATCTGCGTAGGTGTTGTGTGTCCTACTAGCAGTTGTCCACCCTTTAAAGCTAAATAACACACCAATCATACGTCCTAAGGTTCTTCAAATACGAATGCGATATGATACTAACGTTAGCTAACAGACACACATTTAATTGGTTAGCTAATGCTCCCAATTGAGTTTCCAAATGCATGTGGCCACATATAGAGAGACATCATGGAATCGCATTTCTTTGGGCGCTTTGATTCATCATGGGTGGGCAACCAATATTGTATAGAAAGAAGGGGAATATCAATAATATGCTTCCCCTTCTATTCTTTAACATGTTCCTCTTCTGTTCTTCTTTAGTGAGCATAGTATGTTACTTGTCAGGAAGGGGAGTTGGGACATCTACAGTCGACAGCTCTATTGGGCCGGTTCTGCTAAATGATTTCGCACTTCGAGTTGGTCTGGGATAATACCCCGGAAATGGTGGGAGCCGCGCGGTCTTTGATAGACTAAACTGATAGTAACAGTTGTGCACCTTCAGATGAATAGAGCTGGCCTGTAGGTGATCGTTAGGCTACATATTAGTAGCGGCAAAATCCTGTGTTTTCCAGCCAGTTCCGCTTTTATGGTAGTTATGGTGTACCCTTATTATCTACACTACGATCTGCCTACTAGCTCTGCGCTCTCGTTATCATGGTTTGGCAATAAACTCTCTGTACAGTATATTATGAACCTATCATCTGCCAACTATCCTTACATCTGGGCTCCCAACAGGGAGCCTATTTTTTGTGTAGTTGTGCCAGATTATATTAATCTACTCACCATATTACAGCACACATGGGCTCTCTCATCAAAATCCAGTGATAGCACACAAGGGTTTACAGGGAGCCTCTATTATATTACAATATCCTCTACATTACAAAGATAATCTCAGTACTATTTGTGTTTTCATCCTTTACAGATATTGAATGTAATCAGAATGAATATAAGAATGCGCACATCAGAAGAATATTGCGGAACCGTTCAATGGGTAACAAATTTGGCGTCAAGGGATTGAGGTCCATTGTGGATGCAATGAAACCCACATGCTCCTGACCTATAGATTCGTATTTAGAATATGATCCTAATGATTATTCCGATCTCAAGGAGTCAAAGGCAGATGGCCTATCCTGTTCAACCAATAAGGTGCCTGTTCTAATTTGGCAAGGTTTTATTGGTTGCACATATCTTGCATAAGGTGTCTTGCCTTTCTTTTCTTCATTGCACCACCATCTGCTTAGTTTACTCATGATATATGTGAAGATGACGTGCCCATCCATTATCAACACCTATTAAATTTGTCGTCATACCATGTTTTTCCATTCAAATGTTGTTCTTGTGTTTCATACATCCAAAAGGAAGAGGGTGATTGCAGAACCTGAAGGAGTACAAGCAAAGTCCTCGGAAAGGGTGGTGCTACTAGATAAATCACATAGCACCCAACGTATATTGGCGATAGAACAAACACCATAAAACCTAGGATATCACAATTATGTTGGTCGCTGCTTTGCTCTTGTGAGTACCTATTTTCCTATCGTTGTCCTTACATTCATACCTGGTGGATTATGTGACATTATTGTGCATTATAGCTTGCTTATCCACCGTTCGCTCCAAATTATCTGATCTATATTAATGCTTAAATTAATGTAGAATAAACCCAATGCTTATGAAGAAATTTAGTTCTGCATTGTTCTTGTAAGTATCTGCTGTCCTTCATCACTATACTTATATTTGTCAGCTAGTTCTTCATGTACATTTTGCAGCTTATTTTCCCTTGTCCTACATTTTTCTACACATCAGATCTACATTTACTCTTGCCAAAATATTGAATAAAACCAATGTTACTGAAGAATTTTAGCTTCACATTGCTCTTGTCAGTGCCTTCTGCCTGTATGCAGTATTTACATTTGTACTCTGCATCTTAAGTTAAATAATCACCATTTGTTCCTATATTTTCACATCTATATTTACTCTTAACAAAATGTAGAATAAAGGCAATACTCTTGAAGAAGAGTGTGCAGTAAACTCCTTGAATTACCCCCCATCAATATGGACAAGGCCTTTATAGAGCCTGTCTTCACTACTAATGTAAGTTTGTCCTTCTCGAGCCTTCAAACTTTGTTGTGTATACTTGGATAGCTATGAGTGCAAATGCTGTTTATTTTTGTCGTGTGCATCAAATTGTTATTCAAAGTTTATAAAGTAGAAGTAGATAAACATAAGTTTGTCCTTCTCAATTTCAGTCTTTAGTTGTACAACCTAGTTCCTTATTCGTACCATGTAAATTAAACTAAACATAGCAAGTTATCTTATTTAACACTATGTGTATGCTTGTGTTCTTGATCTATAATCCAGTGGTGTGGTGAAACTACCAACAACAGCACAATGTCATATCCTGCTATGTCTCAACTATGAACAATGCCATATTATATTAATGTTATTTAAATCGTGTCTCTTTATTTACCAATATGAAATGGTATAAATTGACAGTACACTCACCATTCATGCTTATACGTTTTTTAGAACTACATCTATGCTTGTGTTCTTGATTTGTAATCCAGTGGTCTGGTGAAGCTGGCCGCTCCTGCACAATGCCATTTCCTACCGTATTAACTATGAACAATGCCTATTATGTTAATGATATTTTAAACCGTGTCTCTTTATTTCTGACAAAGAAATGAGATGAATTGACAGCATTGATGCTTACACATGAAAAACCTGTTATCTACCTACTTGTTTCTCTTTCAGGGTGACAACACTCTGCTAGGAAGAACTGCCACAATGATAGTGAGACGAATCCATTGTTTGTCCCTCTAACACATATTCCAGAGGAGAAGGCAACACATCTTGAGGGTAGGGATACAACCACGAAGTAACATCTTGATGTAGTGTCAAACTTACTCGGTAACACAAGCTCGATGAAGTCGCCACCTGAATCTGTTCAACTTCTTCAGTCTGAAATTCAAGCAGAAATACATGCTTCCGCTCAAATCCGACTGGAACTCCAATCTCTATGCAAGATTAATCGTAAGTACAGGATGTTTATTGATGCTATGTAGCTTAAGTTGGTGGATATGAGCACTAAAGAAGCACAGTCTCATCAGGTTAATAAGCTGCTTGCGCTACAGCTCCTGGGCCGGGCTAACCTTTCTTGAACTGTGTTGAAGTGTTGTCGGTTCTGTCTATTATTTTTTCTGCCTGTTAACTTCCACTTGTGGTGACCTGCCCAGATTATGTAATCTGCTGTCTGGTTGCCCTTTATTATCACAGGCGGCAAACTTTGATGCCCAGGGGATGTAATATCCTGTAATTTCTTTGTTGTATAGTGTAGGTTTATTCTTCATCATGATGTTATAATTTATTTGTTGTTTCTGCTGCCGTCGCTCTGAGAAAAGGTCGTGGTCTTTGATTGGTGCGCAATGAGCCAATAGGCTAGGTTTATAAAATAATAATTTCTATACTAAAACTGGTCGGTCGCCAATGGCTAGTACGGGCCGAACTGGGGCCCTACAATCATCTTGGGCCATTAGTTTGGTCTACTTTTAATCTGGCTCACTATTAGTTTCGGGCCTTTAAAAGTCCGAGTAAACCGCTTGCCTTAATTGGGCCTGAAAATTAAATAGGCTTTTAACAGATTGAAAACTAGATTTAGCCCTAATTATGGAGAACAAATCACGGGCCGACAGCGTGCTGTAATATAAATAGGCCCATTATTGGCCCATTCAGGTGATGGGCCATTAACAGGGTGAAATGTTTTTGGGCCTTGGTTGACCCAATTACATGACCGGCGGGAAGCAGGCCGGATGTATAACAGGCCTAAATTAGGTCCAACACTCTCAAGGGCCTTTAACGGGCCGATAGGCAATTTGGGCTAGAATGTATCCATGAAGACTACTGGTCGTTAAGTGGTCGAAAGTAACTTCAGACCATAATTAGGGCCAGGTGCAACTCGGGCCTTTAAATGGCCAAAAGTGAAACCTGGCCGAAAGAGGCCCATATGTAGACAGGGCCGCTGACATGCCGAAACTAGTATCGGGTCGAACTATTAAACGGGCTATTAAGAGGCCGAAGAGCAAATCAGGCCGCCAATGGGCCCAATGGCACAGTAGCTGTTAAAAGGGTCGTATCTGTTATGGGCTGTAATTTGGCCCAAGAAATAAAAGTCAGTTAACAGGCCGGATCAGGTGTGGACCGTAATTTGGCCCAAACTATTGCAGGCTGTTAACGGGCCAGATCTGACATGGGCCATAAACTGGCCCAGAATATTGCAGTCATTAACGGCCCGTATCTGATGTGGGCTATAATTTGGTCCAGAAAATGCTAGGCTGTTAACAGGCCAGCCCATTAGATCTGATGAAATCTTGTGGGCCTGTTCCTGGGCCGGCTTTTAGACCTATATGGGCCTCTATTGGGCCATCCCATGTGTCAACGTTTCATTGGCGATTCTTGTTGTAGCGACCAGACCTCAAAAAGTCTGATCTCTGTGCATCAGTGTCATCCCTGGATTAGTAATGCTGACATGCATAGTACTTCAAGGATTTATGACAGAGTAGCAATCACACAATTATTACATCGAATGTCTCAAAAGAGAACTTATTACAGTAATTATGGCTTAAGGCCATCTAATAACGATAACAGCGGAAGGCTTGGAAGATAAGCGAGTCCATCAACTCCAACGGCATCACTGAGTATAGAACCACGACCTAAAGGCACCTTACTCGTCGTCTGAAAAGTCTGCAACATGAACGTTGCAGCCCGAAAATGGGTCAGCACATGGAATATGCTGGCAATGTAACACATAGAGAGTAATGCAAGAAATAAGCTATACTACATGCATATATGGCTGGGGGAAAGCTCTATGGTTACAGTTTTTTGCCTAAAGCCATTTTTTCCCTACTACAAAGTGATACGTCTCCGTCGTATCTATAATTTTTGATTGTTCCATGCCAATATTATTCAACTTTCATATACTTTTTGGCAACTTTTTATACTATTTTTGGGACTACCATATTGATCCAGTGCCCAGTGCCAGTTCCTGTTTGTTGCATGTTTTTTGTTTCGCAGAAAACCCATACCAAACGGAGTCCAAACGGAATAAAAACTGACGGAGATTTATTTTGGAATATTTATGAATTTTGGGAAGTGGAATCATTGCGAGACGGTGCCCGAGGGGGCCACGAGGTAGGGGGCGTGCCCCAGGGTGTCAGGCGCGCCCCTGACCCTCGTGGCCACCCCTTAAGGCGGTTGGACCCCTTCTTTCGCTGCAAGAAAGCTAATATCCGGATAGATATCGTGTCCAAAATTCAGCCCAATCGGAGTTACGGATCTCTCGGAATTTAAGAAACAGTGAAGGGCCAGAAAACAGAACACAGAAACAGAGAGAGACAGAGAGACAGATCCAATCTTGGAGGCGCTCTCGCCCCTCCCATGTCATGGAGACCATTGACCAGAGGGGAAACCCTTCTCCCATCTAGGGAGAAGGTCAAGGAAGAAGAAAAAGGAGGGGGGCTCCCCCCCTGCTTCCGGTGGCGCCGGAACGCCGCCGGGGGCCATCATCATCACCGCGATCTTCACCAACACCTCCGCCATATTCACCAACATCTCCATCACCTTCCCCCCTCTATCTACTGCGTTCCACTCTCCCGCAACCCGCTGTACCCTCTACTTGAACATGGTGCTTTATGCTTCATATTATTACCAATGATGTTTTGCCATCCTATGATGTCTGAGTAGATTTTCATTGTCCTATCGGTGGTTGATGAATTTCTATGATTGATTTAATTTGCTTGTGGTTATGTTGCTGTCCTTTGGTGCCCGTCATATGAGCGCGCGCGTGGATCACACATTAGGGTTTGTTGTATGTTGATAGGACTATGTATTGGAGGGCAAGAGTGACAGAAGCTTTAGCCTAGCATAGAAATTGATGCATACGGGATTGAAGGGGGACCAATATCACTTAATGCTATGGTTGGGTTTTACCTTAATGAACATTAGTAGTTGCGGATGCTTGCTAATAGTTCCAATCATAAGTGCATAGAATTTCAAGTCAGGGATGACATGCTAGCAGTGGCCTCTCCCACATAATACTTGCTATCAGTCTAGTAAAGTAGTCAATTGCTTAAGGGACAATCTCGCAACTCCTACCACCACTTTTGCACACTCGCTATATTTACTTTATTGCTTCTTTACTTACAACAGCCCCTAGTTTTATTTTCGTGCTCTTTACTTTCTTGCAAGCTTACCCAAAAACACCTACAAAGGACTTCTAGTTTCATTCTTGTTTCCGGTAAAGCGAACGTCAAGTGTGCGTAGAGTTGTATCGGTGGTTGATAGAACTTGAGGGAATATTTGTTCTACCTTTAGCTCCTCGTTGGGTTCGACACTCTTACTTATCGAAAGAGGCTACAATTGATCCCCTATACTTGTGGGTTATCAAGACCTTTTTCTGGCGCCGTTGCCGGTGAGCAATAGCGTGGGGTGAATATTCTCGTGTGTGCCTGTTTGCTTTATCACTAAGTAATTTTTATTTGTTGTTCTTAGTTGTTTTCTATCTTTAGCTATGGGTAGGAAACGCAAAATACCAAAAAAAATTAGTTGTACCTACTGAGCCAATGGTTGAAGAACCACTCAAAATCTATCACACTGCTGAAGCTTATTTAACTATCATGGTGGTTGTTAAATATTGAGAATGGTTGACAACATTCTCAATCCCAATTAAGCATCATCATTAAAACCCAACAAAGTTAATTAAAGTAACATGATGAGATTCACATAATAATCCAAGTACTAGATACTCAAGATGTCCATAACCGGGGACACGGCTAACCATGATTAGTTTATACACTCTGCAGAGGTTTGCATACTTTTCCCCACAAGACTCGATCTCCTCCGTTGGATTTCTCGCACTACATGGTGTTTGAGAAACGGATGGCCGAGACATAGTCTTTCAGAAGCGCTAGCACCTTACGATCGGGTAGACCATACCACCTACATCCCCTGCATCTGCTAGTTGTAGCGAGCAGACCTCAAACAGTCTGACCTCTGTGCTCAGGTGTTATCCCTGGATCAGTAATGCTGACACCACACAGTACTTTGAAGGATTTATAATAGATTAGCAATCACACACTTATTACATCGATGTCTCAAAGAGAACTTATTACAATAATATGGCTTAAGGCCATCTAATAACGATAACAGCGGAAGGCTTGGAAGATAAGTGAGTCCATCAACTCCAACGACATCACTAAGTATAGAACCACGACCTAAAAGGCACCTTACTCGTCGTCTGGAAAGTCTGCAACATGAAACGTTGCAGCCCAAAATGGGTCAGCACATGGAATATGCTGGCAATGTAACACATAGAGAGTAATGAATGATTAAGCCTATACTACATGCATATATGGCTGGTGGAAAGCTCTATGGTTATAGTTTTGCGTAAAGCCAAATTTTCCCTACTGCAAAGGAATAAATTTATTTAACTATCATGGTGGTTGTTAAACATTGAGAATGGTTGACAGCATCCTCAATCCCGTTAAAATAATCATCATTAAAAACCCAACAATATTAATTTAGAGTAACATGATGAGATTCACATGATATCCAAGTACTAGATACTCAAAACGTCCATAACTGGGGACACGGCTAACCATGATTAGTTTGTACACTCTGCAGAGGTTTGCGCACTTTTCCCCACAAGACTCGATCGCCTCCGTTGGATTTCTCGCACTACATGGTGTTTGAGAAACGGATGACCAAGACACAGTCTTTCAGAAGCGCTAGCACCTTACGATGGATAGACCGGTACACCTACTTTCCCCTACATCTGCTAGTCTACCCTGTAAGAGTTCGCACGACCTACTCCACTATGCTAGAGCCCATAATGTCTTGTGGCTTCACACGGAAGATTCTAGTATGAATAATCTCATGATCCCTTTGAGCCTGGGTGGCGGTCCATAAGAAAACAACAGGCAATCCTGGAATACCCAGGTACCTCAATCCACCCAGATGTGTGTTTAAGTTGCCACCTTAGATAAACCATTAAATTAACAAACTCACATCTGTCATGCATATCACTCACCCAATCCACGTCTACTAGCATAGCATGGCATAATAAGCAAACGTAGAAGTAACTCCCAAAGGTTTGATAATAAAACAGGTAATAGGTACTACCTCAACTACTTCCCATCCCACAATTTAATTAGATCCTAATCATGCAATGTTTGAGGATTGATCTAATGCAATAAAAACTGGGTAATGGGAAAGGTATGATCAAAGTGTTACTTGCCTTGCTGATGATCCGGGAAACCTAGGGATTCGAGGTTACAGGCGGCGCACTCCGGGTATTCTATCGCAGACAAACAAACAAGCATACAATAAGTACTCATCTAATGCACAGGTAAAACTCAAATAAGATATCTAACCAGAAAGTTCAACTTAAGAAATCCGGTTTGCAAAAAGAATCAAATCGAACGAAGCAACGAAAGTCAAACGGTGAAAGAAAACAACTTCATTCTACTAATCTAGACCTAAGTCAAATTTTACAGAAGCAAAAACATGTTTAAGTTGGTTAAACGGATAGAGGGTTTTGAGATGAAACTCTAGGCGCTAGAATCGCCTGATTCCGATAAACGAGCGAAAAGTTATACTAAAACGAAAATCGGATCAGAAATCGCGATCAGAAAGTAACCGCGGAAAATCCAAGAAAAAGAAAAACGACGAACGGACTAACGAACGAACGTTCGTTATCTAGATCTAAACGATGAACACGTTCGTTAAAACGAACAAACGAGCGAACGCTTGCTATTTAACCTAAACCGAAAAAAATCGATCTAATAAAAAAACAAAACTAAAAAAAATAAACCAAAAACAAAACTGATGAAAACCAACTGGTTTTTTCTAAAAAAAACCGGCACAGAAATCGAGGCGGCGGCGAACCTCGGCGAGCATGCGGGCGGGGCGGCGCGGCCGCGAGCGGCGGCGCTGGCGGGGCGACGGCGCGGCGCGAGCGGGGTGGCGGGCGCGGGTGCGGGGCTGGCTCGGGGCTAGGGTGCCCCCCCGGGTGGGCCGTCTTATAAAGCCCACACGGGCCGGGAGTCCTAGTCGGACACGGCCCGTAGGTCGGTTCACTTTTTTTAAAATAATAATACGCAGAAGAAAAATAAAAAGAAATACTAAACAGACTCCAAAAATCCCGAAATAAATTTTCCCGGACTTTTAAAATTAAGCCCGACAAAGTGAACATTTATTTGGGGCCTAAATGCAATTTTGAAAAACGCATATTTTTCCTAAATTCAAAAAAAATTCGAAAAAATCCAAAATAAATCTTATTTGATTTTTTTATTAAATCCTCAATATTTCTTTATTTTGGGAAAGTCATTTTATTCCCTCTCTCATATTTTCGCAATAGAAATAATTGATGATAAAATAAATAAAATCAAATTATCCTATTCTCAAAATTTGAGAAATCTCAAATATGAAAATAACAAAATCCCCAACTCTCTCCGTGGGTCCTTGAGTTGCGTAGAATTTCTAGGATCAAAACCAAAAGCAAATAAGATATGATATGCAAGGATGATCTAATGTATAACATTCCAAGTTGAAATTTGGGATGTTACACTAGTCTACCACTGTAAGAGTTCGCACGACTTAGTCAACTATGCTAGAGCCCATAGTAGCTTGCGGCTGCACACGGAAGTTTCTAGTATGAATAATCTCATGATCCCTTTGAGCCTGGGTGGCGGTCCATAAAGAAAAACAACAGGCAATCCTGGAATACCCAGGTACCTCAATCCACCCAGATGTGTGTGAAAGTTGCCACCTTAAATAAACCATTAATTAACAATCTCACATCTGTCATGGATATCACTCACCCAATCTACGTCTACTAGCATAGCATGGCATGATAAGCAAACACAGAAGTAACTCCCAAAGGTTTGATAATAAAATAGGTAATAGGTACTACCTCAACTACTTCCCATCCCACAATTTAATTAGATCCTAATCATGCAATGTTTGAGGATTGATCTAATGCAATAAAACTGGGTAGTAAGGAGGTATGATCAAAGTGTTACTTGCCTTGCTGATGATCCGCGAAACCTAGAGATTCGAAGTAACAGGCGGTGCACTCTGGGTACTCTATCGCAAACAAACAAACAAGAATACAATAAGTACTCATCTAATGCACAGGTAAAACTCAAACAAGAGATCTAACCAGAAAGTTCAACTTAAGAACTCCGGTTTGCAAAAAGAATCAAATCAAACGAAGCAACGAAAATCAAACGGTGAACGAAACAAACTTCGTTTGCTAATCTGGACCTAAGTCAAATTTTACAGAAGCAAAAACTTATTTGAGTTGGTTAACCGGAAAGAGGGCTTCGTGACAAAACTCCAGGCTCTTGAATCGCCTGATTCCGATAAACAAACGAAAACTTATACTAAAACGAAAATCGGATCAGAAATCATGATCAGAAATAATCGCGGAAAATCCGAGAAAAAGAAAAACTATCGAACAGATTAACGAACGTTCGTTATCTGGATCTAAACGATGAACGCGTTTGTTAAAACAAACGAACGAGCGAACGCTCGCTAAAAAAATAAACCGATCTAATAAAAAATGAAAACTAAAAAAACTAATGAAAACCGGCGGAAAACCGAACGGTTTTCTAGGAAAAACCGACTGCGGGTCAACCTCGGCGGCGGGGTCGACGGGACGGGGCGGCTTGGGCGGCATTGGCAATGGCGGGGTCGGCGGCGGCTCGGGCGGCAGGGTCGGCGGTGGCTGCGGCGAGGTGAGGGGCGGCGACGGCTGGCGGTGACGGAAGGAGGCGGCGGCGGCTGGCGCACGGATCGAGTTGGCGGCACGTGGATCGATGGCGGCAGCTCCTGGCGGCTAGGGTTTCGGGGCTGGGGCTGGTGCGGCTCCACTCGGGCCCCCGTGGCTATAAAGGCCAGCCGGGCCATGTGTCCTTGTCGGTGTACTAAAGTAGGGGTACCTTAGTACCCCGAACTTATGCACGGGCAGTAGTAGCGTCCCGCGGCAAGGCTTGCCAGGGGAGCGACAAGAGTCTCCACGGCCCTTTTTGGGCCGGACGAAGGCCAAGTGATCGAGCTTAGAAGACCAAGCCCCGGCAAGAGGAGCTTGCCGGGCCAAGCAGGCGAGGTCCGGCAAGAGGAGCTTGCCGGGCCAAAGCGACAAGGCCCCGGCAAGAGGAGCTTGCCGGAACGACTGAGCCGAGGCACCAAGGCCCCGGCGGGAGGAGCTCGCCGGGACGGCCAAGCCAAGGCACCCCAAGAGAAGCCCGCCGCGGTGCGCCGCGCGCCCCGGCAAGGCCTGACGAGCGGCAAGCTCTGAGGTGCGGCAAGGCAACTACCGCGGCAAGCCACTTGCCGCGGCGAACCACCACCTCAGGCCTGCGCTCCAGCTCACCTGCCCACGCGTCGCTCTGGGGCTTCCCCGAAGGTACGTGGCGGGGCGCCGCGCAACCTGAGACGCGCGGTGGCATGCGACGTTGGCAGAGTCGCCCCCGTGGCAAGCGGAGGCGCTCCTAACGGTCCGCCTCGGCACTGTTCAGGCGATCCAGACGGGCATTTAATGCCTTTGTCTCCCGCCGTCAGAGTTAGGTGCGATAGCACTGTGCGGCCACTGTTCGCACAGTCCCTTGCCATTTTTACCCTCACCTGCGTCGCTACCTGTGGGAAACCCCTTAGCATATAAAAGGAGGCCCATGCGCACGTAGGGAGGGGATCGAACCCTAGAGCAGAGAGAACCAGGAGAGGAAGAGAAAACCAGGAGGACACCCAGTAGACCCTCGTCTACGTCCAGCTCCAACTTACTGTAGCTTCTTGCGCTCCATAGCAAGAACTCGAATCAACCAGACAAGCAGCAGTAGGGTTTTACGTATCCATGCGGCCCGAAGCTGGGTAAAATCGTTGTGTGTGTGTGTCGCCTCGATCTGCTCTTTGTGCAACCTCCGCCCCCCGCCGAACCGACAAGGGGCTCCGTCCCCATAGGTGCTTGTGGAGGCCGATTTCCCCCGACATCTTTGGCGCGCCAGGTAGGGGCGCGTCGAGGTTGTGTGAATCAGATCCGGCGTCCGCGCGAGCCAGACTCTCATCGTTTGCACCAGCATGGCGCCGAAGAAGAAAGCTCCGGAGGTGACCGGTCCGTCCGCGTCGAACCCACCGCCCATGGAGCAGACGGGTGGTGGGGAGGACGCCGACGGAAGAACGGGCGCGGTCGAACCAGTTCTTGGTCCCGCGACGTCCGAGCTCGGCCCACGCCCCTCTCAGGAGGCGCGAAACCAGCAGCGTCATGGTACCCATGGTACCATACGCTCGCTGGACCCAGGCCACGCTGGTGGGTCCCAGGGCGCTCAGGACCAGCATGCGATCCAACGTGCCGGGACGAGCGTCGCGCGGCTGCCTGGACCGGGTACTGCTCCTTCTAACATAGTTAGGAGTTCGAGCACATCCCGCTCCTCGCGCCGTTCGCCGCCTCTGCCCGCCACCCCAGCGGAAGCTCTAGCGCGAGCTCAGCTACTCCTAGACTACCCTCCGGCGGCGGACAAGCTCGACGGCTGGAGGGCAACCATCCAGAGCCTCATCGGTTTCGCCAACGGTGACACTCCGCGGCAGCACAGCGCGTCGCAGCCGCGACCAGTCACCCAGGCGAGAACTGATGGCGCCAAGAATGGCGGGGGTGCGACCATCGTGCACTCCCCGCCCCAGAAGCCACGGTCGCCGACTCGCCGGGCTCACCTCGACGACGACTCCACCGCGTCGTCGAACCCGCGAACCCGCCGCGACCAACGCCAAGTCCTTCAAGAACGAAGGGAAGAAGACGCTCGAACCCGCATCGAGCGCAGAAGAGAGGCGCGGCGTCAATCAGACCAGCGCGTTGGGCCCTCTGGAAACATGCCCGCACCGGGGGAACCAGGCGAACTGCCGTATTCGGTAGGCTGCCCCGCGTTCACCCGCGAGCTGCGGCAAGTCCAGTGGCCCAGCACGAAGAACTTCAATCCCGACGTGCCCGAGAAGTACGACGGCAAGTCGCATCCGTCTGAGTTCCTCAGCATCTACACTATTGCGGTGCAGGCTGCCGGGGGACGGGACGATAAGATCCTTGCCAACTACTTCCCGTTGGTACTCAAGCCCAACGTCAGATCCTGGCTCATGCACTTGCCGGACGGCTCCATCTCCTCCTGGCCAGACCTATGCCATCAGTTCGTTGGCGCCTTCACGGGCGGCCACAAACCCCATGGCCAGGCGAGCGACCTTCATCTGCTTGTTCAGAAGGAGGGGGAGCCTTTGCGCAAGTTCATCCAGAGGTTCAGCCGTGTGCACTACAACATCCCAGACGTCCACCCCGCCGCTGTGATCAGCGCGTTCCACCAGAACGTGCGTAACCGCAGGATGCGGGAGGATATGGCGATGTGCAAAATCAAGGAGGTCAGCGAGCTTTACGCCTTGGCCGACAAGTGTGCACGCGCTGAGGAGGGGAGGAGGCTCCCCGGAGAAAGTGTTGGAGAAGGAGACTCCGACAGTGAAGGTACCGCCTCGGCAAGGAGAGGCCGGCGACGGAACGGCAAAAAGAAGAAAAACCCAGAGGTACTGGTTGTCGAGAAGTCCGGCAGCGAGGGCTCCGCCAAGAAAGCCCAGGCGGGAGGCCCCGGCAAGGAGATTGTCGGGTGCGCCAACTGCCGGGCGGTGGCCGCTGCCGATAAGCGAGACGGTACCAACAAGAAGTACTGCAAGATCCACCGTACCAGGGGCCACGACCTCCAGAGTTGCAAGCAAGTCGAGCGGCTCGTCGACCTGCAGAAGTCCGAGTACGCATGACGCGACAAGGAGAGAGCCCAAGCAGGTGGCGGAGGATCCGGCACGAAGCGCCCCGGCCCGGGGGAGCGCCGCGGCAAGGACAAGCAGCGGCAAGCAGACAGACCTCCCCGGGGGCGCGACAAGGGCGAAGACGATGACGACGAGGAAGACATGGAAGACCCCGAGACCAGCGAGCAGGAGTTTCAGAAAGCCACTGAGGTCTTGTGTGTGGACGGCGGTGCCTCCCAGCACACTTCCCACCACCAGCTTAAACGGTGGGTGCGGGAGGTCAATGCAGCGGAGCCACCCGTCGAGTCACGCAGACCCCTGAGATGGTCCAGCACGCCTATCATCTTCGACATTGAGGACCACCCTGATCGCACGACCGCGGTCGGGTGCTTGCCGATGTTGGTTTCCCCAACGATCCGCAACCTCAAGGTCACCAAGATGCTAGTTGACGGCGGGGCCGGCTTGAATCTGATCTCCTCTGCTGTCCTCCGGAGACTCCAAGTTCCCGACAGCGAGCTCGAAGAAACCGGCACATTCCAAGGAATCAACCCGGGAAGGAGCAAGCCGAAGGGAAAGATCACGCTGCCGGTGACATTTGGCAGCGAGCTGAATTTCAGGACTGAGAAGGTCACCTTTGACGTCGCCGACTTTCCGTTGCCTTACAACGGGATTCTCGGCCGACCAGCGCTCGCTAAGTTCATGGCGGCCTTCCACTACGCGTATAACATGCTCAAGATGCCTGGCCCGATAAGCGTCATTTCTGTCCCCGGCGACAAGAAGGATGCCCTTATCTGCGCTGACCAAATATACCGGGACGCAACAGCAGCAACGGCCCGCGGCCCGCTTGCCGCTGGAGCTTCCGGGGGAAAGAAGAAGTCCGGCAAGTGCTCTGGCGCCCACTCTGGCAAGCGCGCCTCTTCGGAGTGCTGCGCTGCCGTCGAGGACGTGCCATCGAGCCCTGCCGGCATGAAGACCAAGTCCGGCAAGTGCTTTGGCGCCCACTCCGGCAAGCGCGCCTCTTCGGAGTGCTGCGCTGCCGTCGAGGACGTGCCATCGAGCCCCGCCGGCATGAAGACCAAGTCCGGCGAATGCTCTGGCGCCCACTCCGGCAAGCGCGCCTCTTTGGAGTGCTGCGCTGCCGTCGAGGACGTGCCATCGAGCCCCGCCGGCAAGAAGGCCAAGCCCGGCGAATGCTCTGGTGCCCACTCTGGCAAGCGCGCCTCTTCGGAGCGTTGCGCTGCCGTTGAGGACGCACCATCGAGCCCCGCCGGTAAACACAAGGAGACGATGGCTGCTCCACCAGCGACCAAGAAGGTGCCCGCCAAGGAGGACGGCACTGGTGGTACCTTCACCATCAGTTCCACTCTCGACCCCCAATAGGAAGGCGCGCTCGTTGCTTTCCTACGGGCAAATGTCGATGTATTTGCCTGGCAACCATCTGACATCCCCGGCGTTCCCAGGGAAGTGATTGAGCACCACCTTGCCGTCTGTCCTCATGCGCGGCCCGTCAAGCAAAAAGTCAGGAAACAAGCGGTGGAGCGCCAAGAGTTTATCGCGGAGGAGATCAGGAAGTTGGAAGTGGCAGGCCTCGTCAGAGGCGTGCTCCATCCGACGTGGTTGGCCAATCCTGTTGTCGTGCGCAAAGCGAACGGGAAGTGGAGGCTTTGCATCGATTTCACCGATGTCAACAGAGCTTGCCCTAAAGATCCATTTCCCTTGCCGCGCATCGACCAGATTGTTGACTCCACGGCCGGATGCGACCTGCTTTCATTCCTTGACGCCTACTCCGGGTACCACCAGATCTTCATGGCTGAAGAAGACGAAGAGAAGACTGCGTTCATCACTCCATGCGGCACGTATTGTTTTGTGCAGATGCCTTTTGGACTGAAAAACGCAGGCTCGACGTTCGCGAGGGTTGTCCACACTGCTTTCGAGCCACAGATCCACAGAAATGTGGAGGCCTACATGGACGACATTGTGGTCAACAGCAGAGACAAGGCAACCTTGGTTCAAGACTTGGAAGAGACCTTTGCGAACTTGCGCAAGATCAGCCTCAAGCTCAACCCCGAGAAGTGCGTGTTCGGAGTTCCCTCCGGCAAGCTTCTCGGGTTCTTCGTGTCTCAGCATGGGATCGAAGCCAACCCCGACAAGATCAAGGCCATCGAGCAGATTGAAGCACCAACGCGTGTCAAGGACGTGCGAAGGCTTTCCGGCTGCATGGCGGCTCTCAGCAGGTTTATTTCCAGGTCTGCGGAACGCGCCCTGCCATTTTTCAAAATCTTGAAAAAGGCAGGTCCAGTAAAATGGACTCCGGAAGCGGAGGCTGCGCTGCAAGACTTGAAGAAATACCTGTCCTCCGCTCCTATACTTGTCGCGCCTAGACCGCAAGAGAAGTTGCTGCTCTACCTAGCGGCAACCAATCAAGTGGCTAGTTCTGCGTTAGTTGCGGAGAGGGAAGCTAATGACGAGCCAGCAACCACGGCAAGCGCGTCCGACGGCAAGCAGGAGGCTTCCCCGACAAGCTCTGGCCCCGGCAAAGGTGGATCCGCGCAAGCGCAAGGGGAAGTGCAGAGGAAGAGGATGGTGCAGCGCCCAGTTTACTTCGTCAGTTCCCTCCTGCAGGGGGCTAGGTCGAGGTACTCTGGTGTGCATAAATTGCTCTTCGGCCTCCTCATGGCCTCGAGGAAGCTGCGCCATTACTTCCAAGCACACAAGATTACAGTGGTCACTCGCTTTCCGCTTAAGAGGATACTACAGAATCCCGAAGCAACAGGCAGGATTGTCGAGTGGGCACTAGAACTGTCAAGCTTTGGCCTCAGTTTCGAGAGCACATCGACCATCCAGAGCAGAGCCTTGGCAGAGTTCATAGCAGAGTGGACGCCGACACCGAACGAAGAAATTCCAGAGACGAGCATCCCCGGCAAGGAAGCAACCAAAGAGTGGCTGATGTACTTTGATGGTGCCTTTTCGCTGGAAGGCGCCGGTGCCGGCGCGCTGCTCATCGCGCCCACCGGAGAGCACCTCAAGTACGTCGTCCAGATGCACTTTCCCAAGGAGCAAGCAACCAACAATACGGCAGAGTATGAAGGTTTGCTTGCCGGTCTCAGGATCGCGGCGGAACTTGGGATCAAGAAGCTCATTGTGAGGGGTGACTCGCAGCTCGTCGTCCGCCAAGTGAACAAGGATTACCAGTGCCCATTGATGGAGGCTTACCTTGATGAAGTGAGGAAGCTGGAAGAGCGCTTTGACGGACTGCAAATGGAATACGTTCCAAGAGCAGAGAACGACATCGCCGACGGCCTGTCAAAATGCGCCGCACTAAAGCTACCTGTGGAACCAGGGACTTTTGTGCTCAAGCTGACTCAGCCATCCGTGACACCATCGACTGGGCCAAGTAAGAAGAGAAGATCGGTCTCTGGTGACTATCTCCCGACAGAGCTTCCCGAAGCCGCCGCCAAGAGAGTCCCCAAGACCGACGCCAAGAGTGCTGAGGAGCTGCCCGCTCCGGCAAGCCCCAGGGTTTGTCCCAACGAAGCAGGCGCTCCCGGCAAGCCACGCCCAGGCAAGCTTGCCGGGGAACGTCAAGCTCCGGCTGAGCCCCAAGTCCTCGCCGTAGAAGCTAATGTTCCCGCAGCCGCCGACATGCCTTTAGTCCTCGTCGTCGAGCCACAGGCTCCGACGTGGGCACAGCAGATCGTCCGTTTCCTCCAGACAGGAGAACTTCCCGAAGAGCAAGAAGAAGCTGAAAGAGTAGCCCGGCAATCCAGTATGTACTAGTTCATTGACAGCGCACTGTACAGAAGAGGACGCAATGGGGTGAAATTGAAGTGCATTCACCGGGAAGACGGACAGAAGCTGTTGGCAGAGATACACGGAGGCATATGTGGACACCACATTGGCGCCAGAGCACTTGCCGGCAAAGCGTTCTGGCAAGGTTTCTTCTGGCCAACAGCCCTCCAGGATGCGACTGCACAAGTAACCAAGTGTGAAGCGTGCCAGTTCCATTCCAAGAAGATACACCAGCCAGCTCAAGCTCTCCAGACGATCCCTTTGTCCTGGCCCTTCTCGGTCTGGGGGCTCGACATCCTCGGACCCTTCCCCCGATCCGTCGGGGGCTTTGAGTACTTGTTCGTTGCCATCGACAAGTTCACAAAGTGGCCAGAAGTGGAACCGGTGAGGAAGGTGACCGCCCAGTCCGCGATCAAATTCTTCAGGTCGATTGTTTGCCGCTTCGGGATCCCCAACAGGATCATCACCGACAACGATACGCAGTTCACAAGCCACGCTTTCATGCAGTACACCCAAAACCTCGGCACCAAGGTCTGCTTCGCTTCTGTTGCTCATCCCCGGAGCAACGGTCAAGCGGAAAGGGCCAACGCCGAGGTACTGTGCGGGCTCAAGACCAGAAGTTTTGACAAGCTGCTCAAGCGCGGACGGAACTGGATCGAGGAGCTGCCGGCGGTTCTTTGGTCGGTCAGAACGACGCCAAATCGAGCCACCGGCCAGACACCATTTGCTCTAGTCTATGGAGCAGAAGCAGTTACCCCCACGGAACTCGTATACGGGTCACCTCAAGTGCTCGCTTATGATGAGCTTGAGCAAGAGCGGTCGCGTGAAGATGACGCACTGCTCCTCGAGGAGGATCGTCTCCAGGCTGCTGTGCGATCCGCTCGCTACCAGCAAGCTCTGCGTCGCTATCATAGCCGCAAAGTTAAAGCCAGGAGCCTCGAGGAAGGCGACCTTGTTCTTCGGCGCGTTCAGTCGGCCAAGATACACAACAAGTTGACGCCGAAGTGGGAAGGCCCTTACCGGGTGAAACGAGTCACGAGGCCCGGCGCCGTCCGCCTCGAGACCGAAGATGGTACTCCAGTGAGCAATTCCTGGAACATTGAGCATCTTCGCAGGTTTTAACCGTAAGGCGCGGTTGTCGGACCCCGTCCGGCAACCAACTCTTTGTACAAAAGTCTTGCCACAGTTGCATGTAATCCTTTGTACAAAGCCAGGCGCAGAACCTGGACGCAATGAAGCGCTGCCCCCCCCCCCCCCCCCAAGTTTTAGCATGCATGCTGAGTCGAGTCTCGTCCTTGGTTAGGGTTGATAGTGCCTAACAGTCGCTAACCCCTAACTTAGAGGTCGAGTCCGCATCTTTTCCCGTCCTTTCCCTTTGGCTCGCAGGAATTGCATACCCTTGCCGAGCCGCTCAAGGGCGAAGAAGGGGAGAAGGACGAGCCAGCACCCGCCTCCCGGCAAGCCAGAGTTGCCGGGGGATGCAACCTCAGATAAGTCTTTACATCCCTTATCATGCATTCTCTCGTGAGCTGCGGAATGTGAAAACCTTGCTTCCTCCTAAAAAGCTGCCGTGCTCTCTTAAGCGGCAAACCCCGGAGCACGTTCCCGGGGCCCGCTTCGGATAGTAGCCGCGGCGGCAAGGGGAGGAAGCGAGGGGCCAGAACCCGCCTTCTCCCTGCCTCCGCCAAGAGCGTGAGGAGGGCCAAGGGGCGCGGGGGGACGGCAGGGTCCGTTGCCGGGCGGGGAAGTGTCTATCTTAACGGTGCAAAGGGTCCGCCCCTTGCCGCGGGATGTACCCGCGAGACAAATGATCCGGCAAACGTCCCCTTTTCGTTAAAAACATTCTACTCAGGTACAGTTCAGAGAGAATGAAAAACATGAAGGATGGGATTACAAGATTTAAATACAACTAAGGCCCGAAGGCTTACAAGATAAAAAGAGATAAGGTGCCCGTAATCCCTTTCTTGTCTCTCTCCTCAGGAGGTAGGGCAAGGAGGCGAGAAGGGCAAAAGGGGCGCCTAGACGAGCTACGGGTGGCAGAAGACGCCAAGAGAGCATCTGGGGCTCCGCCCGGGGGGCTCCGGAGGCTGGGTGGAGACGGCAACGCCGGAAGCGGAGCTCGAAAAGGAGGCGGCGGGACGTCAGCACGCTGTCGAGGGCATCTAGCCCTCGTACTCCGAGTTGACGGCCTTGCCGCCGTCCTCTTCCCCTTCCGCAGCCTCGCCACTCTGGTCGCCCGAGAAGACGAAGCCCCGGCAAGAGGAGCTTGCCGGGCCAGAGAGAAGACCCCGGTGGTCGTCGCCGCGAGCAGGGGTGGTGACGGCGTCTGGGGGGAAGCTGGGAGACGAGGCAGCGGCCTCGCCGCCCGCCCTCTTCCTCTTCCGCAGCCTCCCTACGCCAGCCGCCCAAGGAGGCGACCCCGGGGAGTTCACGGAGCTAGCAACGCGGATGGTGGGGGCGCCGGTGCCACGTGGAGCTGCGACTAGCGCCTAGTCGTGCCCGTCACCCCGGTGACCGCCCGCCCTCGTCGTCGCTGTCGCTCCCCTCCTTGTCACTCTCGCTCGAGGAGGAGCCTTCGCTGTCGGAGGAGCTATCCACGCAGCACCGGGCCCGGGTGCCGAGGTCCCCGAAGACCTTGACGGAGAGGAGATCGCCCTCCATCAGCTTGAAATGGAGGGTGAACCCCGCCGTCAAGCTGTGTATCCGGGCGAACGACTTCCACCCTCGGCCAAGACACATCACGCCGGGGGCTCGGGATTCGACGTGGACTCGCGTACCACTGATCCCGCAGCCCCTCATGCGCAGTCTCAGCGTCTCGTGTTGTTCCGCCTCCAAGACATCCGCGAAGGGGGCCGGGAGGCGGAGGCGACGGCGAGGCGCCCGGCGCAGCCTGATGATGAACTTGCAGGGGTCGTCCCCGAGATGAACCGCCGGGGGAAACGGAGCCGCCGGCGGAGGCGAGGCCGGCGCGCCGCCCTGCCCGCCTCGAGCGCCTCGGCCCCGTCCGCGGCCTCGTCCACGACCTCGCCCCCTCCCCCTTCCCCTTACGGTTGGCTCCGCCACCGCGGGTGCAAGGGGAGGAGGGGCTCGCTGCCTGGTGGCAACCCTTGCCGCCACCGAAGAGGGACCGGGGTTCCCTTTCTCCATGACAGTTGGGGAGAGGGGACCAGGGATCCAAGAGAAGTAAGAAGGGAGGAGTGCGGACCCTCATCGTCCCCTTCCGCTCCTTATAAAGGGGTGGAGTGGGGGCTCGGCCGCCCCGCCCAACCAATCAAAGCATAGGAAGGGCAGGCGACGGGGCCGACCCTCTACATCAACCCGCGTCGGCCCGGTTTTCCGCCTCCACCACCGCGACCCCAAGTGCATGGAGGACGCGTGGCAGGCGAGCAGGGCCGAGACGACGGATGAGGCGACCTCTCCCCACCCGTGATCATGGGGACGGGCGCCCCGAAAGCCGCGCCTCGACCCCGTTCGTTCACCAAGCCGCGCCTCCACGCCCCCTCCCCCATTTGAAAATGGGGGCGGGCGCTTCGCCTTTCCAAATAAAGGAGTCGTGCCCGACGTGACGCATGCCTGCGGGCCTTAGCCCCGCGCACGCCACCCACATCACGCACGCCTCGCATGCCTCGCCCCCCACGACGCCGCGATAAGCGCGCGCCACTTGGGGAGGGCGCGACGAGCACGGAGTTAAGGAGCAGCGCAACCCAGGCCACGCGTGCCCGTGCACTGTGAGGGCCTGGCCCAACAACGCTCGGCATCGTGTATGGCCCAGGCCCGGGGGCTCCTGTCGGTGTACTAAAGTAGGGGTACCTTAGTACCCCGAACTTGTGCACGGGCAGTAGTAGCGTCCCGCGGCAAGGCTTGCCAGGGGAGCGACAAGAGTCTCCACGGCCCTTTTTGGGCCGGACGAAGGCCAAGTGATCGAGCTTAGAAGACCAAGCCCCGACAAGAGGAGCTTGCCGGGCCAAGCAGGCGAGGTCCGGCAAGAGGAGCTTGCCGGGCCAAAGCGACAAGGCCCCGGCAAGAGGAGCTTGCCGGGACGACTGAGCCGAGGCACCAAGGCCCCGGCGGGAGGAGCTCGCCGGGACGGCCAAGCCAAGGCACCCCAAGAGAAGCCCGCCGCGGCGCGCCGCGCGCCCCGGCAAGGCCTGACGAGCGGCAAGCTCTCAGGTGCGTCAAGGCAACTACCGCGGCAAGCCACTTGCCGCGGCGAACCACCACCTCAGGCCTGCGCTCCAGCTCACCTGCCCACGCATCGCTCTGGGGCTTCCCCGGAGGTACGTGGTGGGGCGCCGCGCAACCTGAGATGCGCGGTGGCATGCGACGTTGGCAGAGTCGCCCCCGTGGCAAGCGGAGGCGCTCCTAACGGTCCGCCTCGGCACTGTTCAGGCGATCCAGACGGGCATTTAATGCCTTTGTCTCCCGCCGTCAGAGTTAGGTGCGATAGCACTGTGCGGCCATTGTTCGCAAGTCCCTTGCCATTTTTACCCTCACCTGCGTCGCTACCTGTGGGAAACCCCTTAGCATATAAAAGGAGGCCCATGCGCACGTAGGGAGGGGATCGAACCCTAGAGAAGAGAGAACCAGGAGAGGAAGAGAAAACCAGGAGGACACCCAGTAGACCCTCGTCTACGTCCAGCTCCAACTTACTGTAGCTTCTTGCGCTCCAGAGCAAGAACTCGAATCAACCAGACAAGCAGCAGTAGGGTTTTACGCATCCATGCGGCCCGAAGCTAGGTAAAATCGTTGTGTGTGTGTGTGTCGCCTCGATCTGCTCTTTGTGCAACCTCCGCCCCCCGCCGAACCGACAAGGGGCTCCGTCCCCATAGGTGCTCGTGGAGGCCGATTTCCCCCGACAGTCCTAGTCGGACACGGCCCGGTTAGGTCGGTTCGACTTTTTTTTAAATAATTTTCGCGTAGAAAAACAGACAAAGAAATACTAAACAGACTCCAAAAATCCCGAAATAATTTTTCACCGACTTGTAAAATCAAGCCGGACAAGATGAACATTTATTTTGGGCATAAATGCAGTTTTTAAAAACGCACATTTTTCCTAAATTCAAATAAAATAGCGAAAAACTCCGAAATAAAATCTTATTTGATTTTGTTATTAAATCCTCAATATTTATTTATTTTGGGAAAGTCATTTTATTCCCTCTCTCATATTTTTATAATAGAAATAATTGAAGATACAATAATTAAAATCAAATGATCCTATTCTCAAAATTTGAGAAAACTCAAATATGAAAATAACGAAATCCCCAACTCTCTCCGTGGGTCCTTGAGTTGCGTAGATTTTCTGGAACAGGCCAAAAACAAAATAAAATATGATATGCAATGATGATCTAATGTATAACATTTCAAATTGAAAATTTGGGATGTTACAAACCTACCCCCCCCCTTAAGATGATTCTCGCCATCGAGATTCGGGTTGGCTAGGAAATAGGTGAGGGTGGTCTTTCAACAAATCTTCCTCTCACTCCCAGGTGGATTCATCCTCGGTGTGGTGGCTCCACTGAACTTTACAAAACATGATAACCTTGCTGCGGGTGACTCGGCTGGCATACTCAAGAATCATAACTGGTTTCTCTACATAGGTCAAATCACTGTCCAACCGAATTGCTTCCAACCGTACTGTATCTCTTAGTGGTATATCAGCCATCTCCGCGTGGCACTTCTTTAACTGGGAAACGTGGAACACATCGTGAACTCCTGACAATCCTTCGGGCAATTCCAACTTGTAGGCCACTTCTCCCGTACGCTCCAAAACTCGGTATGTGAAGGAAATATGCCCTAGAGGCAATAATAAAGTTATTATTCATTTCCTTACATATCATGATAAATGTTTATTATTCATGCTAGAATTGTATTGACCGGAAACATAATACATGTGTGGATACATAAACAAACAGAGTGTCACTAGTATGCCTCTACTTGACTAGCTTGTTAATCAAAGATGGTTAAGTTTCCTAACCATAGACAAAGGAGTTGTCATTTGATTAACAAGGTCACATCATTAGTTGAATGATCTGATTGACATGACCCATTCCATTAGCTTAGCACCCGATCGTTTAGTATGCTGCTATTGCTTTTATCCATTGTCACATCCCTAGCTAGGCCATGCATTAGAGTGTGCATCATGTTTAAATTCTATTAATTCTGAAATGGGAAATGCCAGAACCCCCAGCACACACTCCCCCCCCTGGAAATAACTAGGGTTTACTAAAATTATTTTCAATGAACCTGAAATGCCCTTCTGAAATGTTCACCCCCTTTGTTTTGGGTTTAAACCTTTGACAAAAGTGGTGCACAATTTTCTAGGTCATCCTAAGGTTTCTGACTTAATTCATAAGTATTTGAATTTGGGCATTTAAAATTTATAAAAATATTTTAAATGTTCAAATTTTCCCAAACCAAAATGTTTCATGTTGGAAATATTCCAACTAGGGGCCAGGTGCAGTTTGGTGATTTTTGGAGTGGTCTAGGTAATTTAAATAACTCCACAAAGTTGCAGAAGAAATAGAAAAGGAAAAACAAAAACAAAAAAATACAAACTACCTTACCTGGCCGGCCCAGCCCACCAGCCGCGCCAGCGAGCTGCTTCGCCTCGCCAGCCAGGCAGGCAGGTGCTCGACGCCGGAGCAGGAGCTCGCCACGCAGCGCCCTGCCCCCCTGCTTCACCTCCCTCGTCGCCCGGCCACCTGGATGAGCTCCACGTCGTGCCCCGACCCCCCTGGACACGCCTTTCGCCCCTCTGCCTCTCTCCCTCGCACCTCCACGCCATGGCCGACGCCACCGCAGCTGCACCGTCGCCGTAGTCGCGCTCTCCGTCGTCCTTGCGCCGCTCCGACCTGTCCTGAAGCTCCGCCGCCCTCCTCTTCTTCGAGCTAGCCGAGCCCCGAGCGCTCGCTCGCTCTACAACGCTCCCCCGAGCTCTTCTTCAACCTTCGGCCGCCGGAGATCCCCTTCGACCTCACCGCCGCACCAGCTCGTCTCCGACCGCGACGTTCGCTTCCCCGAGACCGCTGTGAGCTCAGCTACCTCCCCATCCCCTCCGTTCTGCGTCTCGTGCACCACAGCGACTGCACGATGCTCACCCGCACGCACCGCCGCGGAGCTCGTCGCCGACGTGTCTCCGGCTAACCAATAACCACCCCACCGTGTCCAATGGCCTCACCGCAACCCCAGGAGGCCAACGCACTACCGCACGCACCTCGCCGTGCCCCGCAGCCCCGGTTTCACCTTCACCCGAGCCCCGGCGCCGCCAAACTCGTCGCCGGCGCCAACTCCGGCCACCCCGACCCCAACCAACTCCACCAAGAGTTGCGGGTTAGCTCCCGCATCACGTAGACGTGCTCCGCCGTCGATTTGGTCGCCGGAGCACGAATCTACACTTCCTCCGCCGCGTCTGGACGTCGCCGGCGGAGTTGACCCGTTGACCCTCTGGGTCTATGACATGTGGGCCCCGCCCGCTAACTAATCCAGGATTAGAAATAATCTAATCTGTTTAAGCTAATGACCCTGACACGCGGGACCCACGCGTCAGGTTTGACCTGGACCGGGTCTGTTGACCTGCTGAGGTCAGCATGACCTCATGCTGACGCAATAACTAATTACTGGATTTATTTTTATACAGGAAAATCCAGAAAATAGCTCAAACTTCAAAAATTCATAGAAAATTATCTATAACTCCAAATGCAAAGTTTTATATATGAAAAATTATCAGAAAAATCCAACCTATCCATTGGTACTGGTTTCATGCATGTTAAAACAAGTTAAACCCACTGTTTAGGCATTATAAGATATTGCACTAATATGATCTTATAAATGCACTACCATTTGAATCTTTGGTTCAAATGGGGTCATTTCCTTCTGGTTTAACTTGCACAAGACCAGGACACATTCATATTGCCATGTCATTGCATGCATCATATTGTTGCATATCGTCATGTATTGATTGTGTTGCAATGTGTTCATCGTGGTAGGTTCTGCCTCCGAGGATATCTCCGAGTATCCAACTGAAGGGCAGTATCCCACGACCACTCCATCAGGCAAGCAAACCATTGATCATTCCGATACAAACCCATGTTCTCGCTTCTGCTCTCGTTTACTGCATTAAGACAACGCGTTTCAAACTGCTGTGTGTCGCGGTAGTTGAACCCACTTCCTTTGCATGACCTGTCATTGCCACAGTAACTAGATGAAACCCACTAGCATGTGTAGGAGTTGATTGAGCCATTACATGTGTATGTGTGTTCCTACCATGCTATGCTTGCTATGCTTAGAGTTGTGTCAGGTCTGGCTCATCGGGATGATGATCCGGAGTGAAAGGTTGTACCGTTGTCAATAGTGTGGAAGCGTTGAACACGATTTGGTAAAGGAATCGATGAAAGGCCATGTAGGAGTACATGGTGGGTTGTTTCATTGAGGCCGTTCTTAAGAACTGAGATCTGTGTGTGTGATTTAAGACTCAGATACTACCACGCATTGGGCCCGAAACCAATGGACCCTCTCAGCTTCTTGATCACGCTTGTCCCTTGTCCAGGAGTTGCAAAATAGTTTCTGGTGTTTGTAGCATGCTGGGGGCCGCACGCGGCGCTGACCATCGGGGTGGGCTGTGTTGCGGTAGGCACGTGGCACGGTGTACCGACTCGCCCGTTTGGTGTCTTGGGAACCCTGTTCACATCGTTCGGGGCCGTTAGTGGAAACCTCGGCCGGACTCCCTGCGGATGGAACCCGAATAGGCGATAAACCTGGACTAGAGACTTGAGTGTTTAGGTAGGCCGTGGCCGACACCCTCGCTGGGCTTCCGCTTGAAGGTTGCCGAGTACATGGCGTGTAAACGGCGATAAGTGGTGAGAGCGTGTGTGAAGAAGTACACCCCTGCAGGGTATAAATCTATTCGAATAGCCGCGTCCGCGGTAAAGGACTACTTGGTCACCTATACAGTTCATAGATAAGTTAAATGGATACTACTAAAAATCTCAAGATAAGTGTGAGTACCGCGGATGGCCCTCTCGTAGGATGGCGAGAGAGAATCCACGGTGGGGTATTGTGATGGTGATAGTGGACTCGTGTGCGACAGATGTTTTACAAATGGTGTCTATCGTAGGATAGCTTAGCCAAGAGTCAAAGCTGGCTTGCTGCAATATCCCCACTATCTTCTTGAGAATGTGCATGTATAGTAGGTTCCTGTTGTAAGACTTGCTGAGTACTTCTGTACTCATGTTGCTTTAATCATGTTTTTCAGACGACTGCACCAACCCCTCTGATGGGTTCTATGTAGACCTCGACGTTGACGAGTGACTTATCACCCAGGTGGTGATCCAAGACTTGTGAAGGGTCGTTGTAGATAGACAGGCTTCGTCAAGCCTTCTTTCTTTCTAGTGTCTGTACTCAGACTACTTTGCTTCCGCATGTGCTTGTATGTTTGTATGACTTGAGTGTTGGGTCATGTGACCCCTATCTGTATGTATGATATGTATGGCTCCTCGGAGCCTTCTAAATAAAGTACTTGAGTCGTAGAGTACTGTTGTGATGCCATGTTGTATTTACTCATATCGGGCATATTGTGTGTATGATTGAAATGCTTGGTATGAGTGGGATCCGACTATCTAGTTGTTTATCCTTGGCAGCCTTTCATATGGGGAAATGTAAGTCTTGTGCTTCTGAGCGATAGTAGTCCGCTACAGCCCGGTTCACCGGAGTCCTGCTAGCCCAGCACTACTGCTTGGACACTTGACTGGCCGGCATGTGTTCCACGTCGTTCCTATGTCTGTCCCTTAGGGGAAATGTCACGCGCTGATATTCGGAGTCCTGCCTAGCCTGCTACAGCCCGGGTTACCGGAGTCCTGTTAGCCCAGTGCTACAGCCCGAATAGATACGTTGATGACCGACATGTTCGAAGTGATTCATGTATGCCTGTCCTCATAGGCTAGCGCCGCTTTGGGTTCACGACTAGCCATGTCGGCCCGGGTTCTCTGTCATATGGATGCTAGCGACACTATCATATACGTGAGCCAAAAGGCGCAAACCGTTCCGGGCCAGGTAAGGTGGCACCCGTGGGAGTACCGTACGTGAGGCCGCAAAGTGATATGATGTGTTACACGCTGGATCGATGTGTCCTTGAATCGGGGTCCTGACAGCGTTGGCATCAGAGCCGGACTGCCTGTAGGTTCGCTAAGCCAAACTGGTCGATGTCGAGTCTAGAAATGCTTTAGTTATATGTAGGGGAATTGATTGTGGGAGGGAACGTAAGGCTCTTTTACTTCTTTACCTTATGCCCTCTATTCTGAGTCATTCTCTTCTCATTCTACGTGGGTTAAGGACTAGGCTCTCTTCTTTCTATCAGGTTCACGTGTTACTAAATCCGTAGTAACTTATAGGATTGTTGGATACAACCCAGTTCAGTTCTACTAAAGTTTAGTATGTTGCCATTTGAACCAGAACCTTGATATATTGTTGTTGAGTGGTTTCGCAAACTATTGTGGATGTCTCAATTCCTTTTCTGAGCATTTACAGCCGTTATGTTGTCCAATTTCATCCAGAAATTCTAATGCCTTTGCACTAATTTGTGCTTTCAGATGGCTACCCGTCCCCAAAACCAAGTGGTTCGTCTGACCCGTTGCATCGGTGTATGTGGTCATACCGCCATGTTGGTTCGAGTGATGGTTGAGGCAGGATACCGATGGTACCCTGAATACACCGTCGAAGAGCAGTTTAGAGATTTCAACCAGAGCCAATATCTGTGCACGGTTAGGATATATCCATCTTATCCCGGAGCCACGGAACCACTCCACTGTTCTTTTGGACTCGGGATCACTATTGGGATGTCCGTTCAAGATGCAGCCTACTCGATGATGACCATTATGCGAGCTAGAACTGCTTTGTTGAGCAACACTGAATTTCGCTACATGCCAGCATCCCTCCCTGGGGCGCATGGTTACCTTCAGGGCATGTACAGTGATGCATCCCATGAGGACTCACTCCTTTGCACCACTACTGAGATGTTGGAGGATAAGGACCGTGAAAACCGGGCCTTGCGTATGGAGCTCTTTAATGCTCGTGCTGATCATTGGGCCACCTTGACGAGGTTTGCACCTGCTGTGCAAGCGGGATACATGGACACGAGAGATTTTTACCCTGTGCGGGCTAGTCTGCCAGACTTCATGGAATGGCGTGAGGTGGGAGGCATCACCCCTCCTCGTGGGCCTCTTCTACCGCCATCTGTTGGACCGAGGCCGCATCCAAGTCCCTATGGTCCACAAGCACCGCAGCACCGTCTGTTCCCAGATGACCATGTTCCGCTTCCAGGTCTGGGTGGTGACTTCTATGAGGACTTCTACGGAACCGCCTGAGCTAGTAGTAGTCTCGCTAGTATTGTAACAGTTGTATGTCCACCGTCCTGCGTGACCCGTGGAATATGACTTAGTGTGTATCAATTCCGGAGGTGTAGAAAAATAATGTATAGGAGCTTGGAATGCCTCCGATGAGATGTAATGTCTGTTGTCTTAGTTGTACTTCAGCTTGAGCTTGTACTAAACTATGTATGACGTGTATGACCGTTGGTATATATATGGCAGTTTCTATATTACCATGTCATACGGATGATCATCTCTGCATTCCTTGTTATCCATTACATTCCGCACTTCCTTGACCAGATTTTGCCATCCTGGTTTAAATCGTTGTTTTGTTTTCCCAGGATGGTCAACACCCGCAGCAACCCTGCTGCTTCGGAGCAGGGAGAAGCTAGTGCACCTAGAGAGGAAAGTCTGCCTCAACCACCTTCTCTGGCCGAAGTGATGCTGGAGGCAGAGCGCAACAGGCGCGACACCAACCGCTTGTTAGAGCGGATTGAGCAGAACACTGCACGCCAGCAGAGGATCAATTCGGTGTCCATCAATGACTTTGTCAAGCTGTACCCACCAAAGTTCAATCATTCCATCGAACCTCTCGATGCGGATGACTGGCTCCGCAGCATCGCCCACAAGCTACGTTCTGCCAACGTGGCTGAAGATGATAAAGTCACCTTTGCTGCCTATCACCTTGAAGGCCCTGCCAGCCTTTGGTGGGAGAATTATGAAGCTATGCGTCCGGTCGGCCAACTCACTACTTGGGCTGATTTCAGTGCCGCTTTTCGTGAGCATCATATCCCGGAAGGCCTCATGGATCGCAAGAGGGAGGAGTTTTGTAACTTCACCCAGGGGAAGCTGACTGTGGATGCATACAGTCGCGAGTTTGGAAAGCTTGCACGCTATGCTCCCGAAGAGGTATCCACCGATGCCAAGAAGCAGGCAAGGTTCCGCAAGGGACTTAGCCCTGAGCTCCGACGTGACCTTCGTCTGCATGAATGCATTTCTTTTCCGAAGCTAGTCTATAAGGCCATCAGTGCCGAGACAGGGCAGAATGATTTTGAAGCTTCACGCAAGCACTCCCGTGACTATGGATCCTCATCCGGCTCTGGATCTCAGAAGCGCCGGGTCTGGATCCCAAATTCTGCTATGCCACCCAGGTATACTCCGAGGCCATCCTTTGAGGCGCCTCGCCCCAATCAGCAGTATGTGCCGCCCAAGACTTTTGGTGGTTCCACTGCCAATACTGCTCCACGCCCCACTTCGATAACTTGCTTCAAGTGTGGTGAGCCGGGCCACTACATCCGTGAGTGTCCCCAGAACAACCCCAGCCAGTTCGGAAAGTCTGTTGGCCGTGGTAAGTCAACAGCAAAAGTGCTTGTCGCCAAGCCAGCCACCACTGCTCGTGGCCATGTCAACTACGTTTCAGCTGAAGAGACTCAAGAGGACCACAACGTCGTTCTCGGTACGCTCCTTGTTAATTGCCATCCGGCGACTGTTCTCTTTGATACTGGAGCATCTCATTCATTTATTTCTGAGAGCTATGCTCGATTGCACAACACTACCTTTTGTGACATGCCCACCTCCATGGTAATTCAAACCCCTGGTTCTAAGTGGCAAACCTCTAGAATCAGCCATGGAAATGAAATTCTTGTTGACAGATTGGTCTTCCTTGCGTCACTAATAGCTCTCAAGTCTTCAGACATAAACATTATCTTGGGTATGGACTGGATGTCAGCTCATTACGCCAAGATTGACTGCTCAACTAGAACTGTCCAACTTACCCATCCATCGGGCAAGACAGTAAATGCTTTGACCCGAATATCGGAGCGTTAGCTCTACTCTCTAAATGCCAATCCCCTTCCAGACCTCGAAGATATTCCGGTAGTCCGTGACTTCCCGGATGTCTTTCCAGAGGAACTGCCAGGTGTTCCACCTGACAGAGATGTCGAGTTCGTGATAGACCTTGTCCCAGGAACCGTCCCAATCTCTAGGAGACCTTATAAGATGGCACCCCTAGAACTAGCAGAGCTTAAGAAACAACTCGATGAGTCCTTGCAAAAAGGTTTCATCCGTCCTAGTTCATCTCCATGGGCTTGCCCCGTCCTCTTCGTCAAGAAGAAGGATGGAACGGATCGGATGGTTGTAGATTACCGACCTGTCAATTTGGTCACTATCAAGAACAAGTATCCGCTCCCCAGGATCAACGATCTGTATGACCAGCTCGCTGGATCCTCAGTCTTTTCCAAAATGGATTTGAGGTTGGGCTACCATCAAATCAAAATCAAGAACGGAGACATTCCCAAAACGGCTTTCGTCACTCGTTACGGCCAATACGAGTACACCGTCATGTCCTTCGGTTTAACCAATGCTCCAGCCACCTTCTCTCGGTTAATGAACTCGATCTTCATGGAGTACTTGGATAAATTCATCGTGGTATACCTCGATGATATACTCATCTACTCCAAGAATGAGGAAGAACATGCCGAACATCTAAGGCTAGTATTGATGAAACTTCGAGAGCATCGCCTTTATGCCAAATTCTCCAAGTGCGAATTCTGGTTGCCAGAAGTGACCTATCTGGGCCATGTAATTTCTGGTAAGGGCATTGCTGTCAATCCCGAGCGAGTTCAAGCTGTCCTTGACTGGACTCCACCTGAAACGGTCAAGCAAGTTCGGAGTTTTCTTGGTTTAGCGAGCTATTGCCGCCGCTTCGTCGAGAATTTTTCCAAAGTTGCTAAGCCTCTAACTGAACTCCTCAAGAAAGATAAAAAGTTCGAGTGGACCCCACAGTGCGAGTTCAGCTTTCAGGAACTGAAAAGACGCCTGACATCTGCTCCCGTACTGGTACCACCAGATTTCTCTAAGGACTTTGTTATCTATTGCGACGCCTCGCGACAAGGACTAGGTTGCATACTCATGCAAGATCGTCATGTGATTGCTTACGCATCACGACAGTTGCGTCCACATGAGGATAATTATCCTACTCATGATCTAGAGCTTGCAGCAGTAGTCCATGCACTCAAAACCTGGCGACACTACCTTCTGGGTAATCGTTGCGAAATTTACACTGATCACCAAAGTTTGAAATATATCTTCACCCAACCGGATTTGAATCTCAGGCAAAGACGTTGGGTCGAGTTGATCTCGGATTACGACTTAGGAATAACTTACACCCCAGGCAAAGCCAATGTCATGGCTGATGCGCTAAGTCGTAAATCTTATTGTAACAACTTGATGTTACAACAAGGTCAACCACTTCTCCACGAGGAATTTCGTAAGCTTAACCTTCACATTGTTCCTCGAGGATTCCTTTCCACCCTGGTGGCGACACCTAACCTTACGGATCAGATCATCAAGGCACAATCGGTGGATCCGGGAATTTCCCGTATCAAGAGAAACATCAAGAAGGGAGTTGCAGATTGTTTCTCCATTGATGATCAAGGTGTTGTGTTCTTCGGAAACCGTCTAGTGGTTCCCAAGGTACGCAACTTGAGGCGATTGATCCTTAAGGAAGCTCATGAATCCCCTCTCACCATTCATCCTGGTAGTACTAAGATGTATCAAGACCTACGCCAGAGGTTTTGGTGGACCAGGATGAAGAGAGAAATCGCTCAATACATTGCAACTTGCGACGTCTGTCGTCGTGTTAAAGCAGAGCATCAACGGCCTGCTGGCACCCTTCAGCCCTTGGATATTCCTGAATGGAAATGGGATAAAATCGGTATGGATTTCATCACCGGGTTTCCCAGGACCAAAAGAGGGAATAATGCTATCTTCGTTGTTGTCGATCGTCTCTCCAAAGTAGCCCACTTTTTATCTGTTCGCGAGAGTATAACCGCTAGCCAGCTAGCGGATTTGTACATCTCTCGAATAGTATCTCTCCATGGTGTTCCATTGGAAATTAATTCAGACCGTGGAAGTCTTTTCACCTCTCGATTTTGGGAAAGTTTCCAACATGATTTGGGAACTCAACTTTCCTTTAGCACCGCCTTCCATCCGCAATCAAGTGGTCAAGTAGAACGAGTCAATCAAATTCTGGAGGATATGCTCCGAGCTTCTGTTATCTCTTTCGGTATGAATTGGGAGAAGTGTCTACCATTCGCCGAGTTCGCTTATAACAATAGTTATCAAGCTAGCTTGGGTAAAGCTCCTTTCGAAGTTCTTTATGGACGAAAATGTCGAACGCCTCTTAACTGGTCAGAAACCGGCGAGAGACAACTCTTTGGCCCGGACATGATCCAGGATGCAGAAGAGCAGGTTCGTATTATTCGTGAGAAGTTGAAAACCGCCCAGTCTCGACAAAAGAGTCAGTATGACCGCAAGCATAAGCCTATGGCTTATGAAGTCAGCGAGATGGCTTACCTTCGGGTTACACCTTTAAAGGGGACCCATCGATTCGGTATCAAAGGCAAATTGGCTCCTCGCTACATTGGACCCTTTCGCATTCTTGCCAAACGAGGGGAAGTTGCCTACCAACTGGAACTACCTCCGCATCTCTCCAGAGTTCATGATGTCTTCCATGTTTCTCAACTCAGGCGTTGCTTCGCGGATCCTATCCGTGGAGTGGACCACGAAACGCTTGATCTCCAAGATAACCTCACTTATCGGGAATACCCCGTTCGTATCCTTGATCAAGCCGAGCGTACCACTCGACGCCACAATATCAAGTTTCTCAAGGTTCAATGGTCACACCATTCCGAGCAAGAGGCTACCTGGGAAAGGGAGGATCGTCTTCGACTTGAGTACCCCGCCTTCTTTCCGGAGGAACCTAAATCTCGGGACGAGATTCTTTTAAGTGGGGGTGAGTTGTCACATCCCTAGCTAGGCCATGCATTAGAGTGTGCATCATGTTTAAATTCTATTAATTCTGAAATGGGAAATGCCAGAACCCCCAGCACACACTTCCCCCCCCCCCTGGAAATAACTAGGGTTTACTAAAATTATTTTCAATGAACCTGAAATGCCCTTCTGAAATGTTCACCCCCTTTGTTTTGGGTTTAAACCTTTGACAAAAGTGGTGCACAATTTTCTAGGTCATCCTAAGGTTTCTGACTTAATTCATAAGTATTTGAATTTGGGCATTTAAAATTTATAAAAATATTTTAAATGTTCAAATTTTCCCAAACCAAAATGTTTCATGTTGGAAATATTCCAACTAGGGGCCAGGTGCAGTTTGGTGATTTTTGGAGTGGTCTAGGTAATTTAAATAACTCCACAAAGCTGCAAAAGAAATAGAAAAGGAAAAACAAAAACAAAAAAAATACAAACTACCTTACCTGGCCGGCCCAGCCCACCAGCCGCGCCAGCGAGCTGCTTCGCCTCGCCAGCCAGGCAGGCAGGTGCTCGACGCCGGAGCAGGAGCTCGCCACGCAGCGCCCTGCCCCCCTGCTTCACCTCCCTCGTCGCCCGGCCACCTGGATGAGCTCCACGTCGTGCCCCGACCCCCCTGGACACGCCTTTCGCCCCTCTGCCTCTCTCCCTCGCACCTCCACGCCATGGCCGACGCCACCGCAGCTGCACCGTCGCCGTAGTCGCGCTCTCCGTCGTCCTTGCGCCGCTCTGACCTGTCCAGAAGCTCCGCCGCCCTCCTCTTCTTCGAGCTAGCCGAGCCCCGAGCGCTCGCTCGCTCTACAACGCTCCCCCGAGCTCTTCTTCAACCTTCGGCCGCCGGAGATCCCCTTCGACCTCACCGCCGCACCAGCTCGTCTCCGACCGCGACGTTCGCTTCCCCGAGACCGCTGTGAGCTCAGCTACCTCCCCATCCCCTCCGTTCTGCGTCTCGTGCACCACAGCGACTGCACGATGCTCACCCGCACGCACCGCCGCGGAGCTCGTCGCCGACGTGTCTCCGGCTAACCAATAACCACCCCACCGTGTCCAATGGCCTCACCGCAACCCCAGGAGGCCAACGCACTACCGCACGCACCTCGCCATGCCCCGCAGCCCCGGTTTCACCTTCACCCGAGCCCCGGCGCCGCCAAACTCGTCGCCGGCGCCAACTCCGGCCACCCCGACCCCAACCAACTCCACCAAGAGTTGCGGGTTAGCTCCCGCATCACGTAGACGTGCTCCGCCGTCGATTTGGTCGCCGGAGCACGAATCTACACTTCCTCCGCCGCGTCTGGACGTCGCCGGCGGCTCAACGCCGGCGGAGTTGACCCGTTGACCCTCTGGGTCTATGACATGTGGGCCCCGCCCGCTAACTAATCCAGGATTAGAAATAATCTAATCTGTTTAAGCTAATGACCCTGACACGCGGGACCCACGCGTCAGGTTTGACCTGGACCGGGTCTGTTGACCTGCTGAGGTCAGCATGACCTCATGCTGACGCAATAACTAATTACTGGATTTATTTTTATACAGGAAAATCCAGAAAATAGCTCAAACTTCAAAAATTCATAGAAAATTATCTATAACTCCAAATGCAAAGTTTTATATATGAAAAATTATTAGAAAAATCCAACCTATCCATTGGTACTGGTTTCATGCATGTTAAAACAAGTTAAACCCACTGTTTAGGCATTATAAGATATTGCACTAATATGATCTTATAAATGCACTACCATTTGAATCTTTGGTTCAAATGGGGTCATTTCCTTCTGGTTTAACTTGCACAAGACCAGGACACATTCATATTGCCATGTCATTGCATGCATCATATTGTTGCATATCGTCATGTATTGATTGTGTTGCAATGTGTTCATCGTGGTAGGTTCTGCCTCCGAGGATATCTCCGAGTATCCAACTGAAGGGCAGTATCCCACGACCACTCCATCAGGCAAGCAAACCATTGATCATTCCGATACAAACCCATGTTCTCGCTTCTGCTCTCGTTTACTGCATTAAGACAACGCGTTTCAAACTGCTGTGTGTCGCGGTAGTTGAACCCACTTCCTTTGCATGACCTGTCATTGCCACAGTAACTAGATGAAACCCACTAGCATGTGTAGGAGTTGATTGAGCCATTACATGTGTATGTGTGTTCCTACCATGCTATGCTTGCTATGCTTAGAGTTGTGTCAGGTCTGGCTCATCGGGATGATGATCCGGAGTGAAAGGTTGTACCGTTGTCAATAGTGTGGAAGCGTTGAACACAATTTGGTAAAGGAATCGATGAAAGGCCATGTAGGAGTACATGGTGGGTTGTTTCATTGAGGCCGTTCTTAAGAACTGAGATCTGTGTGTGTGATTTAAGACTCGGATACTACCACGCATTGGGCCCGAAACCAATGGACCCTCTCGGCTTCTTGATCACGCTTGTCCCCTGTCCAGGAGTTGCAAAATAGTTTCTGGTGTTTGTAGCATGCTGGGGGCCGCACGCGGCGCTGACCATCGGGGTGGGCTGTGTTGCGGTAGGCACGTGGCACGGTGTACCGACTCGCCCGTTTGGTGTCTTGGGAACCCTGTTCACATTGTTCGGGGCCGTTAGTGGAAACCTCGGCCGGACTCCCTGCGGATGGAACCCGAATAGGCGATAAACCTGGACTAGAGACTTGAGTGTTTAGGTAGGCCGTGGCCGACACCCTCGCTGGGCTTCCGCTTGAAGGTTGCCGAGTACATGTCGTGTAAACGGCGATAAGTGGTGAGAGCGTGTGTGAAGAAGTACACCCCTGCAGGGTATAAATCTATTCGAATAGCCGCGTCCGCGGTAAAGGACTACTTGGTCACCTATACAGTTCATAGATAAGTTAAATGGATACTACTAAAAATCTCAAGATAAGTGTGAGTACCGCGGATGGCCCTCTCGTAGGATGGCGAGAGAGAATCCACGGTGGGGTATTGTGATGGTGATAGTGGACTCGTGTGCGACAGATGTTTTACAAATGGTGTCTATCGTAGGATAGCTTAGCCAAGAGTCAAAGCTGGCTTGCTGCAATATCCCCACTATCTTCTTGAGAATGTGCATGTATAGTAGGTTCCTGTTGTAAGACTTGCTGAGTACTTCTGTACTCATGTTGCTTTAATCATGTTTTTCAGACGACTGCACCAACCCCTCTGATGGGTTCTATGTAGACCTCGACGTTGACGAGTGACTTATCACCCAGGTGGTGATCCAAGACTTGTGAAGGGTCGTTGTAGATAGACAGGCTTCGTCAAGCCTTCTTTCTTTCTAGTGTCTGTACTCAGACTACTTTGCTTCCGCATGTGCTTGTATGTTTGTATGACTTGAGTGTTGGGTCATGTGACCCCTATCTGTATGTATGATATGTATGGCTCCTCGGAGCCTTCTAAATAAAGTACTTGAGTCGTAGAGTACTGTTGTGATGCCATGTTGTATTTACTCATATCGGGCATATTGTGTGTATGATTGAAATGCTTGGTATGAGTGGGATCCGACTATCTAGTTGTTTATCCTTGGCAGCCTTTCATATGGGGAAATGTAAGTCTTGTGCTTCTGAGCGATAGTAGTCCGCTACAGCCCGGTTCACCGGAGTCCTGCTAGCCCAGCACTACTGCTTGGACACTTGACTGGCCGGCATGTGTTCCACGTCGTTCCTATGTCTGTCCCTTAGGGGAAATGTCACGCGCTGATATTCGGAGTCCTGCCTAGCCTGCTACAGCCCGGGTTACCGGAGTCCTGTTAGCCCAGTGCTACAGCCCGAATAGATACGTTGATGACCGACATGTTCGAAGTGATTCATGTATGCCTGTCCTCATAGGCTAGCGCCGCTTTGGGTTCACGACTAGCCATGTCGGCCCGGGTTCTCTGTCATATGGATGCTAGCGACACTATCATATACGTGAGCCAAAAGGCGCAAACGGTCCCGGGCCAGGTAAGGTGGCACCCGTGGGAGTACCGTACGTGAGGCCGCAAAGTGATATGATGTGTTACACGCTGGATCGATGTGGCCTTGAATCGGGGTCCTGACATCCATGACTTATACATGTTCCGATGACTATGAGATTATGCAACTCCCGTTTACCGTAGGAACACTTTGTGTGCTACCAAACGTCACAACGTAACTGGGTGATTATAAAGGTGCTCTACAGGTGTCTCCGAAAGTATTTGTTGGGTTGGCGTATTTCAAGATTGGGATTTGTCACTCCGAATGTCGGAGAGTATCTCAGGGCCTTCTCGGTAATGCACATCACATAAGCCTTGCAAGCATTGCAACTAATGAGTTAATTGCGGGATGATGTATTACGGAACGAGTAAAGAGACTTGCCGGTAACGAGATTGAACTAGGTATTGGATACCGACGATCGAATCTCGGGCAAGTAACATACCGATGGACAAAGGGAACGACGTATGTTGTTATGCGGTCTGACCGATAAAGATCTTCGTAGAATATGTAGGAACCAATATGGGCATCCAGGTCCCGCTATTGGTTATTGACCGGAGACGTGTCTCGGTCATGTCTACATTGTTCTCGAACCGTAGGGTCCGCACGCTTAAGGTTACGATGACAGTTATTATGAGTTTATGCATTTTGATGTACCGAAGGAGTTCGGAGTCTCGGATGTGATCACGGACATGACGAGGAGTCTAGGAATGGTCGAGACATAAATATTGATATATTGGACGGCTATGTTCGGACATCGGAATGGTTCCGAGTGGTTTCGGATATTACCGGAGTGCCGGAGGGGTTACCGGAACCCCCCAGGGGAAGTAATGGGCCTATTGGTCCACGAGGGGAGAGAGAGGGCTGCGCCAGGAGGTGGCGAGCGCCCCCCCATGGGCAGTCCGAATTGGACAAGGAGGGGGGGCGTGGCCCCCCTTTCCCTCTCCCTCTCCCTCTCTTTCCTTCCCCCTTCCTTCCTCCTAGTTGGACTAGGAAAGGGGAGTCCTACTCCTACTAGGAGGAGGACTCCCCCTCCCTTGGCGCGCCTCTCTAGGGCCGGCCGGCCCTCCACCCTTGCTCCTTTATATACGGGTGCAGGGGGGCACCCTAGGACACATAAGTTGATCCTTGAGATCGTTCCTTAGCCGTGTGCGGTGCCCCCCTCCACCATATTCCACCTCGGTCATATCGTTGCGGTGCTTAGGCGAAGCCCTGCGTCGGTAGTTCATCAAGATCGTCACCACGCCGTCGTGCTGACGGAACTCATCCCCGGAGGTTTTGCTGGATCGAGACCCGGGGACATCATCGAGCTGTACGTGTGTCAAGAACTCGGAGGCGCCAGAGTAACGACGCTTGGATCGGTCGGATCGTGAGGAGGACGTACAACTACTTCCTCTACGTTGTGTTAACGCTTCCGCTTCGGTCTACGAGGGTACGTAGACAACACTCTCCCCTCTCGTTGCTATGCATCACCATGATCTTGCATGTGCGTAGGAATTTTTTTTAAATTACTACGTTCCCCAACAGTGGTATCAGAGCCTAAGTTTTTATGGTTTGATGTTTTGCACGAGTAGAACACAAGTGAGTTGTGGACGATACAAGTCATACTGCCTACCAGCATGTCATACTTTGGTTCGGTGGTATTGTTGGATGAAGCGGCCCGGACCGACATTACGCGTACGCTTACGCGAGACTGGTTCTACCGCCGTGCTTTGCACACAGGTGGCTGGCGGGTGTCAATTTCTCCAACTTTAGTTGAACCGAGTATGGCTACGCCCGGTCCTTGAGAAGGTTAAAACGGAGTTTATTTGACAAACTATCGTTGTGGTTTTGATGCGTAGGTGAGATTGGTTCTTGCTTAAGCCCGTAGCAGCCACGTAAAATTTGCAACAAACAAAGTAGAGGACGTCTAACTTGTTTTTGCAGGGCATGTTATGATGTGATATGGTCAAGACATGATGCTATATTTTATTGTATGAGATGATCATGTTTTGTAACCGAGTTATCGGCAACCGGCAGGAGCCGTATGGTTGTCGCTTTATTGTATGCAATGCAATCGCCCTGTAATGCTTTACTTTATCACTAAGCGATAGCGATAGTCGTACAAGCATAAGATTGGCGAGACGACAACGATGCTACGATGGAGATCAAGGTGTCGCGCCGACGACGATGGTGATCATGATGGTGCTGCGGAGATAGAGATCACAAGCACAAGATGATGATGACCATATCATATCACTTATATTGATTTGCATGTGATGTTTATCTTTTATGCATCTTATCTTGCTTTGATTGACGGTAGCATTATAAGATGATCTCTCACTAAATTATCAAGAAGTGTTCTCCCCGAGTATGCACCGTTGCCAAAGTTCGTCGTGCCTAGACACCACGTGATGATCGGGTGTGATAAGCTCTACGTCCATCTACAACGGGTGCAAGCCAGTTTTGCACACGCAGAATACTCGGGTTATACTTGACGAGCCTAGCATATGCAGATATGGCCTCGGAACACGGAGACCGAAAGGTCGAGCGTGAATCATATAGTAGATATGGTCAACATGATGATGTTCACCATTGAGAAATAATCCATTTCACGTGATGATCGGTTATGGATTAGTTTTGATTTGGATCACGTGATCACTTAGAAGATTAGAGGGATATCTATCTAAGTGGGAGTTCTTAAGTAATATGATTAATTGAACTTAAACTTATCATGAACATAGTCCCTGATAGTATCTTGCTTGTTTATGTTAATTGTAGATAGATGGCTTGTGCTGTTGTTCCGTTGAATTTTAATGCGTTCCTTGAGAAAGCAAAGTTGAAAGATGATGGTAGCAATTACACGGACTGGGTCCATAACTTGAGGATTATCCTCATTGCTGCACAGAAGAGTTACGTCCTGGATGCACCGCTAGGTGCCAGGCCTGCTGCTGGAGCAACACCAGATGTTATGAACGTCTGGCAGAGCAAAGCTGATGACTACTCGATAGTTCAGTGTGCCATGCTTTACGGCTTAAAACCGGGACTTCAACGTCGGTTTGAAAACCATGGAGCATATGAGATGTTCCAGGAGTTGAAGTTGATATTCAAACAGAATGCCCAGATTGAGAGATATGAGGTCTCCAATAAGTTCTATAGCTGCAAGATGGAAGAGAATGGTTCTGTCAGTGAGCATATACTCAAGATGTCTGGGTATTATAATCACTTGAATCAGCTGGGAGTCAATCTTCCAGATGATTGTGTCATTGACAGAATTCTCCAATCACTGCCACCAAGCTACAAAGGCTTCGTGATGAACTATAATATGCAAGGGATAGATAAGTCTATCACCGAGCTCTTCGCAATGCTAAAGGCTGCGGAGGTAGAAATCAAGAAGGAGCATCAAGTGTTGATGGTCAATAAGACCACTAGTTTCAAGAAAAAGGGCAAAGGGAAGAAGAAGGGGAACTTCAAAAAGAACAGCAAACAAGTTGCTGCTCAAGAGAAGAAACCCAAGTCTGGACCTAAGCCTGAAACTGAGTGCTTCTACTGCAAGCAGACTGGTCACTGGAAGCGGAACTGCCCCAAGTATCTGGCGGACAAGAAGGATGGCAAGGTGAACAAAGGTATATGTGATATACATGTTATTGATGTGTACCTTACTAGAGCTCGCAGTAGCACCTGGGTATTTGATACTGGTTCTGTTGCTAATATTTGCAACTCGAAACGGGGACTAAGGATTAAGCAAACACTGGCAAAGGACGAGGTGACGATGCGCGTGGAAAACGGTTCCAAAGTTGATGTGATCGCGGTCGGCACGCTACCTCTACATCTACCTTCGGGATTAGTATTAGACCTAAATAATTGTTATTTGGTGCCAGCGTTGAGCATGAACATTATATCTGGATCTTGTTTGATGCGAGACGGTTATTCATTTAAATCAGAGAATAATGGTTGTTCTATTTATATGAGTAATATCTTTTATGGTCATGCACCCTTGAAGAGTGGTCTATTTTTGATGAATCTCGATAGTAGTGATACACATATTCATAATGTAGAAGCCAAAAGATGCAGAGTTGATAATGATAGTGCAACTTATTTGTGGCACTGCCGTTTAGGTCATATCGGTATAAAGCGCATGAAGAAACTCCATACTGATGGACTTTTGGAGTCACTTGATTATGAATCACTTGGCACTTGCGAACCGTGCCTCATGGGCGAGATGACTAAAACACCGTTCTCCGCTACTATGGAGAGAGCAACAGATTTGTTGGAAATCATACATACAGATGTATGTGGTCCGATGAATGTTGAGGCTCGTGGCGGATATCGTTATTTTCTCACCCTCACAGATGATTTAAGCAGATATGGGTATATCTACTTAATGAAACACAAGTCTGAAACATTTGAAAAGTTCAAAGAATTTCAGAGTGAAGTTGAAAATCATCGTAACAAGAAAATAAAGTTTCTACGATCTGATCGTGGAGGAGAATATTTGACTTATGAGTTTGGTCTACATTTGAAACAATGCGTAATAGTTTCGCAACTCACACCGCCCGGAACACCACAGCGCAATGGTGTGTCCGAACGTCGTAATCGCACTTTGCTAGATATGGTGCGATCTATGATGTCTCTTACAGATTTACCACTATCGTTTTGGGGTTATGCTCTAGAGACGGCCGCATTCACGTTGAATAGGACACCGTCAAAATCCGTTGAGACGACACCTTATGAACTGTGGTTTAGCAAGAAACCAAAGTTGTCGTTTCTTAAAGTTTGGGGTTGCGATGCTTATGTGAAAAAGCTTCAACCTGATAAGCTAGAACCCAAATCGGAGAAATGTGTCTTCATAGGATACCCAAAGGAAACAGTTGGGTACACCTTCTATCACAGATCCGAAGGCAAGACATTTGTTGCTAAAAATGGATCCTTTCTAGAGAAGGAGTTTCTCTCGAAATAAGTGAGTGGGAGGAAAGTAGAACTTGATGAGGTAACTGTACCTGCTTCCTTATTGGAAAGTAGTTCATCACAGGAACCAGTTTCTGTGACGTCTACACCAATCAGAGAAGAAGTTAATGATGATGATCATGAAACTTAAGGTCAAGTTACTACAGAACCTCGTAGATCAACCAGAGTGAGATCCGCACCAGAGTGGTACGGCAATCCTATTCTGGAAATCATGCTACTAGATCATGACGAACCTATGAACTATGAAGAAGCGATGGTGAGCCCAGGTTCCGCAAAATGGCTGGAAGCCATGAAATCTGAGATGGGATCCATGTATGAAAACAAAGTGTGGACTTTGGTTGACTTGCCCGAGGGTCGGCAAGCAATAGAGAACAAGTGGATCTATAAGAAGAAGACTGACGCCGACGGTAATGTTACTGTCTACAAAGCTCGACTTGTCGCAAAGGGGTTTCGACAAGTTCAAGGGATTGACTACGATAAGACCTTCTCACCCGTAGCGATGCTTAAGTCTGTCCGAATCGTGTTAGCAATTGCCGCATTTTATGATTATGAAATTTGGCAAATGGATGTAAAGACTGCATTCCTGAATGGGTTTCTGGAAGAAGAGTTGTATATGATGCAACCAGAAGGTTTTATCAATCCAAAGGGAGCTAACAAAGTATGCAAGCTCCAGCGATCCATTTATGGACTGGTGCAAGCATCTCGGAGTTGGAATAAACGCTTTGATAGTGTGATCAAAGCATTTGGGTTTGTACAGACTTTTGGAGAAGCCTGTATTTACAAGAAAGTGAGTGGGAGCTCTGTAGCATTTCTGATATTATATGTAGATGACATATTACTTATTGGAAATGATATAGAATTTCTGGATAGCATAAAAGGATACTTGAATAAGAGTTCTTCAATGAAAGACCTCGGTGAAGCTGCTTACATATTGGGCATTAAGATCTATAGAGATAGATCAAGACGCTTAATTGGACTTTCACAAAGCACATTCCTTGACAAGATTTTGAAGAAGTTCAAAATGGATCAAGCGAAGAAGGGGTTCTTGCCTGTTTTGCAAGGTGTGAAGTTGAGTAAGACTCAATGCCCGACCACTGCAGAAGATAGAGAGAAGATGAAAGATGTTCCCTATGCTTCAGCCATAGGCTCTATCATGTATGCAATGCTGTGTACCAGACCTGATGTGTGCCTTGCTATAAGTTTAGCAGGGAGGTACCAAAGTAATCCAGGAGTGGATCACTGGACAGCGGTCAAGAATATCCTGAAGTACCTGAAAAGGACTAAGGAAATGTTTCTCGTATATGCAGGTGACAAAGAGCTTGTCGTAAAGGGTTACGTTGATGCAAGCTTTGACACTGATCCGGACGATTCTAAGTCGCAAACCGGATACGTATTTACATTAAACGGAGGAGCTGTCAGTTGGTGTAGTTCTGAACAAAGCGTCGTAGCGGGATCTACATGTGAAGCGGAGTACATAGCTGCTTCGGAAGCAGCAAATGAAGGAGTCTGGATGAAGGAGTTCATATCCGATCTAGGTGTCATACCTAGTGCATCGGGTCCAATGAAAATCTTTGTGACAATACTGGAGCAATTGCCTTGGCGAAGGAATCCAGATTTCACAAGAGAACAAAGCACATCAAGAGACGCTTCAATTCCATCCGGGACTTGGTCTACACCAATCAGAGAAGAAGTTAATGATGATGATCATGAAACTTCAGATCAAGTTACTACAGAACCTCGTAGATCAACCAGAGTGAGATCCGCACCAGAGTGGTACGGCAATCCTATTCTGGAAATCATGCTACTAGATCATGACAAACCTACGAACTATGAAGAAGCGATGGTGAGCCCAGATTCCGCAAAATGCCTGGAAGCCATGAAATCTGAGATGGGATCCATGTATGAAAACAAAGTGTGGACTTTGGTTGACTTGCCCGAGGGTCGGCAAGCAATAGAGAACAAGTGGATCTATAAGAAGAAGACTGACACCGACGGTAATGTTACTGTCTACAAAGCTCGACTTGTCGCAAAGGGGTTTCGACAAGTTCAAGGTATTGACTACGATGAGACCTTCTCACCCGTAGCGATGCTTAAGTCTGTCCGAATCATGTTAGCAATTGCCGCATTTTATGATTATGAAATTTGGCAAATGGATGTAAAGACTGCATTCCTGAATGGGTTTCTGGAAGAAGAGTTGTATATGATGCAACCAGAAGGTTTTATCAATCCAAAGGGAGCTAACAAAGTATGCAAGCTCCAGCGATCCATTTATGAACTGGTGCAAGCATCTCGGAGTTGGAATAAACGCTTTGATAGTGTGATCAAAGCATTTGGGTTTGTACAGACTTTTGGAGAAGCCTGTATTTACAAGAAAGTGAGTGGGAGCTCTGTAGCATTTCTGATATTATATGTAGATGACATATTACTGATTGGAAATGATATAGAATTTCTGGATAGCATAAAAGGATACTTGAATAAGAGTTTTTCAATGAAAGACCTCGGTGAAGCTGCTTACATACTGGGCATTAAGATCTATAGAGATAGATCAATACGCTTAATTGGACTTTCACAAAGCACATACCTTGACAAGATTTTGAAGAAGTTCAAAATGGATCAAGCGAAGAAGGGGTTCTTGCCTGTTTTGCAAGGTGTGAAGTTGAGTAAGACTCAATGCCCGACCACTACAGAAGATAGAGAGAAGATGAAAGATGTTCCCTATGCTTCAGCCATAGGCTCTATCATGTATGCAATGCTGTGTACCAGACCTGATGTGTGCCTTGCTATAAGTTTAGCAGGGAGGTACCAAAGTAATCCAGGAGTGGATCACTGGACAGCGGTCAAGAATATCCTGAAGTACCTGAAAAGGACTAAGGAAATGTTTCTCATATATGGAGGTGACAAAGAGCTTGTCGTAAAGGGTTACATTGATGCAAGCTTTGACACTGATCCGGACGATTCTAAGTCGCAAACCGGATACGCATTTACATTAAACTGAGGAGCTGTCACTTGGTGCAGTTCTAAACAAAACGTCGTAGCGGGATCTACATGTGAAGCGGAGTACATAGCTGCTTCGGAAGCAGCAAATGAAGGAGTCTGGATGAAGGAGTTCATATCCGATCTAGGTGTCATACCTAGTGCATCGGGTCCAAGGAAAATCTTTTGTGACAATACTGGAGCAATTGCCTTGGCGAAGGAATCCAGATTTCACAAGAGAACAAAGCACATCAAGAGACGCTTCAATTCCATCCGGGACTTGGTCCAGGTGGGAGACATAGAGATTTGCAAGATACATACGGATCTGAATGTAGCAGACCCGTTGACTAAGCCTCTTCCACGGGCAAAACATGATCAGCACCAAGACTCCATGGGTGTTAGAATCATTACTGTGTAATCTAGATTATTGACTCTAGTGCAAGTGGGAGACTGAAGGAAATATGCCCTAGAGGCAATAATAAAGTTATTATTCATTTCCTTACATATCATGATAAATGTTTATTATTCATGCTAGAATTGTATTGACCGGAAACATAATACATGTGTGGATACATAAACAAACAGAGTGTCACTAGTATGCCTCTACTTGACTAGCTTGTTAATCAAAGATGGTTAAGTTTCCTAACCATAGACAAAGGAGTTGTCATTTGATTAACAAGGTCACATCATCAGTTGAATGATCTGATTGACATGACCCATTCCATTAGCTTAGCACCCGATCGTTTAGTATGTTGCTATTGCTTTTATCCATGACTTATACATGTTCCTATGACTATGAGATTATGCAACTCCCGTTTACCGTAGGAACACTTTGTGTGCTACCAAACGTCACAACGTAACTAGGTGATTATAAAGGTGCTCTACAGGTGTCTCCGAAAGTATTTGTTGGGTTGGCGTATTTCAAGATTGGGATTTGTCACTCCGAATGTCGGAGAGGTATTTCAGGGCCTTCTCGGTAATGCACATCACATATGCCTTGCAAGCATTGCAACTAATGAGTTAATTGCGGGATGATGTATTACGGAACGAGTAAAGAGACTTGCCGGTAACGAGATTGAACTAGGTATTGGATACCGACGATCGAATCTCGGGCAAGTAACATACCGATGGACAAAGGGAACGACGTATGTTGTTATGCGGTCTGACCGATAAAGATCTTCGTAGAATATGTAGGAACCAATATGGGCATCCAGGTCCCGCTATTGGTTATTGACCGGAGACGTGTCTCGGTCATGTCTACATTGTTCTTGAACCGTAGGGTCCGCACGCTTAAGGTTACGATGACAGTTATTATGAGTTTATGCATTTTGATGTACCGAAGGAGTTCGGAGTCCCGGATGTGATCACGGACATGACGAGGAGTCTCGGAATGGTCGAGACATAAAGATTGATATATTGGACAGCTATGTTCGGACATCGGAATGGTTCCGAGTGGTTTCGGATATTACCGGAGTGCCGGAGGGGTTACCGGAACCCCTCGGGGGAAGTAATGGGCCTATTGGGCCACGAGGGGAGAGAGAGGGCTGCGCCAGGAGGTGGCGCCCCCCCCCCCATGGGCAGTCCGATTTGGACAAGGAGGGGGGGCGCGGCCCCCCTTTCCCTCTCCCTCTCCCTCTCTTTCCTTCCCCCTTCCTCCCTCCTAGTTGGACTAGGAAAGGGGAGTCCTACTCCTACTAGGAGGAGGACTCCCCCTCCCTTGGCGCGCCTCTCTAGGGCCGGCCGGCCCTCCCCCCTTGCTCCTTTATATACAGGGGCAGGGGGGCACCCTAGGACACACAAGTTGATCCTTGAGATCGTTCCTTAGCCGTGTGCGGTGCCCCCCTCCACCATATTCCACCTCGGTCATATCGTTGCGGTGCTTAGGCGAAGCCCTGCGTCGGTAGTTCATCAAGATCGTCACCACGCCGTCGTGCTGACGGAACTCATCCCCGGAGGTTTTGCTGGATCGAGATCCAGGGGCATCATCGAGCTGTACGTGTGTCAAGAACTCGGAGGCGCCGGAGTAACGGCGCTTGGATCGGTCGGATCGTGAGGAGGACGTACGACTACTTCCTCTATGTTGTGTTAACGCTTCCGCTTCGGTCTACGAGGGTACGTAGACAACACTCTCCCCTATCGTTGCTATGCATCACCATGATCTTGCGTGTGCGTAGGAAATTTTTTGAAATTACTACGTTCCCCAACAGTGGTATCAGAGCCTAGGTTTTTATGGTTTGATGTTTTGCACGAGTAGAACACAAGTGAGTTGTGGACGATACAAGTCATACTGCCTACCAGCATGTCATACTTTGGTTCGGCGGTATTGTTGGATGAAGCGGCCCGGACCGACATTACGCGTACGCTTACGCGAGACTGGTTCTACCGCCGTGCTTTGCACACAGGTGGCTGGCGGGTGTCAGTTTCTCCAACTTTAGTTGAACCGAGTATGGCTACGCCCGGTCCTTGAGAAGGTTAAAACGGAGTCTATTTGACAAACTATCGTTGTGGTTTTTATGCATAGGTGAGATTGGTTCTTGCTTAAGCCCGTAGCAGCCACGTAAAATTTGCAACAAACAAAGTAGAGGACGTCTAACTTGTTTTTGCAGGGCATGTTATGATGTGATATGGTCAAGACATGATGCTATATTTTATTGTATGAGATGATCATGTTTTGTAACCGAGTTATCGGCAACCGGCAGGAGCCGTATGGTTGTCGCTTTACTGTATGCAATGCAATCGCCCTGTAATGCTTTACTTTATCACTAAGCGGTAGCGATAGTCGTAGAAGCATAAGATTGGCGAGACAACAACGATGCTACGATGGAGATCAAGGTGTCGCGCCGGCGACGATGGTGATCATGATGGTGCTGCGGAGATGGAGATCACAAGCACAAGATGATGATGACCATATCATATCACTTATATTGATTTGCGTGTGATGTTTATCTTTTATGCATCTTATCTTGCTTTGATTGATGGTAGCATTATAAGATGATCTCTCACTAAATTATCAAGAAGTGTTCTCCCCGAGTATGCACCGTTGCCAAAGTTCGTCGTGCCCAGACACCACGTGATGATCGGGTGTGATAAGCTCTACGTCCATCTACAACGGGTGCAAGCCAGTTTTGCACACGCATAATACTCGGGTTATACTTGACGAGCCTAGCATATGCAGATATGGCCTCGGAACACGGAGACCGAAAGGTCGAGCGTGAATCATATAGTAGATATGGTCAACATGATGATGTTCACCATTGAGAAATAATCCATTTCACGTGATGATCGGTTATGGATTAGTTTTGATTTGGATCACGTGATCACTTAGAAGATTAGAGGGATATCTATCTAAGTGGGAGTTCTTAAGTAATATGATTAATTGAACTTAAACTTATCATGAACATAGTCCCTGATAGTATCTTGCTTGTTTATGTTAATTGTAGATAGATGGCTTGTGCTGTTGTTCCGTTGAATTTTAATGCGTTCCTTGAGAAAGCAAAGTTGAAAGATGATGGTAGCAATTACACGGACTGGGTCCATAACTTGAGGATTATCCTCATTGCTGCACAGAAGAGTTACGTCCTGGATGCACCGCTAGGTGCCAGGCCTGCTGCTGGAGCAACACCAGATGTTATGAACGTCTGGCAGAGCAAAGCTGATGACTACTCGATAGTTCAGTGTGCCATGCTTTACGGCTTAAAACCGGGACTTCAACGTCGGTTTGAAAACCATGGAGCATATGAGATGTTCCAGGAGTTGAAGTTGATATTCAAACAGAATGCCCAGATTGAGAGATATGAGGTCTCCAATAAGTTCTATAGCTGCAAGATGGAAGAGAATGGTTCTGTCAGTGAGCATATACTCAAGATGTCTGGGTATTATAATCACTTGAATCAGCTGGGAGTCAATCTTCCGGATGATTGTGTCATTGACAGAATTCTCCAATCACTGCCACCAAGCTACAAAGGCTTCGTGATGAACTATAATATGCAAGGGATAGATAAGTCTATCACCGAGCTCTTCGCAATGCTAAAGGCTGCGGAGGTAGAAATCAAGAAGGAGCATCAAGTGTTGATGGTCAATAAGACCACTAGTTTCAAGAAAAAGGGCAAAGGGAAGAAGAAGGGGAACTTCAAAAAGAACAGCAAACAAGTTGCTGCTCAAGAGAAGAAACCCAAGTCTGGACCTAAGCCTGAAACTGAGTGCTTCTACTGCAAGCAGACTGGTCACTGGAAGCGGAACTGCCCCAAGTATCTGGCGGACAAGAAGGATGGCAAGGTGAACAAAGGTATATGTGATATACATGTTATTGATGTGTACCTTACTAGAGCTCGCAGTAGCACCTGGGTATTTGATACTGGTTCTGTTGCTAATATTTGCAACTCGAAACGGGGACTAAGGATTAAGCAAACACTGGCAAAGGACGAGGTGACGATGCGCGTGGAAAACGGTTCCAAAGTTGATGTGATCGCGGTCGGCACGCTACCTCTACATCTACCTTCGGGATTAGTATTAGACCTAAATAATTGTTATTTGGTGCCAGCGTTGAGCATGAACATTATATCTGGATCTTGTTTGATGCGAGACGGTTATTCATTTAAATCAGAGAATAATGGTTGTTCTATTTATATGAGTAATATCTTTTATGGTCATGCACCCTTGAAGAGTGGTCTATTTTTGATGAATCTCGATAGTAGTGATACACATATTCATAATGTAGAAGCCAAAAGATGCAGAGTTGATAATGATAGTGCAACTTATTTGTGGCACTGCCGTTTAGGTCATATCGGTATAAAGCGCATGAAGAAACTCCATACTGATGGACTTTTGGAGTCACTTGATTATGAATCACTTGGCACTTGCGAACCGTGCCTCATGGGCGAGATGACTAAAACACCGTTCTCCGCTACTATGGAGAGAGCAACAGATTTGTTGGAAATCATACATACAGATGTATGTGGTCCGATGAATGTTGAGGCTCGTGGCGGATATCGTTATTTTCTCACCCTCACAGATGATTTAAGCAGATATGGGTATATCTACTTAATGAAACACAAGTCTGAAACATTTGAAAAGTTCAAAGAATTTCAGAGTGAAGTTGAAAATCATCGTAACAAGAAAATAAAGTTTCTACGATCTGATCGTGGAGGAGAATATTTGACTTATGAGTTTGGTCTACATTTGAAACAATGCGTAATAGTTTCGCAACTCACACCGCCCGGAACACCACAGCGCAATGGTGTGTCCGAACGTCGTAATCGCACTTTGCTAGATATGGTGCGATCTATGATGTCTCTTACAGATTTACCACTATCGTTTTGGGGTTATGCTCTAGAGACGGCCGCATTCACGTTGAATAGGACACCGTCAAAATCCGTTGAGACGACACCTTATGAACTGTGGTTTAGCAAGAAACCAAAGTTGTCGTTTCTTAAAGTTTGGGGTTGCGATGCTTATGTGAAAAAGCTTCAACCTGATAAGCTAGAACCCAAATCGGAGAAATGTGTCTTCATAGGATACCCAAAGGAAACAGTTGGGTACACCTTCTATCACAGATCCGAAGGCAAGACATTTGTTGCTAAAAATGGATCCTTTCTAGAGAAGGAGTTTCTCTCGAAAGAAGTGAGTGGGAGGAAAGTAGAACTTGATGAGGTAACTGTACCTGCTTCCTTATTGGAAAGTAGTTCATCACAGGAACCAGTTTCTGTGACGTCTACACCAATCAGAGAAGAAGTTAATGATGATGATCATGAAACTTAAGATCAAGTTACTACAGAACCTCGTAGATCAACCAGAGTGAGATCCGCACCAGAGTGGTACGGCAATCCTATTCTGGAAATCATGCTACTAGATCATGACGAACCTACGAACTATGAAGAAGCGATGGTGAGCCCAGATTCCGCAAAATGGCTGGAAGCCATGAAATCTGAGATGGGATCCATGTATGAAAACAAAGTGTGGACTTTGGTTGACTTGCCCGAGGGTCGGCAAGCAATAGAGAACAAGTGGATCTATCAGAAGAAGACTGACGCCGACGGTAATGTTACTGTCTACAAAGCTCGACTTGTCGCAAAGGGGTTTCGACAAGTTCAAGGGATTGACTACGATGAGACCTTCTCACCCGTAGCGATGCTTAAGTCTGTCCGAATCATGTTAGCAATTGCCGCATTTTATGATTATGAAATTTGGCAAATGGATGTAAAGACTGCATTCCTGAATGGGTTTCTGGAAGAAGAGTTGTATATGATGCAACCAGAAGGTTTTATCAATCCAAAGGGAGCTAACAAAGTATGCAAGCTCCAGCGATCCATTTATGGACTGGTGCAACCATCTCGGAGTTGGAATAAACGCTTTGATAGTGTGATCAAAGCATTTGGATTTGTACAGACTTTTGGAGAAGCCTATATTTACAAGAAAGTGAGTGGGAGCTCTGTAGCATTTCTGATATTATATGTAGATGACATATTACTGATTGGAAATGATATAGAATTTCTGGATAGCATAAAAGGATACTTGAATAAGAGTTCTTCAATGAAAGACCTCGGTGAAGCTGCTTACATATTGGGCATTAAGATCTATAGAGATAGATCAAGACGCTTAATTGGACTTTCACAAAGCACATACCTTGACAAGATTTTGAAGAAGTTCAAAATGGATCAAGCGAAGAAGGGGTTCTTGCCTGTTTTGCAAGGTGTGAAGTTGAGTAAGACTCAATGCCCGACCACTGCAGAAGATAGAGAGAAGATGAAAGATGTTCCCTATGCTTCAGCCATAGGCTCTATCATGTATGCAATGCTGTGTACCAGACCTGATGTGTGCCTTGCTATAAGTTTAGCAGGGAGGTACCAAAGTAATCCAGGAGTGGATCACTGGACAGCGGTCAAGAATATCCTGAAGTACCTGAAAAGGACTAAGGAAATGTTTCTCGTATATGGAGGTGACAAAGAGCTTGTCGTAAAGGGTTACATTGATGCAAGCTTTGACACTGATCCGGACGATTCTAAGTCGCAAACCAGATACGTATTTACATTAAACGGAGGAGCTGTCAGTTGGTGCAGTTCTAAACAAAGCGTCGTAGCGGGATCTACATGTGAAGCGGAGTACATAGCTGCTTCGGAAGCAGCAAATGAAGGAGTCTGGATGAAGGAGTTCATATCCGATCTAGGTGTCATACCTAGTGCATCGGGTCCAATGAAAATCTTTTGTGACAATACTGGAGCAATTGCCTTGGCGAAGGAATCCAGATTTCACAAGAGAACAAAGCACATCAAGAGACGCTTCAATTCCATCCGGGACTTGGTCTACACCAATCAGAGAAGAAGTTAATGATGATGATCATGAAACTTCAGATCAAGTTACTACAGAACCTCGTAGATCAACCAGAGTGAGATCCGCACCAGAGTGGTACGACAATCCTATTCTGGAAATCATGCTACTAGATCATGACAAACCTACGAACTATGAAGAAGCGATGGTGAGCCCAGATTCCGCAAAATGGCTGGAAGCCATGAAATCTGAGATGGGATCCATGTATGAAAACAAAGTGTGGACTTTGGTTGACTTGCCCGAGGGTTGGCAAGCAATAGAGAACAAGTGGATCTATAAGAAGAAGACTGACACCGACGGTAATGTTACTGTCTAAAAAGCTCGACTTGTCGCAAAGGGGTTTTGACAAGTTCAAGGTATTGACTACGATGAGACCTTCTCACCCGTAGCGATGCTTAAGTCTGTCCGAATCATGTTAGCAATTGCCGCATTTTATGATTATGAAATTTGGCAAATGGATGTAAAGACTGCATTCCTGAATGGGTTTCTGGAAGAAGAGTTGTATATGATGCAACCAGAAGGTTTTATCAATCCAAAGGGAGCTAACAAAGTATGCAAGCTCCAGCGATCCATTTATGGACTGGTGCAAGCATCTCGGAGTTGGAATAAACGCTTTGATAGTGTGATCAAAGCATTTGGGTTTGTACAGACTTTTGGAGAAGCCTGTATTTACAAGAAAGTGAGTGGGAGCTCTGTAGCATTTCTGATATTATATGTAGATGACATATTACTGATTGGAAATGATATAGAATTTCTAGATAGCATAAAAGGATACTTGAATAAGAGTTTTTCAATGAAAGACCTCGGTGAAGCTGCTTACATATTGGGCATTAAGATCTATAGAGATAGATCAAGACGCTTAATTGGACTTTCACAAAGCACATACCTTGACAAGATTTTGAAGAAGTTCAAAATGGATCAAGCGAAGAAGGGGTTCTTGCCTGTTTTGCAAGGTGTGAAGTTGAGTAAGACTCAATGCCCGAACACTGCAGAAGATAGAGAGAAGATGAAAGATGTTCCCTATGCTTCAGCCATAGGCTCTATCATGTATGCAATGCTGTGTACCAGACCTGATGTGTGCCTTGCTATAAGTTTAGCAGGGAGGTACCAAAGTAATCCAGGAGTGGATCACTGGACAGCGGTCAAGAATATCCTGAAGTACCTGAAAAGGACTAAGGAAATGTTTCTCGTATATGGAGGTGACAAAGAGCTTGTCGTAAAGGGTTACGTTGATGCAAGCTTTGACATTGATCCGGACGATTCTAAGTCGCAAACCGGATATGTATTTACATTAAACGGAGGAGCTGTCAGTTGGTGCAGTTCTAAACAAAGCGTCGTAGCGGGATCTACATGTGAAGCGGAGTACATAGCTGCTTCGGAAGCAGCAAATGAAGGAGTCTGGATGAAGGAGTTCATATCCGATCTAGGTGTCATACCTAGTGCATCGGGTCCAATGAAAATCTTTTGTGACAATACTGGAGCAATTGTCTTGGCGAAGGAATCCAGATTTCACAAGAGAACAAAGCGCATCAAGAGATGCTTCAATTCCATCTGGGACTTGGTCCAGGTGGGAGACATAGAGATTTGCAAGATACATACGGATCTGAATGTAGCAGACCCGTTGACTAAGCCTCTTCCACGGGCAAAACATGATCAGCACCAAGACTCCATGGGTGTTAGAATCATTACTGTGTAATTTAGATTATTGACTCTAGTGCAAGTGGGAGACTGAAGGAAATATGCCCTAGAGGCAATAATAAAGTTATTATTCATTTCCTTACATATCATGATAAATGTTTATTATTCATGCTAGAATTGTATTGACCGGAAACATAATACATGTGTGGATACATAAACAAACAGAGTTTCACTAGTATGCCTCTACTTGACTAGCTTGTTAATCAAAGATGGTTAAGTTTCCTAACCATAGACAAAGGAGTTGTCATTTGATTAACAAGGTCACATCATTAGTTGAATGATCTGATTGACATGACCTGTTGTGGATATTACTACTGGGCCTAAACCGGCCGTCTGGGCCGCGTTAATTTCATCAGTAGCTCAAGAATGTTAAAGCCCAGGAGGCTGTGTAAAGGCCCGTAGCCATAGTCGGTTTAACATCTGTAGCCGTAAACCGTCCTGTGTACAACTTGTATTGTAAGTTAGGAATAAGCAAGAGACCAACCCGGGTACGAGTATAAACCGGAGATTGGGACTCTATGAACCGACGGGCGTCACCCGTGTATATAAGGGGATGACCCGATATCGGTTCAGGGGACAACCACAACTCGAGGCCTAGGCGAAGCTTATTTGCTCCCTAGTCATCGAGACTTCATCAATCCCACCACAAACTAGACGTAGGCTTTTACCTTCATCGAAGGGGCCGAACTAGTATAAACTCTCTGTGTCCCTGTGTCCGCTTTAACCCCTTCGAGTTAACCCGTTGCGATGGCTCCACGACTAAGTCCTTTGGCTAGGACATCTGCCGTGACAAACCCACGACAGTTGGCGCCCACCATGGGGATGTCGCACGATGGTTTCAAGTTCTTGGAGGGCCGCTTTGAAGGACTCAAGGGATATGCCGTGGGCCGGATGACCAAGAGTTGCCGCGGCAAGATCTACATCGATGACGCAGGCTGGGGCCCCGAGGCCGGCTCGATTGAGTACGGGTACCGGGTCCCCTTTGGCGGTATACACGTTTTCATCGGCAAGATTGGTGAACCGGGCCCTCAGCTGGACACCTGCACCGACCTCATCGAGACAGCTCAGCGTGCGCGACCTGGCCGGGTCAAGCCAGCCGTAAAGCATGCCTTGGTGGGAGTCATCCACGGGCGAAACTATGAGGACGGGTCAGAATCTGGTGGCGAAACCGTTGTTTATTCCGGTGATGAGTCGTCAACCGGGGAAACTGAGTCCCTGTATCAAGTGCATGATGGTCGGATTGGGGGCTGTTCTGATGGCAACAGTATTCCGGAACCCTCCGATCTGCCTAGTCGGGTCGGCATATTCATGGCTGGCACCCAAGCAGCGCCTCATTCATCGACGGCCGCAGCAATGGTTTCCGGTTCAACGGCTGCCGGAGCAGGAGGTTCTGTGCGCCCACCAGTTCAAGTATTATCCGATCTGTTCGACGCACTGGCGGCGCTCTTGACAGAGGCTAATCCGGCGGATCGGGATGCTCATAACGCAGAGATTGCAAAGGTGAGAGAACAGATTAGCCAGGCCAAGGCGGATCTGGCGGCCGAGGAGGTCAGGACGACTGCGGAATGGGCCGCTTTGGACGCACAAGCCTATAAGTTCATGCTGGATCAGAACGCTTTGCAGGAGGTCATGAGGAGGAAATATCGGTCCCGCCTGCCACCGGTTTTTGATGGAAGGGATCTTTTCAAAACTCCTGGAGCAGGGACCAGTAATCAACCAGTGGTAAACCGAGCAGAGGCGCCCGGGACAAGCGCGCCGGTTCAGCCCCGCATAATAGATCTGCCCCGTTATAACCTGGAGCCGTGGATTGTGACCACACCCCCGGATCATTACTCCAACCCGCTGGATAATCTTGTTGCTGCGGCAGCACGTCTAGAGGCTATTCCGGTCGAGGGAGATTCGTTATAGGCTATAGAGACGCGCCGGGTCAAGGAGCTCCTCAGAACGGCGCTGGTCCAACAGGAGGCGTATTCATACAGCCGCGAGCGGATTCATTCTACTCCACGTCCAACCCGGAGTTATAACAGGCACCTGGAAGAACAAGCTGAGTCCAGCAATGCACGGCATGGAGGGCCTCGCGGCAACAATCCGGCTCCTGATGCTCAGGAGTTGGTAGACCGGGCCCGTGCACGCAGAGAAGCCGAATTGGCAGCACATCAGACCCGCCAGCTTACGCCGGTTCGTCCCACCACTTCGGTCGAGCCAGGGCTTGCTTCTAGCGCTTTGGGGGCGCCTTGCCTTATACCTGCTTTGCGCAATGTGCGCCTGCCTAAGGACTTCAAGGGGTCGCGCAAGGTACCGAATTATACAGCAGATCAGCCCCCGGAGGCGTGGGTGGAGAGTTACGAGATGGCCATGGAGATGCTTGATGTAGATGAAGCTGCATGTGCGAAATATTTTACTATGATGCTTGAAGGAACGGCCCGCACTTGGTTAAAAAGCCTGCCACCCAATACCATCGGTTCATGGGCTCAATTGCGAGCTCGGTTTATCAGTAATTTCAAAGATACGTGCAGGCAGCCCATGTCGATAGTGGACTTGGCCGCCTGCGTCCAGACGGAAGGAGAGTCAACCACTCATTGGGTACTCCGCGTTTCGCAAATCTTGCAGTCATCAGACCGCATCAATGCTGACACTGCAGTTGTGACTTTGGAAAGCAATTGCCGGTTTGGGCCCTTGAAATTGAAATTAGGACGGATGAAGCGCCATTGCACTGACATAGGGACTCTCATGGCTGCTTTGGTAAAGTATGCTGATTCTGATAGTACCAAGGATCCCGAGTCGGATGATGAAAAGGCAGGGAAGGGAAAGAAGAACGGCAACTTCAGAGGACAGAAACATCACCCAGGGAGCGGCGTTGGAGGCAAGCGTAAAGCGGATGGTTCCATGGATTTTGTGGCTAACACCAATGTGCAGAACAGGGGCCGGCCGTATAGGGGCAAAGGCCGCGGTGGCGGACCCAGCCCCAATCCTGAGCGCTTAAATAGTTTGTTGAATCAGCCCTGCCCAAAGCATGGAACGACGGAGGAACCAGCAAACCATCTATGGAAGGATTGTTACATCATGCGAGAGTTCAAGAATTCCAACGCCTTCCGGTATGATCACAATCCCGGTGGCGGTTCAGGATTCGGGCCAAACCACGGTGGAGGAAACTCCGGTTCAGGGTTTAATGGTAATCCGAGCGGGACTGGTAATCCGGGCGGACATGGTAATCAACATAACCAAAATGATCAAGGGGGCTATAATCAGCAGCAGTCGGGGTACTAGAGCAATCCGAAGCAGCTAAACAGTGGCCAGTATCATGTATTCACCACTAGCTTGGACAAGCGAGACCAGAAGGTCCGGAAGAGGGCAGTTAACTCTGTTGAACCGGCCGTGCCCCGATATCTACGATGGTCAGAGCAGCCGATCACCTGGAGTAGAGAGGATCACCCTCCTCGGGTGGATAATCCGGGTCAGCTGGCTTTAGTGGTGGCGCCTCAGGTAGGAGGTTATAAGTTCACCAAGGTGCTCATGGATGGGGGTAGCAGTATTAACATCCTGTACTATGAGACCTTTCGACGTATGGGGCTCAAGGATAAGGATCTACGGCCTTCAAACACGGTTTTTCATGGCGTGGTGCCAGGCAAGTATGGGTATCCCGTGGGCAAGATAGCATTGGAGGTGGCTTTCGGAGATGATCACGATTCCCGATCAGAAACACTAACTTTTGATGTGGTGAAGATCCAAAGCCCGTACCATGCCCTGTTTGGTCGGCCGGCTTATGCCAAATTCATGGCACGGCCCTGTTATGTATATCTGCAGCTCAAGATGCCAGGCCACAGGGGAACAATCACGGTTCACGGGAGTCGCAGGATCGCTTTGGAGTGTGAAGAAGGACATGCCGCCTATGCAGAATCGGTTTGTGCTACTGAGGAGCTCAAATACTACAAAGATAATGTTGATCCGACGGATATGACTCCTTTAAAGAAGCCTACCACGGAGCATGATCCGGCTTTAAAATTCACGTCAGCCGCGGAGACCAAGCTTGTTGATTTCGTAGCTGGTGATTCATCCAAGCAATTCAGCATCAGTACCAATCTGGATCCAAAATAGGAAAGCGCGCTCATCGAGTTCCTCCGTGAGAATCGGGACATCTTCGCATGGAAACCCTCTGACATGCCAGGTGTACCGAGGCGACTCGCTGAGCACACCCTTAATGTGGATCCTAAATACAAACCCGTGAAACAGTTCCTCTGTCGGTTCAACGAGGAGAGAAGAAAGGCTATTGGAGAAGAGGTGGCCAGGCTCTTAGCAGCTGGCTTCATCGTTGAAGTTTTTCACCCTGAATGGCTTGCTAATCCGGTGCTGGTCCTTAAGAAAAACGGCACTTGGCGTATGTGTGTGGACTATACAGATCTTAATAAGGCCTGCCCTGCAGATCCTTTTGCCCTCCCTCGTATTGATCAAATCATTGATGCTACGGCGGGTTGCGAGCGTTTATGCTTCCTGGATGCATACTCCGGTTATCATCAGATTAAGATGGCGGTTAAAGACCAGGAGAAGACGGCGTTCATTACTCCCTTTGGAGCCTTCTGTTATGTATCTATGCCTTTTGGGCTCAAAAGTGCCCAGGCAACTTATCAACGATGTGTGCAAAATTGTCTCCACAAGCAGATTGGCCGTAATGTGCACGCTTATGTGGATGACATTGTGGTCAAGTCAAGGAAGAAGGAAACGTTGGTTGATGATTTGAAGGAGACCTTTGATAACTTAAGGACATACAAGATGATGCTCAATCCGGCCAAATGTGTCTTTGGTGTACCAGCTGGCAAGCTATTGGGTTTCCTGGTGTCCAACAGGGGAATTGAGGCTAATCCGGAAAAAATTACGGCTATCACCTCTCTAGCTAAACCGAAATGCATCAATGACGTCCAACGTCTGGCAGGCAGAATTGCTGCGTTAAGCCGGTTTATCAGCCGCCTCGGAGAGAAAGCAATTCCTCTGTATCAAATGTTGAAAAAGACGGATCAGTTCGTCTGGAATTCTGCCGCTGATCAGGCGTTCGAGGATTTGAAGCGACAGTTGGTCAACCCGCTCGTACTCGCTGCTCCCACTGATAAGGAACCATTGCTGTTGTATGTAGCTGCTAACGCTCGTGCGGTCAGTGTGGCTATTGTGGTAGAGCGGAAGGAGGCAGGCAAAGAATACCCGGTTCAGCGTCCGGTTTATTATATCAGCGAGGTGCTTATTGAATCCAAACAACGATATCCGCATTGGCAAAAGCTAGTATATGGAGTTTTTATGGCAAGTCGGAAGCTGAAGCAGTATTTCCAAGGCCACCCTATCACGGTGGTCAGTTCTGCTCCTTTGGGTGATATCATCCAGAACCGGGAAGCGACTGGTCGGATTGCCAAGTGGGCTATTGAGCTTGGACCGCACGGTTTAAAGTATGTGCCTCGCACTGCGATAAAGTCTCAGGCATTGGTGGATTTTATCAATGATTGGGCGGAGTTGCAAGTCCCTGAAGAGAAGCCGGATCACACTTACTGGACCATTCATTTTGACAGATCACGCCAATTGGAAGGATCGGGGGCTGGAGTCATATTCACTTCCCCACGAGGTGATAAGTTTTGTTATGTTCTCCGTTTAATGTTCCCTTGTACTAACAATGCAGCAGAATATGAGGCCTTGCTCCATGGCCTCCGGATGGCTAAGGAGATGAATTTAAGCCGGGTTAAGTGCTTTGGCGACTCTGATTTGGTGGCCCAGCAGGTGTCTGGTAAATGGGATTCTAAAGATCCACTCATGGCTGCTTATCATCGTGAGGTTGATGTGGTCGCAGGTCACTTCAAAGGTTATCAGGTGGACCATGTGGACCGACGAAAGAACGAGGCGGCGGATGCTTTAAGTCGACTAGGTTCATAGCGTAAACCGGTACCACCTAATGTGTTCCTTGATGTGCTTTACAACCCGTCGGTTCAGCTGCCTGGCGAAGCAGATTTGGCGGTTCCTGACCCAGAGGCTCAATTGGTGGCGGCATTACATGTCATCCCGGATTGGACGCTTCCTTACCTGGCGTACATGAACCGAGGGGAGTTGCCAGAGGATGAGATTCTGTTCAGGCAGATAGTACGGCGGTCCAAGTCCATGGTAGTTGAAAACGGCGAACTACATCATCGCAGTGTGACAGGAGCGTTTCAACGGTGTGTATCTCCTGAGGAAGGCCGTGAAATTTTGCGGGAGATCCATGAAGGAGATTGTGGTCACCACGCTGGTTCAAAGTCTTTAGTGGCAAAAGCTTTTCGTCACAGTTTCTATTGGCTGACTGCTCATGCTGATGCGGAGGATCTGGTCAGGCGGTGTGATTGTTGTCAAAAGTTTTCAAGACGCGCTCACGTCCCGGCTCAAGAATTGAGGATGATTCCAATTACTTGGCCGTTTGCAACCTGGGGGCTGGACATGGTTGGGCCTTTCAAAAGGTCCAAGGACAAGAAGACCCACCTTCTGGTGGCGGTGGACAAATTTACAAAGTGGGTAGAGGCAGAGCCCGTTAGCAAGTGTGATGCGGCCACCGCGGTTTGGTTCATCAAAAAAGTGATTTTCCGGTTTGGTTTTCCACACAGTATCATCACAGACAATGGTACACTTTTATCTAAAGGTGCCATGAAAGAGTTTTGCGAACGAGAGCACATCCGCCTTGATGTGTCATCAGTGGCACACCCACAGTCCAATGGTCAAGCAGAAAGAGCTAATCAGGAGATCTTGAGAGGCATTAAACCCAGGCTTATGGTTCCTTTGCAGCGGACGCCGGGTTGTTGGGTCGAAGAGTTACCCTCTGTGTTATGGAGCATCAACATCGCGCCTAACAGGTCAACTGGGTATACGCCGTTCTTCATGGTTTATGGGGCAGAGGCAGTTCTTCCTAGTGACATACGTCACGATTCACCTCGTGTGGCGGCTTACGTTGAAGCAGACAACGAAAGTTCTAGACAGGATGCTTTGGACCGGCTAGATGAAGAGCGAGACATAGCAGCTTCCCGCTCAGCGATCTACCAACAGGATCTTCGTCGCTATCACAGTCGCCGGATCAGGACCAGAACCTTTCAAGAGGGAGATTTGGTGCTTCGACTTATTCAAGATCAAACCGAGATGCATAAATTGTCTCCGCCTTGGGAAGGGCCTTTCGTGGTCAGCAAGAATCTACACAATGGTTCATACTACCTGATAGATGTTCGAGAGCACAAAGACTCACGCAAATCAGGACAAGAGACCGACAGACCATGGAATATAGCTCATCTTCGGCCTTACTATACTTGATCCATGGGCTCTGCTTATGTATATATCATGACTATGTATATATTATAATAAACCGGATCCTCAGCTAAAGCGGGGTATCTGTTCTTTTATATCATGTGTGGTTACACGGGGTTGTCTTTAAGCAACATCCGGTTTACCCCTTGCAAGTCTTAACAAGATCACTTGAGGCTTCCTGTTCAAACATAGGTCGTGTTCGAACCAAAGAGAACATAGCTATCCTTATGAGTCATTTGGGGGCTCGGTCATGTTTGAACCGATGCAATACCTCTTGGCCGGCGAAAGCCACCAGAGTCATTTGGGGGCTCGGTCGTGTCCGAACCGATGCAATACCTCTTGGCCGGCGAAAGCCACTAGAATCATTTGGGGACACGGTCACGTCTGAACCGGTCACGCCTCTTGGTCGGCCTACGGGCCTTAGAGTCATTTGGGGGCTTGGTCGAACCCGAACCATAGCAATGCCACTGGGCCGGCATAATGCCACGCGTCATTTTGGGGTCCTGGCTGACTGGCACCATCGCTACACCTTCGGGGGGCTTGGTTGCGTTTGACCATGGTAATTCCGTCTGACCAAGCTCAATAGAGCTCTTCTTTTGCAAAAGGTTTTTGTCACCGTATTTTGCTCTCTTTCCTTTTTTAAGAGTTGATAGTTTATCGCTTTTCTCTTAAACCAACAATATTCTGCACCGGTTCAACATAGCCAATTTGGCGGAACACGACCCTCTTTTTCAAAAACCTGAGATTGTTGGCTCGGTTTGAGTTTTTTCTGCTAAATATCCTTTTTCGAGCAACAAAAGGCTGCTATCATTAAAGGACGGTTTGCATTGTAAACCGGTGTTATATACACAGGGGTTCGATTCTCCCATGACGGTTTAAGAGTTATCAACTCCCGCTTCAACACTGGCTACAAACGCCTATTTCATGCCCATTATATGGCAGGTATTTCGTATCACAAAAGTTTGATCATACTTGCAAGTTTCCTTGCGTATTTATATAAAGATTCACAAACCGGATGACGGTACAGCCGCCCTGGTAGTTTAAAATTTTGTGATCGCAGGAGATATAAGTTGGCAATAATGATTTTCCAAAGGAGGGTACCAGTACTGATGCGCGAAGGCATCTCATGAAGCAGAAAGTACGGTATATCCTATTACAAGGCAACATGGTGCCCAAATAAGATGATTGTTTCTTGACAAAGTATCAAAAGGAAACCAGTTAAAACTGCCCTCGGTTCACACCTGCGTGCCATTCCGGTTTGATGGTTCTGGATCATCCTGCGCCACTTCAGCTTCCTCCTCCCTACCCAGCGGCTGGAAGTCAACAGTGGTCCAATCGATCCCCATTAATGCTTGAAAGACAGCTTCCTCATGTATCAGTGACGACGGTTCAATATCAGGGGCATAAGTGTGCTTACAGATTGGAGGAATTAAGTTTTCCGCTTCAGGGATTGGCACAGCTACCCGCCTGTTCTGATCGTCATACTGTGCTTGATAATGAGACAAGTTTGCTTCTTCTACCAATTGGCAGGCCAGAGGGCGCACTGCCCGGTTTATCTTCCTCAATTCTTCTTCATCGAATTCGGAGCCATCCTCCTTTAAACTAGGATAGCCTTGAGCCGCTTCAACGGGATCAAAATCAGGCACCCATGCTTTGGCCCGGATTAAGGCATTAATGGCTCCGGTTCGAGCAGCAGATCTTTTTAGCTCTTCAATCTGAGCAGGGAGCAACGACAACCTCTTCAGTGTGTCCTGGATCAATGTGGGCGCCGGATTGTTGTGTGAAGCAGTGGTGATAATCCGCTGTGCGCCCATATACAGCTGCTCGACTAAAGTATAGACCGCTTTCAGCTTCATACGCACGTCTGATCCCAAGTGATTGATGCGAGTGCCTGTAATACGATCAGCAGGTCATAAACCGAGCTGTTTTATAGAAGAATCAAGGTCATTACACAAGTCACAGAAGGCTTACCAAAGATGGCTGCAGTCATTGCGTGCACCTGTCGCTTCACGCTGGTCAATTCATCCGTTACCGGTTTAAGGGCAGCTTCTGCGTTTTCAATCTTCTTGGTTAAAGCGGCCTTTTCTGTGGCCCAGTCAGCCCGCTCCTTCTTAAAACCTTCCTTCAATTGTTCCATGCTGCCTAAAGCGTCGGTTAGTTCCTCCTTGGCTTTGGAAGTTTCTGCTTGCTGGGACTTCACATTCTCTTGAAGATCAGCGATTTGGCTCTCTTTGACCTTCAGTTCAGCCTGCAGTCCGACAAGTTATACGGTTTAAACAAAGGAAGTACCAAGCACATAACAAGTTAGGTACTTTGTACTTGGGGGCTAATGCTTATTTGATCTCAAGTTATCAGTTAATTATCAAAGTCCCAAGCTCAATACAAATATTCACCTTGGCACTTGGGGGCTAATGGCTATTTGCTCTAATGATATTTCGGATGCTACGGTATGATGATTACAAGTGTCGATTCAATTATGATAAAGTTAAACCGACCCTTGGGGGCTACGGTGGTAAGAAGCAGGAGTGAGGGCATGGAAGTTACCTCGAATTTGTCTTTCATCATCTTCACAAGATTGGCTTCATAGTCACGGCTAGTATATAGCCGGTTTAAATAGCCAGAATGAATGTCTTGAGCACCAAGAGCGGAGTACGTTGCCAGATCAACATCCCATTTACCTTTACTTAAAGCAGAAATTTCTTCTTTAGCAGTGTGCTTGGCCAAAGCGATGGGATTTCCCGGTTCAGTACGACCTATGCCAGTAATCATGACTTCGTCATCTTTGTGGTCGCCGGTCTGGACTGGTACGGTCGGTTTCTCGGCAGGCTTTGAGGAACTAATGGTTTTCTCAGCACGAATCGGACGGGCTGGTTGATCCGTTGGGCCGGAGGGGTTAACAGAGCCTTCTTCAGGAACAACGACTTCATCTCGGACTAATGGGTCATCAATTACATCTTCAGGGATGGTCGCTTCAACGTTCGGGGCAGTGTCCGGTTCAGGAGGAGCGTTTTCTTCTCCTGTTTTGTCTTGGCGAGCTTTTTTGCTCGGCCTTGGTTTAGCTCTGAAAGAAGCAGCAAAGTTGAAGACAGCATATGTTGAAGATTACAACAATGGACAACTTGATGAGAAAGGTAAGCTTACCCAAGCACGGTTTTGAGCGGAGGCAGCTGAGTACCAGTTGACTCGCCAGAGGATGAGTGCGAGGTGACCTGATAATCGGAGTCAGGCGGATTAAGCGGTTGACGAAAACAGCCCGCTTTAGGACAAAATTTGACAAGCAAATTAGAGACCTCTGAACGACGTCTCCGAACCGGACTGTTCGGCAAACCGGCGGAGGTAACTACCTGACCGCTGTGTCGGGTTGTATGACGCACCTCGTGCTGACGGGTCTTCATAAGAAAGTTGGGATCCAAGTAAGCAAGAGGATGGGAAAATTTAACTTTACGGTTCGCCTGACGGATTTTGTGGGAAGGCAAAAGGCTTGAATCAGAAGAAACAGTAATTACCTCTGCATCATCAGCATGGCTCGCTTCGGCATCATCCTGACAAATTGCATCGTCAGCAAACTGCACGAACAATAAACCGAGGAAGTCAAGATCAGCTTCAAAACCCGGATTACCCACCTCATCATCGGCAGGATCAGAAGAGGCCGTGGTTTTCCTCTTGTGAGCAGACTTTTTGACGACTCTCGTCTTAGGCCGGGTCGATTGCTCCGGTTTATCCGCCTTTCCTTGAGGGATTTTTTTGCTGCAAAACGGGTCATCACCCTGCGTCAACAGACATTAGAATCAATCATACGCGCACAAGATAACATCAGACTTAATGAGAAGGAATTTTGATTTACCGCTGGTGGTTTATTGATGGCGCAGAAGGGAAGAAGGCCAGTTCGTGCACAGACGTGTTCCGGTTCATTTAGAATCTTCTTTACGGCTTCGGTGACCTCTTCATCCGTAAGCTGGATGTTTACATGACGTAACGGGTCATCAACACTGCCTGTGTATTCACACATCAAACCGGAGCGTTGACTGAGTGGCAGTATACTCCAAGATATCCAGCAACGAGCGAGGTCGACTCCTGTTAAACCGTTGGCCATGAAGGCTCTGAGCTTGGACAGTTGGGGAGCGTATTTACTCCTCTCTTTAGCAGTCAACCTCTGAGGAAGGGCGTGAGTGTTGCTGAGCCGTTCTGGACGAAAACCGGGCAGGATATTCTCGTTCTCTGGGGAGGTGTCTTTACAATAAAACCAGGAGTTATTCCATTCTTGGGGGTGACTATGCAGTTTCACATGAGGGTAAGTAATCTCTTTCCTCTTCTGGATTGACACGCCACCCAGTTCCATGTTGGAGCCATCAGTAAATTCTGTGCGGCGGTTTAAGTGAAAGCAATCTTCGAACAACTCAACTGTAGGTTCCTCTTGAAAGAACACCTCACAGAGCACTTGGAAGTGGCATATGTTAGTGACAGAATTGGGGCCAATGTCTTGTGGATGGAGTTGGAAATTAGCCAAAACGTCGCGATAAAATTTTGAGCCGGGCGGGTTGAAACCGCGGGCTAAGTGATCCGCAAACACAACGACTTCTCCATCTCGGGGTGTAGGGGGGCACTCTTTGCCTGGCACCCTCCAATGAATCGCGTTTTTGCTGCTCAAAGCACTAGTCAGGACCAGATTATTCAGTTGAGTTTCCGTGACCCGGGAAGGAGCCCAGTTGCACTCATACACTTGCTTAGCCATGGGGAAGTCTACAAAATGAAAATGATTCCGGTTCAGGATTTATGTTCTGCACAGATTTTATCATGTTGATGCTATCAATGTTAAACCGGAGGAAATCAATTACAATCTGACATTAGTAAAGCGGTGCGGTCTATCAAAAGGTTACTGGCGGTTCAACAAGGGGACTAATGGTATGCACCGATTTGGTGATCGTCTACAACAAGGTTAAACCGCTGGATCGAAGACCGTGGAACAGTTGGAAATGCAAAAGAGCAGGTGTGCGGAAACAGGTTTCACATTGTCTCAGTGTGATATTGGATCTGAGGCGATCTCATAAAAGGGGTAAAAACTCATGAGCTTTTGAAGATTGTGCAAGAACAGCAAGGTCAAAATTGTGGATCAGATCTACGATCTAAGTATATTACCCTGAAAACAGAGGCGGAAAACTGCTACCGAACGATGCAAAAGTCACGGGGTCGTCTGAAGGTATATCCCAGTTTAAATGCGAAGAACGTGAGGAACGCGAAGAACGCGAAGAACTCGAGGAACGGGAAGAACACAGTAAACCCTAGAGGCGGGTCTGAGTTGAGAAGATGGGATTTCACCGGAGCTCCGAGGGATGCGGAAGAACGCCGCAGTTTCTCTGGTCCAGTCAGGTTGATGCAGCGGCCCGAGGTGATGAAGAGGTTAGCGACAGCGGCTGTCGGGACCCCGATCCTAAGTCACACCGATCCAGCATGTAACACATCATATCACTTTGCGGCCTCACGCACGGTACTCCCACGGGTGCCACCTTACCTGGCCCGGGACCGTTTGCGCCTTTTGGCTCACGTATATGATAGTGTCGCTAGCATCCATATGACAGAGAACCCGGGCCGACATGGCTAGTCGTGAACCCAAGGCGGTACTAACCTATGAGGACAGGCATACGTGAATCACATCGAGCATGTCGGTCAACAACGTATAAATCCGGGCTGTAGCACTGGGCTAACAGGACTCCGGTAACCCGGGCTGTAGCAGGCTAGGCAGGACTCCGGATAACACCGCGTGACATTTCCCCGAAGGGACAGACACAGGAACGACGTGAATCACATGCCGGCCAGTCAAGTGTTCCAAGCAGTAGTGCTGGGCTAGCAGGACTCCGGTGAACCGGGCTGTAGCGGACTACTATCGCTCAGAAGCACTAGACTACATTTCCCCATATGATAGGCTGCCAAGGATAAACAACTAGATAGTCGGATCCCACTCATACCAAGCATTTCAATCATACACACAATATGCCCGATATGAGTAAATACAACATGGCATCACAACAAGACTCTACGACTCAAGTATTTATTCATTAGGCTCCGAGGAGCGAGATATTACAAACATGAGTCTCATGACCCAACATTCAAAGCATACAAGTCAAAAGCACATGCGGAAGCTTAACATGTCTGAGTACAGACATCTACAAATGAAAAAGGCTGAGAAGCCTGACTATCTACCAGATCCTGCCGAGGGCACAAGATCGTAGCTGAGGTAACAAGCTAAACGTCGAAGTCCAAGCGGTACTACTAGCGAGACTGAAGTCTCTCTGCAAAAACATAAAATAGGCAAACGTGAGTACAAATGTACTCAGCAAGACTTACATCAGAACTATCTACACATGCATCAGTATCAAAAGGGGGTGGTGGAGTTTAACTGCAGCAAGCCAGCTTTGACTCGGTGGCTATCCTGAACTACGACTGCAAGTAACTCTTTTGAGGTGGCGCACACGAGTCCACATATTCACCATATCAATACACCACTATGGATCCGCTCCCGTCTCCCTACGAGAAGGCCATCCATAGCACTCACGCTTATCTTGCGCATTTTAGAGTATCCACTTTCACTTGTCTATGAACTATGCAAGGGGTCCAAGTTTCCATATCCGAGGAATCCGGCTATTCGAATAGATAATGATAACCCTGCAGGGGTGTACTTCTTCACACACGCTCTCGCCACTTATCGCCCTGTACACGTAATGTACCTCGGCAACCTTCAAGCGGAAGCCGGGCGAGGGAGTCGGCCACGACCTGACTAATCACACAAGTCTCTCGTCCAGGTTTATCGCCTATTCGGGTTCCATCCGCAAGGAGATCCGGCCGGGGTGTCGCTCACGGCCCCAAACGATGTGAGCAGGGTTCCCAAGCCCACCAACCGGGTGCCACTTGGTACACCGTGCCACTGTGCCTAGTCTGTCCCAAGCCCACCTGTACCGGGTGCCACTTGGTAGACTACTAGCACTACCTACAAACACCAGAAACTAGTTGCAACTCCTGGACAGAGATCAAGTGGATTAATAAGTCGAGAGGGGCACTTAAGCATTCCAATGCGTGGTAGTAACTGTTCATGGATCACAAACACAAAACTCAGTTCCTGAGGACGGCTGCAATGAGACAACCCACCATGTACTCCTACATGGCCTCTCACCGCTACCTTTACCAAATCGTGTTCACACACTTAGCTCTCAACAGTAGGACATGTTCACCACATTCCAATTCATTCCCGATGAATCAGACCCGACTCAACTCTAAGCAATAGCAGGCATGACAACAAGCATGAATGAGTAGGCACATCAGGGCTCAAACAACTCCTACTCATGCTAGTGGGTTTCATCTATTTACTGTGGAATGACAGGTCATGCAAAGGATAAAGGGGTTCAGCTACCGCAGCAGGTAACACATGAATCGTTGTTGTCCTAATGCAATAAAAGAGAGCAGGAGCGAGAGAGTGGGATTGTATCGGAATGAACAAGGGGGTTTTGCTTGCCTGGCACTTCTGAAGATATTATAATTCTTCATCGGTGTCATCGATCACATCGTCGGGATACGCCTACCGAGAGGGGACAACACCGACAAACAAAGAGGAACACAATCAATGCAATGCAACAATTATGATGCATGATCATGACATGGCAATATGTTGTGGTTTGAGCTAATGCAACTAGCAACATGTTAAATGGAGTTGATTTGAACCCTAGGTTCAAGTTCAAACTCCACATGTGGTTATTTAAATGCCATTCAATTGATTTGAACTAAACAGTGAACAAAAATTGTTCTAACATGCATGAAAATGATACATATGGATAGATTGAATTTTTCTGATCATTTTTCATATATAAATTATTTCAATCTGAGCTACGGTTGAATTGATATGAATTTTAGAAGTTTTAGGCATTTTCTGGAATTTCCTGTTTAAAATTAAATCCAGAAAATAAATAATTGCGTCAGCACTGCATCATGCTTGCGTCAGCAAGTCAACAGCGCTGACTAGTCAAACCTGACGTGTGGGGTCCACACGTCAGTTTCAAGGTTAATTAGCAGCGGGTTAATTAGTTGCTAAACTAATCCTAAGTTAAAATTAACAGGGCCGGGCCCACATGTCATTGACCTTGGGGGGTCAAACGCCAGGTCAACTGGGGGGTTAGACCCGGTCAACCCCGCCGGCGTTTAGCCGCCGGCGAGGCCGAACGCGGCGGAGGGCTCGGGAATGAGCCACAGGGCATCATTTTGGCCGCGGTTTGTTGCGCTCGAACGCACGCAACGGCGCGCATCGAGTGGTGGCAATGGTTAGGTGCGGGGAGGCCAGAGACGACGGCGGCGAGCTCCAAAGCGGCGGCCGGAGTTCGGACGTCGACCATTCCGACGTCGCAGGGCACGAAAGGAGCAACGGATGGTTGCTACGGTCCCGTGGTGACGCGCTGAGCGCGGCGACGTGCTCAGTTTCGAGCTCCAGTGGGCGTGGCCACGGCGGTGAGGAGCTCAGGCGGCGGCGCGATTTGGTCGGCAAGGGGGCGGCGGCTACAGGGCGTAACGAGCTCGGGGAAGAGGGGTTTTCGACGCGGGAGCTCACAGTGGTTGTAGAGGGCGTCGACGCGGGCTCGGAGAAGGCCGGACGACGACGTACGGGCGACGACGATCCTCGGAGGCCGAGGAGGGAAACGGCGGAGCTGGCGGCATCCAGGGCTTCCCGGCACCTTCTGACTTGGTGAGGAGGAAGAGGGGGAACGAGACGGGGCTTCTTGGCGCGTCGGCGAGGCGAGGGGAGCATGGTGGCCGCGGCAATCGGCGTCGGCGGCGATGGCAGCGCTCGGGCTGCGCGCGAGGGAGAGAGACAGGGGAGGGGAAAGAGCATGGGAGAGTGGGGAGAGGAGTGCAGGGGGGTGCTGGCGTCGTCGTGGCGCTCGAATGGGGACGGGGAGAGAAGCAGGAGGTGGAAGCAGGAGGTGGAGCTCGGCTGCGCGCGCGTCGACACGCCTCTGCCTACTGGCAGAGGTGGAAGACGGTGGGGGGTTGGGCTGGGCCTCAGCCACGGTGCTGGGCCAAGTGGGCTGCACAGGTAAGTTAGGTAAGTCCTTCCCTCTCTTCTAATTTAGTTTCTGTTTTCTATTTTTGTTATTTTGTTTTGATTTAGTTTATAGCCCAAATCATTTTAATAAATCCTGAAAATAATTATGGGCATTAAATGAATTATTACAGAGACCCATAACTATTTCCAGAATTGTTGGAGCATTTAAAAATATTACTAATATTTAAATGCCCCAATTCAAATACAATATGGGTTATTCAAAAATCCAGAATGGCCTAAAAATATTGACATCATTTTTGGTAGAGGTTCTCACCTTTATCAAAAATCATGAACATTTTCAAAGGCATTTTGGCTCATTGAAATTATTTTTATTTCTGATCCTAATTGCATTCCAATTGGTGCTAGGGTTTGTCATCCCCATTTCAAAATTCCTTTGAAATCCAACATGATGCATGGATGCAGATGCCGCTAACTACAAACAAATCTGGGGCTGTGACAACTCACCCCCACTAAACAAGAATCTCGCCCCGAGATTCAAGACGTGAGGTAAGAAGACAGAGGGGCACAAGCTAACATAATCTTCATGATCCAACTGTCCTTCTCGAAGATGTTGATTCATTTCTCCAATTGATCTTGATGTCCTTGCTTTCGAGATCTTTATCCAACACGATGACGACAGAAAGAAACTCTATAGGAAATGATCTCCTCGAAGATCGAGCACTCAAGATCAACTCGTGGAATGAGATGTTGGAACATCTCGAGTTGAGACACAAAACACATCACGAGGGATGGCAGAACAAACGACGATATTTGAGTTGATTGGCAACAATTCCACGCTTAGAGAGATGGTGGATGGTGTCAAGGTGGCGAGGAAATAATTGCCATGATCCCATAACGGGGCACCTTGCGGAAGGTGACTCGAAGAACTATTCCCTTAAGTGGCAAAAAGAATTACTTTTGATTCCGAGATCATTGGAACTCTTTATTCCAGCCTAAGGCAATCACAAGTGCTCATTTGAAAGAGCTCGAAGAAATGGCATGCTCGGACTAGGTTGGATGATGTGGACTACCTTGTTGAAGGCAACGCAATGGATGATTTGCTTACACGTGTTCTCAAGAACTTGAGCATTTCCATAGCCATCAAGGTCTTACCAACATCCGTGTCGAGGATCTTGGCAACACAACATACCACCATGATGAATAGTGATGGACGATGCAGATGCATAGAAAGACACCCCTTTCCCAGATTTCACCTCAGCGAGGCCAAGGGAACGAAATCTGGATGATCGACCGAGAGACATTTAGCACCCCGCTTCTAATGTTCTCCTTGATGTTATAGATACCATTGTCATGCTTAAAAAAACTCAACATGGCCATCAAGTAAAGGTCGGACTTCAGAAGCACAAGAAATCCATAAGGAACAACTTGTGGAATAAGTCATACCAAATCCTCATGGACAAGATGGTCGAATTGCTCGTTCAAGATACTACAATAACAGATCTTCCGGCTAGGTGTGTTGGCCAACATCAACCTTGTCGGAACCTACATCATAGATCTTGGAATAGTGCCAACCATCATATCTGCCTGAGATTCAGATCTGGTCGGTAACAGGACATTCTAGACTTATCGAGTCTAGAAGAATGGTTGCAACACAAGTCGACGAGCGAGACTCTCGGGAGATGAACTACGATAGCAAGCTCCAAAACATGAGCTGGTTCCGCTACATACATGGGAACACATTGTCCTAGACAAGCATGACCACATAGTAGTCTTACAATAAAACACTACCGAGTTCTGGTTGGGAACCATCATCGAGGATAAGGAATCTTGTACAAATCCGTCTGGTACCTTCAGGACTAGCACTTGGAACATATTATCCTTGAACAAATCAATCAGTGGCTTGGTGTGCTAGGAATTACATATGGAATGAAGATGATCAGTCTATCAGACCATAGAATACTTCGTACGGGCATGACTGACTTGGGATGATTCCAGAGGAGGCAAAAACAATCTTTCTCAAACTCATGGCGGCAACTTGCACCAAATGCACATGAATTCGAGGAAGTCACTTCTTCCATCCAAGCATAGACCTCATGAACGGAACATGAAGGCATTGCTTACAAAGTTTTCAACACTAGGTCGATGTTCAACATAAATCATGGGGGAGACAAAATGCTGCCGATGGGCTCAACAACAATTCATAGGAATTTCCATATCACTGGACTTCCACCATCATGTGAACACGGTGATAGCATTGGTCAGACCAAAATATATAATGGTATATGCCCGAGGGATCAACCACGATTAAGACAACACTACGAACATCGTTGGTTCTGATTTGACTTGATGATAGCCCATACTCAAGTCAAAGTTTTGGCAAGACAATAGATCCAACAACTGATCACGAGGACCAATTGGTGAAGATATCATCTTTCTTCAACACACACACACAAACACGAAGATATCCCTTAACTTGAACTAAGTCAGACAAGCTTTTATTTTCCAACTCTCCAAGTTGTTGTTTAGCTCAACCAACTAGCTCAGGGGTATCCAACACAGATTCTTGGAGAAAGGGTGGTTTACAAGAACCCAACTTGATCACGAACTCAACATAGCGGTCAGGTGACAACCTGGTGATACTTCCGAGAAGATATTCAGAATATCACAATCCACCGATATGTTACTAAGCTCGAGAACAGACTTGCTTTTCAGGGCAAGACGGTATGATCAAAAGAGCAAGGATTTGGCAAAATCCCAACTCGTTGATCGAAGAGTGCACCAGAAATAAGGACTAGGTAGCACGATCAATCTTAGGATGATGATTTAATAACCAACACGCTAAGAATGAGGATATTGTCCATTCACTACCAAGCAACGAGTTGCTTGGAGTATTGATTTCACACATCACAATTCATTTGTCGGCATTCCGGTTACAACAACACCGGACCCAAAATGAATAGTGATAGCGAGAGGTATCACTGCGTCAAGAATTCATAAGAGGTGGTGCAATTCTCATGATACTCTTGACATAAAGATGGTAACACTCCACGGTAGAACAGAACAAAAGCTGGATTGGGATTTTGATCTGCAGATCACAACTGCTTTGACCCAACCCTGGATATGGATGAGGTACTGGAGCTTGTTCCTCCTAGTCATTCTGGAATAGAATGGCTTGACAGACCACCAGAATATTAGGCATCGATGAACGAATGCACGCATACTCTTGACTATCAATTGATAGACGAAGGTCAGAAAATGACTAAGGAGGGACAAATCGAAGGAACATATGTTTTTCTGAGTTGTGGATGCATGGATTAGTATGTCAAACGAGTTCAACGAATTTCTTCCGGATAATCCATGCGGAAAGGTAGGACTGGCAGATTCACAATTATGGATGGAGAACTCCTCAAGAGTACTCTGGTTGTGATCTTTTGGTTCAGCAGAACTTCTGCCATAAGAAGTTCATGGTATTGGAAGAACGATATACCACAGACCTTAGGGACTATCACCAGGTTACTAATATCCTAAAGGGACTAGCAACACTATCAACATGAAGTAAGTAGGGTGAATCTCGGCTTCAAAACCCACGAATAGAATACCTACTAACTAATAACATCACGGGATGCTTTCGAGAATGGTGGCCAGAATCATCACACCGGGAACACATAACATTGCTAGATTACCAGATGACTCCCTAAGACACCTAGGGTCATAATAATAGCTCCAACATATATGTCAAGGCAACGGAGTACCTCAACAGACCGATTAGTGTGCTTAATCTGGCCCAAAAGGACATCGGGAACGGAAAGAGAGGATTTGCAAATGCTTCAGACTATTTAGAAACCTGGGATGACTCGGACAGCATAACGGCTGTAAATGCTCAAAAAGATTTGAGACATCATGCAAAATGGTGGCATAACCACTCAACATCACAATATCAATGTTCTGAGATCAACTAGGAACACATGGGAGTAGTAGAAATGAACAGAGGCTTGAACTCAACAATCCTAGGCAACTACAGTTTAGTAACACGTCATCCTGAGAGATAGAAGAGAAGCCTAGTTCTTAACCCCCGTAGAAGAGAAGAGGTTGACTCAGATCAGAAGGCCATGAGGTATAAGGAGTAAAAAGAGCCTTACGTTCCCTTCCACAATCAATTCCCTTACATAACTAAAGCATTTCTAGACACAACTTCGACCAGTTTGGCTTGGTAATCCTACAGGCAGTCAGGCTCTGATACCAACGCTGTCGGGACCCCGATCCTAAGTCACACCGATCCAGCATGTAACACATCATATCACTTTGCGGCCTCACGCACGGTACTCCCACGGGTGCCACCTTACCTGACCCGGGACCGTTTGCGCCTTTTGGCTCACGTATATGATAGTGTCGCTAGCATCCATATGACAGAGAACCCGGGCCGACATGGCTAGTCGTGAACCCAAGGCGGTACTAACCTATGAGGACAGGCATACGTGAATCACATCGAGCATGTCGGTCAACAACGTATAAATCCGGGCTGTAGCACTGGGCTAACAGGACTCCGGTAACCCGGGCTGTAGCAGGCTAGGCAGGACTCCGGATAACACCGCGTGACATTTCCCCGAAGGGACAGACACAGGAACGACGTGAATCACATGCCGGCCAGTCAAGTGTTCCAAGCAGTAGTGCTGGGCTAGCAGGACTCCGGTGAACCGGGCTGTAGCGGACTACTATCGCTCAGAAGCACTAGACTACATTTCCCCATATGATAGGCTGCCAAGGATAAACAACTAGATAGTCGGATCCCACTCATACCAAGCATTTCAATCATACACACAATATGCCCGATATGAGTAAATACAACATGGCATCACAACAAGACTCTACGACTCAAGTATTTATTCATTAGGCTCCGAGGAGCGAGATATTACAAACATGAGTCTCATGACCCAACATTCAAAGCATACAAGTCAAAAGCACATGCGGAAGCTTAACATGTCTGAGTACAGACATCTACAAATGAAAAAGGCTGAGAAGCCTGACTATCTACCAGATCCTGCCGAGGGCACAAGATCGTAGCTGAGGTAACAAGCTAAACGTCGAAGTCCAAGCGGTACTACTAGCGAGACTGAAGTCTCTCTGCAAAAACATAAAATAGGCAAACGTGAGTACAAATGTACTCAGCAAGACTTACATCAGAACTATCTACACATGCATCAGTATCAAAAGGGGGTGGTGGAGTTTAACTGCAGCAAGCCAGCTTTGACTCGGTGGCTATCCTGAACTACGACTGCAAGTAACTCTTTTGAGGTGGCGCACACGAGTCCACATATTCACCATATCAATACACCACTATGGATCCGCTCCCGTCTCCCTACGAGAAGGCCATCCATAGCACTCACGCTTATCTTGCGCATTTTAGAGTATCCACTTTCACTTGTCTATGAACTATGCAAGGGGTCCAAGTTTCCATATCCGAGGAATCCGGCTATTCGAATAGATAATGATAACCCTGCAGGGGTGTACTTCTTCACACACGCTCTCGCCACTTATCGCCCTGTACACGTCATGTACCTCGGCAACCTTCAAGCGGAAGCCGGGCGAGGGAGTCGGCCATGACCTGACTAATCACACAAGTCTCTTGTCCAGGTTTATCGCCTATTCGGGTTCCATCCGCAAGGAGATCCGGCCGGGGTGTCGCTCACGGCCCCAAACGATGTGAGCAGGGTTCCCAAGCCCACCAACCGGGTGCCACTTGGTACACCGTGCCACTGTGCCTAGTCTGTCCCAAGCCCACCTGTACCGGGTGCCACTTGGTAGACTACTAGCACTACCTACAAACACCAGAAACTAGTTGCAACTCCTGGACAGAGATCAAGTGGATTAATAAGTCGAGAGGGGCACTTAAGCATTCCAATGCGTGGTAGTAACTGTTCATGGATCACAAACACAGAACTCGGTTCCTGAGGACGGCTGCAATGAGACAACCCACCATGTACTCCTACATGGCCTCTCACCGCTACCTTTACCAAATCGTGTTCACACACTTAGCTCTCAACAGTAGGACATGTTCACCACATTCCAATTCATTCCCGATGAATCAGACCCGACTCAACTCTAAGCAATAGCAGGCATGACAACAAGCATGAATGAGTAGGCACATCAGGGCTCAAACAACTCCTACTCATGCTAGTGGGTTTCATCTATTTACTGTGGAATGACAGGTCATGCAAAGGATAAAGGGGTTCAGCTACCGCAGCAGGTAACACATGAATCGTTGTTGTCCTAATGCAATAAAAGAGAGCAGGAGCGAGAGAGTGGGATTGTATCGGAATGAACAAGGGGGTTTTGCTTGCCTGGCACTTCTGAAGATATTATAATTCTTCATCGGTGTCATCGATCACATCGTCGGGATACGCCTACCGAGAGGGGACAACACCGGCAAACAAAGAGGAACACAATCAATGCAATGCAACAATTATGATGCATGATCATGACATGGCAATATGTTGTGGTTTGAGCTAATGCAACTAGCAACATGTTAAATGGAGTTGATTTGAACCCTAGGTTCAAGTTCAAACTCCACATGTGGTTATTTAAATGCCATTCAATTGATTTGAACTAAACAGTGAACAAAAATTGTTCTAACATGCATGAAAATGATACAGATGGATAGATTGAATTTTTCTGATCATTTTTCATATATAAATTATTTCAATCTGAGCTACGGTTGAATTGATATGAATTTTAGAAGTTTTAGGCATTTTCTGGAATTTCCTGTTTAAAATTAAATCCAGAAAATAAATAATTGCGTCAGCACTGCATCATGCTTGCGTCAGCAAGTCAACAGCGCTGACTAGTCAAACCTGACGTGTGGGGTCCACACGTCAGTTTCAAGGTTAATTAGCAGCGGGTTAATTAGTTGCTAAACTAATCCTAAGTTAAAATTAACAGGGCCGGGCCCACATGTCATTGACCTTGGGGGGTCAAACGCCAGGTCAACTGGGGGGTTAGACCCGGTCAACCCCGCCGGCGTTTAGCCGCCGGCGAGGCCGAACGCGGCGGAGGGCTCGGGAATGAGCCACAGGGCATCATTTTGGCCGCGGTTTGTTGCGCTCGAACGCACGCAACGGCGCGCATCGAGTGGTGGCAATGGTTAGGTGCGGGGAGGCCAGAGACGACGGCGGCGAGCTCCAAAGCGGCGGCCGGAGTTCGGACGTCGACCGTTCCGACGTCGCAGGGCACGAAAGGAGCGACGGATGGTTGCTACGGTCCCGTGGTGACGCGCTGAGCGCGGCGACGTGCTCAGTTTCGAGCTCCAGTGGGCGTGGCCACGGCGGTGAGGAGCTCAGGCGGCGGCGCGATTTGGTCGGCAAGGGGGCGGCGGCTACAGGGCGTAACGAGCTCGGGGAAGAGGGGTTTTCGACGCGGGAGCTCACATTGGTTGTAGAGGGCGTCGACGCGGGCTCGGAGAAGGCCGGACGACGACGTATGGGCGACGACGATCCTCGGAGGCCGAGGAGGGAAACGGCGGAGCTGGCGGCATCCAGGGCTTCCCGGCACCTTCTGACTTGGTGAGGAGGAAGAGGGGAACGAGACGGGGCTTCTTGGCGCGTCGGCGAGGCGAGGGGAGCACGGTGGCCGCGGCAATCGGCGTCGGCGGCGATGGCAGCGCTCGGGCTGCGCGCGAGGGAGAGAGACAGGGGAGGGGAAAGAGCATGGGAGAGTGGGGAGAGGAGTGCAGGGGGGTGCTGGCGTCGTCGTGGCGCTCGAATGGGGACGGGGAGAGAAGCAGGAGGTGGAAGCAGGAGGTGGAGCTCGGCTGCGCGCGCGTCGACACGCCTCTGCCTACTGGCAGAGGTGGAAGACGGTGGGGGGTTGGGCTGGGCCTCAGCCACGGTGCTGGGCCAAGTGGGCTGCACAGGTAAGTTAGGTAAGTCCTTCCCTCTCTTCTAATTTAGTTTCTGTTTTCTATTTTTGTTATTTTGTTTTGATTTAGTTTATAGCCCAAATCATTTTAATAAATCCTGAAAATAATTATGGGCATTAAATGAATTATTACAGAGACCCATAACTATTTCCAGAATTGTTGGAGCATTTAAAAATATTACTAATATTTAAATGCCCCAATTCAAATACAATATGGGTTATTCAAAAATCCAGAATGGCCTAAAAATATTGACATCATTTTTGGTAGAGGTTCTCACCTTTATCAAAAATCATGAACATTTTCAAAGGCATTTTGGCTCATTGAAATTATTTTTATTTCTGATCCTAATTGCATTCCAATTGGTGCTAGGGTTTGTCATCCCCATTTCAAAATTCCTTTGAAATCCAACATGATGCATGGATGCAGATGCCGCTAACTACAAACAAATCTGGGGCTGTGACAGCGGCGGAGCTTTGAGGCTGGCGGCGCAGAGAAGACGAAGAGGAAAGGGATGAAGGAGAGAAAGAAATGACCTTTCACCCCTATTTATAAGGCAAGGCACGTGTATCGGGCGCGCGAATCCAGGAGCCACAGGTTTCGGAAGCAGAGCTGTCGCCTTGATTATTGCGAATTGGTTAAAGAAAGAAGGCACCATAAAAGCTAGCTTCATGATGATGTCATGCCGGTTTACAGCCACTAGAGGAAATGATGACATATCGGTTTAGCAATGAAGGGAAGATGCCGAATATGAAGGTTTATGCTAAGGGCTGACATGAGATCCTTCAAATCAACCTGGGGCCTAATGTTGTGGATATTACTACTGGGCCTAAATCGGCCGTCTGGGACGGGTTAATTTCATCAGTAGCTCAAGAATGTTAAAGCCCAGGAGGCTGTGTAAAGGCCCGAAGCCATAGTCGGTTTAACATCTGTAGCCGTAAACCGGCCTGTGTACAACTTGTATTGTAAGTTAGGAATAAGCAAGAGACCAACCCGGGTACGAGTATAAACCGGAGATTGGGACTCTATGAACCGACGGGCGTCACCCATGTATATAAGGGGATGACCCGATATCGGTTCAGGGGACAACCACAACTCGAGGCCTAGGCGAAGCTTATTTGCTCCCTAGTCATCGAGACTTCATCAATCCCACCACAAACTAGACGTAGGCTTTTACCTTCATCGAAGGGGCCGAACTAGTATAAACTCTCTGTGTCCCTGTGTCCGCTTTAACCCCTTCGAGTTAACCCGTTGCGATGGCTCCACGACTAAGTCCTTTGGCTAGGACATCTACCGTGACAAACCCACGACATGACCCATTCCATTAGCTTAGCACCCGATCGTTTAGTATGCTGCTATTGCTTTTATCCATGACTTATACATGTTCCTATGACTATGAGATTATGCAACTCCCGTTTACCGTAGGAACACTTTGTGTGCTACCAAACGTCACAACGTAACTGGGTGATTATAAAGGTGCTCTACAGGTGTCTCCGAAAGTATTTGTTGGGTTGGCGTATTTCAAGATTGGGATTTGTCACTCCGAATGTCGGAGAGGTATCTCAGGGCCTTCTCGGTAATGCACATCACATAAGCCTTGCAAGCATTGCAACTAATGAGTTAATTGCGGGATGATGTATTACGGAACGAGTAAAGAGACTTGTCGGTAATGAGATTGAACTAGGTATTGGATACCGACGATCGAATCTCGGGCAAGTAACATACCGATGGACAAAGGGAATGACGTATGTTGTTATGCGGTCTGACCGATAAAGATCTTCGTAGAATATGTAGGAACCAATATGGGCATCTAGGTCCCGCTATTGGTTATTGACCGGAGACGTGTCTCGGTCATGTCTACATTGTTCTCGAACCGTAGGGTCCGCACGCTTGAGGTTACGATGACAGTTATTATGAGTTTATGCATTTTGATGTACCGAAGGAGTTTGGAGTCCCGGATGTGATCTCGGACATGACGAGGAGTCTCGGAATGGTCGAGACATAAAGATTGATATATTGGACGGCTATGTTCGGACATCGGAATGGTTCTGAGTGGTTTCGGATATTACCGGAGTGCCGGAGGGGTTACCGGAACCCCCCAGGGGAAGTAATGGGCCTATTGGGCCATGAGGGGACAGAGAGGGCTGCGCCAGGAGGTGGCGCGTGCCCCCCCATGGGCAGTCCGAATTGGACAAGGAGGGGGGCGCGGCCCCCTTTCCCTCTCCCTCTCCCTCTCTTTCCTTCCCCCTTCCTCCCTCCTAGTTGGACTAGGAAAGGGGAGTCCTACTCCTACTAGGAGGAGGACTCCCCCTCCCTTGGCGCTCCTCTCTAGGGCCGGCCGGCCCTCCCCCTTGCTCCTTTATATACGGGGGCAGGGGGCACCCTAGGACACACAAGTTGATCCTTGAGATCGTTCCTTAGCCGTGTGCGATGCCCCCCTCCACCATATTCCACCTCGGTCATATCGTTGCGGTGCTTAGGCGAAGCCCTGCGTCGGTAGTTCATCAAGATCATCACCACGCCGTCGTGCTGACGGAACTCATCCCCGGAGGTTTTGCTGGATCGAGACCCGGGGACATCATCGAGTTGTATGTGTGTCAAGAACTCAGAGGTGCCGGAGTAACGGCGCTTGGATCGGTCGGATCGTGAGGAGGACGTACGACTACTTCCTCTATGTTGTGTTAACGCTTCCGCTTCAGTCTACGAGGGTACGTAGACAACACTCTCCCCTCTCGTTGCTATGCATCACCCTGATCTTGCGTGTGCGTAGGAATTTTTTTGAAATTACTACGTTCCCCAACAGTATGATCCTACAAAATGTGGCGCTAACTTTCCCTTAACTCCAAAACGCTTAACTCCCCGAAGTGGAGATACTCAAAGATAAGCTCGGTCCCCGACTTCGTAAACTGTCTCCTTGCGTTTAGAATCTGCGTAGCTCTTCTGCCTGGACTGGGCTACCTTGAGCCTATCGCGAATCAACTTCACCTTCTGTTCAGACTCTTTAATCAAATCCGGTCCAAACAACTGGCGGTCTCCAACTTCATCCCACAACAATGGGGTCCTGCACCTCCTTCCGTACAAGGCTTCGAAAGGGGCCATCTTCAAACTGGATTGATAGATGTTGTTGTAAGAGAACTCTGCATATGGCAAATTGTCGTCCCAACTAGATCCGTAATCTAGCGCACAAGCTCTCAGCATATCCTCCAAAATCTGATTGACTCTCTCGGTCTGTCCATCTGTCTGTGGATGAAAAGCGGTGCTGAACTCTAGCCTGGTACCCCAAGTTTCGTGCAACTAATTCTAGAACTTTGAGGTAAACTGAGTTCCTCTATCTGATACATACTCCTCGAAACTCCATGCAGACATACTATCCTGGTCATGTATATCTTTGCCAACTTAGCACTGGTGTAAGTGGTCTTTACCGGAATGAAATGAGCTACCTTCGTCAATCGATCGACTACAACCCAAATCGAGTCATAGCCTGAACAGGTCCTGGGTAATCCCGTGATAAAATCCATGCATAGCTTATACCACTTCCATTCGGGTATCGGCAATGGCTGTAGCAATCCTGATGGCTTCTGATGCTCTGCCTTTACTCTTTGACATACATCACAAACTGCTACATACTCCGCAATATCTTTTGTTTATTCCTGTCCACCAGAAAGTATCCTTCAAATCCAATTCATCTTGGTATTTCCTGGGTGAATCGAATATGGTGAATCATGGGCCTCTTGCAGAATTAACTTCCTGATCTCCGGGTCGTTTGGCACATAAACACAGTCTTCAAACCATAGGGTATCGTGCTCATCCTCACGAAATCCCTTAGCCTTTCCCTTTCTCATTTTCTCCTTTATAGAGGCAATCTCCTTGTCAGTCTTCTGAGCATATCTGATCTTATCCATCAAAGTTGACTGAATCTCCAATGCTGCTACATAGCCTCCCGGAACTATCTCCAAACATAGCTCACAAAGATCCTCGGCTAACTCCTTCGGTAAATCTCCCATCATTAGTGTATTGACATGGATCTTACGGCTCAGTGCATCAGCTGATACGTTAGCCTTTCCGGGATGATAATGCGATCTCATGTCATAATCCTTGATGAGCTCCAACCATCTCCTTTGCCTGAGGTTTAGCTCCTTTTGCGTGAAAATATACTTCAAGCTCTTGTGATCCGTGTACACTTCACAATGATTTCCAATGAGAAAATGTCTCCAAGTCTTTAATGCATGCACTACGGCTGCTAACTCCAAATCATGCATAGCATAGTTCAACTCATGAGGTTTCAGCTGTCGTGAAGCATACGAAACAACTCTTCCCTTCTGCATAAGCACGGCTCCAAGTCCACGACGTGAAGCGTCGTAGTATACCTCATAATCCTTGTTCTGATCTGGCAGAATCAACACTGGTGAGGTAACCAAACGTTTCTTTAACTCCTGGAAACTGGCCTCACATTCCTCAGTCCATTTGAACTTGGTATCCTTCTTCAACAACTCCATCATAGGCTTCGCAATCTTTGAGAAATTCTCAGTGAATCTCCGGTAGTATCCTGCGAGTCCAAGAAAACTCTGGATCTCTCGAACTGTTGTTGGGGCTTCCCAATTTGTCACTGTGACAACCTTGGTGGGATCAACTGGTATTCCTTCTCCGGATATAACGTGTCCGAGGAATCCTACTCCCTTCAACCAAAACTCGCATTTGCTGAACTTGGCATATAACTGATGTTCTCTGAGCTTCTCAAGTACCAATCCTTATGTTCCTCTTCATTCTTCGAGTAAACCAGAATATCATCAATGAACACTACGACGAACTTGTCCAAAAACTCCATGAACACCTTGTTCATCATGTTCATAAAATATGCAGGTGCGTTAGTCAGACCAAATGACATAACTATGTACTCATACAGCCCATACCTTGTGGTAAAAGTTGTCTTAGGTATGTCCTGCTCTCGAATCTTCAATTGATGGTACCCCGATCGCAGATCGATCTTGGAAAATACCTTAGCTCCTTGCAATCGATCAAACATATCATTGATCATTGGTAGTGGGTACTTGTTCTTGATCGTTACTTCATTCAATCCCCGATAATCAACAACCATCCTTAACGATCCATCCTTCTTCTCCACTAGAAGTACTAGCGATCCCCAAGGCGAAGAACTTGGGCGAATATAACCTTTATCCAGTAACTCCTTAATCTGCTTCTTAATCTCTTCCAAATCTTTTGCGGGCATCCTGTATGGTCTCTTTGATATTGGCCCTGTGCCTGGCAAAAGCTCAATCAAAAACTCAATATCTCTATCTGGTGGCATGCCTGGCAACTCCTCTGGAAATACGTCAGGGAAATCCTTTACCACTGGTACTTCCTCCTGCACAACTCCTGATAAGGAATTTACTTGAGTCCTCTTCGGCACATGCCGGGATACATACTTGATCCTTCTTCCTTCTGGCATCATAAGCAAAATTGACTTACTGGCGCATTCAATGTTCCCTTCATACTTCGATAACCAATCCATGCCTAATATCACATCCAATCTTTGATATTCCAATACTATTAGGTCCGAGGGAAATACATAGTTACCAATCCTTAATGGTAACCGATCACACCGTAGACTAGCCATATACTCTGCTCCAGGCGAGGTTACTAACATGGGTGACCTAAGGGCTTGGGTTGGCAGTTTATACTTATCCACAAATCCCCTTGAGATGTATGAATGCGATGCACCAGTATCAAAAAGAACGAGTGCAGTAAATGACTTAACCAAAAACTTACCTATTACTGCATCAGGCTGAGCTTCAACCTCCTCCATGTTAACGTGGTTCACCTGTCCCCTGTTGAAAGGATTCGGCTTCTTCCCAGAGCTTCCATTGCCATTTCCATTCTGGGATTCAGGACATTCGTTGGTGTAATGCCCGGTCTTCTGGCACTTGAAGCAAGTGACTTGGCTCAGGTCTCTCTTGGCTGGGGTTGATGGGTTGGTACGGTTCTGGCCGTTGCTTCCTCCATTCCCATTACCATTCTTGGGGCCATTATGACTGTGCGAGCTACCCCCTCCATGGGTATGCTGAAAAGGTCCTCCCGGTTTTGGGGTAAAACGCGGCTTCTGTTGAGCTCCAGAATTGTACTTCCCTTGTCCATACTTCCTCTTGCGGTTTTCAATCTGTTGCTGCTTCCCCTCAATCATAAGAGCGCGATCTACCAACTCCTGGTAGTTGTTGAAGCTTGCTACCATCAACTGCATGCTCAGCTCATCATTCAGTCCTTCCAGAAACTTCTCCTGCTTAGCTGCATCCGTAACAACGTCATCTGGGGCATAATGTGCTAGCTTACTAAAGTCATCCACATACTGGCCAACTGTGCGTCCTCCTTGGCGCAAGTTGCGAAACTCACGCTTCTTCATGGCCATAGCTCCTACTGAAACATGGGAAGTACGGAAGGCCTGCTGAAACTGATCCCATGTGACAGTGTCTACAGGGTAAGTGGCTGTGAAATTCTCCCACCATGCTGCTGCGGGTCCTTCAAGCTAATGGGCGGCAAATTTCACCTTTTCCGCATCTGTGCATCCTGTTGTAGTCAATTCCCTTCCTGTCTTGCGTAGCCAATCATCTACAACAATCGTCTCGGTGCTACTGGAGAACACCGGCGGATTCATCCTAAGAAAACGGGTTAAGTGATCAACAGGTGGTGGCGGTGGTGGGTTGTTGTTGTTGTTGTTCCCCTGATTCTGGTTCTGGACTAGCAACTGCATCAAGGCATTCTGCTGCTGGATCAACTGAGTGAGCTCCGGCGGAAATGCAAATCCATTGTCACGTCTCGGAGGCATCTGAGGGTTTAGAAAAGATGAGAATTAAGAATAGATGGAGGTCTAGAGAGAAAACACTACCCATAGGCACATGAGGCAAATTGCACACAAAATTCACTTCATTCAATCAAACAAGACATACAATCGGTCTAGAACTATCGTAAAAAGTGCTTGGACTATGCTATATACATGGTGGAACACTACTACTGTTATGGTGGTCTACTAGAAAAACTGCTCTGATGAAGACTCCATGATATCTGCTCCAGCTTCATCAACATAGTCATCATCGTTGTCATCTGGATCCGATTCGGTGTCGTCGATGATGATGTAGTTTCCCGGGCAAGTGGAATCGTCATCTTCTCCTCCTGGTGCGGGATCTCCCAAAAACTCCTAGCTTCCTGGTCAGGTCATCATTCTTCTCTACTAATACTTTGATTTCCTCCATATAATCTTCGTGTGTAGCCTTGAGTTCTTCCTCCAGCTCCGTGATTCTTGTCATTGACTTCCTTAGATCTATCATGCATGCGCACATCTGGTTCTCCTGGCGTCGAATGTGCTGGTTTAACTCCTGGATGAAAGCTGCAACTGATCGGTCCTTCCTGGTGCTGATCATCTCCCAATGCTCATCTCGGTGCCCACAAATCTGGTAGATAGTATCCTTGAGATCATTGCGGTAAACTTCTCCAATGCGTCCCATGGTGATGTAGGCTGCCATATTCTTTCCTAGGCTCCAGGTGTTGGGGAACGTAGTAATTTCAAAAAAATTCCTACGCACACGCAAGATCATGGTGATGCATAGCAACGAGAGGGGAGAGTGTTGTCTACGTACCCTCGTAGACCGAAGCGGAAGCGTTGACACAATGTAGAGGAAGTAGTCGTACGTTCTCCTCGCGATCCAACCGATCACAGCACCGTTACTCCGGCACCTCCGAGTTCTTGGCACACGTTCAGCTCGATGACGATCCCCGGGCTCCGATCCAGCAAAGCGTCAAGGAAGAGTTCCGTCAGCACGACGGCGTGGTGACGATCTTGATGTGTTACCGGCGCAGGGCTTCGCCTAAGCACTGCAACGATATGATCGAGGTGGAATTTGGTGGAAGGGGGCACCGCACAAGGCTAAGGAATGATCCGTAGATCAACTTGTGTGTCTTTGGGGTGCCCCCTGCCCCCGTATATAAAGGAGCCAAGGGGGAGGGGCTGGCCGGCCAAGCTTGGCGCGCCAGGAGAGTCCTACTCCCTCTGGGAGTAGGATTCCCCCCCCCCCCAATCCTAGTTGGACTAGGATTCTCCAAGGGGGAGAGAGAGAGAGAGGGGGCGCCCACCTCTCCTAGTCCTAATAGGACTAGGGGAAGGGGGGAGGCGCGCAGCCCATGAGGGCAGCCCTCTCACCTCTCCTCCAAGGCCCATGTTGGCCCATTATGCTCCTGGGGGGTTCCGGTAACCCTCCCGGTATTCTGGTAAAATCCTGATTTCACCTGGAATGCATCCGATGTCCAAACATAGGCTTCCAATATATCATTCTTTACGTCTCGACCATTTCGAGACTCCTCGTCATGTCCGTGATCACATCCGGGACTCCAAACTCCTTCGGTACATCAAAATGCATAAACTCATAATAACTGTCAACGTAACGTTAAGCGTGCGGACCCTACGGTTCGAGAACAATGTAGACATGACCGAGACACGTCTCCGGTCAATAACCAACAGCGGGACCTGGATGCCCATATTGGCTCCTACATATTCTACGAAGATCTTTATCGGTCAGACCGCATAACAACCTACGTTGTTCCCTTTGTCATCGGTATGTGACTTGCCCGAGATTCGATCGTCGGTATCCAATACCTAGTTCAATCTCGTTACCGGCAAGTCTCTTTACTCGTTCCGTAATACATCATCTCGCAACTAACTCATTGGTTGCAATGCTTGCAAGGCTTTATGTGATGTGCATTACCGAGAAGGCCCTGAGATACCTCTCCGACAATCGGAGTGACAAATCCTAATCTCGAAATATGCCAACCCAATATGTACCTTCGGAGACACCTGTAGAGCACCTTTATAATCACCCAGTTACGTTGTGACGTTTGGTAGCACACAAAGTGTTCCTACGGTAAACGGGAGTTGCATAATCTCATAGTTAAAGGAACATGTATAAGTCATGGATAAAAGCAATAGCAACATACTAAACGATCGGGTGCTATGCTAATGGAATGGGTCATGTCAATCAGATCATTCAACTAATGATGTGATCTCGTTAATCAAATAACAACTCTTTGTTTATGGCTAGGAAACATAACCATCTTTGATTAATGAGCTAGTCAAGTAGAGGCATACTAGTGACACTCTGTTTGTCTATGTATTCACACATGTATTATGTTTCCAGTTAATACAATTCTAGCATGAATAATAAACATTTATCATGATATAAGGAAATAAATAATAACTTTATTATTGCCTCTAGGGCATATTTCCTTCAGTCTCCCACTTGCACTAGAGTCAATAATCTAGATTACAATGTAATGATTCTAACACCCATGGAGTCTTGGTGCTGATCATGTTTTGCTCGTGGAAGAGGCTTAGTCAACGGGTCTGCAATATTCAGATATGTATGTATCTTGCATATCTCTATGTCTCCCACCTGGACCAAATCCCGGATGGAGATGAAGCGTCTTTTGATGTGTTTGGTTCTTTTGTGAAATCTGGATTCCTTTGCCAAGGCAATTGCACCAGTGTTGTCACAAAAGATTTTCATTGGACCCGATACGCTAGGTACAACACCTAGATCGGATATGAACTCCTTCATCCAGACTCCTTCATTAGCTGCTTCCGAAGCGGCTATGTACTCAGCTTCACATGTAGATCCCGCCACGACGCTTTGTTTAGAACTGCACCAACTGACAGCTCCACCGTTTAATGTAAATACGTATCCAGTTTGCGATTTAGAATCGTCCGGATCAGTGTCAAAGCTTGCATCGACGTAACCGTTTACGACGAGTTCTTTGTCACCTCCATAAATGAGAAACATATCCTTAGTCCTTCTCAAGTACTTAAGGATGTTCTTGACCGCTGTCCAGTGATCCACTCCTGGATTACTTTGGTACCTGCCTGCTAAACTTACAGCAAGGCACACATCAGGTCTGGTACACAGCATTGCATACATGATAGAGCCTATGGCTGAAGCATAGGGAACATTTTTCATTTTCTCTCTATCTTCTGCGGTGGTCGGGCATTGAGTCTTACTCAACTTCACACCTTGTGCCACAGGCAAGAACCCTTTCTTTGCCTGATCCATTTTGAACTTTTTCAAAACTTTGTCAAGGTATGTGCTTTGTGAAAGTCCTATTAAGCGTCTTGATCTATCTCTATAGATCTTAATGCCCAATATGTAAGCAGCTTCACCGAGGTCTTTCATTGAAAAACTCTTATTCAAGTATCCTTTTATGCTATCCAGAAATTCTATATTATTTCCGATCAGTAATATGTCATCCACATATAATATCAGAAATGCTACAGAGCTCCCACTCACTTTCTTGTAAATACAGGCTTCTCCAAAAGTCTGTATAAAACCAAATGCTTTGATCACACTATCAAAGCGTTTATTCCAACTCCGAGAGGCTTGCACCAGTCCATAAATGGATCGCTGGAGCTTGCACACTTTGTTAGTTCCCTTTGGATCGACAAAACCTTCTGGTTGCATCATATACAACTCTTCTTCCAGAAATCCATTCAGGAATGCAGTTTTGACATCCATTTGCCAAATTTCATAATCATAAAATGCGGCAACTGCTAACATGATTCGGACAGACTTAAGCATCGCTACGGGTGAGAAAGTCTCATCGTAGTCAATCCCTTGAACTTGTCGAAAACCTTTTGCAACAAGTCGAGCTTTATAGACAGTAACATTACCATCAGCGTCAGTCTTCTTCTTAAAAATCCATTTATTCTCAATTGCTTGCCGATCATCGGGCAAGTCAACCAAAGTCCACACTTTGTTCTCATACATGGATCCCATCTCAGATTTCATGGCCTCAAGCCACTTTGCGGAATCTGGGCTCACCATTGCTTCTTCATAGCTCGTAGGTTCATCATGGTCTAGTAACATGACTTCCAAAATAGGATTACCGTACCACTCTGGTGCGGATCTTACTCTGGTTGATCTACGAAGTTCAGTAGAAACTTGATCTAAAGTTTCATGATCATTATCATTAGCTTCCTCTCTATTTGATGTAGGTGTCACAGAAACAGATTTCTGTGATGTACTACTTCTCAATAAGGGAGTAGATACTGTTATCTCATCAAGTTCTACTTTCCTCCCACTCACTTCTTTCGAGAGAAACTCCTTCTCTAGAAAGTTTCCGACTTTAGCAACAAAAATTTTGCCTTCGGATCTGTGATAGAAGGTATACCCAATAGTCTCCTTTGGGTATCCTATGAAGACACATTTTTCCAATTTGGGTTCGAGCTTATCAGGTTGAAGCTTTTTCACATAAGCATCGCAGCCCCAAACTTTAAGAAACGACAACTTTGGTTTCTTGCCAAACCACAGTTCATAAGGCGTCGTCTCAACGGATTTTGATGGTGCCCTATTTAACGTGAATGCGGCCGTCTCTAAAGCATAACCCCAAAACGATAGCGGTAAATCGGTAAGAGACATCATAGATCGTACCATATCTAGTAAAGTACGATTACGACGTTCGGACACACCATTACGTTGTGGTGTTCCGGGTGGCGTGAGTTGCGAAACTATTCCGCATTGTTTCAAATGTAGACCAAACTCGTAACTCAAGTATTCTCCTCCACGATCAGATCGTAGAAACTTTATTTTCTTGTTACGATGATTTTCTACTTCACTCTGAAATTCTTTGAACTTTTCAAATGTTTCAGACTTGTGTTTCATTAAGTAGATATACCCATATCTGCTTAAATCATCAGTGAAGGTGAGAAAATAACGATATCCGCCACGAGCCTCAACATTCATTGGACCACATACATCAGTATGTATGATTTCCAATAAATCTGTTGCTCTCTCCACAGTACCGGAGAACGGTGTTTTAGTCATCTTGCCCATAAGGCACGGTTCGCAAGTGCCAAGTGATTCATAATCAAGTGACTCCAAAAGTCCATCAGTATGGAGTTTCTTCATGCGTTTTACACCGATATGACCTAAACGGCAGTGCCACAAATAAGTTGCACTATCATTATCAACTCTGCATCTTTTGGCTTCAACATTATGAATATGTGTATTACTACTATCGAGATTAAGTAAGAACAAACCATTCTTTAATGGTGCATGACCATAAAAGATATTACTCATATAAATAGAACAACCATTATTCTCTGATTTAAATGAATAACCGTCTCGCATCAAACAAGATCCAGATATAATGTTCATGCTCAACGTTGGTACTAAATAACAATTATTTAGATCTAATATTAATCCCGAAGGTAGATGTAGAGGTAGCGTGCCGACCGCGATCACATCGACTTTGGAACCATTTCCCACGCGCATCGTCACCTCGTCCTTAGCCAATCTTCGCTTAATCCGTAGCCCCTGTTTTGAGTTGCAAATATTAGCAACAGAACCAGTATCAAATACCCAGGTGCTACTGCGAGAATTAGTAAGGTACACATCAATAACATGTATATCATATATACCTTTGTTAACCTTGCCATCCTTCTTATCCGCCAAATACTTGGGGCAGTTCCGCTTCCAGTGACCAGTCTGCTTGCAATAGAAGCACTCAGTTTCAGGCTTAGGTCCAGACTTGGGTTTCTTCTCTTGATTAGCAACTTGCTTGCTGTTCTTTTTGAAGTTCCCCTTTTTCTTTCCTTTGCCCTTTTTCTTGAAACTAGTGGTTTTGTTAACCATCAACACTTGATGCTCCTTTTTGATTTCTACCTCCGCGGCTTTCAGCATCGCGAAGAGCTCGGGCATAGTTTTGGTCATCCCTTGCATATTATAGTTCATCACGAAGCTCTTGTAGCTTGGTGGCAGTGATTGGAGAATTCTGTCAATGACGCAATCATCCGGAAGATTAACTCCCAGTTGAATCAGGTGATTGTTATACCCAGACATTCTAAGTATATGCTCACTGACAGAACCGTTCTCCTCCATTTTACAGCTATAGAATTTATTGGAGACTTCATATCTCTCAATCCGGGCATTTGCTTGAAATATTAACTTCAACTCCTGGAACATCTCATATGCTCCATGGTGTTCAAAACGTCGTTGAAGTCCCGGTTCTAAGCCGTAAAGCATGGCACACTGAACTATAGAGTAGTCATCAGCTTTGCTTTGCCAGACGTTCACAACATCTGGCATAGCTCTTGCACCAGGCCTGGCACCCAGCGGTGCTTCCAGGACGTAATTCTTCTGTGCAGCAATGAGGATAATCCTCAAGTTACGGACCCAGTCCGTGTAATTGCTACCATCATCTTTCAACTTTGCTTTCTCAAGGAACGCATTAAAATTCAACGGAACAACAGCACGAGCCATCTATCTACACAACATAGACAAGCAAGATACTATCAGGTACTAAGTTCATGATAAATTTAAGTTCAATTAATCATATTACTTAAGAACTCCCACTTAGATAGACATCCCTCTAATCCTCTAAGTGATCACGTGATCCAAATCAACTAAACCATGTCCGATCATCACGTGAGATGGAGTAGTTTCAATGGTGAACATCACTATGTTGATCATATCTACTATATGATTCACGCTCGACCTTTCGGTCTCCGTGTTCCGAGGCCATATCTGTTATATGCTAGGCTCGTCAAGTTAAACCTGAGTATTCCGCGTGTGCAACTGTTTTGCACCCGTTGTATTTGAACGTAGAGCCTATCACACCCGATCATCACGTGGTGTCTCAGAACGAAGAACTTTCGCAACGGTGCATACTCAGGGAGAACACTTCTTGATAATTTAGTGAGAGATCATCTTAAAATGCTACCGTCAATCAAAGCAAGATAAGATGCATAAAAGGATAAACATCACATGCAATCAATATAAGTGATATGATATGGCCATCATCATCTTGTGCTTGTGATCTCCATCTTCGAAGCACCGTCATGATCACCATCGTCACCGGCGCGACACCTTGATCTTCATCGCAGCATCGTTGTCGTCTCGCCAATCTTATGCTTCTACGACTATCACTACTGCTTAGTAATAAAGTAAAGCATTACATCGCGATTGCATTGCATACAATAAAGCGACAACCATATGGCTCCTGCCAGTTGCCGATAACTCGGTTACAAAACATGATCATCTCATACAATAAAATTTAGCATCACGTCTTGACCATATCACATCACAACATGCCCTGCAAAAACAAGTTAGACGTCCTCTACTTTGTTGTTGCAAGTTTTACGTGGCTGCTACGGGCTTTAAGCAAGAACTCATCTTACCTACGCATCAAAACCACAACGATAGTTTGTCAAATAGACTCCGTTTTAACCTTCTCAAGGACCGGGCGTAGCCATACTCGGTTCAACTAAAGTTGGAGAGACAGTCTTCCACAAGCCATCTATGTGCAAAGCACGTCGAGGGAACCGGTCTCGCGTAAGCGTACGCGTAAGGTTGGTCCGGATCGTCTCGTCCAACAATACCGCTGAACCAAAGTATGACATGCTGGTAGGCAGTATGACTTGTATCGTCCACAACTCACTTGTGTTCTACTCGTGCAAATAACATCAAACCATAAAACCTAGGCTCGGATGCCACTGTTGGGGAACGTAGTAATTTCAAAAAATTTCCTATGCACACGCAAGATCATGGTGATGCATAGCAACGAGAGGGGAGAGTGTTGTCTACGTACCCTCGTAGACCGAAGCGGAAGCGTTGACACAACGTAGAGGAAGTAGTCGTACGTTCTCCTCGCGATCCAACCGATCACAGCACCGTTACTCCGGCACCTCCGAGTTCTTGGCACACGTTCAGCTCGATGACGATCCCCGGGCTCCGATCCAGCAAAGCGTCGAGGAAGAGTTCCGTCAGCACGACGGCGTGGTGACGATCTTGATGTGTTACCGGCGCAGGGCTTCGCCTAAGCACTGCAACGATATGATCGAGGTGGAATTTGGTGGAAGGGGGCACCGCACACGGCTAAGGAAAGATCTCAATGATCAATTGTGTGTCTTTGGGGTGCCCCCTGCCCCCGTATATAAAGGAGCCAAGGGGGAGGGGCTGGCCGGCCAAGCCCTGGCGCGCCAGAGAGTCCTACTCCCTCTGGGAGTAGGATTCCCCCCCCCCCAATCCTAGTTGGACTAGGATTCTCCAAGGGGGAGAGAGAGAGAGGGGGGCGCCCACCTCTCCTAGTCCTAATAAGACTAGGGGAAGGGGGGAGGCGCGCAGCCCCTAGGGCAGCCCTCTCACCTCTCCTCCAAGGCCCATGTTGGCCCATTATGCTCCCGGGGGGTTCCGGTAACCCTCCCGGTATTCCGGTAAAATCCTGATTTCACCTGGAATGCATCCGATGTCCAAACATAGGCTTCCAATATATAATTCTTTATGTCTCGACCATTTCGAGACTCCTCGTCACGTCCGTGATCATATCCGGGACTCCGAACTCCTTCGGTACATCAAAATGCATAAACTCATAATAACTGTCATCGTAACGTTAAGCGTGCGGACCCTACGGTTCGAGAACAATGTAGACATGACCGAGACACGTCTCCGGTCAATAACCAACAGCAGGACCTGGATGCCCATATTGGCTCCTACATATTCTACGAAGATCTTTATCGGTCAGACCGCATAAGAACCTACGTTGTTCCCTTTGTCATCGGTATGTTACTTGCCCGAGATTCGATCGTCGGTATCCAATACCTAGTTCAATCTCGTTACCGGCAAGTCTCTTTACTCGTTCCGTAATACATCATCTCGCAACTAACTCATTGGTTGCAATGCTTGCAAGGCTTTATGTGATGTGCATTACCGAGAAGGCCCTGAGATACCTCTCCGACAATCGGAGTGACAAATCCTAATCTCGAAATATGCCAACCCAATATGTACCTTCGGAGACACCTGTAGAGCACCTTTATAATCACCCAGTTACGTTGTGACGTTTGGTAGCACACAAAGTGTTCCTACGGTAAACGGGAGTTGCATAATCTCATAGTTAAAGGAACATGTATAAGTCATGGATAAAAGCAATAGCAACATACTAAACGATCGGGTGCTATGCTAATGGAATGGGTCATGTCAATCAGATCATTCAACTAATGATGTGATCTCGTTAATCAAATAACAACTCTTTGTTTATGGCTAGGAAACATAACCATCTTTGATTAATGAGCTAGTCAAGTAGAGGCATACTAGTGACACTCTGTTTGTCTATGTATTCACACATGTATTATGTTTCCAGTTAATACAATTCTAGCATGAATAATAAACATTTATCATGATATAAGAAAATAAATAATAACTTTATTATTGCCTCTAGGGCATATTTCCTTCACCAGGCTGGTGCATCAAAGGTAAACTCTATTGGCTTAGTGACTGGCGCGAACGTCCTTCCTGGAACTTGAACTTGAATCATCCAGCGCTCCTCCTCGGGTAAAGTGGCGTTGTAGGTCCCGGTGAAGCTTGGTGCTCCGATGTTCAGGTACTTAGTGACTTCCTTCAGATGGCGTCCAAAGGGTGTATCTTCATCCGGTTGCGTGAACTTGTTCCTTGCATCCGCCATCCTAAAAGATTAGAAAAGATGAGGAGTCAGAAATGAGAAGAGAGTAGTGATCTAGGGCTTTAGCTTAGTGGTCGTGTCCTACAGTCAGCGTGTGCTCTGATACCCATCTTGTAGCGACAAGACCTCAAACAGTCTAATCTCTGTGCATCAGTGTCATCCCTGGATCAGTAATGCTGACACCCACAGTACTTGAATGATTTATAACAGAGTAGCAATCACACACTTATTACATCGAATGTCTCAAAAGAGAACTTATTACAATAAATATGGCTTAAGGCCATCTAATAACGATAACAGCGGAAGCCTTGGAAGATAAGCGAGTGCATCAACTCCAATAGCATCACTGAGTATAGAACCACAACCTAAAGGCACCTTACTCGTCGTCTGGAAAGTCTGCAACATGAACGTTGCAGCCCGAAAACGGGTCAGCACATGGAATATGCTGGCAATGTAACACATAGAGAGTAATGCAAGAAATAAGCTATACTACATGCATATATGGCTGGTGGAAAGCTCTACGGTTACAGTTTTTTGCGTAAAGCCAATTTTTCCCTACTACAAAGTGATATGTCTCCGTCGTATCTATAATTTTTGATTGTTCCATGCCAATATTATTCAACTTTCATATACTTTTGGCAACTTTTTATACTATTTTTGGGACTAACATATTGTTCTAGTGCCCAGTGCCAGTTCCTGTTTGTTGCATGTTTTTTGTTTCGCAGAAAACCCATACCAAACGGCGTCCAAACAGAATAAAAACTGACGGAGATTTATTTTGGAATATTTATGAATTTTGGGAAGTGGAATCATCGCGAGACGGTGCCCGAGGGGGGCACGAGGTAGGGGGCGCGCCCCTGACCCTCGTGGCCACCCCGTAAGGCGGTTGGAGCCCTTCTTTCTCCGCAAGAAAGCTAATATCTGGATAGATATCGTGTCCAAAATTCAGCCCAATCGAAGTTACGGATCTTCGGGAATTTAAGAAACGGTGAAGGGCCAGAAAACAGAACACAGAAACAGAGAGAGACAGAGAGACAGATCCAATCTCGGAGGGGCTCTCGCCCCTCCCACGCCATGGAGACCATGGACCAGAGGGGAAACCCTTCTCCCATCTAGGGAGAAGGTCAAGGAAGAAGAAAAAGGAGGGGGGCTCTCCACCCCCCCCCCCCCCCCCGCCCCCCACTTCCGGTGGCGTCGAAACGCCGCCAGGGGCCATCATCATCACCACGATCTTCACGAACACCTCCGCCATCTTCACCAACATCTCCATCACCTTCCCCCCTCTATCTACAGCGGTCCACTCTCCCGCAACCTGCTGTACACTCTACTTGAACATGGTGCTTTATGCTTCATATTATTATCCAATGATGTGTTGCTATCCTATGATGTCTGAGTAGATTTTTGTTGTCCTATCGGTGGTTGATGAATTGCTATGATTTATTTAATTTGCTTGTGGTTATGTTGCTGTCCTTTGGTGCCCATCATATGAGCGCGCGCGTGGATCACACATTAGGATTAGTTGTATGTTGATAGGACTATGTATTGGAGGGCAAGAGTGACAGAAGCTTCAGCCTAGCATAGAAATTGATGCATACGGGATTGAAGGGGGACCAATATCACTTAATGTTATGGTTGGGTTTTACCTTAATGAACATTAGTAGTTGCGGATGCTTGCTAATAGTTCATATCATAAGTGCATAGAATTCCAAGTCAGGGATGACATGCTAGCAGTGGCCTCTCCCACATAATACTTGCTATCGGTCTAGTAAATTAGTCAATTGCTTAAGGGACAATCTCGCAACTCCTACCACCAATTTTCCACACTCGCTATATTTACTTTATTGCCTCTTTACTTACAACAGCCCCTAGTTTTATTTTCGTGCTCTTTACTTCTTGCAAGCTTACCCAAAAACACCTACAAAGTACTTCTAGTTTCATTCTTGTTTCCGGTAAAGCGAACGTCAAGTGTGCGTAGAGTTGTATCGGTGGTCGATAGAACTTGAGGGAATATTTGTTCTACCTTTAGCTCCTCGTTGGGTTCGACACTCTTACTTATCAAAAGAGGCTACAATTGATCCCCTATACTTGTGGGTTATCAAGACCTTTTTCTGGCGCCGTTGCTGGGGAGCAATAGCGTGGGGTGAATGTGTGTGCTTGTTTGCTTTATCACTAAGTAATTTTTATTTGTTGTTCTTAGTTGTTTTTTATCTTTAGCTATGGGTAGGAAATGCAAAATACCAAAAAATTAGTTGTACCTACTGAACCAATGGTTGAAGAACCACTCAAAATCTATCACACTGCTGAAGCTTATTACTTGGATCATCTTCGATCCCTATGTGCTCGTGCTGAAACCCCAACTAGCTTAGTTGAGGGAAAATCTTTAGATGAGCATGTTTGTTATATGCGACACCGTATATCTAAAAAAGGGAAACGTTTACTGGATCAAATTCATCGTTTGCAATGCTATGCTTGGAATTTATGTGAAATATATGATTTTACTTGTTGTTCTGAAAACCCTAAGAAACACCTTCCCTATCAATGTGATTTTAGTGATAATGGAATCGTATGTTTGTATGCTAAGGGTGTTTATAATTACTATGATGTTCAACAAATTAAAGAATTTGTTGCTTTTAAGGGTGCTTATGAAATTGCTTCTTTGATTGAAAAGTATGATGCTACTCTTTACAAGTCTGAAAATTTTGCCATACTTAAATATTGCTATGATAATTATGCTTCTAATGCCTATGTTAAACCTTATATCAAGGTCTACTCCGCTGTCCAAGAAGAGACTAATATTTTGCAGGAGTCTATGGAAGAATAAATTGATGAAACTGTGAGCTCATTGGATGATAAAGATGAGGAGGAGAGTGAAGAACAAAAGGAGGAAGAGCGGTTTAGCTACCCATGCCCACCTTCTAATGAGAGTAACTCTTCAACTCATACATTGTTTAATTTCCCTTCGTGCTTATCGAAGGATGATTGCTATGATGATTGTTATGATCCCGTTGATTCTCTTGAAATATCCCTTTTTGATGATGCTTGCTATGCTTGTGGCCAAGATGCCAATATGAATTATGCTTATGGAGATGAACTTGCTATAGTTCCTTATGTTAAACATGAAATTGTTGCTATTGCGCCCACGCATGATAGTCCTATTATCTTTTTGAATTCTCCCAACTACACTATATCGGAGAAGTTTGCTTTTATTAAGGATTACATTGATGGGTTGCCTTTTACCGTTGCACATGATGATTTTGATAGATATAATATGCATGTGCTCGCTGCTCCTACTTGCAATTATTATGAGAGAGTAACTACATCTCCACCTCTCTATGTTTCCAATACGAAAAAATTGTAAGAAACTGTTTATACTATGCATTGGCCTTTACTAGGTGTGCATGAATTGTTCTTTTATGACATGCCAATGCATAGGAAGAGAGTTAGACTACGTTGTTGTATGATATATGTTACTTTGTGCTCACTACTAAATTGCAAATCATTGATAATCAAAATTGGCTTTGATATACCTTGGGATCCCGGTGGATTCACTACTTGAGCACTATATGCCTAGCTTAATGGCTTTAAAGAAAGCGCTGGCAGGGAGACAACCCGGAAGTTTTAGAGAGTCATTTATTTCTGTTGAGTGCTTTCATATAGTTTAAAAACAATAAAAATAAAGAGGGGAACCCAAAACTTTTTCAAAAAGGAAAGTGAAAGTGAGAAAGACAAGCATTGTTGAAGTGGGAGAGCTCCTTGAACTTTGTTCATGCTCACGGCAACTTTGTGAATCTTGATTACAGAAACTTTTCAACAAAAATAATTATCCCCTTGTACAATTCCATTGTATTATAAAAATAATGTGCCAAGGTTTGCCTTTAGGATGTTTACAATACTTGTTGGTTTGTACGGTGCAGGACAGAAACTTTGGCTGTAGTTCACGAATTTTAATTTTTTACTGGAACGTCAAATGGTTCTGATTCTTTATGAACTGTCTTTCTGTACAAATTTTTTATTTTTCCTAATTTTGGCAGAATTTTTCAAGTATCAGAAGTATGGTGAATGTTCAGATTGCTACAGACTGTTCTGTTTTATACAGATTCTGTTTTTGATGCATAGTTTGCTTGTTTTGATGAAACTATCAATTTATACCAGTGGATTAAGCCATGAAAAAGTTATATTACAGTAGACACAATGCAAAAAAAACAAAATATGAATTGGTTTGCAACAGTACTTACAGTAGTGATTTGCTTTATTATACTAACGGATCTTACCGAGTTTTCTGTTGAAGTTTTGTGTGGATAAAGTGTTCGATGATTGAGAAGGTTTCGATGTGAGAAGAAGGAAGAGAGGCAAGATCTCAAGCTTGGGGATGCCCGAGGCACCCCAAGTAAATATTCAAGGAGACTCAAGCGTCTAAGCTTGGGGATGCTGGGAAGGCATCCCCTCTTTCTTCAACAAATATCGTATGTTTTCGGATTCGTTTCGATCATGCGATATGTGCAAATCTTGGAGCGTCTTTTGCATTTAGTTTTCACTTTTCCTTTTATGCACCATGCTGGTATGAGATAGTCCTTGGTTGATTTAAAGAATGCTCTTTGCACTTCACTTATATCTTTTGAGTATGGCTTTATAGAATGCTTCATGTGCTTCACTTATATCATTTGAAGTTTGGATTGCCTGTTTCTCTTCACATAGACAACCGCCATTTGTAGAATGATCTTTTGCTTCACTTATATTTGTTATAGCGTGGGAATATCTTTTGTATAAAGAATTAAACTCTCTTGCTTCACTTATATCTACTTAGAGAGATGACAGGAACTGGTCATTCACATGGTTAGTCATAAAATCCTACATAAAACTTGTAGATCGCTGAATATGATATGTTTGATTCCTTGCAATAGTTCTGCGACATAAAGGTGGTGATATTAGAGTCATGCTAGCCGAGTAATTGTGAAATTGAGAAATACTTGTGTTGAGGTTTGCAAGTCCCGTAGCATGCACGTATGGTGAACCGTTATGTAACGAAGTCGGAGCATGAGGTGTTTATTGATTGTCTTCCTTATGAGTGGCGGTCGGGGACGAGTGATGGTCTTTTCCTACCAATCTATCCCCCTAGGAGCATGCGCGTAGTACTTTGTTTCGATGACTAATAGATTTTTGCAATAATGATGTGAGTTCTTTATCACTAATGTTGAGTCCATGGATTATACACACTCTCACCCTTCCATCATTGCTAGCCTCTTCGGTACCGTGCATTGCCCTTTCTCACCTCGAGAGTTGGTGCAAAATTCGCCGGTACATCCAAACCTTGTGATATGATACGCACTGTCACACATAAACTTCCTTATATCTTCCTCAAAATAGCCACCATACCTACCTATCATGGCATTTCCATAGCCATTCCGAGATATATTGCCATGAAACTTCCATCATCATCATATACATGACTTGAGCATTTATTGTCATATTGCTTTGAATGATCGTAAGATAGCTAGCATGATGTTTTCATGGCTTGTCTGTTTTTTGATGTCATTGCTACGCAAGATCATTGCACATCCCGGTACACCGTCGGAGGCATTCATATAGAGTCATTTCTTTGTTCTAGTATCGAGTTGTAATCATTGAGTTGTAAGTAAATAAAAGTGTGATGATCATAATTACTAGAGCATTGCCCCAGTGAGGAAAGGATGATGGAGACTATGATTCCCCCACAAGTCGGGATGAGACTCCGGACGAAAAAATAAGAAAAAATAAAAAAATAAAAAAGGAAAGGCCAAAAAAAGAGAAGGCCCAAAAAAACAAAACAAAAAATGAGAGAAAAAGAGAGAAGGGGCAATGTTACTATCCTTTTACCACACTTGTGCTTCAAAGTAGCACCATGTTCTTCATATGGGGAGTCTCTTGAGTTATCACTTTCATATACTAGTGGGAATTTTGATTATAGAACTTGGCTTGTATATTCCAACGATGGGCTTCCTCAAATGCCCTAGGTCTTCATGAGCAAGCAAGTTGGATGCACACCCACTTAGTTTCCAGTTTGAGCTTTCATACACTTATAGCTCTTAGTGCATCCATTGCATGGCAATCCCTACTCCTCACATTGATATCTATTAATGGGCATCTCCATAGCCCGTTGATACGCCTAGTTGATGTGAGACTTTCTCCTTTTTGTCTTCTCCACATAACCCCCATCATCATATTCTATTCCACCTATAGTGCTATGTCCATGGCTCACGCTCATGTATTGCGTGAAAGTTGAAAAGGTTTGAGAACGTGAAAAGTATGAAACAATTGCTTGGCTTGTCATCGGGGTTGTGCATGATGTGAATGCTTTATGTGGTGAAGATGGAGCATAGCCAGACTATATGATTTTGTAGGGATGAACTTTCTTTAGCTATGTTATTTCAATAAGACATAATTGCTTGGTTGGTATGCTTGAAGTGTTATTATTTTTATGTCAAAGGATAGATTATTGCTTTGAATCACTCGTGTCTTAATGTTCATGCCATAATTAGACATATGATCAAGATTATGCTAGGTAGCATTCCACATCAAAAATATCTTTTTTATCATTTACCTACTCGAGGACGAGCAGGAATTAAGCTTGGTGTCGGTGTACAAAAAGGGGTACACTTTTTGTACCCCTATAACTGTGCACGGGAAGTCTGAGCCACGGGCACCACCACACCAAGCACGGCAAGGGAGGTGAGCCAAGGTAAGGCCGAAGCTCAAGGAAAGCAGAACGATGCCAAGACCAAGACCACAAAGAGCAATCTTGCCGGGAGGCGGTTTTAGCAAACCCGGCAAACCCTTGCCGTGGCAGCTCACCCCACACCTACGGAGCGAGTCACCCTTGAGTCCACTGCCCCCATGGGGCAAGGATTCGGGAGACATCCCCGTGGTGGCATGCAGATCTTTGTGAAGACATTCAAGATCAGATACACACTTTAGAAGATGATGATCCTTGGCGGGATCCCAGCCAAGGAGGACCACAAGGCCCCCGGCAAGAGCCTTGCCGGGGATGACGGCAGGCGCCACGGCAAGACCCTTGCCGGGGCCCCGGCAAGGCCCTTGCCAAGAACACCCGTAGGGTCACCATCAGGCCCACGCCAATCAAACCTCCACCACCGTTCGCATGCGGCTGCCGACCCAACCAGCTGGGCAGGCACCTGCGTGGCGGCGTACAGATCTTTATGGAGACCCACCACTGCGCCACCTCAGCTGCCTGCCTGCCTACATGGCATCGCAGGCACCACTGGCCAGGGCGTGTGTCGACACAAGAGGGAGCGACGACGAACGAGACAGGGCTCTCCCCCGTCCCCGATAAAGCAAGGACACCTAAGCAAGACGCATTAAATGCGCCTTGTCATGTAATGCAAGGGATCACCTCGCATCACTGTACCCTTTCCACCTCCTGTGTGCCACTGTGGCAACCCCTTTCCCTATAAAAGGAGGCCCAAGGTGACCAGCAAGACGATTCGGCTTTTTGGAGCTCCTCACGCCCCATAGCTAGTTCAAGAACACAGATAAACAATCCACCAAAGCAGGAGTAGGGTTTTACGCATCCTCGCGGCCCGAACCTGGATAAACGAACCGTGTGCTATCTGTTTGATCCGCTCTTCTCACGACCCCGCGCCCCGCAACCGTAGTAGGGATTCTTGTGACCCCATAGGTGTCGTTCCCACCGACATCTTTGGCGCGCCAGGTAGGGGGCGCAGTTGTGAGAATCGGCTTTAGCAGTTAGTTCGACGCTTCTTCATCGTCATGGCGCCCAAGAAGAAGATGACGGTGGCGGTTGGTCCGTCGGAAGCCGGACATCCTGTCCCGACGCGGGTGAGCAGCGGACCGGTCGCGGAAAGGACCCGGGGCGCCGTTCGTTAACACCAACACCGTCCCAGCAGCCGGAGTTTGGGAGGCGGCGATGTTCGTGCGCCTGGTAACGGGCTGCACGCCGCCAAATCCAAAGACGGAGCCAGGCCCTCCACGGGTGGCGCGGGGCCTTCCAAGATCGCTGCCACCCCGACCGAAGGCGATGCGAGGGCTTCCAAGACTCCCACGCCGGCGCCGACGGCGCGCTCCTATCAAGCGGCACGCGACGAACGACGTAATCACGCCGAAGAGCCCGGGCGTCGCCGCGGGAAGAGTCCCGAGCGCCACACCCGGGATGTAGAAGACCTGCCCGCTCGCCGAGGCGCTGGTGAAGATGGCATGCGACTGCGGGGTCGTGATAGAGCTCCTTCTGACATGGTCAAAAGTCGAAGCGCGTCGCGATCCGTGCAGGTTTCGCTGCCACAAACGCCAGCAGAAGCCCTGGCGCGCGCAGTTGCTCCTCGATTTCCTCCCACTACGGGGAAACTCGACGAATGGAGAGCCACTATCTGAAGCCTTGTTGCGATGGCCAACAAAGACGAACCGAGTCCGGTGGAGCCCCCGGGTCGACGCTCCAATGGAGTCCCACGCACCAGTGGCAGGAAAGCCGGCGGCGCCGCGACCACGGTGCACTCGCCTCCTCCTCGCCCGGTACCGCGGACGCCAGCCCGTCGCGACGTTACGGACGACGAAATCTCCATAGCGTCTTCCGACCCACGGACCCACTGTGACCAGCGCCAAGTCCTTCGGGAACGAGAACATGAAGACGCTCGAACCACTACCGAGCACCGGCGCGGAGCGCGCCACCAGTTAGACAGGCGAGCAGGGCCTGCTGTGAACCACCCGGCACCGGAGAGCCCTGGAGGCCTACCTTACGAGGTAGGTTGTCCGGCTTTTACCCGTGAGCTGCGGCAGTTCCAGTGGCCCACTCACCGCACCTTCAAACCTGACGTGGGCGACAAGTATAGCGGCAAGACCCACCCGTCCGAGTTCCTTAGCATCTACACCATCGCGATGCAAGCTGCCGGAGCCCGCGACGATAAGGTGCTTGCGAATTACTTTCCATTGGCTCTTAAACCCAACGCCATGTCATGGTTGATGCACTTGCCAGTAGACTCTATTTCCTCCTGGTCGGATTTGTGCCACGAGTTCGTGGGCGCCTTTACTGGAGGCCACCAAGCCCATTGCCAAGCGAGCGACCTGCACGTCATTCCCCAGAAGGGAGGCGAGAGTCTCCGCAAGTATATATAGAGGTTCAGCCGGATACAGTACAATATCCCTGATGTTCACCCTGCCGCCATCATCAGCGCGTTCCATCAGAACATGCGTAATCGCAAGATGTGCGAAGAGCTGGAAATGAACAATGTGAAAGATGTAGCGGAACTCTATGTTCTCGCTGACAGATGTGCCCGAGCTGAAGAGGGAAGGAAGTACCCCGGCGAAGATGCCGGCGTGGAAACCGACTCCTTAGATGAGGATACTGCCGCCCCGGCGAAGAAGGGCCAGCGCCGCAACAGAAAGTGCAAAGGTAAAGCCGTGCTTGCCATCGAGGGATCTGATGACACTGGCTCCACCAAGAAAACAAAGGCAGATGACCCCGGCAGGAAATTGCCGGATGTGTCGCCTGCCGGGCCTTGGCGGCTGCCGAGAAGCCAGGAAACTCCGACAAGCGATACTGCAAGATCCATCGCACCAAAGGCCATGCTCTCCAAGACTGCCGACAGGTTGAGCTCCTCGCTGAGAAGCAGAGGGCTGAATATGAGAGGCAGGACAAGGAGAAAGGCTAAGACGGTGCTGAGGGGTCCGGCAAGAAGCGTGACGGCAAGGCGGGCCGTCGCGGCAAGGATAAACAACAGGAGAGGCCCGCCCGGGGCCGTGACGGAAAGCCAGAAGACGACGATCATGAAGAGGACGACGAATCCGGCGACCAAGAGTTTCAGAAAGCTACAGAGGCCATGTGCGTCGACGGCGGCGCCTCGCTGCATACTTCTCACCACCGGCTTAAACAGTGGGCGCGAGAGATTACAGCGGCAGAGCCGTCATTTGATGCCCAAAGGCCGCTGAAGTGGTCCAGCACACCTATCATTTTTTACACTGAGGATCACCCTGATCGCACTGCTGCAGCCGGGTGCTTGCCATTGTTGGTTTCACCAACAATACGCAACCTCAAGGTGATAAAGATGCTAGTCGATGGCGGGGCCGGTCTGAACTTGATCTCGCCTGCCGTGATCGAGAAACTACAGATTCCTGATGAAGACCTCGAAGAGACGGGCACGTTTCAGGGGGTCAACCCGGGAAGAAGCCAACCCAAGGGAAAGATCATGTTGCCCGTGACTTTTGGAAGAAATATGAACTACAGGACGGAGAGGGCCGTGTTTGATGTTGCCAAGATCCCCTTTCCCTACAATGGGATCCTTGGCCGCCCAGCCTGGCCAAGTTCATGGCGGCGTCACAGTACGCCTACAACACCCTGAAGATGCCAGGACCTGTGACGATCATCACCATCCCCTCCAATAAGAAAGATGCACTGATTTGCGCTGACCAACTATACCAGCAAGCAGTCGCAGCAGCTGCCGCCACTAGGGCACTTGCTCCTGCCGCTGGGACCACGGGAGGAAAGAAGAAGAAGAAGACCGGTGAGACCTCGGGCACCCACTCCAGCAGGCGCACCTCTTCGGAGTGTAGCGCTCCCGTCGAGGATGTGCCAGAGAGCTCCACCAGCGGAAACAAGAAGCCCAGGGCCATACCGCCGGGAACCAAGAAGGTTTCTATCAATGAGGACGGCACGGGAGGGGCTTTCACCATAAGCTCCACCCTTGACGACAAATAGGAAGACACGCTCGTCACCTTCCTGCGGGCGAATGTCGATGTGTTTGCATGGCAAGCTTCCGACATCCCCGGCGTTCCCAGGGAGGTGATTGAGCACCACCTTGCTGTCTGTCCTCATGCGCAGCCCGTCAAGCAGAAGGTCAGAAAGCAAGCTTTGGAACGACAAGAGTTCATCACAAAGGAGATCCAGAAACTGGAAGCAACGGGTTTGGTAAGAGGAGTGCTCCATCCAACGTGGTTGGCCAATCCGGTCATAGTGCGGAAGGCAAATGGGAAGTGGAGGTTGTGTATTGATTACACAGATATCAATAAGGCTTGTCCTAAATACCCCTTCCTGTTGCCGCGCATCGACCAGATTGTTAACTCCACAGCTGGGTGTGATCTGTTGTCATTACTCGATGCCTACTCCGGCTACCACCAGATCTTCATGACAAGAGAAGACGAAGAGAAAACAACATTCATCACCCCATGTGGTACGTATTGTTTCATGCGGATGCCTTTCGGGTTGAAGAGTGCTGGTTCGACGTTTGCCAGGGCGGTCCAGATTGGTTTTGAACCCCAGCTCCATAGAAATATGGAAGCTTATATGGATGACATAGTGGTCAAAACCAAGGACAGGGCAACCCTCATACCAGATTTGCAAGAAACATTTGCAAACCTGCGCAAGATCAATCTCAGGCTGAACCCTGAGAAGTGCGTCTTTGGCGTCCCGTCCGGCAAGCTTCTCGGGTTCTTTGTGTCTCAGCGTGGGATAGAGGCCAATCTGGACAAGATCAAAGCTATAGAGCAGATTGAAGCACCCAAGCGAATCAAGGATGTGCGTCGGCTTGCTGGTTGCGTCGCCACCATGGGCAGATTCATTTCCAAGTCTGCCGAGCGCGCCCTTCCCCTTTTCAAGATCCTGAAAAAGGCAGGCCCGATGGAGTGGACGCCAGAAGCCGAAGCAGCGTTGCAAGATTTGAAGAAGTACCTCTCCTCCGCGCCAATACTAGTTGCGCCTAGGCCACAGGAGCCGTTGCTGCTATACCTGGCGACAATGAACCAGGTGGTCAGCGCCGCACTAGTGGCGCAGAGAGAGGTTGACAACGAGGTAATGGTATCAACAGAGCCCGACACCACCAATGCAGAGATGACACAGCCAGTTGAAGTGTCGCCGAAGAAGAAAATGACGCAACACCCGGTCTACTTTGTTAGTTTCCTCCTGCAGGGGGCTAGATCAAGGTACTCCGGCGTGCAGAAACTGCTCTTCGGCCTTCTTATGGCCTCGAGGAAGCTGCGTCACTACTTCCAGGCACACGAGATCACTGTCGTCACTCGCCTCCCTCTGCAGCGATATTGCACAATCCAGATGCAACGGGAAGAATTGTGGAATGGGCACTGGAGCTGTCCAGCTTTGGCCTCAAGTTTGAAAGTACTTCGACGATTCAGAGCCGACTCTTGGCAGAGTTCATTGCAGAATGGACCACAACGCATGACGAAGAAGCCCAAGAGACTGCTCTCCCCGGCAAGGAGGCAAGTTGCAATTGGATCATGTACTTTGATGGAGCTTTCTCCTTACAAGGCGCCGGGGCTGGCGTACTGCTTGTCGCGCCCACCGGAGAGCACCTCAAGTACGTGATCCAGATGCACTTCCCCAGGGAGGTGTCAACAAACAATACGGCAGAGTACGAAGGGCTGCTTGCCGGTCTTAGGATCGCGGCGGACCTCGGAATCAAGAAACTCATCGTCAGGGGCGACTCGCAGCTTGTCGTCAAGCAAGTCAACAAGGATTACCAGAGCCCGTTGATGAAGGCCTACGTCGATGAAGTGAGAAAGCTAGAAGAGCGTTTCGACGGTATACAGGCTGAATACGTTCCCCGAGAGGAGAACGATATCGCCAATTACCTGTCAAAATGCGCTGCCCTCAAGCTACCTGTGGAACCAGGTACCTTTGTGCTTCAGCTAACTCAGCCATCCATTGATCCATCAACAGAGCAGAACAAGAGGAGGAAATCAGGGCCCGGCAAGTTCTTTCCCACCGAGCTCCCTGGATCCGCCGGCAAGGATGTCGCCGGGGACACTGAGCCCGCCACCGGACGGCTAGCTCCGGTGGAGCGTCAAGCTCTTGCCGTCGAGACAGCCGCTCCTATAGCGGAGAAAATGCCTTTAGTCCTCGCCGTCGAGCCCCAGGCTCCAGCGTGGGCACAACATCCCGTCTGATTCCTCCAAACAGGGGAACTTCCTGAGGAGCAGGAAGAAGCGGAAAATGTAGCCCGTCACTCTACCATGTACCAGTTCGTCGATGACGTCCTGTACAGGAAGAGGCCGAACGGTGTGAAATTGAAGTGTATCCCTCGAGGAAGGACTGGAGCTGTTGGCGGAGATACACGGAGGCATATGTGGATCCCACATCGGGTCAAGGGCCCTTGCCGGCAAGGCATTTCGGCAAGGCTTCTTCTAGCCAACCGCCCTCTAGGATGCGACGACACTAGTCACCAGGTGTGAAGAGTGTCAGTTCCATTCAAAGAAGCTTCATCAGCCAGCTCAATCCCTTCAAACCATTCCTCTCTCCTGGCCCTTCTCGGTCTGGGGGCTCAACATACTGGGCCCTTTCTCCCGCACAGTCGGGGGCTTTGAGTACTTGTACGTTGCAATCGACAAGTTCACAAAGTGGCCGGAGATGGAGGCAGTGAGGAAGGTCACAGCTCAGTCAGCCGTCAAGTTCTTCAAGGGACTAGTGTGCCGTTTTGGTGTACCCAACAGGGTCATCACCGACAACGGCACACAGTTCACAAGCCGCACCTTCATGCAGTATACCCAAGACCTCGGCACCAAAGTCTGTTTTGCTTCCGTTGCTCACCCACGAAGCAATGGTCAAGCTGAGAGGGCAAATGCTGAAGTACTGCGAGGCTTAAGGACCAAGGCCTTTGACAGGCTGCACAAGAGTGGAAGGCGCTGGATTGATGAGTTGCCGACGGTTCTTTGGTCGATCAGGACGACACCAAATCGAACCACGGGCCAGACACCCTTTGCCCTAGTATACGGGGCAGAAGCAGTTCTCCCCACTGAACTCATATACGGTTCACCTTGAGTGCTCGCTTATGATGAGCTTGAGCAAGAGCAACTGCGGCAAGATGATGCAATGCTCCTTGAGGAAAATCGTCTTCGGGCGGCTGTGAGAGCAGCACGCTACCAGCAAGCCTTGCGCCGCTACCATAGCCGCAAGGTTCGTGCCCGAAGCCTTGAGGAAGGTGACCTTGTCCTTCGGCGCGTTCAATTGGCCAAGAATTCCAACAAGTTGACGCCAAAGAGGGAAGGCCCTTACTGGGTAATACGAGTCACCAAGCCCGGTGCAGTTCGCCTGGAGACCGAAGATGCCGTTCCGGTGAGTAACTCCTGGAACATTGAGCATCTTCGCTAGCTTTACCCGTGAGGCGCGGCTTGCCGGGCCCCCCGGCAAGCCACCTTTTGTACAAGCATTGATGCATGTAACCCTTTGTACAAAGCCAGGCGCAGACCCTGAGCATAAATAAATGAAGCGCTGGCGCCCTAAGTTATAGCATGCATGCTAGGTCGAGTCTCGTCCTTGGTTAGGGTTGATAGTGCTTAGCGGCGACTAACCCCTAGCTTAGAGGTCGAGTGTGCGTCTCTTTGCCGTTATTTCGTCTTCTTTGGTTAGCAGGACTCACAGATATCCTTGCCGGATCACTTGAGGACGAAAAAAAAAGAGAAGAGGGACAGACCAGCATCTAGACCCGGGCAAGCCAGTATTACCGGGGGCTGCAAGAGCAAAGATTCACCCACGGCAAACCAGAGTTGCCGGGGGCTACAGCTTCAGATAAGTTCTTCATCCCTTATCATGCATTCCCTTATGGACTGAGGTATGTGAATCCTTGTTTTTCCTTAAAGCTACCGTGCTCCCCTAACTCTAGGCCCTAGGGCTCGTTCCTGGGGCCAGGTTTGGTCATAGTCGCGGCAGCGAAAGGCGTGAGAAAGGTCGAGCAAAGTGGGAAGACGGCAAGGCCTGTTGCCGGGTAAGGAAATGTTTATCTTAGAGATATCAAGGATTTACTCCTTGTCGTGGGTTCTACCCGCAAACAAATGACTCAACAAGCATCCCTTTTTCATTAAAAACATTCCACTCAGGTACAGTCCATAGGGAATGAAAAACATGGATGATGGGATTACAAGTTTTAAATTCAGCTAAGGCCCCAAGGCTTACAAACTAAAAAGAGATAAGGTGCCCATAACCCCTTTCTTGTCCCTCTCCTCAGGAGGCAGGTTAAGGAGACGACCCCGAGAAGTTCGGGGAGCCGGCGACACGGATGATGGGGTCGCCGGTGCCGCACGGAGCGGCACCGGACACCTAGTCGGACCCGTCATCCTGCCGCCTACTACCCTCGTCGTCGCTGCCGCTATCCTCCTCGTAACTCCTGCCCGAGGAGGAGTCTTTGCTATCGGAGGAGCTCTCCACGCAGCACTTCAGGCGAGTTCCAAAATTGCCGAAGACCTTGACGGAGAGAAGGCCGCCCTCCATCAGGTTAAAATGGAGAGTGAACCCCTCCGTCAGGCGGTGGATATGAGCAAATGTCTTCCTTCCCCGACGAAGATACATTACGTGAGGAGCGGGAAAGTCAACGCGGACCCGCACGCCATCGATCCCACAGCCCCTCATGTGCAGCCACAATGACTCCGACGGATCCAGCTTCATCTCCCGCGCGAATGCAGTCGGGAGACGAAGGCGACGGCGAGGCGGCCGGCGCAGCCTGACGAAGAACTCACAAGGGTCATCCCCAACATGGCCCTCCATGGCGGGAGGAACTGCTAGCGGAGGCGAGGCTGGCACGCCGCCCCATCCTCCTCTTCCCCGAGCACCTCGGCCTCGCCCACGGACTCGTCCCTCCCCTTCCCCTCATGGCTGGCTCTGCCACCGCACGTGCAGGAGAAGGAGGGATGCATTGTCGAGCGGCGGCCCTCGCCGCCACCGTTGAAGGACCAGGATTCCCTCTCTCCATGGCGGATGGAAGGGGGGAGCAGAAGCTGAAGGAAGGAGGAGATGAAAGAATGTGGGACGCCATCCCCCTCCCACTCTTTATAAAGGAACGGGGTGGGGGCTTGGCCGCCCCGCTCAGCCAATCAAGACGCGGAAGGTGCAGGGAACTGGGACCGACCCGCTGCCCCAGCCCGCGGCGGCCCGGTTTCCCGCCTCCATCGTTCGCCACCCCAAGCGCATGTGAGCCACGTGGCAGGCGTGCAGGACTGAGGCGACGGGTCAGGCGGCCTCTCGCCATCCCGTGATCGTGGGGAGTGGACGCCTTGAAGACCACGCCTCGGCCCCGTTCAATAAATGGGCCGCGCCTCCACGCCTCCCTCCGTTTATGGGGAAGGCACGAACCGCCCCCTTTACTACGACGTGACGCATGTGTGCAGAGCTCAGCCCCACGCATGTCGCCCACGTCACACACGCGTCCCCACGCCGCGCCACGCGCGGGAAGCGTAGGAAGCGCAGCGCGCGAAGAGACTTACCATGGTAAAAACCGCCCCGCCTACCCGCGCACCGTTTTTGGGCCTGGCCCAACAACGCGTTGCGCTTATGTGTGGCCCAGGCCCGGGGGCTCCTGTCGGTGTACAAAAAGAGGGGTACACTTTTTGTACCCCTAAAGCTGTGCACGGGCAGTCTGAGCCACGGGCACCGCCACACCAAGCACGGCAAGGGAGGTGAGCCAAGGTAAGGCCGAAGCTCAAGGAAAGCAGAACGACGCCAAGACCAAGACCACAAAGAGCAAAGGGGACGAAGCGGACACCCCTGGCAAGATCCTTGCCGGGAGGCGGTTTTAGCAAACCCGGCAAGACCCTTGCCGTGGCAGCTCGCCCCAAACCTACGGAGTGAGTCACCCTTGAGTCCACTGCCCCCATGGGGCATGGATTCGGGAGACATCCCCGTGGTGGCATGCAGATCTTTGTGAAGACATTCAAGATCAGATACACACTTTAGAAGATGATGATCCTTGGCGGGATCCCAGCCAAGGAGGACCACAAGGCCCCCGGCAAGAGCCTTGCCGGGGATGACGGCAGGCGCAACGTCAAGACCCTTGCCGGGGCCCCGGCAAGGCCCTTGCCAAGAACACCCATAGGGCCACCATCAGGCCCACACCAATCAAACCTCCACCGCCGTTCGCATGCAGCTGTCGACCCAACCAGCTGGGCAGGCACCTGCGTGGCGGCGTATAGATCTTCGTGGAGACCCACCACTGCGCCACCTCAGCTGCCTGCCTGCCTACATGGCATCGCAGGCACCGCTGGCCAGGGCGCGTGTCGACACAAGAGGGAACGGCGACGGACGAGACAGGGCTCTCCCCCGTCCCCGATAAAGCAAGGACACCTAAGCAAGACGCATTAAATGCGCCTTGTCATGTAATGCGAGGGATAAACTCGCATCACTGTACCCTTTCCACCTCCTGTGTACCACTGTGGCAACCCCTTTCCCTATAAAAGGAGGCCCAAGGCAACCAGGAAGAAGATTCGGCTTTTTGGAGCACCTCACGCCCCATAGCTAGTTCAAGAACATAAATAAACAATCCACCAAAGCAGGAGTAGGGTTTTACGCATCCTCGTGGCCCGAACCTGGATAAACGATCCATGTGCTATCTGTTTGATCCGCTCTTCTCACGACCCCGCGCCCTGCAACCATAGTAGGGATTCTTGTGATCCCACAGGTGTCGTTCCCACCGACACTTGGGTATGCTGATACGTCTCCGTTGTATCTATAATTTTTGATTGTTCCATGCCAATATTATTCAACTTTCATATACTTTTTGGCAACTTTTTATACTTTTTTTGGGACTAACATATTGATCCAGTGCCCATGCCAGTTCCTGTTTGTTGCATGTTTTTTGTTTCGTAGAAAACCCATACCAAACGGAGTCCAAACGGAATAAAAACTGACGGAGATTTATTTTGGAATATTTATGAATTTTGGGAAGTCGAATCATCATGAGATGGTGCCCGAGGGGGGCACGAGGTAGGGGGCGCGCCCCAAGGTGTCAGGCGCACCCCTGACCCTCGTGGCCACACAGTAAGGCGGTTGGAGCCCTTCTTTCGCCGCAAGAAAGCTAATATCCAGATAGATATCGTGTCCAAAATTCAGCCCAATCGGAGTTACGGATCTCCGGGAATTTAAGAAACGGTGAAGGGCCAGAAAACAGAACGCAGAAACAGAGAGAGACAGAGAGACAAATCCAATCTCGGAGGGGCTCTCGCCCCTCCCACGCCATGGAGACCATGGACCAGAGGGGAAACCCTTCTCCCATCTAGGGAGAAGGTCAAGGAAGAAGAAAAAGGAGGGGGCTCTCCCCCCCCCCCAGCTTCCGGTGGCGCCGGAACGCCGCCGGGGGCCATCATCATCACCGCGATCTTCACCAACACCTCCGCCATCTTCACCAATATCTCCATCACCTTCCCCCCTCTATCTACAGCGGTGCACTCTCCCGCAACCCGCTGTACCCTCTACTTGAACATGGTGCTTTATGCTTCATATTATTATCCAACGATGTGTTGCCATCCAATGATGTCTGAGTAGATTTTTGTTGTCCTATCGGTGGTTGATGAATTGCTATGATTGATTTAATTTGCTTGTGGTTATGTTGCTGTCCTTTGGTGCCCATCATATGAGCGCGCGCGTGGATCACACATTAGGGTTAGTTGTATGTTGATAGGACTATGTATTGGAGGGCAAGAGTGACAGAAGCTTCAGCCTAGCATAGAAACTGATGCATACGAGATTGAAGGGGGACCAATATCACTTAATGCTATGGTTCGGTTTTACCTTAATGAACGTTAGTAGTTGCGGATGCTTGCTAATAGTTCCAATCATAAGTGCATAGAATTCCAAGTCAGGGATGACATGCTAGCAGTGGCCTCTCCCACATAATACTTGCTATCGGTCTAGTAAAGTAGTCAATTGCTTAAGGGACAATCTCGCAACTCCTACCACCACTTCTCCACACTCGCTATATTTACTTTATTGCTTCTTTACTTACAACAGCCCCTAGTTTTATTTTCGTGCTCTTTACTTTCTTGCAAGCTTACCCAAAAACACCTACAAAGTACTTATAGTTTCATTCTTGTTTCCGGTAAAGCGAACGTCAAGTGTGCGTAGAGTTGTATCGGTGGTTGATAGAACTTGAGGGAATATTTGTTCTACCTTTAGCTACTCGTTGGGTTCAACACTCTTACTTATCGAAAGAGGCTACAATTGATCCCCTATACTTGTGGGTTATCACAAAGGAATAAATTTATTTAACTATCATGGTGGTTGTTAAATATTGAGAATGGTTGACAACATTCTCAATCCCAATTAAGCATCATCATTAAAACCCAACAAAGTTAATTAAAGTAACATGATGAGATTCACATGATAATCCAAGTACTAGATACTCAAGATATCCATAACCGGGGACACGACTAACCATGATTAGTTTATACACTCTACAGAGATTTGCGCACTTTTCCCCACAAGACTCGATCTCCTTTGTTGGATTTCTCACACTACATGGTGTTTGAGAAACGGATGACCGAGACATAGTCTTTCAGAAGCATTAGCACCTTACGATCGGGTAGACCGTACCACCTACATCCCCTACATCTGCTAGTCTACCACTGTAAGAGTTCGCACGACTTAGTCAACTATGCTAGAGCCCATAGTAGCTTGTGGCTGCACATGGAAGTTTCTAGTATGAATAATCTCATGATCCCTTTGAGCCTGGGTGGCGGTCAATAAAGAAAAACAACAGGCAATCCTGGAATACCCAGGTACCTCAATCCACCCAGATGTGTGTTAAAGTTTCCACCTTAAGTAAACCATTAATTAACAATCTCACATCTGTCATGGATATCACTCACCCAATCCACGTCTACTAGCATAGCATGGCATGATAAGCAAACGCAGAAGTAACTCCCAAACGTTTGATAATAAAAGAGGTAATAGGTACTACCTCAACTACTTCCCGTCCCACAATTTAATTAGATCCTAATCATGCCTTGTTTGAGGATTGATCTAATCCAATAAAACTAGGTAGTAAGGAGGTACGATCAAAGTGTTACTTGCCTTGCTGATGATCCGCAAAACCTAGAGATTCGAAGTAACAGGCTTTGCACTCCGGGTACTCTATCGCAAATAAACAAACAAGCATACAATAAGTACTCATCTAATTCACAGGTAAAACTCAAATAAGAGATCTAACCAGAAAGTTCAACTTAAGAACTCCGGTTTGCAAAAAGAATCAAATCAAACGAAGCAACAAAAATCAAACGGCGAAAGAAACAAACTTCGTTTACTAATCTGGACCTAAGTCAAATTTTACAAAAGCAAACACTTGTTTGAGTTGGTTAACCGGAAAGAGGGCTTCGAGACGAAACTCCAGGCACTTGAATCGCCTGATTCTGATAAACGAGCGAAAAGTTATACAAAAACGAAAATCGGATCAGAAATAATCGTGGAAAATCCGAGAAAAAGAATAACTGACGAACAGATTAACGAACGAACGTTCGTTATCTGGATCTAAACGATGAACGCGTTTGTTAAAACGAATGAACGAGCGAATGCTCGCTAAAAAAATAAACCGGAAAAAAATAAACCGATCTAATAAAAAAACGAAAACTAAAAAAACGAACGAAAACCGGCGGAAAACCAAACGGTTTTCTAGGAAAAACCGGCGGCGGGGTCGGCGGGACGGGGCGGCTCGGGCGGCGTTGGCGACGGCGGGGTCGGCGGCGGCTGCGGCGAGGTGAGGGGCGGCGCGCAGCGACGGCGGGCGGCGGCGGCTGGCGCGCGGATCGAGGGCGGCGGCGGCGGCTCCTTGCGGCTAGGGTTTCGGGGCTGGGGCTAGTGCGACTCCGCTCGGGCCCAGTGGCTATAAAGGCCGGCCAGGCCAAGTGTCCTAGTCGGACACGGCCCGGTTAGGTCGGTTCGACTTTTTTTTTAAAATAATTTTCATGCAGAAAAACAAATAAACGAAATATTAAACGGATTCCAAAAAACCCGAAATAAATTTTCCCCAACTTCCAAAATCAAGCCGGACAAGGTGAACATTTATTTGGGGCCTAAATGCAATTTTGAGAACGCATATTTTTCCTAAATTCAAGTAAAATAGCGAAAAATTCCGAAATAAAATCTTATTTGATTTTATTATTAAATCCTCAATATTTCTTTATTTTGGGAAAGTCATTTTATTCCCTCTCTCATATTTTTATAATAGAAATAATTGAAGATAAAATAATTAAAATCAAATGATCCTATTCTCAAAATTGCAGAAAACTCAAATATAAAAATAACGAAATCCCCAACTCTCTCCGTGGGTCCTTGAGCTGCGTAGAATTTCTGGATCAGGCCAAAAACAAAATAAAATATGATATGCAATGATGATTTAATTTATAACATTCCAAATTGAAAATTTGGGATGTTACACTTGTCAGATGGACGGTTGACATCTGTCCCAACGCTGAGCCGACACGTGGTTCGTCGGTGAATGAGAATTTTACACGTGGAAAATCGCCATTGGTCCGGGCTAATAACGGGTTATCGGATCCAAACCGGAACCCAATAGCTTAACGGCGACTCACTACGGTGGATGCGACGTGTCGGTCACCCTTGACGAAAGCACTTCTATGACGCGCGATTTATCATCATGGAAGTGGACACTTCTGTGATGATAATTTTGGTAATGTCATTGAACACTTCTATGACAGCACAGGTATGACTATCTTGATTCTTTCATAAAATCATCATGGATGTACAAGCATGACAGAAAACGTGACCTACTGTGACAAACACGTATCATCACGGAAGTGTATTTTTTGTAGTGATAGCGGTTATAGCATAGAATATAAAATCTTTAATTATGAATGTGGAAATATAATAATACAAATATTATTGCCTCTAGGGCATATTTCCAGTCTCCCACTTGCACTAGAGTCAATAATCTAGTTGCATGCTTTCTTAACTCATATGGCTACCCAATGTTTCTCATGCGTTGATGGTAGGGCCTTCGTCTCTGGATCTGACACTCTTCAAATCCCAATGTTTTTTGTGTCTGTAACATCTGTGTAATTCACTTGTTACATTAATGGTGACACTATATCTCCATATAATCCATTCTATAGTAACACTATATCTCCATATAGTCCTATTGCTATATCTCCATATAGTCAATATCTATTTGGAACTACATCATAATTTATCAATAAACTTTTATTTATCCAGATTATATACTCTTGAAAGTCTTCTCAAGTTTCAAGCTATATCATTTATAAATCCACAATTTATGTTCATTTCTGAAAAACTTTTTCAAAAAATTAAAACTTGATAGTTTATGAGTCATGAAGTTGACTTATGTAAACTTTTACAACAAGTATTTTGTGTAACTTTTACAACAACCTCTTCATCTCCTCTGGATACAAGAAGCAAGGCTTTCATCCAACCGAGGTACTTTAAAATTTTAAGTAATTACCTTAGTGAATCTAATAGATATCACTATGGTATTTACTACTTAACAATTAGTAAAAACATATGGCTTTGTACGTTTGATAACACACACAATGAATCGTATTCATCCATACATGCTCATCAACTATTTATTTCTGCATAGTGTTATGCTATATGAGATTTTGAGAAAACCTTTCTCCTATTAAACTTCTTTAATACTTTTGTCACCATACAAGTCTTAGTATAATCAGATGTCTCAATATATCTATATAGTTATTCATCCAATAATTCTAATTATTTAGAAAACATGTTCTTAGTGTTAAAATACTTTATTTCATTTTGACCAGGTGATATGTCATACATATGTATCTATACCTACTAATAAAGCAAGGTGCGTTTCTCCGATTTTTTCATCCGTTCACCATCAAAAGATTATTAGTTTTCTATCCGAGGTGGTACTAAACTTTCTACTTTCGTCTATTAGCAAAGGAAAAACAATTTGTGCAGAATTTCATACATGGGCCGCGCGCACTATGGCCCCGTAAAGTCGGCCCATTTTTTCCTGCCCATGTAACAATAAAAAAATCCTATTTCCCGCACAAGGCGGTAAATAGTTTTAGGTACGCACAGGGCGCCCAAAACTCATCGGCCCATTTATGCTTGTGTTCTGTTTCCATTTTTCTTTTTCTGTTTTGTTCTTTTTTTTTCCTATTTCCTTTTTTTTCCATTCTAAGTCTATTTTTACTTTTTTCCGAATTTCAAAATTTTCAAAAAAAAATCGCAATTTCATTTTTATTCAAAAATTCATAAAAAGTTACGAATTACATAAATGTGTTCCTATTCTAAAAAATGTTTGGATTTTTTGTGCCAAAATTTGTTCACAATTTAAAAAAATATTCCTATTTGTTGAAAAATGACTGTATTTTTTTAATAAAGTCAATATTTAGAAAAATGCAATTTAAAAATGTTCCAAATTCCAAAAATATTTTGTTTTCGCGATATGTTCAAAAATTGAAAATAATGTTTGCATTAAAGAAAAAAATTACTAAAACTCTTCTGAATCTTCAAAACATGTTCCTATTTTTAAAAATTATTCTCAACTTAAAAAATGTTCATAGTTTTATAAAAGGTCATGTTTTTAAGCAATGTTTGTGAATTTTAGGAAATGTTCCATTCAAATTTGTTATTCTTGCTTTGTCAAAAATGTATGGAATTTTCCAAAAAAATGTTCGTAATTTGGAAAATGTTCACGTTGCCAAGTATATTTGGCAATACATAGTTATCAGTTTTTGAAAAATTCAAAAAAATAAATAAAAATGTTTCGAATATAATGTTGTATTATATTCGTTAATATTCACGCTGACCATTGGTTAACAGGACGCGTTTGTTTGAGTACCTAGCGACATGTGGTCTGGTCTTTGAGGTCGTGCACTCGCATACCGGGCCTGCTCCGCATCCGGCACATCGAGCTAAGTCGGCTTGTTCAAAATAAGGGACACCATAACTTATTGACTTCCATGTGCCAATAAAAGAGAATATGCTGGTAATTATAATTGAAAGAAATTGTGGGCACGTACCAATACAAGAGAATACAGATATGTGGGGGTCTTGATCCATTCTTATAATGAGTTAGAGGCATGCAATTTTATTATCCCATTGCAAAGCACGGGCATGTGTGCTAGTGATCATAAATTCCATGTAGCTCCCACTAAACTTCTTGTCTCCATAAGTCTTTTTGATAAATTTCAAATTCTCCAATTACTTTATCAAATTATGAGCTACTTGATATTTTATTTCAAATCATGGTTTGATATATATATATATATATGTATATATATATATATATATATATATATATATATATATATATATATATATATATATATATCAATATACAACACTCACCATTGTAATCCAGTTATACCTTTTAGTATTGCTACTAACAAGAGGATTTGACAAGATCAATTCTTCCAATATTACAAAACTCTTTTGTAATCCATTGAAGGTTTCTCCAAGTTCAAATATGTGTTCCTTGCATATGGACTTCACTCTGGATTTTAAATGGTTGAGCAATACCTATCTTATCTGGGCATCGTCATTGCTTCCTTGTAGTGCACATGTTTCATCTTCTTCTAAGATGAAATATTCAGTACATTCGATAATCTTTCCCAACCTTTGCATTTTATTACAGTCTTAACTGAAACTTCTACATTCTGTGCAGTTGATTCTATTGCGTAATTTTGCAAACAAAATATTCGAGAACATTTTTGGTTTAGTTTTGTTGCAACTTAAGCGGGAGATTCAATAATCTCAATAAGTTGTATCATCCCCACTTATCCTATTAATGAGTAAACCATTTCTCGATAATATTCTTTCTCTTGACAAACACATTTTTCATTAGAATTTTTGCGAGAGAAATATAAAACCTACACTCAAGCAATGGTACAAAATGTTCTATAACTCTTTATAGTTTTATCAGACTCTTTAGATTGTGTATCTGTTTAGTGAATATAATGCCTTTTCATTTATAAATCCCTAATATTTTACAAAAGCAGATCGGTAATAATAATTCCGCAGTTATTCAATTGTTTGCTAAACTTATGACCTACATTTCATGGTAGAAGAATCCATTTATCATTCATCATAATGATATTATATCTTCATCCTGAATTTCTTTGAACCATTCCAAATATTTCAATCCTTATGTTTTATCAAGTAAATCATATTTACTCCTAACTTTGATGAAGTATAATTTTCCACCACATCTTGTTATATCTATCAAATATTATACATCGCAATGTATTTAGTAAATTCATACAAAAGACTTTTATGCTTCATCTATATGAAGATCAATTATCCTATATAACCTTGTAGTGTCATACACAAGTGCTTTCACCAGTCTTCTCAAGACGTTTAGCTTTAATGTTATAAATCATAGACTTCAAGATTTACCATGAATAAACCATCTCAAAATAAATGTTTAATCAAAAACCATATTCTCATAACAATTCAAACAACTATTGTTTAAAACTTATAAGAATATCCATCGCACAATCCATAGGATAATGCATTACATAACTCTGAAGTAAAATAACTATTATTTTAATTCTAAGATAAATCTTGAGGATAAACTAAAGGCATGACTTTGACAGTCTCTGAGTAGCGATCCCATCACCATCACCATTCCTGACTTGTATCATGACTTCATTTCTTCCATCCTTGTGAGCTTTCTATAGTCCCTGTATCGGTTTGCAAAATATGAGCACTCAATTAGTATCAAATATCAATGACATACAAAAATTTACAAGTAGAATAACATTAACTTTGTATAACTATTATACCTTTACCGTAAGAGCCATTCTTATTATCTACCAAATACTTCGCAAATACACTTCCAGTGTCCCTTTTGCTTGTAGTAGAAACATTCAGTCTCTTTAGAGGCTCCACCCTTGTTATTCTTCTCAGACTCAATCTTACCGGCGTCAGTAGATTTCTTCTGCTCGGACTTGCCCTTCTTGAAACTGGTAGTTTTGTTAACCATCAACACTGTCTTGTTCTTCTGCATTCCAGCTTCTGCAGATTTATGCATAGCAAACAACTCGTTCGCACTTTTATTCATCCCATTCATGTTGTAATTCATGATAAAGCCATTGTAAGATGGTGGGAGCGAAGCAAGCACAATATCACTACCAAGTGTCGGGAATTCCAAACCCAGAAACCCTCAATGATAGGGAGTAGCAATGCATACGTTTTACATAACTAAGCGTATGCGATGCCGACATCTATTCCAAACGCGAGTCTTCTGAAAAAAATTTGTGATATCTCAAATTTCCCAAACAATCCATCCTTGCTACTTGTTTGTGCTCACATTACCATCACAATCGGTATTCTGTGGTGCTACGTTTACGATGCGCACCCCATCACAAACAGTTCACGATTATAGAACGTGTATGATAAGCAGACAATCACACATTTTTACATTTCCCCGACTGTATGCGATTCGATGTAAGAGTGCATACAGTTGTCCCTATAAACTTTATGCGAAGCTCGAATATATCCCACACGATTCACCCGTCGTACCCGCGTCGGATGAAGGCCAATCACATGCGTTCTTCTATGAACAAACGTTTACGATGCACACGATATCATAAACAGTCCATAACTGTCAAGCGTGTGTGATAAGGTGACTTTCGCAAACATTTAATAAGAAGGAATTGTGTGCGTTGTTGTTGTGAATCTCACACTTTTTTTTCTTGGCTGATCGTGTGTGCAATAGAGATTCATCACACACATAGTGGATCTGAGAAACGTGTCTGGTCTTGACGTTTATCACAGAAGTTTTGCTTTCGCAAACCGTGTGTAGTGTACTGGCCTGCAGACAATGATTTATCCATAATTTAATCCCTGCATTTAAAAATCATAGATTTTGAATTTCAAAGTAGGCATCACTTATTCCATATCGAACCATGTTTATTACAAATATAGGTTCAAGGACGAATGCATAATTCGATGCACATGCACATATACTGAAAAACTACAGAAGCACCAAGTAAAGAATGATGAACCACAGTTGTACTATAGACTACAAAGAGAGAGGCGAACGACATATGGTTGCTGGAGAAGGTGAAGCGGAATTCCCATATTGTTCCCTCCTCCATGTGTAATGAACGCACGACTCTAGGCCAACCCCTTGTGATTTCCGCCCGCCCATCCTTCACTATCTTCATTAATTAGGACTTCTCGATGCTCATTATAGTCTTGATGAAATACCTTATCCGTCATTGCATGTCCACCAATCGTGTACTTTGCGAGGTAATCTTGAGTAAACTGCTTTGGGAACCATTGCAAATGAAAAAGATTCAGACATTGTAGTCTAACAACTCATTATGGGTAGTAAAAAGAGAAGGCTACAGAGTTTGTAGTTACCATCCTACAGCTCACTGTTGTGTTGGATAGAGCGTAAACAAGTAATTTGATTGCCAGTGTTCGTATATTTTTGCTAATAATCCTTATCACTTCCCTCACTTGGTGCTGGTCAATGAATATCTCATTACCCCATACGCAAAAAGGGTCGATGCATGGATCTTTGCCTATGACATATGTACCTACAAGCAACAATTCAATATTAGAAGCTAAAAATGTCCAGGCGTGGATCTATATGGACTACATTATGGAACGATCAGGGGGTACAAGCCGAGGGATGAAACTAACCTTAGCGGAAAATGTTGGCCACTCCCGTTGCTGTCCTGCATAGGTACATGGAAAGGCATGAGAAGTACAGCAAGCTTAACATCAAACAAATATAGCCATGATAAACAACATAATCTCCAAATGATAGCTTGAATGTGTTGGTCGCATGTTGTTAAAGCGAATAAAAAATGGAAGGGAATGTTCACTACAACAGGCTTAACAACCACCAAATATAGTAATTCAAGTTGGTATTGTTGAAAATGATAGAACGTAGCTCATGCTTAAACATCACACTGGATAAATGTGTAAAACTTAAATAAAGGGCATGTGGTAACTACACCAGGCATAACAGGAACCAAATATAGCTGTTCAAACTGGTATTGATGAAATCGAACTGCATAGTTCTGACTTGCACATAATGAACATCACATTGTTAATAACTGAAATAAACAAGGCATATATGATCAGTATAACAACAAAATATAGCTATTGAAAACTAGACAGAGGCTCACTACAACCAACCTAACAAGCAAATATAGATAAATAGGGCATATGCTTGAAAAACTAGACAAATGCTCCCAACAATCAACCTAACAACCAAATACAGATAAACAAGGCATTTGCTTGAAAATTGGACAAATGCTCACTCCAACCAACCTAACAACCAAATACAGATAAACAAGGCATCTTCTTGATGACTGGACAAATGCTTACTACAACCAACCTAACAACCAAATACAGATAAACAAGGCATCTGCTTGATAATTGGACAAATGCTCACTTCAACCAACCTAGCAACTAAATACAGATAAACAAGGCATCTAGTCACTATAAACAACCAAATATAGCCATTCGTGAAACTGAAGTGGACAATTCATACTTAAACATAACATAGCCCTATTGAACACTACATTTTTGCACAACTGAAATAATTAAAAATGGCACGGTTAAAAGTAAGATTTGCAATAGGATATCACCTCACTTGTCATTACATTTTTTGCAAAAGCTACTATAACAAAGGTACGGGTTGACTAGCTAGAAAAAGTAAGATTTGCTAATAGGATATCACCTCACTTGTCATGGACAAGATCCTTCTAGTTGGAAGAGCACAGACTCATGGTGCGCTCCCTGATGTTGCAGACGGACTGTTTCACCTTGGAAGAGCCTTTGTGGGTGCCCTTCTCGTGGTCGTTGTCGATGAGATCTGACTTGGCATTTGAGGATCCCAAGCTGCCGCCGTAGAACGTGTCCTTCAGAAATGGCAAAATGCGCTCGATGGCGTACAAGTACCGCAAATCTTTGACCACATGCCAGAGGAGATCAATGGCATGGCCTTCGAAGAGATCGATGACAGTTGAACCATAGGGGTTGGGGATGGACCACTTAACCTGTGACATGGCCCGGGTGAAGCCGTTGATGTCGACGAGCCTGATGTCGTAGCTAGCTTACCCGAGATATAGTAATATGTGAGCCCGCTGACATGAAGCCTTCGGGATGACAACGTAGTCAACATCCTCGCCGGCTTTCGCGGCGAGGTGTTGCTTCAGGGTCAACAAGTCGGGACGAATGGTGGCCACCTCACATCGTCCGCTGGAGAGGCCATGATAAACCTCTTTTTTGTCCTACGCTCGTCGGGCACCTCAAGATATGTGGTCGGGCTTAGGCTGCGACTTCTCTGCAGTAGGGGATGTGGATCTAGTGGGGAGGGACACCGCATGCCTCATCTAAAAACTCAGGGCATCGATGGTATGGGAATCGTTGTGTAACCTGAACTATATTATCTAAGATAGGAGGCACGGGTAGACCGGCGGTGGTTGGCGGCGGCGGCGAGCTAGGGTTCGAGCAGGAGGGGGAAGGGTGGGGGTGGACTAGGGAAGGGGGCGGTGTGGCGTTTGAGGATACACCACGGGAACTGAAAATTTTAGTAATGGTGGGTGGAGATGGTGGTAGACGAGGGAGGGCGACGGTTCAAATGCCTCAGCTACTAGAATTTTACTATAAGGTCGGTGGTGGAGTGGGGCGACGGTTGAAATACCAAGGCTACTAAAATTTGGGTAAAGGAATTGAAGCGGGGTGGAAACAACCAAGATCGCGGACGGTCCAAAAATAATAATTGTGTATGATAATAAGGAAAAGCGGCGGAACCGCCGATTTTTGCATCGCTCAAGGCGCGTAGTTTTTTTTTAGATTTCTAGCTAGCTTGTCTACCACACATGGTTCATCCTAATTTTCAGAGTAGACGTGGAATTCATCCTAAATATCATGTACCTCCAACCTTGCTTGCACTTGCGAAGTCGTGGTGATTTTACAAGGCACGAGCATTGCACACAATTAAGCCAGTGCACCCATGTCCATTGCGCGTCATCCGGGTCTTCATATATAGCACCATTTGGCAGCAAAAAAACATGAGAGAGGGTCAGAAGACAACCACACCAGCATGTGGCCCAAATATATATGAATGAAAAGGGTGGTGTGTGATGTTCAAATTCCCAATGCACAACTTTGACTGCGCGGGCCCATCGGTGGGCGCGTCGTCAAAGATTGGATGAGGGGCCACAAGACAACAACCACCTGGAAGTGACCAAATATATGTAGGAATAAAGGGTGTGATATTTAAACTCACAATGCACAACTTTGGTGGCACTTGCCTCACAAACCGGAAAGCCCCCCTTGGATATATCTATAATGACAGGCTAAGGTCGTAGCTAGGGTGCTTGCCCCACCCCACTTCGTGTCGGCAGGACACATGCACATACTCATACTTTGGTCATACATGCATGTCGTCATGACCGACCATAAGACGAACCAGTGAATCCATAGCTTGGTCAAACGACCACTGTTGTTGTCGAACAAAAAGGGATAGAATACACTGCTCGGGCCAATATATTGGACCATCATCAAAAACCACATGAGAGGGGCCAGAAAACCAACACCGCCTGCATGCAACCCAAAATGATGTAAATATAAAATGTTCTAAACACCTCTAGACCATACAGATATATACAGCTGGTATATTCTGCTAATACTACCAGAATAACTATTATGGTAACACTTTCGCACTGCACGCTCAACGCAAGTGCACGTCATTGTTTGAACCAAGTGTGCTGCAGTACTCACACGAGTGAACTTCGTGTCGGAAAAAACTGCACGCAGTGTTTTTCCGGTACTGTTTTTGCTATAATTTTTTTAACCGTTTATCGAAACAAGGCATATAATATACTATTGGAAAGCTATTGATTAGAAGCAACTTCTCCATGTTGAACACATTTCGAGATTCCTCTTGGTTTAAGAGCAGTTTCAAAAATGGTGTGGCAGATGACGAGTGGCAGCGAGCGTATTTTCGTGATTTTTTCTAAACCGCTCATCAAAATAAAGCAAATGATACGCCGTTGGAAAGCTATCATCGAGGCGCATCTATTTCATATCTATTATTTTCTCTAATTTGTTACGGTTTAAGAGCAGTTTCAAATTTACTAAATCGTGGAATTACGTTTTCACATCGGGTAGAGTGCACTTCACATCGGGTGTAAATGAACCACAACACCATCAAGAAGTGAACCGCATTACTTTTTTTCTCTTTCGTAACAATTTTTTTGCACTTATGGGATGAACAACATCATTCGACCGACCGCACTGCTTCAGAATGAAAACCGCACTACATCAGATGGGCAAGCGAGCTGCATAATTTCTTTTGTCGGACGTTATTTTTCTCACATGAGATTTTGTTGTTTTTTAACTTTTTTTATGAATGAGAGTGGACCGCAGAGACTAGGGCAAGTGAACCACATCATATATCGAAGTGAACCGCTTTACTTTTTTGTTGATTCGCTAAATTTTCACATTTTTCATGCTAGGTGCAAGTGAACAACATCACTCTCAAAAGGGAACCACATCTAAGGACCAAATGCACTGCAAAATGAACTACACACATTTTTTGTTTTCTTTTTAATTTTAGAAATTCTTCTGCACTTCGAGGACGAGGCGGGTGACCCGCTAGGACAAGGCGAGTGAGCCACACTGTTTTTTGCTTGTTTTTTGTTTTTTATCCACCACCGTGTTTTTTGCTAAATGTAGTGAACCACAAGACTCCTCGAAGTGGGCTGCATCCATCCATTTTTTCTCTTGATACATTCGATAGATATACACAAAAAAACCACAAACAGCAGTAGACTGCACTACAATCACGCGGCATTCTGCACCAAGACACAGGGCGAACAGGACGACCATGCACCACCGAACCGCATTGCGCGCCCAGGCGCACTTCAAGTCTGCGGACACCCGGAATAAAAGGGGAGGAGGGACAGCACGCTCCTGGCGATCTGGTGTACGGTTTGTGAATCTGAGGCTGGTCATTATTGTGACCAAAACTGCATCAAACTAATCTGCTAGAACTATACTTCAATGAACTACAGATAAAACACAAGGCCAAACCTAAAAAAAACAAAAAATGCGACTCCGCACTGCATCAACAACACCGAAACCTACACCAAAAACACTCCGCACTGCAACAGTGTGTTAGCCTGCACCATAAACACTCCGCACTGTAACAGTGTGTTAGCCGCACCGCACCTATCCAGAGCTGCAGTGGTGGATCACTGGGGTCGTCGGCGATGAGCCATGAGCACTATGCAGCAACTCTTCGCTGGTAACAGTGGCGAGAAAAAAAGGGGGGTTCAGGGGGCGAAGTCGTGGTCCTCTTGGCAGACGGAGGGCACTATTGCGGGTCCTGCGTGAAGTAGTGTAGGAGATGGATCCAGGGAGGTGGTGAGGCATGCCACTGGGGCGGGGCTGCGCGGCCGGATGGTAGAAAGGTAGCGGTCGGGTGGCCGTGGAGGCGTGGATCCAGCCGCGCGCCAACAAAAATCGGACTGAACACCCGGGCTTCCTGAACCGCGCGCCAAGAGCCAAGAACTACGCGTCATCGCCAATCGAGCTGGGGGAGAGCAGCTGCGCATGACGGCTAGGGGGAGGTCGACTCCCACCGCGGTCTTGCGTCCCACATCCACTGCCTGACCGAGTAGACGCAGATCGGGAGGCTGGGGCTCACCAGGGGGAGGAGGCGGGGACGGTTGGTAGCGTCAGAGAAGCAGGAGGCTCACCTGCCGAGTTCGGCCAGATCCCATCCCCGTCGGCTGCTGCATGGGGCGTGAGAAGCACGGCGACGGCCGGATCCAGAGCGGCGGTGGGGTGGGGTAAGCTTTGCCATGGCGGGCGCCGCGTGGGAGGCGGTGGCCGGGCGGTGCGTAGGGGACGGTGGGGCGCCACGGGATGGGCCGCGGCTGCGTGGGATCTCGCGAAGGGGATGGTGGGACGGCGCGACATGGTCTGGGGCGCGATGGTCGGCGGCGCATGGCCTCGGGCGCAGAGAAAGGTGCCAGGAGAGGGAGGCGGTGGCTGGGTCATGGGCATGCGGGTCGGGGAGGAGGAAGGTTGGAGGTGGGGCATGGGCACGGGGAGCGGGAGGAAGGTGGAGGTGGGGGAGAGAAAATCATGGAGGGGGAGTGGGGTGCTTTTTTGTCGCCGGTGACTTTGCATTCAGCGGCGGGAACAAGGTGTTAGCAGAATAAGCGTAGGTGTTATAAGAATGAGAGTCTTAAATGTGTTATTAGAATAGACCCGCCCTATATATATGAGTATGATTTTCTACAAGTGCTTGCCACACAACTAGTTAAGGGTTTCAATGGTGCAAAAGTTCTCAAAAATTCTGAAAAAAATACTGAACCAACACACCTATAATATAACATGATCCAACGGAGGGATTAAAAAAGTACGACTGTATGTGTCCTGGACAAAAAAAAACAAATGGTTCAGGATATATTTATGTCATAGTGAGCTGAAATGCTTATTATTTTTGCCGAGGGCACATAGATGCATATTTTGACAATCCCTCTGTTGGATCATCTTATCCCATATATATATATATATATATATATATATATATATATATATATATATATATATATATATATATATATATATATATATATATATATATATATATATATGTATGTATATATATAGGTAAAACTGTGTCTACCATAGCTTGCCACATAACTAGTTAATGGTCGCTAAACTTCTAACGGTTTAAAAGTTATCAAAAAATATGAAATAAATATGGGAGCATCTCTATAATGTAATAATATGATCCAGTTTTGTAAAAATATAAAATATATATATAGCCGATCTATTCTGTTAATATTAGCAGAATAACTATTATGATAACACTTCTGCACTGCACGCTCAACACAAGTGAACGTCATTGTTTGCCAAGTGTGCTGCAGTACTCAGGCGAATGAACTTCCCATCGCAAAAAATTGCACGTTTTTTTTTCGGTACCTTTTTTGCTCTAGTTTTTTAACCGTTAGTCGGAACGAGGCATAATATACCGTTGAAAAGCTATGGATTAGGCTCTACTTTGAAATGTTTAACACTTTTCGAGATTCCACACGGTTTAAGAGCAGTTTTGAAAATGGTGCAGCCCATGACGAGTGGCAGCGAGCGTTTTTTTCGTGATTTCTACTAAACCGCACATCGGAATGAAGCAAACGATACACCATTGGAAAGATATCATCGAGTTGCATCTTTTTCATATCTATTATTTTCTCTAATTCGTTACGGTTAAAGAGGAGTTTCAAATTTACTAAATCACGGAATTCTATTTTTCTATTTTTTTTGAAATTTTTGGTACTGTTTTCGCTCCAGTTTTCTAACCGTTTGTCGAAATGAGGCGTATGATACGCCATTGGAAAGCTACGAATGAGGTGAAACTTTCATATGTTGAAATGTTTTTCATATTCCTTACCGTTTGTAGTTAATTTTGAAAATCGTGTGGTTGACGATGAGAGGTAGCAGCCTTTTTTGCGAAATTTTTACAAACCGCTAGTCGAAATGATTCAAATTATACGCCGTTGAAAAGATATCGATGAGGCACAAATTTTTCATGTAGAACACTCTCTCCGATTCCTTACGATTTAGGAGCAATTTTGATTTTAACGAAATGCGGACATTTTGTTTTTTCGCGACACCAAAATCGTCGTATGTACTGCATCAGATAGAAAACCGCACTTCTTTTAGACTAAAAACTGCACTTCATCAGACAAACAAGTGCACTGCATGATTTCTTTTTTGTGGGACGTAAATTTTCCTAAACGAGGTGGAGTGCACTTCATGTGAGTGTTGGTGAACCGCAATACTATGAAAAGTGAACCTCGAGACTGCCGTAAATGGGCTGTACTGCATCAGACGGAAAACTGTTGGAAATATGCCCTAGAGGCAATAATAAAATGGTTATTATTATATTTCTTTGTTCATGATAATTGTCTATTATTCATGCTATAATTGTGTTATCCGGAAATCGTAATACATGTGTGAATACATAGACCACAATGAGTCCCTAGTGAGCTTCTAGTTGACTAGCTCGTTGACCAACAGATAGTCATGGTTTCCTGACTGTGGACATGGGATGTCATTGATAACGGGATCACATCATTAGGAGAATGATGTGATAGACAAGACCCAAACCTAAGCATAGGACAAAGATCGTGTAGTTCGTTTGCTAGAGCTTTTCCAATGTCAAGTATCATTTCCTTAGACCATGAGGTTGTGCAACTCCCGGATACCGTAGGAGTGCTTTGGGTGTGCCAAACGTCACAACGTAACTGGGTGGCTATAAAAGTGCACTACGGGTATCTTCGAAAGTGTCTGTTGGGTTGGCACGAATCGAGACTGGGATCTGTCACTCCGTATGGCGGAGAGGTATCTCTGGGCCCACTCGGTAATGCATCATCATAATGAGCTCAATGTGACCAAGGGGTTGGTCACGGTATCATGCATTACGGTACGATTAAAGTGACTTGCCGGTAACGAGATTGAACAAGGTATTGGGATACCGACGATCGAGTCTCGGGCAAGTAACGTACCGATTGAAGAAGGGAATTGAATACGGGATTGATTGAATCCTCGACATCATGGTTCATCCGATGAGATCATCGAGGAGCATGTGGGAGCCAACATGGGTATCCAGATCCCGCTGTTGGTTATTGACCGGAGAGACGTCTCGGTCATGTCTGCTTGTCTCCCGAACCCGTAGGGTCTACACACTTAAGGTTCGGTGACGCTAGGGTTGTAGAGATATTAGTATGCAGTAACCCGAAAGTTGTTCGGAGTCCCGGATGAGATCCCGGATGTCACGAGGAGTTCCAGAATGGTCCGGAGGTAAAGATTTATATATAGGAAGTCTAGTTTCGGCCATCGGGAAGGTTTCGGGGGTTGCCGGTATTGTACCGGGACCACCGGAAGGGTCCCGGGGGTCCACCGGGTGGGGCCACCTATCCCGGAGGGCCCCATGGGCTGAGGTGGGAGGGAAACCAGCCACTGGTGGGCTGGTGCGCCCCCCTTGGGCCCCCCTGCGCCTAGGGTTGGGAAACCCTAGGGATGGGGGCGCCCCCACTTGGCTTGGGGGGGAAGCCACCCCTTGGCCGCCGCCCCCCTTGGAGATTGCATCTCCTAGGGCCGCCCCCCAAGGCCCCTATATAAAGAGGGGGGAGGGAGGGCAGCCGTACCCTTGCTCTTGGCGCCTCCCTCTCCCTCCGTAACACCTCTCCTACCCGCTTGCGCTTGGCGAAGCCCTGCCGGGATCCTACTGCATCCACCACCACGCCGTCGTGCTGCTGGATCTTCGTCAACCTCTCCTTCCCCCTTACTGGATCAAGAAGGAGCAGACGTCTTCTCAACCGTACATGTGTTGAACGCGGAGGTGCTGTCCGTTCGACACTTGGTCATCGGTGATTTGGATCACGGCGAGTACGACTCCATCATCCCCGTTCTCTTGAACGCTTTCACTCGCGATCTACAAGGGTATGTAGATGCACTCCTATTCCCCTCGTTGCTAGAATACTCCATAGATTGGTCTTGGTGATGCGTAGAAAATTTTAAATTCTTCTACGATCCCCAACAAAAACCACACTTATTTTACACTAAAAACCGCACTTCATTGTATAGACAAGTGCACTGCATGATTTCTTTTTTTATGGGACATAAATTTTCCCAAACAAGGTGGAGTGCACTTCATATCGAGTGTTGGTGAACCGCAATACTATGAAAAAGTGAACCTCGAGACTACCGTAAACGTGTCGTGGCAGTACCGAAAGTGAACCTCTTGAGCTTTTTCCAAAATCAATATTTTTTACATGCATAGACCGGGCGAGTGGACCGCAGGGACTGAGCAAGTGAACCACATGTAATGAGAAGTGAGCTACTTCCCGAGGTGTTTTTGTTTCGGATCACCAAGTGAACCACGAAGGAGTTTTACGGCGAACTTCGTGAGAGAACAAAGTGAGCTTCAAAAGACCGGACGAGTAAACCGCGAGGACTGAGTGAGTGTACTGCATAATTTTGCGTCTTATTTTTGCTTTTTCTATCGCATACTTTTTTTATCAATGAGTATGTACTGCAAGGACGAGGTAAGTGGAATGTATCATTTTTGTTTATTTTTTCTACTACACATGCCAACATAGTGAGCTGCATAAAAAAATACATTTTGTACTGAACACACGGAAAGTGAACGAGAAAACTTTTGTTGCATAGTAAATGTTAATGTTTTTTCCGAGATGTGGTTGATGACTACAGTGGACTTCTTTAACAACAACAAAGCTCCAGCAAAACAATGGAACTGAATTTAAACAACATCACATTGAGCTGCATTTTTTGTGGAGTGAACCTAGGCCCAAAGAAGTGAATCACTCTCTCCCATACTACCAGGGGACATTTTCTTTTGTGTCTCTTTTGTTTTGGTTCACAGGGAATAGAGTAAACCACAATGGTTAGAGGAGCGAACCTCTCCAAAAGACAGTGAATTTTTCAAAAAATATATGAACTTCCAGTACCCTAGAAAATTGCACAGCACCCTTTTTCTGAGTCTAAAAGTGAATCGCAATTTGGTATCCTGGGGAGCTCGATACAGTGCTGAGCCTCGTACACGCGAACTGAAACTGTACATACATGATATCAGGGGAAGCGGGGTGGATTTTGGCACGGGAAAAGCAGGACATGGGGGCATTCAGCAGCCGCGTCGTAGCCAAGGGAGTGCTTAAGTATTTGTTGTAGTCCTTATCTCCTACACAAAACAACAACAAAATGAACCACAAGCAGTCTGTGAAAAAAACTGCTAGAAAAAACAGCAATTTTTCACTCGAGCACTAGAACCAGGGGAGGAGAGCACGACGGAGACTTGATAACCCACAAGTATAGGGGACCGCAACAGTTTTTGAGGGTAGAGTATTCAACCCAAATTTATTGATTCGACACAAGGAGAGACAAAGAATATTCTCAAGTATTAGCAGTTGAGTTGTCAATTCAACCACACCTGGATAACTTAGTATCTGCAGTAAAGTATTTAGTAGCAAAGTAGTATGGCAGTAACAGTAACAGTAGCAAAAGTAATATTTTTTGGGTTTTGTAGTGATTGTAACAGTAGCAACAGAAAAGTAAATAAGCGGAAAACAATATGTGAAAAGCTTGTAGGCATTGGATCGGTGATGGAGAATTATGCCGGATGCGGTTCATCATGTAACAGTCATAACATAGGGTGACACGGAACTAGCTCCAATTCATCAAAGTAATGTAGGCATGTATTCCGAATATAGTCATACGTGCTTATGGAAAAGAACTTGCATGACACCTTTTGTCCTACCCTCCCATGGCAGCGGGGTCCTAATGGAAACTAAGGGATATTAAGGCCTCCTTTTAATAGAGTACCGTACGAAAGCATTAACACATAGTGAATACATGAACTCCTCAAACTAAGGTCATCACCGGGAGTGGTCCCGATTATTGTCACTTCGGGGTTGCCGGATCATAACACATAGTAGGTGACTATAGACTTGCAAGATAGGATCAAGAACTCACATATATTCATAAAAACATAATAGGTTCATATATGAAATCATGGCACTCAGGCCCTAGTGACAAGCATTAAGCATAGCAAAGTCATAGCAACATTAATCTCAGAACATAGTGGATACTAGGGATCAAACCCTAACAAAACAAACTCGATTACATGATAAATCTCATCCAACCCATCACCGTCCAGCAAGCCTACGATGGAATTACTCACGCACGACGGTGAGCATCATGAAATTGGTGATGGAGGATGGTTGATGATGACGACGGCGACAGATTCCCCTCTCCGGAGCCCCGAAAGGACTCTAGATCAGCCCTCCCGAGAGAGTTTAGGGCTTGGCGGAAGCTCCGTATCGTAAAACGCGATGAATCCTTCTCTCTGATTATTTTCTCCCCGAACACGAATATATGGAGTTGGAGTTGAGGTCGGTGGAGCTCCAGGGGGCCCACGAGGCAGGGGCTCGCCCCCCCACCCTCGTGGAAAGGGTGTGGGCCCCTGGCGTTGATTCTTTTGCCAGTATTTTTTATTATTTCCAAAAATAATCTCCGTGAAGTTTCAATTCATTCCGAGAACTTTTGATTCTGCACATAAATAACACCATGGCAATTCTGCTGAAAAGAGCGTCAGTCCGGGTAAGTTCCATTCAAATCATGCAAGTTAGGGTCCAAAACAAGGGCAAAAGTGTTTGGAAAAGTAGATACGACAGAGACGTATCAACTCCCCCAAGCTTAAAGCTTTGCTTGTCCTCAAGCAATTCAGTTGATAAACTGAAAGTGATAAAGAAAAACTTTTACAAACTCTGTTTGCTCTTTTTGTTGTAAATATGTAAAGCCAGCATTCAAGTTTTTAGCAAAGATCATGAACTAACCATATTCACAATAACACTTAGGTCTCATGTTTACTCATATCAATGGCATAATCAACCAGCGAGCAATAATAATAAATCTCGGATGGCAACACTTTATCGAAACAATCATGATATGATATAACAACATGGTATCTCGCTAGCCCTTTCTGAGACCGTAAAACATAAATGCAGAGCACCTTTAAAGATCGAGGACTGACTAAATGATACGTCTCCAACGTATCTATAATTTTTGATTGCTCCATGCTATATTATCCACTGTTTTGGACCATATTGGGCTTTATTTTCCACTTTTATATTACTTTTGGGACTAACCTATTAACCGGAGGCCCAACCCAGAATTGTTGTTTTTTGCCTATTTCAGTGTTTCGAAGAAACGGAATATCAAACGGAGTCCAAACGGAATGAAACCTTCAGGAACGTGATTTTCTCACCGAACATGATCCAGGAGACTTGGACCCCACGTCAAGAAGGAAGGGAGGTGGCCACGAGGGTGGGGGCGCGCCCACCCCCCTAGGGCGTGCCCCCTGCCTCGTGGGCTCCCCGTTGCTCCACCGACGTACTCCTTCCTCCTATATATACCTACGTACCCCCAAACGATCAGATACAGAGCCAAAAACCTAATTCCACCGCCGCAACTTTCTGTATCCACGAGATCCCATCTTGGGGCATGTTCTGGAGCTCCGCCGGAAGGGGAATCCACCACGGAGGGCTTCTACATCAACATCATAGCCCCTCCGATGAAGTGTGAGTAGTTTACCTCAGACCTTCGGGTCCATAGTTAGTAGCTAGATGGCTTCTTCTCTCTTTTTGGATCTCAATACAATGTTGCGATGTGTTTGCTGAGACCGATGAATAGTGGGTTTACGATCAAGTCTATCTATGAACAATATTTGAATCTTCTCTGAATTCTTTTATGTATGATTGGTTATCTTTGCAAGTCTCTTCGAATTATCAGTTTGGTTTGGCCTACTAGATTGGTTTTTCTTGCAATGGGAGAAGTGCTTAGCTTTGGGTTCAATCTTGCGGTGTCCTTTCCTAGTGACAATAGGAGTAGCAAGGCACGTATTGTATTGTTGCCATCGAAGATAACAAGATGGGGTTTTTATCATATTGCATGAATTTATCCCTCTACATCATGTCATCTTGCTTAAGGCTTTACTCTGTTTTATTGAACTTAATACTCTAGATGCATGCTAGATAGCGGTCGATGAGTGGAGTAATAGTAGTAGATGCAGGCAGGAGTTGGTCTACTTATCTCGGACGTGATGCCTATATACATGATCGTACCTAGATATTCTCATAACTATGCTCAATTATGTCAATTGCTCAACAGTAATTTGTTCACCCACCGTAAAATACTTATGCTCTTGAGAGAAGCCACTAGTGAAACCTATGGCCCCCGGGTATATCTTTATCATATTAATCTCCCAATACTTTATTATTGCTTTTGCTTTTTACTTTGATTTTATTTTACTTTGCATCTTTATACCAAAAATACCAAAAATATTATCTATCATCTCTATCAGATCTCACTCTCATAAGTGACCGTGAAGGGATTGCCAACCCCTAATTGTGTTGGTTGCGTGGAGCTACTTGTTTTGTGTAGGTACGAGGGACTCGCGCGTAGCCTCCTACTGGATTGATACCTTGGTTCTAAAAAACTGAGGGAAATTCTTACTCTACTCTGCTGCGTCACCCTTTCCTCTTAAAGGAAATCCAACGCAGTTCTCAAGAAGTAGCAGGAAGATTTCTAGCGCCGTTGCCAGGGAGTTCTATGCAAAAGTCAACATACCAAGTACCCATCACAATCCCTTATCTCTCGCATTACATTATTTGCCATTTGGCTCTTGTTTTCCTCTCCCCCACTTCACCCTTGCCGTTTTATTCACTCTCTCTTTTTCGTTTGCCTTTTTCTCGCTTGCTTGTCGTTATGGCTAGTCTTATATCTTCTCCTCGTCTCCCGAGAATGAAGTTCTAAATTTTAAGCAAAGTGAGGGAGAAAATCTGAAAGATGCTTGGTATAGAATTTGCAATGCTCAAAATAGATCTACCAGGAAACAATCTACTTCAGTTCTTCTCCGCAATTTTTATGTAGGTGCTAATCCTTGGTATAGATATATCCTTGATACCATTACCGGAGGGAATTTCTTGGGTACCCACACTTTTGATTCTTATAATGCTATGATAGATTTATTTGGCTCACCACCTCTCTTGGTTAATGGAACTATGTTAATTTTGGAGCATGTAATGCAAAGACTTGAATTATTGAAAATAAAGCTGCTACCGTCAAGTTAATTGAAAATCTAGATAATAAGATCCACAATCAAATTACCCAATATGGATTTAAGGTGGGACTAACTTTCAAAAATATCAAGGAAAAGGAACCCATAGTTAATGAGAGAATAAATCAAGATTCCACTAGAATCGATAAACTTGAGGGTATCATTACCAACTTGGGAACCGCTTTTTCTTCCGTAAAGAATACTCCATGTCCCCCCTCTAAAATTGCCAAACTTATGTATGTTCCTAAAAATAAGGGTGAATCCTCTAGTAAGGAAACTGCGGATCTTAAATCTATAAGTATTCATCCCAACTTTTTTGCTATCATTAAGGAACCATTTGCTACAAATGAATTTTTTTATTTTGTGCCTAAAATTTTGATAATTACTAAAAAGGAAGAAATTCCTAAGGAGGATAGATGTCTCATTGAAGAGTTCCCTACCAAAGATAGCAATACCTAGATCTATCCTTGCTTTTATGCCTAGCTAGGGGCGTTAAACGATAGCGCTTGTTGGGAGGCAACCCAATTTATTTTTAGTTTTTTTGATTTTACTTCTGTTTAGGAATAAATAACCCATCTACCTTCTGTTTAGATGTGGTTTTATGTTTTAATTAGTGTTTGGGCCAAGTTAAACCTATAGGATCTTCTTGGATGATAGTTATTTGATCTTGATGTAATTTCCAAAAACTTTCTGTTCACAAAAACAATTGTTAAAAATCACCAGAATGTGATAAAATAGTTATTCCAATTGATGATGATCAATAAACAAATTGCCTAGGTCTTCCTATTTTGTCTGATTTTTTGGAGTTACAGAAGTTTGCGTTACTTACAGATTACTACAGACTGTTCTGTTTTTGACAGATTCTGTTTTTCGTGTGTTGTTTGCTTATTTTGATGAATCTATGGCTAGTAAAATAGTTTATAAACCATAGAGAAGTTGGAATACAGTAGGTTTAGCACCAATATGAATAAATAATGAGTTCATTACAGTAACTTGAAGTCTTTTGTTTTCTTTTGCTAACGGAGCTCACGAGATTTCTGTTGAGTTTTGTGTTGTGAATTTTTCAAGTTTTGGGTAATATCTTTTGATGGATTATGGACCAAGGAGTGCCAAGAGCCTAAGCTTGGGGATGCACATGGCACCTCCAAGATAATCCAAGGACACCGAAAAGTCAAAGCTTGGGGATGCCCCGGAAGGCATCCCCTCTTTCGTCTACTTCCATCGGTAACTTTACTTGGAGCTATATTTTTATTCACCACATGATATGTGTTTTGCTTGGAGCATCTTGTATTATCTGAGTCTTTGCTTTTTAGTTTACCACAATCATCCTTGCTATACACACCTTTTGAGAGAGCCATACATGAATTGGAATTTTTTAGAATACTCTATGTGCTTCACTTGTATCTTTTGAGTTATATAGTTTTGCTCCAGTGCTTCACTTATATCTTTTAGAGCACGGTGGTGGATTTGTTTAAAAAAATTGTTGATCTCTCATGCTTCACTTATATTATTTTGAGAGTCTTAAATAGCATGGTAATTTGCTTAATAATAATAATATACTTGGTATTAAAGATTTGTAAAACTTTCTTTTGAGTGCGTTGAATACTAAGAAAAGTTTGATGCTTGATAATTGTTTTGAGATATGGAGGTGATAATATCAAAGTTGTGCTAGTTTAGTAGTTGTGAATTTGAGAAATGCTTGTGTTGAAGTTTGCAAGTATCGTAGCATGCACGTATGGTAAACGTTATGTAACAAATTTGAAACATGAGGTGTTATTTGATTGTCCTCCTTATGAGCGGCGGTCGGGGACGAGCGATGGTCTTTTCCTACCAATCTATCCCCCTAGGATCATGCGTGTAGTGCTTTGGTTTTTGATGGCTTGTAGATTTTTGCAATAATTATATGAGTTCTTTATGACTAATGTTGAGTCCATGGATTATACGCACTCTCACTCTTCCATCATTGCTAGCCTCTTCGGTACCGTGCATTGCCCTTTCTCACATTGAGAGTTGGTGCAAACTTCGCCGGTGCATCCAAACCCCGTAATATGATTCGCTCTTTCACACATAAACCTCCTTATATCTTCCTCAAAACATCCACCATACCTACCTATTATGGCATTTCCATAGCCATTCCGAGATATATTGCCATGCAACTTTCCACCATACCGTTCTTCCTGACACATTCATCATTGTCATATTGCTTAGCATGATCATGTAGTTGACATAGTATTTGTGGCAAATACACCATTCATAATTCTTTCATACATGTCACTCTTGATTCATTGCATATCCCGGTACACCGCCGGAGACATTCATATAGAGTCATACTTTGTTCTAGTATCGAGTTGTAATCATTGAGTTGTAAATAAATAGAAGTGTGATGATCATCATTTAATAGAGCATTGTCCCAATAAAAAAGGCCAAAGAAAAAAGGAAGGCCCAAAAAAATATTGTAGGTGTACTAGAGTAGGGGTACCCTAGTATCCCGAACTTGTGCACGGGCAGTCGCAGCACCCCGCGGCAGGGTTTGCCAGATGACCGCCAAGATCCTCCGTGGCTCCTCTGGAGCCATTCAAGAACAAAGTATTTAAGTCAAAGAGCCAAGGCCCCGACAAGAGGAACTTGCCGGGAAGGTCAACCGAAGCCCCGACAAGAGGAGCTTGCTGGAAAGACAACCAAGGCCCCGACAAGAGGAGCTTGCCGGGAAGGGCAGCCAAGGCCCCGGCAAGAGGAGCTTGTCGGGCGCGACAAGACAACGGCCGCGGCAAGGCGCTTGCCGCGACAAGCTACTACCCTGCAGCCCACGCTCCATCTCATCCACCAACGTGTCGCTTCGGGACCTTTCCAGGTGTACGTGGCGGGAGGCTGTGCAGCCAGGGGTATGCGGTGGCAAGCGGCGCTTACAAGATAGCCATCGTGGCGAACGGTGGCGTCCCTAACGGTCCTTTTTGCACTGTTTGGGCGACGCAGACGGGCATTTAATGCCCTTGTCCCCTGCCGTCAGGGTAAGGTATGATACACTATACAAGTAGTTGTACCAACTACATCGCTTTTCCATTTTTTCCCTTGCCTACGTTGCCACCTGTTGGTGACCCCTTGAGCATATAAAAGGAGGCCCATGCGCAACGTAGAGGGGGGTTAGACACTCGAGAACTCTCACGCTCGGTCTCGTTAGCAGTTGGTGCGTACTGTAGCATCCAGCGCTCCCGAGCAAGAAACCAATACAATCCACAAAGCAGCAGTAGGGTTTTACGCATCCGTGCGGCCCGAAGCTGGGTAAACAGCTCGTGTGCTCCGCCTCGATCTGCTCTTCGTGCCGTCTCCGCCCCCCGCCGAACCGAATGGGGCCGTCGCCGGTCCCATAGGTGTCCGTGGAGTCAGTTTCCCCGACATCTTTGGCGTGCCAGGTAGGGGGCGTCGAGATTGTGTGAACCTGATCCGGCGTTCACACGAGCTAGATCTTCATCTTCTTCATCAACATGCCGCCGAAGAAGAAGGCTGCGGAGGCAGCTGCTCTGTCCGCGTCAGACCCACCACCCCCGGAGCAAACGGGTGGTAGGATAGACGCCGGCGGAAGAACGGGCATCGACGAGGGAGCTCACGCAGCCGCCAAGTCCAAGGACAAGGCTGTGTAGACCTCGGCGTCCGTACATGCACCGCGCCCATCTCATGAGTTGCGGGACCAGCAGCGTCATGGTGCCCCCAGTACCATATGTATGCTGGATCAAGATCGAACTGGTGGATCCCAGGGTGCTCGAGACCAGCATGCGCGCCAACATGCTGGCACGAGCGGGGCACGGTCGCCTGGACGGGGTACTGCTCCTTCTAACACAGTTAGAAGTCCGAGCATATCCCGCTCCTCGCACCGTTCGCCACTACCACTCCAGCAGAAGCTTTGGCGAGAGCTCAACTGCTCCTAGATTTCCCTCCAGCGGCGGACAAGGTCGAAGAATGGGGGGCCACCATTCATAGCCTCATCGACTTCGCCAACGGCGACACTCCGCGGCAGCCGGCCACGTCGCAGTCGCAACAGGACTGCCAGACGCGAGCCAATGGTGACAAGACCGCAGGGGGTGCAACCACCGTGCACTCCCCGCCACGAAGGCCAAGATCGCCGACTCGCTGGGTCAACCTCGACAGCGACTCCACCGCATCGTCAGATCCGCGAACTCGTCGCGATCAGCACCAAGTTATTCATGAACGACAACAGGAGGACGCTCGCACACGCATCGAGCATCAAAGAGAAGCGCGGCGTCAATCTGACCGGCGCACTGGGCCCGCTGTCGACATGCATGCGCCAGGGGAACCAGGAGACTTGCCGTACTCGGTAGGTTGCCCTGCGTTTACTCGTGAGCTGCGGCAAGTCCAGTGGCCCAGCACAAAGAATTTCAAGCCAGATGTACCAGAGAAGTATGACGGCAAGTCGCATCCGTCGGAGTTCCTTGGCATCTACACCATCGCGGTGCAATCTGCTGGGGGGCGGGACGACAAGATCCTTGCCAACTACTTCCCGCTGGTGCTCAAGCCCAATGTCAGGTCCTGGCTCATGCACTTGCCGGACAACTCCATATCTTCATGGACTGACCTATGCCATCAGTTTGTCGGCGCCTTTACAGGCGGCCACAAACCTCATGGCCAAGAGAGCGACCTTCATCTGCTCGTCCAGAAGGAAGGAGAGTCCCTGCACAAGTACATTCAAAGGTTCAGCCGTGTGCATTACAACATCCCAGACGTCCACCCTGCCGCGGTTATCAGCGTGTTCCATCAGAACATGCGTAACCACAGGATGAGTGAGGAGTTGGCGATGTGCAAGATCAAGGATGTCAGTGAGCTGTATGCCCTGGCCGACAAGTGTGCACGTGCTGAGGAAGGGAGGAGGCTCCCCGGAGAAACTGCTGGAGCAGGAGAATCTGACAGTGAGGATGCCGCCCCGGCAAAGAGGAACCGGCGGCGGAACAACATGAAGAAGAAAGGCAAAGATGTGGCAGTTGTGGAGCCGTCCGGCAACGGAGGTGACGCCAAGACAGCCAAGGCTGGTGGTTCCGGCAAAGAAGTTGTCGTGTGCACCAACTGCCAGGCTGTGGCGATCGCCGACAAGAAAGACGGCACCAACAACCAGTACTGCAAGATCCACCGCACCAAGGGCCATGACCTCTAGAGCTGTAAGAAGGTCAAGCAGCTTGTCCAGCTGCAAAAGGCTGAGTATGAGCGAAGCGACAAGGAGAAGGCCCAAGGAGATGCTGGAGGATCCGGCAAGAAGCGCCCCGGCTGGGGAGGACGCCGCGGCAAGACAAAGCAGCGGCAAGGAGACAGACCTCCCCGTGGCCGCGACAAGGATGAAGATGACGACGATGATGAAGATATGGATGATGATGAGACCAGTGAGCAGGAGTTTCAGAAAGCCACAGAGGTCCTATGCATTGACGGTGGTGCTTCTCTGCATGCTTCGCACCGCCAACTCAAGCAGCGGGTGCGGGAAGTTAATGCGGCAGAACCGCCCATCGAGTCACGCAAGCCTCTAAAATGGTCCAGCACGCCTATCATCTTTGATATTGAGGACCACCCTGATCGCACAACTGCGATCGGGTGCTTGTCGATGTTGGTTTCACCAACTATCCGCAACCTCAAGGTCACCAAGATGCTAGTTGACGGCGGGGCCGGCTTAAACCTGATCTCCTCTACTGTACTCCAGAAACTCCAGATCCCTGACAGCGAGCTCGAGGAGACCGGCACATTCCAAGGAATCAACCCGGGAAGGAGCAAGCCGAAGGGGAAGATCACGTTGCCGGTGACATTTGGCAGCGAGCTGAACTTCAGGACTGAGAGGGTCACTTTTGACGTTGCCGATTTCCCATTGCCCTACAATGGGATACTTGGCCGTCCAGCACTTGCCAAGTTTATGGCAGCCTCTCACTACGCATACAATGTGCTCAAGATGCCAGACCCGATAAGTGTCATCTCTGTCCCTGGCGACAAGAAGGATGCTCTTATGTGCGCCGACAAGATCTACCGGGAAGCGGCAGCTGCAGCAGATCGCATGACACTTGCCGCTGAAACTCCCGGGAAGAATAAGAAGACCAAGTCCGGCAAGAGCTCTGGTGCCCACTCCGGCAAGCGCACCTCTTCGGAGTGCTGCGCTACCGTCGAGGACGCCCCATCGAGCTCCACCGGCAAGTGTAAGAAGACAATGGCAGCTCCGCCAGAGACCAAGAAGGTGTCCGCCAAGGAGGACGGCACTGGTGGTACTTTCACCATCAGTGCCACCCTAGACCCTAAATAGGAAAGCGCGCTCGTTGCTTTCCTGCGGGCGAATGTCTACGTGTTTGCATGGCAGCCATCTGACATCCCCGATGTTCCCAGGAAAGTGATTGAGCACCACCTTGCCGTCTGTCCTCACGCGCAGACCGTCAAGCAGAAAGTCAGGAAACAAGCAGTGGAGCGCCAAGAATTCATTGCAGAAGATATCAAGAAGTTGGAAGCAGCAGGCCTTGTCAGAGGAGTGCTCCATCCTATGTGGTTGGCCAATCCTGTTGTCGTGCGCAAAGCGAACGGGAAGTGGAGGCTTTGCATTGACTTTACTGATGTCAATAAAGCTTGTCCCAAAGATCCATTTCCCTTGCCGCGCATTGACCAGATTGTTGACTCCACGGCCGGATGTGACTTGCTTTCATTTCTTGACGCCTACTCAGGATATCATTAGATCTTCATGGCAGAAGAGGATGAGGAGAAGACAACATTCATCACTCCATGTGGACCGTGCTGTTTCGTACGGATGCCTTTTGGATTAAAGAATAATGGCTCAACGTTCGCAAGAGTAGTCCATACCGCTTTTGAGCCACAGATACACAGAAATGTGGAAGCCTACATGGATGATATAGTGGACAAGAGCAAGGACAGGGCGACTCTGATTCAAGAGTTAGATGAAACCTTTGCAAATCTGCGCAAGATCAACCTCAAGCCGAACCCCGAGAAGTGCGTGTTTGGAGTCCCTTCCGGCAAGCTTCTCGGGTTCTTCGTGTCTTAGCGGGGAATTGAAGCCAATCCCGACAAGATCAAGGCCATCGAGCAGATTGAAGCAACAAAGCGCGTCAAAGATGTACGAAAACTTGCCGGTTGCGTGGCTGCTCTCAGCAGGTTCATTTCTAGGTCTGTTGAGCGCGCCCTGCCATTTTTCAAAATTTTGAAAAAGGCAGGTCCAATGAAATGGACTCCGGAAGCGGAGGCTGCGCTGCAGGACTTGAAGAAATACCTGTCCTCCACTCCAACACTTGTCGCACCTAAGCCACAAGAGAAGTTGCTGCTGTACCTAGCGGCAACCAATCAAGTGGTTAGTGCTGCGTTAGTAGCAGAGAGGGAGGCGGATGATGAGCCAGCAACCACGGCAAGCGCATCCAGCGACAAGCAGGGGGCTTCGCCAACAAGCTCTGGTCCCGACAAAGATGGATCTGCGCAGGAGGTGCAGAAGAAAATGGTACAGCGCCCAGTTTACTTTGTCAGTTCCCTTCTGCAGGGGGCTAGGTCAAGGTACTCTGGTGTGCAGAAATTGCTTTTCGGCCTTCTCATGGCCTCGAGAAAGCTGCGCCATTACTTCCAAGCACATGATATAACAGTTGTCACTCGCTTTCCGCTAAAGAGGATACTGCAGAATCCAGAAGCAACGGGCAGGATTGTCGAGTGGGCACTAGAACTGTCAAGCTTTGGCCTCAAGTTTGAGAGCACTTCAACTATCCAAAGCAGAGCATTGGCAGAGTTCATAGCAGAGTGGCCGCCAACACCAGATGAAGAAATTCCAGAAACGAGCATCCTCGTCAAAGAAGCAAGCAAGGAGTGGCTCATGTACTTTGATGGTTCCTTCTCGCTGCAAGGCGCCGGTGCGGGCGTGCTGCTTGTCGCACCCACCGGAGAGTACCTCAAGTACGTAGTCCAGATGCACTTTCCCAGGGAGCAAGCAACGAACAATACTGCAGAGTATGAAGGATTGCTTGCCGGTCTCAGGATCGCGGCTGACCTTGGGATCAAGAAGCTCATTGTCAGGGGTGACTCGCAGCTTGTCGTCCGCCAAGTGAACAAGAATTACCAGAGTCCATTGATGGAAGCATACGTTGATGAAGTGAGGAAGCTAGAAGAGCACTTTGACGGCCTACAGATGGAGCATGTTCCAAGAACTGAGAACGACATTGCTGATGGCCTGTCAAGGTGTGCTGCACTTAAGTTACCTGTGGAACCAGGGATCTTTGTGCTCAAGCTGACTCAACCATCCGTAACACCATCAACTGGACAGAGCAAGAAGAGGAAGTTGGTTTCTGGTGACCATTTTCCGGCAGAGCTCCCCGAAGCCGCCGCCAAGAAAGTCCCCAAGATCAACACCAAGAGTGCTGAGGAGCAGTCTACTCCGACAAGATCTAGGGTTTGTTTCGTTGAAGCAGACGCTCCCGAAAAGTTTTGCTCCGGCAAGCTTGCCGGGGAACATCAAGCCCCGGCTGAGCCACAGGATCTTGCCGTAGAAGCAGATGTTCCCGCAGCAGCAGATGTGCCTTTAGTCCTTGTTGTCGAGCCACAAGCTCCAGCATGGGCACAACAGATTGTCCGTTTCCTTCAGACAGAAGAACTTCCCGAAGAGCAAGAAGAAGCGAAAAGAGTAGCCCGGCAGTCAAGTATGTACCAGTTTGTCGATGACACACTGTACAGAAGAAGACTCAACGGTGTGAAATCGAAGTGTATTCGCCGGGAGGACGGACAAAAGTTGTTGGCAGAGATACATGGAGGCATATGTGGTCACCACATTGGCGCAAGAGCACTTGCCGGCAAATCTTTCCGGCAAGGCTTCTTTTGGCCGACAGCCCTCCAGGATGCAACTGCACAAGTAACCAAGTGTGAAGCGTGCCAGTTCCATTCCAAGCAGATACACCAGCCAGCTCAAGCTCTCCAGACGATCCCTTTATCCTGGCCATTTTTGGTCTGGGGGCTCAACATCCTAGGCCCCTTCCCCCGAGCTGTCGGGGGCTTTGAGTACTTGTACGTGGCAATCGACAAGTTCACAAAGTGGCCGGAAGTGGAACCAGTGAGGAAGGTGACCGCACAGTCAGCAGTCAAGTTCTTCAGGTCGATTGTTTGCCATTTCGGGATCCCTAACAGGATCATCACCGACAACGGCACGCAATTTACGAGCCGCACCTTCATGCAATACGTCCAAGATCTTGGCGCCAAGGTCTGCTTCGCTTCTGTTGCTCACCCGAGAATCAACGGTCAAGCGGAGAGGGCAAATGCTGAAGTGCTGCGCGGGCTCAAGACCAGAACTTTCGACAGGCTACACAAGTGCGGGAGGAACTGGATCGAGGAGCTGCCAGTGCTTCTTTGGTCGATCAGGGCGACGCCAAATCGAGCCACTGGCCAGACACCTTTCGCTCTAGTCTATGGAGCAGAGGCAGTTATCCCCACGGAACTCGTATACGGGTCACCTCGAGTGCTCGCTTATGATGAGCTTGAGCAAGAGCAGCTGCGGCAAGAGGACGCGCTACTCCTTGAGGAAGACCGTCTTCAGGCTGCTGTGCGAGCTGCTCGCTACCAGCAAGCTTTGCGCCGCTACCATAGCCGCAAAGTTAATGCCAGAAGTGTCGAGGAAGGCGACCTTGTTCTTCGGCGCGTTCAGTCCGCCAAGAATTCCAACAAACTGACGCCGAAGTGGGAAGGCCCTTACTGGGTGAAACGAGTCACTAGGCCTGGCGCTGTCCGCCTTGAGACAGAAGATGGCATTCCGATGAGCAACTCCTGGAATATTGAGCATCTTCGTAAATTTTACCCGTAAGGCGCGATTATCGGACCCTATTCCGGCAACCACCTTTTTGTACAAGTCTTGCCGTTGTTGCATGTAATCCTTTGTACAAAGCCAGGCGCAGACCCCGTGCGTAAATAAAGCTCATGTGCTCCGCATGCATTGTCGATTTCATGCTTTCTATGTATTGCATGTGTTATCTGACACTTTGTGTAGCACCCAACCCTGGTAAGCAATAACGAGCCGTAGGGCTCCATATCATTATTTTCTCTTCTTTCTTCTCAAGGAAAGGAAGGTTCCCCCGCCCACAAGTTTGCCGGGGGGAGGAGAAGATAATGGTGTGGACCAGGCGTCGTTCAAGAAGGTTTCGTCTTACCGGGAAGCAAAAGACAGAAAAGCTAAGTTGCCAATGTTTGAGCAATCAAATTTTTAAAATTTTAAGTTATTTCCCTCGAACGACCGTGCTTTGTATGGAAAACCTGTGCGCGGAGGAACCAACTCGTGGCTAGTTGCGCATTTACTTTGTTTCGAGTCTGCTCAACAACTTAAGTGAGCTGCAGCTAGTCGCGACAAGGTTTCTTGTCGGTTGCGGCACCGCCAGCAGGCTGCTGACGTTCCGCACTCAGCGCTCGCAGCTCGGGTGCCTACGCCGGCAAGTTCCCTAAAAGTGTAAGGCAATAACATACAAAGGAGGAGATCAAGTAGAGGAAATAACATAGCAGTCGATACCTAAGATAAAGTTATATTACATGATAGCTTGTCACAGCTCTAATAGATTGTTTCATAACATGATCAGCAGCGACAAGAAAACAAGAAAACTGGCGGCCTAGTCTACGCGGTCGCCCTCAACCCTCTTGATATCACTCACCCTTTCCACAATGGGTGCGACAAGGGCCTTGAGCGCGTCCAGATCAGCATCCACCGGCAAGGACTTGAGGACGTTGGTGAGGTTGAGGCCTGGATTGCGGAAGACCACCTTCACCAACACCTTCTCGAGAGCTCCCGCGCAAATATCGCGCGAATCGTTGGCCAGCTGCTTTGGAATCATCTCTTGGAGCTGCTGGAGAGCTGTCACCATGCCCTTGAAGAACAGAGTGAGCTTGGAGCTGGGTTGGAGGTGCTCGTCAGAGGGATACCCGTGATCCTCTATCCCCAGCAGCGCCAGCTCCTTGTCGATGGCGGCAGCGGCATCCACAAGACCCTCTGTCCAGCGCTCCACAGTCTCCTTGAAGGTGTTCTGGGTGGAGGCCATGCTCGCTAGCAGCGCCTCGTTGTCCTTGACCTCCTTCAGCAGAACCACCTCCCGCTCCTTGGCGTCATCCAGCGTCTTATTTAGAGTAGCCAGCTTCAGCCCAAGATCGGCATTGGAGTCCTTGGCGGCGCTAAGCTCCTTGATCTTCTCGGCGAGGCGACCCTACAGCTCGCCAAAAGTGTAGGCGTCCTTCTTGTGCTCATGCTTGAGCACGGCGAGCTCGTCACCCCTCGCCTTGAGATCACCCTCCAGCTGCGCCACCTTTATCTCCAACTCCTTCTTGGCGGCCTCGGCAGCTGCGGCAGCGTCCTTTGCTTCCTTGAGAGCCCCGCCAAGTGTTTGCTCGCGCTCAGCAAGCTCCTCCTCGTGGCTGTTAAGGCTGGCCTGTAGCTGCGTCAATTCGCCTTCTTGCGCCGACAGCTTCTCGGCGGCAAGCCGCTGCTGCTCTTCAGCTTCAGCCTTCTCGAGCAGGTAGGCCTTCTGCGCCTCGGCCAGATGCGCCTGCTCCTCTGCCAGAGCCCGGAGAGCTTCCTGGTTAATGCCCCAGAGCTCCTCCACGCTCTTCTCCATGTCTGCTCCCGCCTTCGCAACAAGAGCCTCCCGGCATTCCACCTTGGCCTGCCGGGCGCGATAGAGTGACACTAGTTTTTGGAGAAGTTTCTCCTTCTCAGGCTCGTCGCTGCTGCTTGGCGCGTCAACCAGCGTCAACCCAGCAGAGGAGAGCACCTCTCTGTCGAAGGTTTCTCCCTCGACCGGCGCCCTGGAGCTTGACTCCCAGGGGAGCTTGATGAAGACATCTTCGCCGGCCTTCAAGTAGGCGCCTGGCTGGGGCTCTTCGGAGCCCGGCGCTGCGGCAGTGGCGGAGGGATCGACAGTCGGTGTAGCGCCTGGCGCTCCTGCGGCCCCAGGGTCGTCAGTACGATCGCCGGGCCCCTCGCCAGCCTTGTCGGCGGCAGCCTTGGCGGCCTCCTCACCGGCGGGATCATCAGCGTCGGCTCCTTCTTTGGTGATGGTGACGTCGTCAGTGTTGCCACGCGCGTTCTCCTCGCCGGCGACCTCGGTCTCCACTGGATCCGTGGCGGATGGATCTGACAGCCGGAAGAGGGAGAAGAGTCAAGCAAATGTCCAAAAAGAAGATCAAAAGAAGAAAAACCCAAGGGAAGTTTTCAAGCAAGAGGATTACCTACACCAAGATCTGCAGTCGTATTCTCCGTTGCCGGAGGGTCGCTGGTGCTGTCCCTCGCCGGAGACTTCTCAATTGCCGGAGAGTTGTCCCTTGCCGGGGACCTCTCCCTTGTCGGAGAACTCTCCCTTGCCAGAGAACTCCCCCCTTGGCGGAGTAGTCGAAGCAGATAGCACGTCGGGGGCAGTCTCCGTGCGCTCCTTATGAGGCTGCTCTGCTCCTACACAAACCAACAGTCAGATGTCAGCAGATAAAGAGCACCAGTGCGCCCCTAACAGCGGAAAGTAAACCGTGTACTTACACCGGGGGCTGCGCTGGGGGCTGCTTTGAGGATCAATAGCCGGGTCCGGCAAGGTGATCTCTGGCCCGCCCCCTGCTGTAGCGGTGGGCTCATCCTCAATGACAATCACCGGGATCACCGGGACCTTGGCTCTCTTCGCCGCTCTCTGGGCCAGAGTCCTGAAAAAGAACGAGTTCAGAGTAAAGCGAGTCAGATACAAGACAAAACAACAAGAAATGAAGAACTACAAGTATAGCAAGGGATCTTACTCTCCTTCTTCCTCGTCGGAGCTGAGCGCGGAGAAGTCGAAGCCTGGCCCGCCTCCGGCGCGACGAGGCGGAGGAGTAGGCTCCCTTGGACGCTTGGCGGGGGCAGTGGCAGCGGTCTGAGACGACCCCGCTCCAGTTGCCGCAGCCGTATGAGGTGCTCCCGCGGTGCCGGTACATGCCGCGGAGGAGCGTGTCGTGCGGCGCGGCAGCTGCTGGTTCGTCTACCGCTCTGCTACGTCCCCGGCCTTGCGACGACGCTTCCTTGGTGGAGCTGGGGGCTCCGCCTGCGACGAGCCGCCCGGAGGTGCGGAGGAAGAGGGGTTGGTCTCCAGCGAGCCGCCCGTATCCCCGGCGGGCTCGCTCGACTCGACCTCAGGCTCGACAAGCTCTTCTTCGCCGGCGAGTGCCTCTCGCTCGGCAAGGCTTGCCGCCTCTGCCACCTCTGCCGCGGCCGCCTCGGCCTCGGTGAATCCGAACTCGCCCGCGGCAGCGGCTGCCGCCGCCTCTTCCATCCTGGAGAAGATGCGCTTCAGCTCCTCCTCGGTGGTGTCGCGGGTGAGGCCCCTCTGTTCATCGGCGCAGACTGGCACTTCCACCAAGCTATCGAAGAACGCCCGCACGACTTCGTCTTCGGGCTCTTGCCAAGTGGGGACGATCCCGTGCGAATCGCACAACGGCATCATCGCGCAGATGCGGTCGAGCGAAGAGTTATTGCACAGCGGGACGACGCCCCGCAGCAGCCTGAACCATTCGGGATGGTCAGGGTCGTGCTTGAACAGCTCCTTGAGCGTCCCGTCAAGCTCCAAGACCGTGAAATTGAAATTGAGGCCTGGGCGAAGCCTCATAATATCCGCCGTGTCGGGGATATACCCCGCGGTGTAAACCGGCCGGAAGTTAAACCGGCCGGACTTGGCGGTTTATCGGAAGACCCGCCCTGACCTTGGCGGTTTACAAGCAACCCGCTTGGACGTTGTAACTCAATGGTAAACCGACGGACGGGTCAGAGGAGCGGCAAGACCCGGTGGCCCGTCTGGCGGTTCATGAAGGCCGGTTCAACTATTGGGGGCCGGTTTAACAGGAAAGGAATATTTATCTTACAAGGAGTTAAGACCGAGACTTGTACCAGGTTTGTATTAGAGATAGACTAGTCCTAATCCTAATAGGACTCCACATGTAAACCGCCCCTTCAACATATATAAGGAGGGGCGGGGCTCCCCAAAGAGGGACAGGTTACACGTTAGAAGCGACAAGCTACAAGCAATCAAGATTCTCTAGGGCTAGACACAAGAGCCGGTTTCCGGCGTCTCTCTCGGGATGATAATGAGATCTAGCCTCAAACAGCATGTAGGGTTATTACCGGATGATGTTTCCCGGGGCCCGAAGCTGTCTAAACCCTTGTCTTGCGTGTTGATCCGCCCTGCGTCTCTCGTCCCACTCAACCCCTCTCAAGCTACCACATGGATGCGTTGGCCTCGCGACTAAGTCCTGAACTAAGGATATCTGCCGTGACAATTCCACGACAGTTGGCGCCCACCGTGGGGCCTGCGCACGGTGGTGTTGAGTTCTTGGAGGGATCGTTTCTAACGGTTTCGAGAGGTTCGCCAAATTTTTCCGATGAAAAGGAGCTGGTGTGAAAGGATCTACGTCAGAAGCTTGGGTTTCGTCGTAAGCGCCGCCGCGCACGTTTGTGGCGATCCATCCAAGGACGAATCGATATCTGTTACGGACGAGACCGTCGTTCTCTGCTACTCCGAGCGCGTCAGATCAAGACCAATTATTCTTCGACGAGATCAAAACCAATTATTCCCGGCCATGTACGTCTACCTGGAAATCTGCTTGCAGTCAATTCCGAGGTTGGAGGGCCGACGAGTGAACAATGTGGCATTATAAAAAAATAAAAAAGGAAAAAGAGGGAAGACCACGACCCGGAAAAGGACGTGGACAGGGGCACGGTTTCGGCCCTATCCGGAGTCACCCACGCCTTCTCCCTCGTACGGCAGATCGGACGCAAGCCGGCCTCGCCGACTGCCACCGTCCGCCTTCGAGACCTCCGTCTCTGCCCACCTCAGCAGGGGCGGGGTTGAACCGTCGCCCGGCGTGACCCACCTGTATTGCCGCCTCTGCTAAGGCCTGTGGCCTCGCCTCATTCTCCGCCCATAATGGCCCTGCCTGTGTTCCGCCGCGGCCGGCTCCGCGTTGATGTCGCTCCGGGCCAAGCTCCGCCTCGCGCGCCCTGCACTTCATCGCGTCCGCGTCGTTTCAGCCGGCTTGGCACGTTTCGCTCCGCTTGCTGGCCTCCCCGTCGCCACCAGGCCGTCGCGTGTCTCAGCACTGCCTGCTGGCTCGTGCGCACGCCCGCTTCGCTAGCGCCGCCGCCGGAGAACCGCCTTCTAGCGCCCACTGCTGCGGCCACAAGTCGCCGTAACCGCCGTGGCACCGCCTGGCTGTTCCACCACCATGGCTCGCTGGATCCTCCCGCGCCTCCTTTCATGACGGATATTGTCAGACTCGTCAGATGACATGCATTGAGCGGCGGGGATGCACAGCAAGAGCCAGCGTGGAGATAGATGGATTCCATCATGCAGATGTTAGTGCTACAGGCAACGAGCCCACGACCCGGAAGTGGAGACAACGTCGACCCGGTCCCGCCGCTTTACTGCCTCTACTCAACTCTGCTCTTGCAGCCTCCGGGTCACTGCACCCTGACGGCCGCTTCAACCACTGCAAGTCGCCACTAGCCGGAGCTGCTGCTGTTCGCCTCTGTAGATTCGCCAGTGAATCGCCAATACGAGGATTCTATCATGCGAGATGCAAGTACCAGTACGAGGAGCCGAAGTGGAAGAAGATCACGACTCAGCTTGGTCAACTGGCCATGACTCGGAAACGGGTACGGCCGTGGTTCGGTTTCGAGCCGCCACCCGCCGGTTTCGCTTTGGCCAGAGCTTCAAGTCGCGGCGAGTCCGAGTTGTTTCCACCAGGGTTCTCAAGTCACCCATCCGAGCTGAAACCGGCCAACCTCAACCTGCGAGTCACCGCCGCAGCCCCAAGTTGCCTCACCTCCGTTCAACTGCCGCCCGGCCGGATTACCTTCTGACCGCTGGAGCCCCGCCGGGTCACCTCTGTCCGCGGCCGGCGCCGGTTCTGCCTTGCCTGAGTTACCGCCTCGCCAGGGCCTCGTCGCCTTCACCTCCACCTCAAACCATCCGCCTGGTTGGTGTGCCCCTGCTGATGTGGGTTTGTCGCTGGTGCATACAAGACAATCAACACAAGTGTTTCTGTGCCAATGTGTGAAGACTACTGTACCTTGGCTTCAGAATCTTGCGGAAAAGAGAGTCAGATGGGTTAAGCTGAAGATGAGATTACAAAGAAATATAAGGAGGGGGCATATCCAGAGTTGGTAATGCAGATGATGTCCAGCATTTGTTTAACGGCAGAGACTTATGTGCATCACGGTGTAGTTTTTAAGTCAAACATGGCAGCAGCGCCAGCTTTAGTAAGCCACCTGGGGGGTTGATGTTGTCAGCTGTTCGGACGGTTTATACCTCCAAGTCATCGCTTAAATGATCATCACGAAGAGGGTCTCGTAAAGGTCAAAACTATTACAAGTGCATTCATAGTACTGCTGCAACAACCACTGCCACGTACAAACAGTCTATGTGCAGATCTGTCTTTCGAAGAAGACATCAGGTGATATCTATCTATGTCTATTTTATCAGCACATATTGTTTTTGTCAAAAGAACAATTACTTTGCACTGTAAATATTTTTATGCAGGATAATTACTTATGACAAAGGTATTATTATACCACGGATATGGAGCGCGTGCCAGTATAGTTTTTGCAGTGGCGTTCTTTCGGGCCATGCTGCTCGACAGATACGCATGCAAATCGCCGCCCCCGCTGTTCGGTTTACATCCGTTCAACGCATGCGGATGATTCATCGTCCGCGCCGGTTTACAAACATCACGGCCGACTCACCCGTCCGCATCGGTTTACCACGCCACGGCCGGTTCACCCGTAATTGATTTCAGCTTCATGCAGTTATCATCAATTTCATGACGGGTTATTTCCGGCCCAAACGAATCAGGTGATATCCATCTAAAACTATTTTTTGACATATATTGTTTTTGTAAAGAGAACAATTACGTTGGTTTTGCATATTTTTATATGCAGGATAATTATTCGCCACAACATTGGTGTTACAACATGCATATGGAGCGTGCACCGACGTCATTAAATACTGACTTTTGACCATTCCACACTGCTAACGGACGCGCGCAAACCGCCGGTGGTCCGATTTACATCAACGCGCGGCCGGTTTTCCATCTGCGTCGGCCTACAACACCTAAGTTTCGCTATGGTGATGATCAAAACCGCGGTGGATATTTTTTGGCTAACATATCAGGGATTATTAAAACGCTGAGCTATTGGATAGCCCGTGCCGGTTTACACCGCGATCCTGTCCGCATCAACTCGTCAGGACCATGCGAATTACCCAATAGCGCGTGCACAGGCTGCCATCTCCCGCAGTCCGGTCCACATCAACATACCGGGCCGCACCTGTCTGCATTAAACCATTTATTGAGTATGAACAAGTCACAGCTTGGGTAGCCCGGTTTTCTTTCAAATTGGAGGCAAATTATCATCAACCACCGTCTGCACTGGAGGGGTCAATGGGCAGGCGCACAAGTCGCCGCCGCTACAGTTTGGTTAACTTCAAATCACCAGTTGGAAGGAACCATTGGCCGAGTTGCTGACACGGTTCATACGGGATCATTTACAACCCGCCGCAGTCACCTAGACCTTCTGTGGATTCACATCGTGCTATCAACATCAATGATATACAAGTTATGCCGACTTATATCGCGGTCAAAGATGGAGAATCTCAAGCCAACTCCTCGAGTCACCTTGGACTTGGGGGCTACGATGATATGACGCAGCAAGTCTTGCCAGTTTCAGCCGGTTTAAGAGCCCGAGGACGATGGAGGGAAAGATAACCCGATCCCGGAGGCTACTGTTATGTCGATGAAAATTTAAAGGCCGTCAGAAATTTTCCGGCTCAGAAAGTATATGACAGTTACAAAATCCCGACTCAAGGAAGTTTCGGATCATCAGAAAGGATTCCGGTTTGAAACCTGGCTGAAGGGAAGTCAGTAACACTGAAGCTCTCAAATATCCGGTTTACAATCCGGTTCAAGAGAAATCTATTCTCCCACAAAGTTCTGAAGCGTTCAGATCCGGTTTAACAATGTCCGGTTCAAAAAGGAATTGACTTCTCGCAAGTTCGAGTTTAAAGGCCGTCAGAAAATTTCCGGCTGAAAATGAAGATTCCGGTTTAAAATCCGGTTCAAGGGAAAGATGTCTCCCACAAAGCTTTGAAGCTCTCAATATCCGGTTCAAGATCCCGGTTCAAGAAGAATTCATCTCCTGCAAAAAGGTTAAAAATCACTAAAGAGGACCTGCTGCCATGATGCGCGGTTCAAACATGGGCTCCCTGTTCAAACATAGGTCGTATTCGAACCAAAGAGAACATAGCTATTCAAACATGGGCTCCCTGTTCAAACATAGGTCGTATTCGAACCAAAGAGAACATAGCTATTCAAACATGGGCTCCCTGTTCAAACATAGGTCGTATTCGAACCAAAGAGAACATAGCTATTCAAACATGGGGCTTCCTGTTCAAACATAGGTCGTATTCGAACCAAAGAGAACATAGCTATCCCTATAAAGTCAGTTGGGGACCTAGTCGACTTGAACCGTAGCTACACCTTCCGGGGGGCTTGGTCATGTCTTGACGACGGTAATGCCTTCTGGCTGGCACATTTGCCACTGAATCAGTTGGGGACCTAATCGACTTGAACCGTAGATTACGCCTTATGGGAACTCGGTCATGTCTTGATGATGGTAATGCCTTCTGGTCGGCTTTTTAGCCAATGAATCATTTGGGGGCTTGGTCGTGTCCGAACCAACGCAATGCCACTTGATCGGCCCTTGGCCATTGAGTCACTTGGGGGCTTGGTTGACGAACCAATGCAATGCCATTTGACCGGCGTAATGCCACGAGTCTTTTGGGGACCTGGTCGATTGGCACCATCGCTACGCCTTCGGGGAGCTTGATTGCGTCTGACCATGGTAACACCATCTGACCAGCTCAGTAGAGTTTTTCTTTTTGCAAATGGTTTTATCATTGCATTTGCTTGAAATTTCGTTTTTATAAGTATTTCTTTTGTTGCGATTTTAAACCGACAATTCTTGAACCGGTTCGATTGTCAAATTATAAATTGGCGGAACACGGTCCATTCTTAGGCCGGAGATTATCTGCCCGGTTTGATTTTCTGTTGCCATCTTATTATGGAGTAAACCGGTGTTTATCAACCCGGCTCGGCTTTCAACTACAAATTGTGAGTGCATGATCAAATTATAATCCGGAGATTATCAGCCCGGTCTGGTTTGGCTACAAGTCACCAGTATATATATGGTTAATCCGGTGTTCATCCCAACCCGGTACGGTTTTATCATAAATCGGCGCAATATGGAAGGGGTTATCATTACTCAAGATTGGGGTTATCACTCTTACTACAAAAAGTTGGTAAACCAATTATATCACAGGTATGATATATTTCATATTTGATTATTCTTAAGCGCAGCCTTGGTTATAAACCTGGGTTATATGTTGGGCATTATGACCCGTCCAGCGGTAAACCGCCAGGACACTTTAAACTTGTTGTATGCAGAAACAGGTTGAATAAAGCATGATTATAAATCACCGGTGTTTATTAAACCGGCCTGGCTTTAAGACTGTAAGTTACCAATATATGATGAGAAATTATCCGGTATTTATTAAACCGGTCTGTCTTTGGACTATAAGTTGCCAGTATATATTTGGATTGCGCCATTGGAATCTTGCGCTTATAAATTATTGGATTATATTATTCAAATAGCCAAACTTGGCTGAATTTTCATTATGATGTTGGATGAATAAGGTTTTTCATACCAGATTATACTATCTTGAATAGCCATCATGGCTGGATTTTTATTATGGTTATCAATAACCAGTATTATAATTAAGGTTTTCAAAGTCGCTTTAGCGCAATGGCTATCATATTATTAATGGATACGATTTATTCTACAATTGAAGGAATAGTCCCGAGTCGCTGCAGGCTTACAACCCGGCACTTGGGGGCTACATTAGTCAAAATTGAGATTACATCAAATATGCAAGTCTCATGTTACTGCAAGCATGCACCATGACACTTGGGGACTAATGCAAAGTCATTTTTGCTCACCTTATTAAAGACCCAAATCATCACATCATAATGAGCTGGCCCTTGGGGGCTACCAATTGCTCCTATCAACTATTCAAGAAGTATATATCAAAAGTCCCAGCTCAATATTATCTTACTGAGCCGGCCCTTGGGAGCTACACATTGCTGTTCAAAGTTTACAAGATTATATTTACAAAGTCCCTGCTGATTATTACATAATGACCCGGCCCTTGGGGGCTACATTGGTTGAAGTTTTATGGGCATCAGTCAATTACAAGTCCCAGGTTGCTGCAAGCATGACAACCCGGTGCTTGGGGGCTACAGGTATTATATTATTATTGAAGAAACATTTTCAAATTCTCTGTTGAGCAAATCAGATTGACCCAGGCGTCACCAATCATAAACCGATGTTGGCAACAATCATGAACCGGTGTATGCAACAATCATAATCCGGGGTCATCAGTTTTATAACCCGGCCATTTGGTAATGTTGAACCGGCGAGTTCTCAAGACCGGGGTCGTCTTCAAACCGGCTGAATATCAGATGAATATTTCAAGACCAATATTTCTTAAACCGGCGTTTTGGAAGCCGACTCAAGTGGATTATTTTTTCACAAATATATTTTCTATGAGAAACCAATGTCAGCAAGTTGAATATGAAGCTGGTTATTGACCCGGATTTTCTAGAAGGTGGAAATGGCAAAGACTAAAGGATGATCAGATGCCGGTTTACAAGAATTATTAATCCGGAGCACAACCTGTCAAATTTGTTCTGGTGTTTATTTGCAGCATAAGTTTACCATGGATAAATCCAAGCTAAACTTGGGGGCTAATGTCGGGGATATACCCCGCGGTGTAAACCGGCCGGAAGTTAAACCGGCCGGACTTGGCGGTTTATCGGAAGACCCGCCCTGACCTTGGCGGTTTACAAGCAACCCGCTTGGACGTTGTAACTCAATGGTAAACCGACGGACGGGTCAGAGGAGCGACAAGACCCGGTGGCCCGTCTGGCGGTTCATGAAGGCCGGTTCAACTATTGGGGGCCGGTTTAACAGGAAAGGAATATTTATCTTACAAGGAGTTAAGACCGAGACTTGTACCAGGTTTGTATTAGAGATAGACTAGTCCTAATCCTAATAGGACTCCACATGTAAACCGCCCCTTCAACATATATAAGGAGGGGCGGGGCTCCCCAAAGAGGGACAGGTTACACGTTAGAAGCGACAAGCTACAAGCAATCAAGATTCTCTAGGGCTAGACACAAGAGCCGGTTTCCGGCGTCTCTCTCGGGATGATAATGAGATCTAGCCTCAAACAGCATGTAGGGTTATTACCGGATGATGTTTCCCGGGGCCCGAAGCTGTCTAAACCCTTGTCTTGCGTGTTGATCCGCCCTGCGTCTCTCGTCCCACTCAACCCCTCTCAAGCTACCACATGGATGCGTTGGCCTCGCGACTAAGTCCTGAACTAAGGATATCTGCCGTGACAATTCCACGACAGTTGGCGCCCACCGTGGGGCCTGCGCACGGTGGTGTTGAGTTCTTGGAGGGATCGTTTCTAACGGTTTCGAGAGGTTCGCCAAATTTTTCCGATGAAAAGGAGCTGGTGTGAAAGGATCTACGTCAGAAGCTTGGGTTTCGTCGTAAGCGCCGCCGCGCACGTTTGTGGCGATCCATCCAAGGACGAATCGATATCTGTTACGGACGAGACCGTCGTTCTCTGCTACTCCGAGCGCGTCAGATCAAGACCAATTATTCTTCGACGAGATCAAAACCAATTATTCCCGGCCATGTACGTCTACCTGGAAATCTGCTTGCAGTCAATTCCGAGGTTGGAGGGCCGACGAGTGAACAATGTGGCATTATAAAAAAATAAAAAAGGAAAAAGAGGGAAGACCACGACCCGGAAAAGGACGTGGACAGGGGCACGGTTTCGGCCCTATCCGGAGTCACCCACGCCTTCTCCCTCGTACGGCAGATCGGACGCAAGCCGGCCTCGCCGACTGCCACCGTCCGCCTTCGAGACCTCCGTCTCTGCCCACCTCAGCAGGGGCGGGGTTGAACCGTCGCCCGGCGTGACCCACCTGTATTGCCGCCTCTGCTAAGGCCTGTGGCCTCGCCTCATTCTCCGCCCATAATGGCCCTGCCTGTGTTCCGCCGCGGCCGGCTCCGCGTTGATGTCGCTCCGGGCCAAGCTCCGCCTCGCGCGCCCTGCACTTCATCGCGTCCGCGTCGTTTCAGCCGGCTTGGCACGTTTCGCTCCGCTTGCTGGCCTCCCCGTCGCCACCAGGCCGTCGCGTGTCTCAGCACTGCCTGCTGGCTCGTGCGCACGCCCGCTTCGCTAGCGCCGCCGCCGGAGAACCGCCTTCTAGCGCCCACTGCTGCGGCCACAAGTCGCCGTAACCGCCGTGGCACCGCCTGGCTGTTCCACCACCATGGCTCGCTGGATCCTCCCGCGCCTCCTTTCATGACGGATATTGTCAGACTCGTCAGATGACATGCATTGAGCGGCGGGGATGCACAGCAAGAGCCAGCGTGGAGATAGATGGATTCCATCATGCAGATGTTAGTGCTACAGGCAACGAGCCCACGACCCGGAAGTGGAGACAACGTCGACCCGGTCCCGCCGCTTTACTGCCTCTACTCAACTCTGCTCTTGCAGCCTCCGGGTCACTGCACCCTGACGGCCGCTTCAACCACTGCAAGTCGCCACTAGCCGGAGCTGCTGCTGTTCGCCTCTGTAGATTCGCCAGTGAATCGCCAATACGAGGATTCTATCATGCGAGATGCAAGTACCAGTACGAGGAGCCGAAGTGGAAGAAGATCACGACTCAGCTTGGTCAACTGGCCATGACTCGGAAACGGGTACGGCCGTGGTTCGGTTTCGAGCCGCCACCCGCCGGTTTCGCTTTGGCCAGAGCTTCAAGTCGCGGCGAGTCCGAGTTGTTTCCACCAGGGTTCTCAAGTCACCCATCCGAGCTGAAACCGGCCAACCTCAACCTGCGAGTCACCGCCGCAGCCCCAAGTTGCCTCACCTCCGTTCAACTGCCGCCCGGCCGGATTACCTTCTGACCGCTGGAGCCCCGCCGGGTCACCTCTGTCCGCGGCCGGCGCCGGTTCTGCCTTGCCTGAGTTACCGCCTCGCCAGGGCCTCGTCGCCTTCACCTCCACCTCAAACCATCCGCCTGGTTGGTGTGCCCCTGCTGATGTGGGTTTGTCGCTGGTGCATACAAGACAATCAACACAAGTGTTTCTGTGCCAATGTGTGAAGACTACTGTACCTTGGCTTCAGAATCTTGCGGAAAAGAGAGTCAGATGGGTTAAGCTGAAGATGAGATTACAAAGAAATATAAGGAGGGGGCATATCCAGAGTTGGTAATGCAGATGATGTCCAGCATTTGTTTAACGGCAGAGACTTATGTGCATCACGGTGTAGTTTTTAAGTCAAACATGGCAGCAGCGCCAGCTTTAGTAAGCCACCTGGGGGGTTGATGTTGTCAGCTGTTCGGACGGTTTATACCTCCAAGTCATCGCTTAAATGATCATCACGAAGAGGGTCTCGTAAAGGTCAAAACTATTACAAGTGCATTCATAGTACTGCTGCAACAACCACTGCCACGTACAAACAGTCTATGTGCAGATCTGTCTTTCGAAGAAGACATCAGGTGATATCTATCTATGTCTATTTTATCAGCACATATTGTTTTTGTCAAAAGAACAATTACTTTGCACTGTAAATATTTTTATGCAGGATAATTACTTATGACAAAGGTATTATTATACCACGGATATGGAGCGCGTGCCAGTATAGTTTTTGCAGTGGCGTTCTTTCGGGCCATGCTGCTCGACAGATACGCATGCAAATCGCCGCCCCCGCTGTTCGGTTTACATCCGTTCAACGCATGCGGATGATTCATCGTCCGCGCCGGTTTACAAACATCACGGCCGACTCACCCGTCCGCATCGGTTTACCACGCCACGGCCGGTTCACCCGTAATTGATTTCAGCTTCATGCAGTTATCATCAATTTCATGACGGGTTATTTCCGGCCCAAACGAATCAGGTGATATCCATCTAAAACTATTTTTTGACATATATTGTTTTTGTAAAGAGAACAATTACGTTGGTTTTGCATATTTTTATATGCAGGATAATTATTCGCCACAACATTGGTGTTACAACATGCATATGGAGCGTGCACCGACGTCATTAAATACTGACTTTTGACCATTCCACACTGCTAACGGACGCGCGCAAACCGCCGGTGGTCCGATTTACATCAACGCGCGGCCGGTTTTCCATCTGCGTCGGCCTACAACACCTAAGTTTCGCTATGGTGATGATCAAAACCGCGGTGGATATTTTTTGGCTAACATATCAGGGATTATTAAAACGCTGAGCTATTGGATAGCCCGTGCCGGTTTACACCGCGATCCTGTCCGCATCAACTCGTCAGGACCATGCGAATTACCCAATAGCGCGTGCACAGGCTGCCATCTCCCGCAGTCCGGTCCACATCAACATACCGGGCCGCACCTGTCTGCATTAAACCATTTATTGAGTATGAACAAGTCACAGCTTGGGTAGCCCGGTTTTCTTTCAAATTGGAGGCAAATTATCATCAACCACCGTCTGCACTGGAGGGGTCAATGGGCAGGCGCACAAGTCGCCGCCGCTACAGTTTGGTTAACTTCAAATCACCAGTTGGAAGGAACCATTGGCCGAGTTGCTGACACGGTTCATACGGGATCATTTACAACCCGCCGCAGTCACCTAGACCTTCTGTGGATTCACATCGTGCTATCAACATCAATGATATACAAGTTATGCCGACTTATATCGCGGTCAAAGATGGAGAATCTCAAGCCAACTCCTCGAGTCACCTTGGACTTGGGGGCTACGATGATATGACGCAGCAAGTCTTGCCAGTTTCAGCCGGTTTAAGAGCCCGAGGACGATGGAGGGAAAGATAACCCGATCCCGGAGGCTACTGTTATGTCGATGAAAATTTAAAGGCCGTCAGAAATTTTCCGGCTCAGAAAGTATATGACAGTTACAAAATCCCGACTCAAGGAAGTTTCGGATCATCAGAAAGGATTCCGGTTTGAAACCTGGCTGAAGGGAAGTCAGTAACACTGAAGCTCTCAAATATCCGGTTTACAATCCGGTTCAAGAGAAATCTATTCTCCCACAAAGTTCTGAAGCGTTCAGATCCGGTTTAACAATGTCCGGTTCAAAAAGGAATTGACTTCTCGCAAGTTCGAGTTTAAAGGCCGTCAGAAAATTTCCGGCTGAAAATGAAGATTCCGGTTTAAAATCCGGTTCAAGGGAAAGATGTCTCCCACAAAGCTTTGAAGCTCTCAATATCCGGTTCAAGATCCCGGTTCAAGAAGAATTCATCTCCTGCAAAAAGGTTAAAAATCACTAAAGAGGACCTGCTGCCATGATGCGCGGTTCAAACATGGGCTCCCTGTTCAAACATAGGTCGTATTCGAACCAAAGAGAACATAGCTATTCAAACATGGGCTCCCTGTTCAAACATAGGTCGTATTCGAACCAAAGAGAACATAGCTATTCAAACATGGGCTCCCTGTTCAAACATAGGTCGTATTCGAACCAAAGAGAACATAGCTATTCAAACATGGGGCTTCCTGTTCAAACATAGGTCGTATTCGAACCAAAGAGAACATAGCTATCCCTATAAAGTCAGTTGGGGACCTAGTCGACTTGAACCGTAGCTACACCTTCCGGGGGGCTTGGTCATGTCTTGACGACGGTAATGCCTTCTGGCTGGCACATTTGCCACTGAATCAGTTGGGGACCTAATCGACTTGAACCGTAGATTACGCCTTATGGGAACTCGGTCATGTCTTGATGATGGTAATGCCTTCTGGTCGGCTTTTTAGCCAATGAATCATTTGGGGGCTTGGTCGTGTCCGAACCAACGCAATGCCACTTGATCGGCCCTTGGCCATTGAGTCACTTGGGGGCTTGGTTGACGAACCAATGCAATGCCATTTGACCGGCGTAATGCCACGAGTCTTTTGGGGACCTGGTCGATTGGCACCATCGCTACGCCTTCGGGGAGCTTGATTGCGTCTGACCATGGTAACACCATCTGACCAGCTCAGTAGAGTTTTTCTTTTTGCAAATGGTTTTATCATTGCATTTGCTTGAAATTTCGTTTTTATAAGTATTTCTTTTGTTGCGATTTTAAACCGACAATTCTTGAACCGGTTCGATTGTCAAATTATAAATTGGCGGAACACGGTCCATTCTTAGGCCGGAGATTATCTGCCCGGTTTGATTTTCTGTTGCCATCTTATTATGGAGTAAACCGGTGTTTATCAACCCGGCTCGGCTTTCAACTACAAATTGTGAGTGCATGATCAAATTATAATCCGGAGATTATCAGCCCGGTCTGGTTTGGCTACAAGTCACCAGTATATATATGGTTAATCCGGTGTTCATCCCAACCCGGTACGGTTTTATCATAAATCGGCGCAATATGGAAGGGGTTATCATTACTCAAGATTGGGGTTATCACTCTTACTACAAAAAGTTGGTAAACCAATTATATCACAGGTATGATATATTTCATATTTGATTATTCTTAAGCGCAGCCTTGGTTATAAACCTGGGTTATATGTTGGGCATTATGACCCGTCCAGCGGTAAACCGCCAGGACACTTTAAACTTGTTGTATGCAGAAACAGGTTGAATAAAGCATGATTATAAATCACCGGTGTTTATTAAACCGGCCTGGCTTTAAGACTGTAAGTTACCAATATATGATGAGAAATTATCCGGTATTTATTAAACCGGTCTGTCTTTGGACTATAAGTTGCCAGTATATATTTGGATTGCGCCATTGGAATCTTGCGCTTATAAATTATTGGATTATATTATTCAAATAGCCAAACTTGGCTGAATTTTCATTATGATGTTGGATGAATAAGGTTTTTCATACCAGATTATACTATCTTGAATAGCCATCATGGCTGGATTTTTATTATGGTTATCAATAACCAGTATTATAATTAAGGTTTTCAAAGTCGCTTTAGCGCAATGGCTATCATATTATTAATGGATACGATTTATTCTACAATTGAAGGAATAGTCCCGAGTCGCTGCAGGCTTACAACCCGGCACTTGGGGGCTACATTAGTCAAAATTGAGATTACATCAAATATGCAAGTCTCATGTTACTGCAAGCATGCACCATGACACTTGGGGACTAATGCAAAGTCATTTTTGCTCACCTTATTAAAGACCCAAATCATCACATCATAATGAGCTGGCCCTTGGGGGCTACCAATTGCTCCTATCAACTATTCAAGAAGTATATATCAAAAGTCCCAGCTCAATATTATCTTACTGAGCCGGCCCTTGGGAGCTACACATTGCTGTTCAAAGTTTACAAGATTATATTTACAAAGTCCCTGCTGATTATTACATAATGACCCGGCCCTTGGGGGCTACATTGGTTGAAGTTTTATGGGCATCAGTCAATTACAAGTCCCAGGTTGCTGCAAGCATGACAACCCGGTGCTTGGGGGCTACAGGTATTATATTATTATTGAAGAAACATTTTCAAATTCTCTGTTGAGCAAATCAGATTGACCCAGGCGTCACCAATCATAAACCGATGTTGGCAACAATCATGAACCGGTGTATGCAACAATCATAATCCGGGGTCATCAGTTTTATAACCCGGCCATTTGGTAATGTTGAACCGGCGAGTTCTCAAGACCGGGGTCGTCTTCAAACCGGCTGAATATCAGATGAATATTTCAAGACCAATATTTCTTAAACCGGCGTTTTGGAAGCCGACTCAAGTGGATTATTTTTTCACAAATATATTTTCTATGAGAAACCAATGTCAGCAAGTTGAATATGAAGCTGGTTATTGACCCGGATTTTCTAGAAGGTGGAAATGGCAAAGACTAAAGGATGATCAGATGCCGGTTTACAAGAATTATTAATCCGGAGCACAACCTGTCAAATTTGTTCTGGTGTTTATTTGCAGCATAAGTTTACCATGGATAAATCCAAGCTAAACTTGGGGGCTAATGTCGGGGATATACCCCGCGGTGTAAACCGGCCGTAAGTTAAACCGGCCGGACTTGGCGGTTTATCGGAAGACCCGCCCTGACCTTGGCGGTTTACAAGCAACCCGCTTGGACGTTGTAACTCAATGGTAAACCGACGGACGGGTCAGAGGAGCGACAAGACCCGGTGGCCCGTCTGGCGGTTCATGAAGGCCGGTTCAACTATTGGGGGCCGGTTTAACAGGAAAGGAATATTTATCTTACAAGGAGTTAAGACCGAGACTTGTACCAGGTTTGTATTAGAGATAGACTAGTCCTAATCCTAATAGGACTCCACATGTAAACCGCCCCTTCAACATATATAAGGAGGGGCGGGGCTCCCCAAAGAGGGACAGGTTACACGTTAGAAGCGACAAGCTACAAGCAATCAAGATTCTCTAGGGCTAGACACAAGAGCCGGTTTCCGGCGTCTCTCTCGGGATGATAATGAGATCTAGCCTCAAACAGCATGTAGGGTTATTACCGGATGATGTTTCCCGGGGCCCGAAGCTGTCTAAACCCTTGTCTTGCGTGTTGATCCGCCCTGCGTCTCTCGTCCCACTCAACCCCTCTCAAGCTACCACATGGATGCGTTGGCCTCGCGACTAAGTCCTGAACTAAGGATATCTGCCGTGACAATTCCACGACACGCCGCGTTCCTGAATTCCCATGCGGGCCTCCTCCTCTCCTACAGGGGGGCGATGCGGCGGCGAAGAAAATCTGCGCCAATGGCGCCCACAGTCAACCCGGCAAGCCTGAGGCGTTGGATCCGGGTGACGGCAATCCACAGCCTAGCGTCTTCCGGAGCCACGTCACTCCAATCACTGCCACACACTACTGGTGCTTGGCGCAGGGCAGTAAAAGGCTGCGGGTTCTCCTCGACGACCCAGCACCATTATGCTCTCTACTCATCCCATTTGCCGCGGAACTCCCCCTCCAGATAAGCCTCCTTCTTGCCGGTCCTCGAGATCCAGGCGATTCCGCCGGATAGAGGCTCTCCTCTCTCATCTCGAGGCATAAAGAAATGGCGGAAGAGAGCTATGTTTGGGTGGACTCCGACAAAGTTTTCGCAAAGGTGTGCGAAAACTGCCATGGTCAGAACGGCGTTGGGGGTGAAGTCAAGGAGATGAAACCCGTAGGTGTTCATGATGTCACAGAAGAATTCAGAAAAAGGCGGGCAGAGCCCGCAATAAAAGAATAGTGCGAAGAAAGATTACCCAGTTGGAGCCAGATGCTGAGCGACGGCTAGGAGTACCCTCGTGCGCGGATGCGCTCGCATCACCATCGACCAGAAGAGGTAATAGTACTCCTTCAGCTCCTTCGCGGCGAGCTGCGGGGGGAAGACGGCCCGCTCCTTTCGCATCGCCGTGAGCCGCTGCGCCTCGGTCGACTTCGCGACCTAACCGGCTTTCGGAGCCATGGCGGAGGTGGTGGGGGAGATCGACGGCGTTGGTGGTGCTCGTGGCGGTGGGGGGCAGAGCGCTGCTCTCCTTCGGCTTTGAGAAGAAAGGGGAGTGGCGGAGGCTTTCGAGAATGGAGTAGCAACTGGCGAGGTGGACGACTGGCCCCTGTTTCCTCTGCTTATAAGGAGGGAGGGGCGGACGTTCCGCATTCACGATTAAAGAAACCACCCACAATCTCCCCCATGACGCCGCACTCAACGCGTGGCGTTCGGGGAGGCCGCGGTGGATACGGAGTAAGGTACGGCATGACCCGGGGCGCGCGTTCCCGTGCACTGTTTTGGGCCTGGCCCAACAGCGCTCGGCACCGTGTATGGCCCAGGCCCGGGGGCTCCTGTCGGTGTACTAGAGTAGGGGTACCCTAGTATCCCAAACTTGTGCACGGGCAGTCGCAGCACCCCGCGGCAGGGTTTGCCAGATGACCGCCAAGATCCTCCGTGGCTCCTCTGGAGCCATTCAAGAACAAAGTATTTAAGTTAAAGAGCCAAGGCCCCGGCAAGAGGAACTTGCCGGGAAGGGCAACCGAAGCCCCGGCAAGAGGAGCTTGCCGGAAAGACAACCAAGGACCCGGCAAGAGGAGCTTGCCGGGAAGGGCAGCCAAGGCCCCGGCAAGAGGAGCTTGCCGGGCGCGACAAGACAACGGCCGTGGCAAGGCGCTTGCCGCGACAAGCTACTACCCTGCAGCCCACGCTCCAGCTCATCCACCAACGTGTCGCTCTGGGACCTTTCCAGGCGTACGTGGCGGGAGGCTGTGCAGCCAGGGGTATGCGGTGGCAAGCGGCGCTTACAAGATAGCCATCGTGGTGAACGGTGGCGTCCCTGACGGTCCTTTTTCGCACTATTTGGGCGACACAAATAGGCATTTAATGCCCTTGTCCCCTGCCGTCGGGGTTAGGTATGATACACTATACAAGTAGCTGTACCAACTACAGCGCTTTTCCATTTTTGCCCTTGCCTACGTTGCCACCTGTTGGTGACCCCTTGAGCATATAAAAGGAGGCCCATGCGCAACGTAGAGGGGGGTTAGACACTCGAGAACTCTCACGCTCGTTCTCGTTAGCAGCTGGTGCGTACTGTAGCATCCAGCGCTCCCGAGCAAGAAACCAATACAATCCACAAAGCAGCAGTAGGGTTTTACGCCTCCGTGCGGCCCGAAGCTGGGTAAATAGCTCGTGTGCTCCGCCTCGATCTGCTCTTCGTGCCGTCTCCGCCCCCCGCCGAACCGAAAGGGGCCGTCGCCGGTCCCATAGGTGTCCGTGGAGTCAGTTTCCCCGACAAATATAAAAAGGGGCAATGCTACTATCATTTTTTCCACACTTGTGCTTCAAAGTAGCACCATGATCTTCATGATAGAGAGTCTCTTGTTTTGTCACTTTCATATACTAGTGGGAATTTTTCATTATAGAACTTGGCTTGTATATTCCAACAATGAGCCTCCTCAAGTGCCCTAGGTCTTCGTGAGCAAGCAATTTGGATGCACACCCACTTAGTTTCTTTTGTTGAGCTTTCATACATTTATAGCTCTAGTGCATCCGTTGCATGGCAATCCCTACTCCTTGCATTAACATCAATTGATGGGCATCTCCATAGCCCATTGATTAGTCTCGTCGATGTGAGACTTTATCCTTTTTTGTCTTCTCCACATAACCCCCATCATCATATTCTATTCCACCCACAGTGCTATATCCATGGCTCACGCTCATGTATTGCGTGAAGGTTTATAAAGTTTGAGATTACTAAAGTATGAAACAATTGCTTGGCTTGTCATCGGGGTTGTGCATGATGAGAGCATTCTTGTGTGATAAAAATAGAGAGAGACTAAACTATATGATTTTGTAGGGATGAACTTTCTTTGGCCATGTTATTTTGAGAAGACATAATTGCCTAGTTAGTATGCTTGAAGTATTATTATTTTTATGTCAATATGAACTTTTGTCTTGAATCTTTCGGATCTGAATATTCATACCATAATTAAGAAGAATTACATTGAAATTATGCCAAGTAGCACTCCGCATCAAAAATTATTTCTTTTATCATTTACCTACTCGAGGACGAGCAGGAATTAAGCTTGGGGATGCCTGATACGTCTCCAACGTATCTATAATTTTTTATTGCTCCATGCTATATTATCTACTGTTTTGGACCATATTGGGCTTTATTTTCCACTTTTATATTACTTTTGGGACTAACCTATTAACCGGAGGCCCAGCCCAGAATTGCTATTTTTTTTGCCTATTTCAGTGTTTTGAAGAAACGGAATATCAAACGTAGTCCAAACAGAATGAAACCTTCGGGAACGTGATTTTCTCACCGAACATGATCCAGGAGACTTGGACCCCACGTCAAGAAAGAAGGCAGGTGGCCACGAGTGTGGGGGGCGCGCCCACCCCCCTAGGGCGCCCCCTGCCTCGTGGGCTCCCCGTTGCTCCACCGACGTACTCATTCATCCTATATATACCTACGTACCCCCAAACGATCAGATACGGAGCAAAAAACCTAATTCCACCGCCGCAACTTTCTGTATCCACGAGATCCCATCTTGGGGCCTGTTCCGGAGCTCCGCCGGAAGGAGAATCCACCACGGAGGGCTTCTAAATCAACATCATAGCCCCTCTGATGAAGTGTGAGTAGTTTACCTCAGACCTTCGGGTCCATAGTTAGTAGCTAGATGGCTTCATCTCTCTTTTTGGATCTCAATACAATGTTCTCCCCCTCTCTCGTGGAGATCTATTCGATGTAATCTTCTTTTTGCGGTGTGTTTATTGAGACTGATGAATTGTGGGTTTATGATCAAGTCTATCTATGAAAAATATTTGAATCTTCTCTGAATTCTTTTATGTATGATTGGTTATCTTTACAAGTCTCTTCGAATTATCAGTTTGGTTTGGCCTACTGATTGGTTTTTATTGCAATGGGAGAAGTGCTTAGCTTTGGGTTCAATCTTGCGGTGTCCTTTCCCAGTGACAATAGGGGCAGCAAGGCACATATTGTATTGTTGCCATCGAGGATAAGAAGATGGTTTTTTTTATCATATTGCATGAATTTATCCCTCAACATCATGTCATCTTGCTTAAGACGTTACTCTGTTTTCTTGAACTTAATACTCTAGATGCATGCTGGATAGCGGTCAATGAGTGGAGTAATAGTAGTAGAGTCAGGCAGGAGTCGGTCTACTTGTCTCGGATGTGATGCCTATATACATGATCATACCTAGATATTCTCATAACTATGCTCAATTCTGTCAATTGCTCAACAGTAATTTGTTCACCCACCGTAAAATACTTATGCTCTTGAGAGAAGCCACTAGTGAAACCTATGGCCCCTGGGTCTATCTTTATCATATTAATATCCCGATACTTTATTATTGCTTTTGCTTTTTTACTTTGCTTTTATTTTACTTTGCATCTTTATACCAAAAATACCAAAAATATTATCTATCATCTCTATCAGATCTCACTCTCGTAAGTGACCGTGAAGGGATTGACAACTGATGTCTACTACGCAACCTTCTTCTTGTAGACGTTGTTGGGCCTCCAAGTGCAGAGGTTTGTAGGACAGTAGCAAATTTCCCTCAAGTGGATGACCTAAGGTTTTCAATCCGTGGGAGGTGTAGGATGAAGATGGTCTCTCTCAAGCAACCCTGCAACCAAATAACAAAGAGTCTCTTGTGTCCCCAACACACCCAATACAATGGTAAATTGTATAGGTGCACTAGTTCGGCGAAGAGATGGCGATACAAGTGCAATATGGATGGTAGATATAGGTTTTTGTAAACTGAAAATATAAAAACGACAAGGTAGCAAGCGGTAAAAGTGCGCGTAAACGGTATTGCAATGATAGGAAACAAGGCCTAGGGTTCATACTTTCACTAGTGCAAGTTCTCTCAACAATAATAACATAGTTGGATCATATAACTATCCCTCAACATGCAACAAAGAGTCACTCCAAAGTCACTAATAGTGAGAACAAATGAAGAGATTATGGTAGGGTACGAAACCACCTCAAAGTTATTCTTTCCAATCAATCCGTTGGGCTATTCCTATAAGTGTCACAAACAGCCCTAGAGTTCGTACTAGAATAACACCTTAAGACACAAATCAACCAAAACCCTAATGTCACCTAGATACTCCATTGTCACCTCAAGTATCCGTGGGCATGATTATACGATATGTATCACGCAATCTCAATTCATCTATTCAACCAACACATAGAACCTCAAAGAGTGCCCCAAAGTTTCTACCGAAGAATCACGACGAAAACGTGTGCCAACCCCTATGCATAGGTTCTTGGGCGGAACCCGCAAGTTGATCACCAAAACATACATCAAGTGAATCATGTTATATCCCATTGTCAAGACAGATACGCACGGCAAGACATACATCAAGTGTTCTCAAATCTTTAAAGACTCAATCCGATAAGATTACTTCAAGGGGAAAACTCAATCCATTACAAGAGAGAAGAGGGGGAGAAGAAACATAAGATCCAACTATAATAGCAAAGGTTGTGATACATCAAGATCGTGCCAAATCAAGAACACGAGAGAGACAGAGACAGAGAGAGAGATCAAACACATAGCTACAGATACATACCCTCAGCCCCGAGGGTGAACTACTCCCTCCTCGTCATGGAGAGTGCCGGGATGATGAAGATGGCCACTGGTGAGGGTGAGTGCCAGGGGGGTGGGTGCGCCCCTACCCTCGTGAGCTCCTCCTTCATCTTCTGACGTAGAGTCCAAGTCTATCCGGTAGGTTTCCTTCCAAAAATAACTTCTCCAGTTGATTTCGTTCCGTTTCGACTCCGTTTGATATTCCTTTTCTTCGAAACACTGAAATAGGCATAAAACAGCAAATCTGGGCTGGGCCTCCGGTTAATAGGTTAGTCCCAAAAATAATATAAAAGTGGATAATAAAGCCCAATATTGCCTAAAACAGTAGATAATATAGCATGGAGCAATAAAAATTATAGATACGTTGGAGACGTATCAAGCATCCCCAAGCTTAATTCCTGCTCGTCGTCGAGTAGGTAAATGATAGAAAAAGATAATTTTTGATGTGGAATGCTAGTCGGCATAATTTCAATGTAATTCTTCTTACTTGTGATATGAATATTCAGATCCATAAGATTCAAGACAAAAGTTCATATTGACATAAAAGTAATAATACTTCAAGCATACTAACTAAGAAATTATGTCATCTCAAAATAACATGGCCAAAGAAAGTTCATCCCTACAAAATCATATAGTTTAGTCATGATCCATTTTAGTCACACAAGAATGCTCTCATCATGCACAACCCCGATGACAGGCCAAGCAATTGTTTCATACTATAGTAATCTCAAACTCATAAACCTTCACGCAATACATGAGGGTGAGCCATGGGTATAACACTATGGGTGGAATAGAATGTAATGATGGGGGTTAGGTGGAGAAGACAAAAAAAGGAGAAGATCTCACATAAACGAGGCTAATCAATGGGCTATGGAGATGCCCATCAATTGGTGTTAATGCAAGGAGTAGGGATTGCCATGCAACGGATGCACTAGAGCTATAAATGTATGAAACCTCATCAAAAGAAACTAAGTGGGTGTGCATCCAACTTGCTTGCTCACGAAGACCTAGGGCATTTGAGGAAGCCCATTGTTGGAATATACAAGCCAAGTTCTATAATGAAAGATTCCCACTAGTATATGAAAGTGACAAAACAAGAGACTCTCTATCATGAAGATTATGGTGCTACTTTGAAGCACAAGTGTGGAAAAAGGATAGTAGCATTGCCCCCTTTTATTATTTTTATTTTTTTTCTCTTTTTTTCGGGCCTTCTTTTTTTTCTTTGGCCTTTCTCCCCTTTTTTATTTATTTACAACTTGATACTAGAACAAAGCATGACTCTATATGAATGCCTCCGGCGGTGTACCGGGATATGCAATGAATCAAGAGTGACATGTATGAAAGAATTATGAACGGTTTCTTTGCCACGAATACTATGTCAACTACATGATGATGCTAAGCAATATGACAATGTTGAATGTGTCATGTATATGATGATGATGGAAGTTGCATGGCAATATATCTCGGAATGGCTATGGAAATGCCATAATAGGTAGGTATGGTGGCTGTTTTGAGGAAGATATAAGGAGGTTTATGTGTGAAAGAGCGTATCATATCACGGGGTTTGGATGTACCGGGGAAGTTTGCACCAACTCTCAATGTGAGAAAGGGCAATGCACGGTACCGAAGAGGCTAGCAATGATGGAAGGGTGAGAGTGCGTATAATCCATGGACTCAACATTAGTCATAAAGAACTCATATACTTATTGCAAAAATCTACAAGCCCTCAAAAACCAAAGCACTACACGCATGATCCTAGGGGGATAGATTGGTAGGAAAAGACCATCGCTCGTCCCCGACCGCCACTCGTAAGGAGGACAATCAAATAACACCTCATGTTTCAAATTTGTTACATAACGTTTACCATACGTGCATGCTATGGGACTTGCAAACTTCAACACAAGCATTTATCAAATTCACAACTACTCAACTAGCACAACTTTAATATTATCACCTCCATATCTCAAAACAATTATGAAGCATCAAACTTTTCTTAGTATTCAACACACTCATAAGAATTCTTACAAATCTTGTATGCTTAGCATTTTAGGATCAAGCACATTACCATGCTATTTAAGACTCTCAAAATAATCTAAGTGAAGCATGAGAGTTCATCTATTTCTTTAAAATAAAACCACCATTGTGCTCTAAAAGATATAAGTGAAGTACTAGAGCAAACAACAAACTACTCCGAAAGATATAAGTGAAGATCAATGAGTAGTCAAATAATTATGCAACTATGTGAAGACTCTCCCATTTTATAATTTCAGGTCTTGGTACTTTATCAAACAGCAATCAAAGCTAAGGAAAATAAAATGATGCTCCAAGAAAAACACATATCATGTGGTGAATAAAAATATAGCTCCAAGTAAAGTTACCGATGAACGAAGACGAAAGAGGGGATGCCTTCCGGGGCATCCCCAAGCTTAGGCTCTTTGTTATCCTTGAATATTACCTTGGGATGCCTTGGGCATCCCCAAGCTTAGGCTCTTGCCATTCCTTATTGCATAGTCCATCAAACCCTTACCCAAAACTTGAAAACTTCACAACCAAAACTTAACAGAAAACTCGTAAGCTCCGTTAGCGAAAGAAAAGAAAACACCACTTCAAGGTACTGTAATGAACTCATTATTTATTTATATTGGTGTTAAACCTACTGTATTCCAACTTATCTATGGTTTATAAACTATTTTACTAGCCATAGAGTCATCAAAATAAGCAAACAACACAATGAAAACAGAATCTGTCAAAAACAGAACAGTCTGTAGTAATCTGTACCTAACCCAAACTTCTGGAACTCCAAAAATTCTAAAATAAATTGGTGGACCTGAGGAATTTGTCTAGTAATCATCTTCAAAAAGAATCAACTAAATATCACTCTCCAGTAAAAAGTTTTAGCTAATCCCGTGAGCGCTAAAGTTTCTGTTTGTTACAGCATGATCATAAAGATTTCACACAAGTCTTCCCAAAGGTTCTACTTGGCACAAACACTAATTAAAACACAAAACCACATCTTAACAGAAGCTAGATGGATTATTTATTCCTAAACGGAACCAGAAAGCAAGAAAGTAAAAATTGGGTTGCCTCCCAACAAGCGCTATCGTTTAACGCCCCTAGCTAGGCATGATGATTTCAATGATGCCCACATAAAAGATAAGAATTGAAACATATAGAGAGCATCATGAAGAATATGAATAGCACATTTAAGTCTAACCCACTTCCTATGCATAGGGATTTTTTGAGCAAACAACTTATGGGAACAATAATCAACTAGCATAGGAAGGCAAAACAAGCATAACTTCGAAACTTTAAGCACATAGAGAGGAAACTTGATATTATTGCAATTCCTACAAGCATATATTCCTCCCTCATAATAATTTTCAGTAGCATCATGAATGAATTCAACAATATAACCAGCACCTAAAGCATTCTTTTCATGATCTACTTGCATGGAAATTTTATTACTCTCCACATAAGCAAAATTCTTCTTATTCGGAATAGTGGGAGTATCATAAAAGACTTGAATACTATAAATTGTTTCCACGTTAAAGGAGTAATGTTCAGAGAAAGGGTACTCATAATCATGAAAAGTTTTATAAATATAATCATCACTACTCTTTATAGCATAAGTTTTATCACAATAATCATCATAAGTAGCAACTTTGTTCTCATCATAATCAATTTGCATATCAAAACTTGGGAGACTAAAAATATCATCTTCATTAAACGTAGCATCCCCAAGCTTGTGACAAACATTAATTGCAGAAAATATGTTCTCAAATATGTCATCCTCATCAAACATAGCTTCCCCAAGCTTGGGCCTTTTCGTATCATAAGCATAATCACTCTCATCATTAATAGTATGGATAGCACAGATAGTATAGCAATTATTATATTCTTTCAAGCAAGTGCCAAAAAGATTTTCAAGATCATAAGAAATATCATTGTCTTCCCAATCATAATCATCACAACAAGAAATAGGCATAACAAGATCATCATCAAGTGTATCATCTTCATTTTCATGAGGCACAACAATAATAGGAGCAACTTTATTTGGGAGAGATACCTTTTTACCTCTCTTCCTTTTTATTTTCTTCTTCTTCACCACATCCTGTGTGGGTTCAATCCTCTTTTTTTGGAGCTCCTTATTAATGAGATTGGTTGAGTAGAAGGCTCCTCCTCGTTACCTGATTCATCATAAGAAATAATAGGAGGATATTGGGAAGTCTCTTCCCCTTAATTAGTATTCTCTTCATCCTCTATTTGTTTTCTTTTCTTTATGTAATTGGCAATATACGGATTATCAATGCAATTCACCGCACAATACATATAAATTTTCTCTAGATCAAAATGAAGAACATTATCAAGGGCAAATTTTGGAATATCCATAGTTATACGTTTAATTTCTTCATAACCCAAGAGCAAACTAAGTTCATTATGATGTGCAAGGGAAATCAAGTCATCACAATTTTTGGACACGATATGCTAATGAAACTATTTGCATTGGGTACTAAAGTGATCACGTTCATTGCAAAGTTCACAAGTATGGCTAAGAAAAAATAAATTTTCAGCACATTCATCTAGTTCTTCTTGCAACAATTTGGTTTCTAAGTACTTATGCCTCTTGCAATATCTATCTTCCCTATTTGGTGTGTACTTACAAACCCAATGCACTCCGCAAAAATTGACATGTTTATAGGAGACATTTTCATCATAACTAGTGCAATCATCATTAGCATTATGGATATTCAAAGAATTCGTACTAACAACATTCCAATCATGCTCATCATTCAAATACTTAGTGCCAAACATTTTAGAGATTTCTTCTTCTAGCACTTGGGCACAATTATCCTTTCCATCATACACATGAAAGATATTAAAAAGATCAAGTGTATGAGACAAACTCAATTCCATTTTTAGAAGTTTTCTTTTATAAACTAGACTAGTGCTAAAACAAGAAACAAAAAGATTCGATTGCAAGATCTAAAGATATACCTTCACTTACCTAGCCTCCTCGGCAACGGCGCCAGAAAAGAGCTTGATGTCTACTACGCAACCTTCTTCTTGTAGACGTTGTTGGGCCTCCAAGTGCAGAGGTTTGTAGGACAGTAGCAAAATTCCCTCAAGTGGATGACCTAAGGTTTATCAATCCGTGGGAGGCGTAGGATGAAGATGGTCTCTCTCAAGCAACCCTGCAACCAAATAACAAAGAGTCTCTTGTGTCCCCAACACACCCAATACAATGGAATTTGTATAGGTGCACTAGTTCGGCAAAGAGATGGTGATACAAGTGCAATATGGATGGTAGATATAGGTTTTTGTAAACTAAAAATATAAAAACAGCAAGGTAGCAAGCGGTAAAAGTGCGCGTAAACAGTATTGCAATGATAGGAAACAAGACCTAGGGTTCATACTTTCACTAGTGCAAGTTCTCTCAACAATAATAACATAGTTGGATCATATAACTATCCCTCAACATGCAACAAAGAGTCACTCCAAAGTCACTAATAGCGGAGAACAAACGAAGAGATTATGGTAGGGTACGAAACCACCTCAAAGTTATTCTTTCCAATCAATCCGTTGGGCTATTCCTATAAGTGTCACAAACAGCCCTAGAGTTCGTACTAGAATAACACCTTAAGACACAGATCAACCAAAACCCTAATGTCACCTAGATACTCCATTGTCACCTCAAGTATCCGTGGGCATGATTATACGATATGTATCACACAATCTCAATTCATCTATTCAACAAACACATAGAACCTCAAAGAGTGCCCCAAAGTTTCTATTGAAGAATCACGACAAAAACGTGTGCAAACCCCTATGCATAGGTTCATGGGCGGAACCCGCAAGTTGATTGCCAAAACATACATCAAGTGAATCACGTGATATCCCATTGTCACCACAGATACGCACGGCAAGACATACATCAAGTGTTCTCAAATATTTAAAGACTCAATCCGATAAGATTACTTCAAGGGGAATACTCAATCCATTACAAGAGAGAAGAGGGGGAGAAGAAACATAAGATCCAACTATAATAGCAAAGCTCGCGATACATCAAGATCGTGCCAAATCAAGAACACGAGAGAGAGAGAGATCAAACACATAGCTACTGATACATACCCTCAGCCCCGAGGGTGAACTACTCCCTCGTCATGGAGAGCGCCGGGATGATGAAGATGGCCACTGGTGAGGGTTCCCCCCCTCCGGCAGGGTGCCGGAACAGGGTCCCGATTGGTTTTTGGTGGCTACAGAGGCTTGCGGCGACGGAACTCCCGATCTAATCTCCGTTCTGGAAGTTTTACGATACGTAAGTATATATGGGTGCAAGGTGTATGTCGGTGGACCGAAGGGGGGGGCCACGAGGCAGGGGCGCGCGCCCCAGGGGGGTGGGCGCGCCCCTACCCTCGTTAGCTCCTCCTTCATCTTCTGACATAGAGTCCAAGTCTATCTAGTAGGTTTCCTTCCAAAAACAACTTCTCTAGTTGATTTCGTTCCGTTTCGACTCTGTTTGATATTCCTTTTCTTTGAAACACTGAAATTGGCATAAAACAGCAAATCTGGGCTGGACCTCCGGTTAATAGGTTAGTCCCAAAAATAATATAAAAGTGGATAATAAAGCCCAATATTGCCTAAAACAGTAGATAATATATCATGGAGCAATCAAAAATTATAGATACGTTGGAGACGTATCAACAACCCCTAATCGCGTTAGTTGCGTGGAGCTATTTGTTTTGTGTAGGTACGAGGGACTCGCGCGTAGCCTCCTACTGGATTGATACCTTGGTTCTAAAAAACTGAGGGAAATCCAACGCAGTGCTCAAGAGGTAGCACTAAACATTAATTCATGGTAAAAGAGATCCAGTCATAGTCATACCCAATATAAATTAATAGTAATGGATGCAAATGACAGCGGTGCTCTCCAGCTGGTGCTTTTTAACAAGAGGGTGATGACTCAACATAAAAGTAAATAGATAGGCCCTTCGCAGAGGGAAGCAGGGATTTGTAGAGGTGCCAGAGCTCGATTTTAAAATAGAGATAAATAATATTTTGAGCGGCATACTTTCATTGTGAACATAGCAACCAAGAGATGGCGATATCTTCCATGCTACACACATTATAGGCGGTTCCCAAACAGAATGGTAAAGTTTATACTCCCCCTCCACCAACAAGCATCAATCCATGGCTTGCTCGAAACAACAAGTGCCTCCAACTAACAACAGTCCCGGGGGAGTTTTGTTTGCAATTATTTTGATTTGATTTGCATAAAGCATGGGACTGGGCATCCCGGTGACCAGCCATTTTCTCGTGAGTGAGGAGAGGAGTCCACTCCTCTTGAGAATAACCCGCCTAGCATGGAAGATACAGACAGCCCTAGTTGATACATGAGCTATTCGAGCATACAAAACAGAATTTCATTTGAAGGTTTAGAGTTTGGCACATACAAATTTACTTGGAACGGCAAGTAGATACCGCATATAGGAAGGTATAGTGGACTCATATGGAATAACTTTGGGGTTTAATCAATTGGATGCACAAGCAGTATTCCCGCTTAGTACAAGTGAAGGCTAGCAAAAGACTGGGAAGCGACCAACTAGAGAGCGACAACAGTCACGAACATGCACTAAAATTGATGAACATTGAGCGCAGGCATGAGTAGGATATAATCCACCATGAACATAAATATCGTGAAGGCTATGTTGATTTTGTTTCAACTACATGCGTGAACATGTGCCAAGTCAAGTCACTTGAATCATTCAAAGGAGGATACCACCCTATCATACCACATCACAACCATTTTAATAGCATGTTGGCACGCAAGGTAAACCATTATAAACTCCTAGCTAATTAAGCATGGCATAAGCAACTATAATCTCTAATTGTCATTTCAAACATCTTTATTCATAATAGGCTGAATCAGGAATGATGAACTAATCATATTTACAAAAACAAGAGAGGTTGAGTTCATACCAGCTTCTCTCATCTCAATCAGTCCATCATATATCGTCATAATTGCCTTTAACTTGCACGACCGAATGATGTGAATAATAATAATAGTGCACATGCATTGGACTAAGCTGGAATTTACAAGCATTCCATAAACAGGAGAAGACAAGGCAATATGGGCCCTTGGTTAAATCAACAATAATGCATAAAAGAGACACTTCAACAATTTAATCATGGTCTTCTCCTATCGACCCCCAAAGAAAAGAAAAGAAATAAAACTATTTATACGGGAAAGCTCCCAACAAGTAAAAGAAGAACAGGAAATCTTTTTGGGTTTTCTTTTAATTATTACGACTACAGCAAGAAAAGTAAACTAGCTGAAGCTACAACTATTTTTTTTAGTTTTCTTAAGGTTTTTCAAACACACAAGAAGAAAGCATAAAAGGGAAAATAAACTAACATGGATATTACAGTGAAAGAGTATGAGCACCGACATCTGGTAATAAGTGTGTGAGCGTAAATGTAATGTCGGTGAGAAATACGTACTCCCCCAAGCTTAGGCTTTTGGCCTAAGTTGGTCTATTGCCACGGATGGCCTGGCGAATATCCATAGTTGTAGTTGGGGTCGTACTGAGAAGAAGCCTCGAATTGCCACTGGTTGGCAATTGCCTCCGGGTCCCACTGGTAATTAGACTGTCGTGGAGGATCAAATTGTGGTTCCGTCTCTGGCTCTGTGGCTGATGTAGGGTTCCGGTAGGCGTGAATGGCCGCCAGCGGAACGAGATACTAGCCTGCAGATAAATCAAACAAGGAAGGAGTAGGCAAGGTAATAGTCTCAGGGTGATGTTTATCAAAGAACAATTTGTATTTAAGCTCCCTTTCCCTATTCTTAACAATAAAATCATGCGCTGCCATACTCTTATAATCTAAATAAACAGTAGGCAGCAATTTTTCTTGTTTTTCGTAGTGCCTAATAGGTATGTTATAGTATGCAGCAAGGCGTGAAGCATAGACACCTCCAAAGATGGGGCCCTTTGTATGGTTCAGACTTAACCGTTTGGCAATAATAGCGCCCATACTAACAGAGTCATCACGGAATAAGGCATGGAATAAAATAATAATATCAGGAACACTAAGGTTTCCACAGTTTCCGCGACCAATTAAGCAACGACTAGCAAATATTGCAAAGTAGCGTAAAACTAGAAAATGTATGCTAGTGATTGTTGCATCGGAAACCTTCCTAGTTTCCCCTACAGTAATAGTATCAACAAAACCGGTCCACATCTCTACGATGTGGTTCCTCTAAGCTACCCTCAAAAGGTACTTTTATTTTTGGGGTATTTTTATATTGCACGGATAATTCAGAAAACAGACAGAAAAATACTATTTTTACTTTATTTCAACTAAATAACCGAAAGTAAAAGAAGGGTACAGAAGGTTGTGCTTTCTAACTTCATCCATCTCATGCTCATCAAAAGGAATCCGCTAACAAGGTTGATCAAGTCTTGTTAACAAACTCATTCCGACTAACATGGAACCGAAGAAATTTCGAGTAACACTATGTTACCTCAACGGGGATATGCACGTCCCCAATAATAAGAATATCATATTTCTTCTTGACAGTAGGAAGAGGAAATTCAAAACCTCCAATAATAATTGATGGAATTTTTCCAATAGAATTGGTACTATGGACTTGAGGTTGTTTCCTCGGAAAGTGTACCATATGCTCATTACCATTAACATGAAAAGTGACATTGCCTTTGTTGCAATCAATAACATCCCCTGCAGTATTCAAAAAGGGTCTTCCAAGAATAATAGACATACTATCGTCCTCGGGAATATCAAGGATAACAAAGTCCGTTAACATAGTAATGTTTGCGACCACAACAGGCACATCCTCACAAATTCCGACAGGTATAGCAGTTGATTTATCAGCCATTTGCAAAGATATTTCAGTAGGTGTCAACTTATTCAAATCAAGTCTACGATATAAAGAGAGAGGCATAACACTAACACCGGCTCTAAGATCACATAAAGCAGTTCTAACATAATTTCTTTTAATGGAGCATGGTATAGTTGGTACTCCTGGATCTCCTAACTTCTTAGGTATTCCACCCTTAAAAGTGTACTTATCAAGCATGGTGGAAATTTTAGCTTCCGGTATCTTTCTTTTATTAGTAACAATTTCTTTCATATACTTAGCATATGGATTCATTTTGAGCATATCAGTTAATCGCATACACAAAAAGATAGGTCTAATCATTTCATCAAAGCGCTCAAAATCCTCATCATCCTTTTTCTTGGATGGTTTGGAAGGAAAAGGCATGGGTTTCTGAACCCATGGGTCTCTTTCCTTACCGTGTTTCCTAGCAACAAAGTCTCTTTTATCATAACGTTGATTCTTTGATTGTGGGTTATCAAGATCAACAACAGGTTTAGTTTCTACATCATTATCATTGCTAGGCTGAGCATCATCATGAACATCATCACTAGGTTCATGTTCATTACCATATTGTGTTTCAGCATCAGAAATAGAAATATCATTGGGATTCTCAGGTGTGTCTACAATAGGTTCACTAGAAGCATGCAAAGTCCTATCATTTTTCTTTTTCTTCTTTTTAGAAGGACTAGGTGCATCTATATTATTTCTCTGAGAATCTTGCTCAATTCTCTTAGGATGGCCTTCAGGATACAAAGGTTCCTGAGTCATCTTACCAGTTCTAGTAGCCACTCTAATAGCATAGTCATTATTCTTATTATTCAATTCATTGAGCAAATCATTCTGAGATTTAAGTACATGTTCTACTTGAGTGGTAACCATAGAAGCATGTTTACTAATGAGTTTAAGTTCACCTTTAACTCTAGACATATAATCACCCAAGTGTTCAAGCGTATCGGAATTGTATTTTAGTTATCTACCAATATAAGCATTGAAGTTTTCTTGTTTAACAATAAAATTGTCAAACTCATCTAAGCATTGTCTAGCAGACTTATAACGAGGAATATCACCTCCATCAAATCTATAGAGAGAATTTACCTCTACTACCTGTGTTGGGTTATCAAGACCATGAGTTTCTTCAATAGGTGAGGGATTAAGATCATATGTTTCTTCAATGGGCGGTAAATTAAGACCATGTATTTATTCAATAGGAGGTAAATTCTTAACATCTTCAGCTGTAATACCTTTCTCTTTCATAGATTTCTTTGCCTCTTGCATATCTTCAGGACTAAGAAATAGAACACCCCTCTTCTTTGGAGTTGGCTTAGGAATAGGCTCAGGAGTTGGCTCAGGAAGTGTCCAATTATTTTCATTTGTCAACATATTTTTCAATAGAATTTTAGCTTCATCTGGTGTTCTTTCCCTAAAAACAGAACCATCACAACTATCCAGGTGGTCTCTGGAAGCATCGGTTAGTCCATTGTAAAAGATATCAAGTATTTCATTTTTCTTAAGAGGATGATCATGCAAAGCATTAAGTAATTGGAGAAGCCTCCCCCAAGCTTGTGGGAGACTCTCTTCTTCAATTTGCACAAAATTATATATTTCCCTTAAAGCAGCTTGTTTCTTATGAGCGGGGAAGTATTTAGCAGAGAAGTAATAAATCATGTCTTGGGGACTACGCACACAACCAGGATCAAGAGAATTAAACCATATCTTAGCATCACCCTTTAATGAGAACGGAAATATCTTAAGGATATAAAAGTAGCGGGTTCTCTCATCATTAGTGAACAGGGTTGCAATATCATTCAATTTAGTAAGATGTGCCACAACAGTTTCAGATTCATAGCCATAGAAAGGATCAGATTCAACCAAAGTAATTATATCAGGATCGATAGAGAATTCATAATCCTTATCAGTAACAATGATAGGTGAAGTAGCATAAGCAGGATCATATTTCATTCTAGCATTCAGAGTTTTTTGTTTCAGCTTAGCTAATAATTTCTTAAGATCACTTCTATCATTGCAAGCAAGAAAGTTTCTAGTAGTTTCTTCATCCATAACATAGCCCTCAGGCACAACAGGCAATTCATATTTATTGGGAGAGCCTTCATCATCACTTTCATCAATATTATCAGTTTCAATAATTTCATTCTCTCTGGCCCTAGCAAGTTGTTCATCAAGAAATTCACCAAGTGGCATAGTAGTATAAAGCATAGAAGTAGTTTCATCATAAGTATCATGCATAACACAAGTGGCATCATCAATAACATGCGACATATCAGAATGAATAGCAGAAGCAACTTTAGGTGTCGCAAGCTTACTCAAAACAGAAGGTGAATCAAGTGCAGAGCTAGATGGCAGTTCCTTACCTCCCCTCATAGTTGAGGGATAAAATTTTGTTTTCTCGTCTTTCAAGTTCTTCATAGTGACCAGCAGATATAAATCCGAAGTGACTCAAAGAATAGAGCTATGCTCCCCGGCAACGGCACCAGAAAATAGTCTTGATAACCCACAAGCATAGGGGATCGCAACAGTTTTCGAGGGTAGAGTATTCAACCCAAATTTATTAATTCGACACAAGAGGAGACAAAGAATATTCTCAAGTATTAGTAGTTGAGTTTTCAATTCAACCACACCTAGATAACTTAGTATCTGCAGTAAACTATTTAGTAGCAAAGTAGTATGGAAGTAACGGTAACAGTAGCAAAAGTAATATTTTTGGGTTTTGTAGTGATTGTAACAGTAACAACAGAAAAGTAAATAAGCATAAAACAATATGTGAAAATCTGGTAGGCATTGGATCGGTGATGGAGAATTATGCCGTATGCGGTTCATCATGTGACAATCATAACATAGGGTGACACGGAACTAGCTCCAATTCATCAATGTAATGTAGGCATGCAGTCCGAATATAGTCATACGTGCTTATGGAAAAGAACTTGCATGACATCTTTTGTCCTACCCTCCCGTGGCAGCAGGGTCCTAATGGAAACTAAGGGATATTAAGGCCTCCTTTTAATAGAGTACCGGACCTAAGCATTAACACATAGTGAATACATGAACTCCTCAAACTAGGGTCATCACCGGGAGTGGTCCTGATTATTGTCACTTCAGGGTTGCCGGATCATAACACATAGTAGGTGACTATAGACTTGCAAGATAGGATCAAGAACTCACATATATTCACAAAAACATAATAGGTTCAGATCTGAAATCATGGCACTCGGGCCCTAGTGAAAAGCATTAAGCATAGCAAAGTCATAGCAACATCAATCTCAAAACATAGTGGATACTAGGTAACAAACCCTAACAAAACTAACTCGATTACATGATAAATCTCATCCAACCTGTAAGTGCATCTAGTGCCCCTTAGTGATTTTGGTGTATTGAAGACTTATAGGTTAAGGGACTAATGTGTTTATGAGTGTACACAGGTCTATAAGTCTATGAGGAGTTTGATATTTACAGAGAAAGTCGACCCCTAAAAATTAAGTTCTTTGAATGAAGACTTTGGTATTCTGAAGACTTTGAAAGTGAAGAAATTGGTGTAACCTTGAAGACTTGGTATTCATTCGAGGAACATGAAGCGTGAAGACTTTTGTTTTCGTAGTTTCATTTTCTCTTTCTTGAGTCATAGGAAACACCGTACTGTTAAAGGGGGTCAAGGAAATACTAAGGAAAATTTTCCATGTGATGCTCAACTCAAAATCCTACACCTACCAATCCCTTCGAGTGAAGCCATTGGAAATCTCATACAGTTCAGTCAATTTCTTCAGTGACAGAGACGAAGTTCTTCTGGTCTCTAAGGAATTTGTTCTGACTAAGAAGTTAGGAATTCGCCAGTGCGGATTGCCTACACTGTGAGGAACATGATAGCCCTGAGGAATTTGAACCTCAAATTTCCGACCGTTGCTGTGCTACGCGCCAGCTGTCCCAAAATATATTATCCACCTAACGATCATATCATTGAAGGGCATTTAAGTCTTATCATGTCGGGCTGCTCCCTAGGCAATAAATAGCCACCCCCCCTACAACCACTAGCTGGTTGGCTGCTCTGAGAGAAACTGACACTTGTCATTTGAGAGCATCCCATCCTCCGAGGACTTTGAGCAAAAATCATTGAGTGAGGAAAACCCAAACCCAAATAGCTACAAACCCAAAGTGATTGAGCATCACTGAAGAGATTGATCCTGCGTGGATCCGACGCTTGTTACCTTTGAAGACTGTGCTTCTTCTAGACGGTTAGGCGTCATGGTCTAGAGTATCCAAGAGGAATTGTGAATCGCGAGTGACCGAGTTTGTGAAGGTTCGGAAGTCACCTGAAGACTTACCACGAGTGAGGGAGTCCTGGATTAGGGGGTGTCCGGATAGCCGGACTATAACCTTTGGCCGGACTCCTGGACTATGAAGATACAAGATTGAAGACTTCGTCCCGTGTCCGGATAGGACTTTCCTTGGCGTGGAAGGCAAGCTTGGCGACACGGATATGATCTCCTCCCATTGTAACCGACTCTGTGTAACCCTAGCCCTCTCCGGTGTCTATATAAGCCGGAGGGTTTTAGTCCGTAGGATGAACAACAATCATACCATAGGCTAGCTTCTAGGGTTTAGCCTCTCTGATCTCGTGGTAGATCTACTCTTGTACTACCCATATCATCAATATTAATCAAGCAGGAGTAGGGTTTTACCTCCACCGAGAGGGCCCGAACCTGGGTAAAAACATCGTCTCCCTTGTCTCCTGTTACCATCCGCCTAGACGCACAGTTCGGGACCCCCTACCCGAGATCCGCCGGTTTTGACACCAACATTGGTGCTTTCATTGAGAGTTCCTCTGTGTCGTCACTTTTAGGCCCGATGGCTTCTCCGATCATCAACAACGATGCGGTCCAGGGTGAGACTTTTCTCCCCGGACAGATCTTCGTATTCGGCGGCTTTGCACTGCGGGCCAATTCGCTTGGCCATCTGGAGCAGATCGAAAGCTACGCCCCTGGCCATCAGGTCAGATTTGGAAGTTTGAGCTACACGGCAGATATCTGCGGGGACTTGATCTTCGATGGGTTCGAGCCACAGCCGAGCGCACCGCACTATCACGATGGGCATGATCTAGCTCTGCCGCCGAACAGTGCCCTGGAGGCCGCACCCGTGTCCGCTTCGACCCTTAGCTCGGAGCCGACTGCGCCAACCGAGTACGAGTGGTTGGACGCCGCCTCGGGGACTGTAATCTCTACGGCGATCGAGCTGAACACCATCCCTATTCTCTGCGAAGCCTGTGGCTCCAAGGTGCCGGACTCCGAGCCCTCTACGCCCCTGCCAATCGAATCCGATTGGGCGCCGATCATGGAGTTCACCGCCGTAGACATCTTTCAGCACTCGCCCTTCGGCGACATTCTGAATTCACTAAAGTCTCTCTCTTTATCAGGAGAGTCCTGGCCGGACTATGGTCAGCAAGGTTGGGACGCGGATGACGAAGAAATTCGACGCCCACCCACCACCCACTTCGTAGACACTGTCAATGATTTAACCGACATGCTCGACTTCGACTCCGAAGACATCGACGGTATGGACGACGATGTAGGAGACAAGCAGGAGCCAGCGCCTATAGAGCAATGGACAACCACCTCATCTCACGATGTATACATGGTGGACACACCTAAAGGAAGCAACGACGAGGAACAAAGGGATGTAACAGGGGATCGTTCCCTCGAAAAGCAGTCAAAGCGGCGACGTAAGTGCCGCTCCAAACCCCGCCTCAACAGAGACAGTAGCCATATAGACCCAGCCACAGAGCAGGGCGAACTGGCGGACGACGAACATGCCATCGAGCAACCGTCCGAACAAGGCAACTTGGATAAACAAGCCGAACAACCCGTCCCCGGTGAAGATAACAGTCCGGATGACCTCACGCGGACAAGTTCCTGGAGTAGAAGAACCTCCACAAAAGGCTCGTCGCCACCGCGTGTAGCCTGAAAAGGCAGAAGCGGAAGCTCAAAACTGCGGAAGATGCACTCAGAATCAGATGGAGCAAAGTACTCAACACCGCAGATAAATACGGCGGCAGCCGCAACACAAAGAGCTATCCGAAGCGAAAGCTACTGCCTGAATTTGATGAGGAGGCCCTAGAGCCCCCTAAATCAAGAAACAAGGAAGCCACCCGGTCGGATAGACGACCTCATGGCCAACATAAAGCGGCAAGCGGCGCCGCACCCAAGCCAGCACGCGATCCACCCAAGGATTCGCATCAAAAGGATGGCCCAGCCAGATCTATCTACGGGCCAAGAAAGCAAGCTCTAGTAAGCAATGCAACTCAACAAATATCCGAACAACACGGCACACCCAAATACAGGGGTGCCGCACACCCCCTCTGTTTCACCGATGAGGTGCTGGACCACGAATTTCAGTGGGATTCAAACCCGTAAACATAGAGGCGTACGACGGAACAACAGACCCTAGAGTCTGGATTGAGGATTACATCCTCCACATGCACATGGCTAGGGGAGATGACCTCCACGCCATCAAATACTTACCCCTTAAGCTCAAAGGGCCAGCCCGGCATTGGCTTAAAAGCCTTCCCGAAAACACCATTGGAAGTTGGGAAGAGCTCGAGGATGCTTTTCGGGAAAATTTTAAAGGGACCTATGTCCGACCTCCGGATGCGGATGATTTAAGCCATATAACTCAACAGCCCGGAGAGTCAGCCTGGAAACTCTGGAACAGATTTCTTACTAAAAAGAATCAGATAGTCGACTGTCCGGACGCCGAAGCCTTAGCAGCTTTCAAAAACAGCGTTCGAGACAAATGGCTCGCCAGACACCTCGGCCAAGAAAAGCCAAGAACAATGGCCGCATTAACAAGCCTCATGACCCGCTTTTGCGCGGGAGAGAACAGTTGGTTGGCAAGATGCAGCACCAGCGACCCAAGTACATCCAGAGTCAGGGATGGAAATGGGAAACCGCGACGCAACAAGGACCAGCGCCGGACTAAGGGAAGCAGCCCGAAGAGCACGGAAGTCAATGCCGGATTCAAAAGCTCTTGGCAGAATCAGAAAAAGTTGTCCCTTAAGGATAATAGGGACGAGTTATCTAACCTGAACAAAATCTTGGACAAGATATGTCAAATCCACAGTACTCCTGGGAAGCCTGCAAATCATACCCACAGAGATTGTTGGGTTTTCAAGCAATCCAGCAAACTCAATGCCGAACACAAGGGGCTCGACACACCAAGCGAGGACGATGACGAACCCCACAAGCAGAGCACCGGGAAACAAAAGAATTTCCCACAAGAAGTAAAAATAGTAAACTTACTTCACGTGACGAAAGGAGTGGCGCCTATAGAAATACACGCCATACGACCTATCCCAAAGGAGTCTCGCCACTAGTTGTTAAAACCGATCACCTTCGACAATCAGGATTACTCTAGAAGTATCCGGAACGTAGGCGGGACTGCCTTGATATTAGATCCAATAATCGACGGATTCCACTTTACACATGTCCTGATGGACGGCGGCAGTAGTTTAAACCTACTATATCAGGACACAATCCGCAAAATGGGGATAGACCCAACAAGAATTCGCCATAGCAACACTTCCTTTCAAGGAGTAATGCCAGGCTCGGATACCCATTGCACTGGTTCTCTCTGGTTAGAAGTTATGTCCGGCTCCCCTGATAACTTCCGCCGCGAAAAGCTAACCTTCCACATCGCCCCGTTTTCAAGTAGCTATCAAGCACTACTGGGATGAGAGGCTTTCGCCCGCTTTCACGCAATACCGCATTATGCATCTCTTATGCTTAAGATGCCCGGTCCACGAGGCATCATCTCACTAAAGGGAAACATCAAGTGTCCCTCGAACGCGAAAGAATATGCGGCTGCCTTGACAGCCATACATTAAAACAGCTTCACCAACAAAAGCATCTACCAGGTCATCAAGACCACGGACTCGGCTAGGCGAGTCCGGAGCAAACATATAATTGATAAAGGTTTGATAGCCATACACCCCTATGCAAGGGGCTCCGCGTATGTAAAATACACGACAATAAGGCTAAATTTTACATGTCTTAAATTATACATTGTTTATCTAGTACAGCGTACATTCCGCACTACTATTCTTTTTTGTCAGCTAAGTTCCTCTCTTATACATATGGACACCATGCTACGCCTGTCCAGGACACGGCACAACGGAGACATTGGCGCAGACGTGCAGCAGGGACCCGTCTCCAGGATTCTTTTTAGATTAAGACCCTGCGTAAACCTTTTTACTGTCTCTTGTTGACACACATCCCCCGGATTCTCGGCATAGCCGAGGAGGAGGCTGGCGTCTTGGCATGTGGCCACGCCAGAGTTTTGCACGTACCTGGACATCAGGGGCTTATTACCAAGGGCGTTGTTCCGCCCGTTTTCATAAAAGACCGAATACCTTAGGGAGTGTTCGGCGTCGCGAGTTTGGCCTTATATGCATCAGCTCCGAATCATGTCTTTGGTCAAATGTTGGGTTTGCCTGGCTCCTGTGTTTTGCTGCCTTACGTTCCGCTCTATCGGCTAAGGCGGCACCAAGAGAACTACTGCGATTGTGCCCCGGTTCAGCCAGGCGAGCACCTTAGTAGAGAAAGCCGAAAACTGACTGTCATGATATAGCGTGAGACTGGTCAACCACTCGATGACCCGCCGGAATCTTTAGGATTCCTCCGTATTAACGAAGGGCCGTTTCCCGGCCAGGCACACACGTGCCCCGAATTCGGGTGAGCGCGGTGCCCCCAGGGGCTGTATAGTAGCCCCACTGTCAAACTCCTATGGCTAAGTGAAAGTGATAAACCATTATAGTTCGGTTGCCTAGTTCGCTGCACTATCACCTCCTTAATAGGACCAAGACGTTGGATCAAGTGTGAAAATGCGCCTTCTGCGAACACCCCCGCATTATATGTGTGGGGGCTGAAGCCGAAGACTGCCATCTTTCAGGTTATATACACATATACATTAACGGCCGCACATGAGGTATTTCAATTCTTGAAGGCAAAAGTATAAAAAGCTTTTATATTACATCCAAACATTGTTTTACAAAAATACATGTTATTCAAACATAATATCCTTCAAGCACTGCGTCTCTATTAAACGAGCGCCCTGCAGAACTTCCTGAAAATAGTGCTCGACGGGTACTCGGCTCCCGTCCGAGTCTTGGGCTGCAACAGCGGTGGCCTTCATCTCCGCCCAGTATGTCTTGACACGGGCAAGTGCCATCCGCGCACCCTCTATGCATGCTGACCTCTCCACTGCATTGATATGCGGCACCGCACCAAGGAACTGCTACACCAAGCTAAAATAGCTCTTCGGCTCAGGCCTTTCCGGCCACAGATGACTCACGACACACTTCATAGCGAGTCCGGATAACCTACTCAGCTCAGCCCATTCGGCCAAATGATCGGCTAATGGAAGTGGACGCTCTGGATTGTGGAACGCGACCAAAAAAGCTTTTCCACTTCGTGATCCTCTTTATCTCGGAAGTGTTCGGCCACGTCCGCGACACTCGCTGCCAAATCCAGATAAGTGTCCGCCATACTCCACAACCGGTCCAACGGAGTATATTTAGGATCCCCGAACTTCCTCCGCAGCATAAAGGGCTTTCCAGCCATGATATCTCCGGACTGACGTAGCTCCTCCTTCATAGCTCTCATCGTAGAGCGAGCATCCTTGGCCTCGGTAGTGGCCTTCTCCAGGTCCGTCTGTTCCGCCCGATCTTCTTTTTCAAGAAGCTTGCAGCGGTCGGCAGCGCTCTTCAACTTTACAGCCATCTCGGCTAGTTCCTTCTTGCTTCAGCAATGAGCAGCCTTTTCGGCTTTCAGCTCTTCAACCACCTTTAAGGCAGCCGCATCGCTTTTCCTGGCCTGCTCCTTGGCTCGGGCAAGTTCTGCCCGAAGGTTCTCCATGGCAGCGGCACCATCTGCATCAAGCACACATGTTGTAAGATACGGGCATCAAGCTCCACTTACCTGGTGTCTCCGGAGAAAATACATACCTTGTGCCTCGTCAAGCCGCTTGTTGACAAGCGCGATGTCGGCATCTACCACGTCAAGTCGCCGCTTTAGCTCGGCAAATTCATCAGTCCGGCTAGCCACCGGATACTCCGCCACCTCCATAGGAAAGGCGAAATATTATACCTGGGGTTACGATCCTCTGCGCGCCGTCATTTTTGACAACGCGCAGAGTCTCAGGGGCTACTATCTATACAGGACGCATCTTATATATGCAGAACTGTCCAAAGGCACATCATTTTGCGTACCTCAAAACCTGTCAGTAAACTCCTGACGGCCTCGTGCAACCCGTTGTCCGCGGATGCAATCCTTTCAATCACCGTACCCATCAATGCACGATGTTCTTCTGAGATAGACGCTCGCCCGAGCAGATCCTTCAGCTCCTCCGACCGTGCACCAGACTGTGTCGGACTCGTCCGATGGCCTTTTCCGAAGGCCGGACACGGAGGGCTTTGGGGTGCCATACGGCTGCCTTCCGGCACTGCCGGATTCGGAGAAACCCTCTGTGACGACACCTCAGGGTCGCCCGCCTCACAAGGTGGTACGGCAGGGGGAGGCGTGCCGCTCTCCATCATCTCTGGAAGAAGATCCCCCGAAGATGAGCTCTGCTGAGAAGGGCTGAGATCCGAACTGCAAGGTAAAATTTCGGTTATTTTCCTCAGAAATAGAACAGGGATGACTCTCATTTTAAATTCCCCTCTCTACTTACGGCTCAGTGGAGGGCTGATCCCCTAGGGGGCACAGTGCGGCCGAGGCATCCCCCGGCGCAGGACCCTCTGATGAAGATTTCTTCCCCCGCTTTGAGACCATGGTCTCTGGGTCTTCAGAAGCGGTCCTCTTCTTCCCCTGGGTAGAGGAATTCTCGATTCCTCCTTTCTTGACAGCCTCCTTCGGGGAGGCGGTAGCTTCCTTGTTCCCCCCTTCGCCTTCTTCCAAAGGCATGACCTCCAGCATCCTGGTTAACAAGGGATCCGATGTGGTCTTAGGGAGGGGGGGCGGACACCTGATTAGCTTCACTTTCGCTATCCACTGCTGCTTAAGGGACAGTTCTTTTAAGGGCGATTTTATGATAAAAGTATGGATAGCGTGTCCGGGTACGGGGCTACTTACTTGAGTATCCGGGCGATTGCAGCTCAGACCTGCGTCCTCGGTCAAGTCCGGACACATTGCTTGTGATCCGAAGAACAATTTGTACATCTCCATGGGCGTCGCGCCCATAAAATGTTGGAGAGCTCGTGGTCCCTCCGGATTGAACTCCCACATGCGGAGGGGGTGACGTTTGCAGGGCAGGGTTCGGCGAATCAGCATAACCTGTGCCACTACGACCAGACTGATGTCTCTTTCTAGGAGATCTCGTATGCGGCCCTGCAACAAGGGCACATCCTTGGATGGCCCCCAGTCCAACCCTTTATTGACCCACGATGCTAGCTATGGGGGGGACCCGAGCGAAAAGCAGGCGGCGCCACCCACTTGGTCCCCCTGGGAGCTGTGATATAAAACCACACTCGTTGCCATAAGCTGAACTCCTCTTGAAAAGGGCCCTCGGGCCATGGAGCATCAGCATTCTTGCTTATAACCGTGCCTCCGCACTCTGCGTGCTATCCCTCGATCATCTTCGGCTCTATTTTAAAGGTCTTGAGCCACAATCTGAAGTGAGGAGTAATTCAGAGGAAGGCCTCACACACGACGATGAAGGATGAGATGTGGAGAATGGACTCCGGAGCCAAGTCGTGAAATTCCAGCCCATAATAAAACATGAGCCCCCTCACGAAGGGGTCCGTCGGGAAGCCTCGCCCCCGAAGGAAGTGAGGCACAAACACCACGCTCTCACCAGGCTTGGGGGTAGGAATGACCTGCCCTTGTATAGGCAGCCTATGCGAAATTTCGCCAGTCAAGAACCTGGCCTCTCTCAGCTTTAGCACGTCCTCCTCCATGACGGAGGAAGGCATCCATTGGCCTCGAAGGTCGGAACCGGACATTGTCGAAGGTCCAAAGCGCCTGAAATCTGGAGCCTTGGGTGTTGGAACTCAAGGCGAAGGGCGAACTCGTTTGAGATTGAAAGAAAGGAGTAAGGCCTTGGTCTCTTTATAAGAGGTTGAATACCAAGGGCCCTCCCCGTGACCGCTAGGGACTCGCCTTTGATCGAGAAAACATACCAACGGGCACGACTGGGTTACCCACGTCCGTATTGATGAGAATCCCGTAAATAAAGGGGACACGATCTCTGCTTCGATAGGACGTGCCAAGGAAACCGCCTCGCAAAACGCGCTGAGGTGGGACAGTAAAAATGATTCGAATAAAGGCCTCGCCGTGGTGTGATGTCACGCTGCAGAATACGTCAGTAGATTAGATTTGTGTAAATATTATTCTCTCTATGGCAATATGTGGAATTTATTTTGCAGAGCCGGACACTATCCTTGTGTTCAAAATCTTCTATAAAGGAACCCGCCTTGCAATGCCAAAGACAACTTGCGTGCCGGACTCATCGTCATTGAAGCCTGGTTCAGGGGCTACTGAGGGAGTCCTGGATTAGGGGGTGTCCGGATAGCCGGACTATAACCTTTGGCCGGACTCCTGGACTATGAAGATACAAGATTGAAGACTTCGTCCCGTGTCCGGATAGGACTTTCCTTGGCGTGGAAGGCAAGCTTGGCGATACGGATATGATCTCCTCCAATTATAACCGACTCTGTGTAACCCTAGCCCTCTCCGGTGTCTATATAAACCGGAGGGTTTTAGTCCGTAGGACGAACAACAATCATACCATAGGCTAGCTTCTAGGGTTTAGCCTCTCTGATCTCGTGGTAGATCTACTCTTTTACTACCCATATCATCAATATTTATCAAGCAGGAGTAGGGTTTTACCTCCGTCGAGAGGGCCCGAACCTGGGTAAAAACATCGTGTCCCTTGTCTCCTATTACCATCCGCCTAGACGCACAGTTCGGGACCCCCTACCCGAGATCCGCCGGTTTTGACACCAACAACGAGTGATTGGGCGAGGTCTGTGTGACCTTAGCTCAAGGAGAATACGGTGAGGACTGTGTGTCCGGGACTGTGTGTCCTCAGGTTTAAATACCTAGCCGCTCCAACCAGATGTACAACTGAGACAGCAGTTGGAACTGGTCTACCAAATCATTGTCTTCACCAAGCCAACTGGTTCTATTTCCTCAAATCTTTCATTTCCTCAGTATTGTGTTGTGTGCTTGTCATATCTGTGTTTGAAGACTTTGACTGAAGACTTTCTCAATTTCCTTGGTTCAATTTCTTCAGTCTGTTTGTTTTCATCATGTGTTATCCTGTGATTACGCTTTCTGTACTATGTACTTGTCTTCATTTCATCATGATGACTATGCTTGACTTCTGTTATGTTTACTTCTGAGTACTTATTCCGCTGCAAGTAGTTCTTCACTAAGAAATTTCCTCACTAGCAAATTCCTCAGTGAAGAATTCATAAAAATCGCCTATTCACCCCCCCTCTAGTCGATATAACGCACTTTCAATTGGTATCAGAGCGAGGTACTCCCTTGTTCTGTGTGATTTTGGTTTAACCACCTGGAGTTTTAGTTATGTCGACCGCAGGTATGAAGAAAGTGACATGCCCAATCTTTGACGGTCATGAGTATCCCAAGTGGAAGGCCATGATGAAGAAGCGCCTCATGGCGTTGAACAGCGAGCTGTGGACCGTCACTGAGATTGGTCTGACCGATCTGTGCAAGATGGCGGAAGCTGATGACATTCACAAGTACACTCTTCTCAACCTCACGGTGAAGGACGTCATCTGATCCTATCTGTCTCAAAATCAGTTCAGGAACATCATGCATCTCGATCACGCGAAGCTTATCTGGGACCGTCTCTCTGATGTCTATGAAGGTCATCGAACCTGTCATGATCCTTGGTTTGAGGACTTCAAGGAATCTCTCAAGTCTATGACATTTGAACCAGAATCATCATCCTCCTCACCATGTCTTATGGTAGATGGTGAAAAGGTAACTGAATGCTATCTGTCTGAATCCAGTGATGATGAATCTGGTGATGAATTTGGACCCAGTTATGTCAAACTTGCTTCCCTTGCCGCTAAACAACAAAGAGCTTTGGAAAAGGTTTCAAAACATGCTTAGTAAGAGCGATGACCTGTTGGGTGAAGAAATGGATCAGTCAAAAGCTTTGGCTAAAAGTCTTCAGAGACTTCATACTAAGTATGACTCCCTTCAAGATTAACATAACACTCTCTTGTCTGATCATGAGAAGCTTTCTTATGAATTTCTTTAAAGAAAGCAAGATCTTGAGAAGCTAAGAGTGAGTTATGAAGATCTTCAGAAGGAGCGCGATTCATTACTTGCTCAACAAATCAGCGTTGCTCAGGAAGAATTTGTTCCTCCATGCTTGAAATGCATTGTACATGACAGGCATGTAAGCCTCAAAGGGCATAAGACTCTTTGTGATGTGCTTAAAAAGCAGATCCTCAACAGGAACCCTAGGAAAGAGGGTATTGCCTTTGAGAGGAAACTCAAAGCTGATGGTACATATTGGAAGCCTGAGTAGTACCCCAAAACCTCATGGGTTGCTGCAAAGGGACCTCCAGTTGATCCATCTAATTTATCTGGCTTTACATGTGAATCTTCTCATTCTTCTGATGAGTCATTTGACTCCAACTTTAAGCTGTTCAAAAATTAGAATGATGAAGTATTTGCTAGATATGTTGGCACTAACTGCAGGAACGGTTCCCCTATGAAGAAAATCTGGGTTCCCAAAAGGTGCCTTGAAAGTCTTCAGGTGAATGTCCTCATGACACCACCTGTGAAGAATAGGAACCCAGATCAAATTCTTCATATGGACCAAATTCTTCATATGGATCCAAGTCCTCATACGGACCAAATTCCTCACGTGGATCAAATTCCTCACATGAATATCATCGTGCTAACAACTCTGTTTCACAGGGAAGAGCCAAGGGCTATGAATATGAGCATTATTCTGCTAATCATTATGTTCATAAGTCCTCGAAGAATTTCTCTGCTTATTCATATGCTTACCCTAACGCCTCTTATGTGAAACGAAATGTTTTGGCCTCTATGCCACCATTCTCATATGGAGCTCGCAGAGAGATGAACTCTTTGCCACCCCTTCAGATGTGGGTGGTGAAGAAAAAGAACTAATTTTTTCTATAGGGTCAGGTCTCCAGACGCGCTTTAACGTCTGAAGAATTTGCTGGGGACCTGACAATATGCCTGAAATGACGCAGGCTAATCATGAAGAAATGAACCTTCATTTCTCACGTCCTCATACTGCTTTATTTGTCTTACTGCTTGATGAAATTCATCTGATGAATTTGATATCGTATTCTTCACTGATGAAGTATATGAGTTCATAAGCTGCACTAATTCATCTGCAGGATGATCAACCCAAAGCCACTGAGTGGGTCCTCGATAGTGGATGTACAAATCACATGACTGGTGACAAGAATCTATTGATGGATGCTCCCTTATCACCATCGCATCTGAAGCATATCATCTTCGCTGACAAAGGCAAAAGTCAGGAATTGGGTCTAGGTAAGGTTGCCATCACAAAGGATCGACACATGGAGAAAGTCATGCTTGTTGAGTCCTTAGGATACAACCTTATGTCTGTCTCAATGCTTTGTGATCTTGATATGGTTGTTGTCTTTGGCGAGTATCGTTGTGTTGTGGTTATGGAAGCTGACAATTCCAAAGTCTTCGAAGGATTTAGGAGAGGAGACTTGTATATTGTTGATTGCTACCTCTTGAGCACTGCGTTGGATTTCCCCGAAGAGGAGAGGATGATGCAGCAAAGTAGCGTAAGTATTTCCCTCAGTTTTTGAGAACCAAGGTATCAATCCAGTAGGAGGCTACACGCAAGTCCCTCATACCTACACAAAAACAATAGCTCAACGCAACCAACGCGATTAGGGGTTGTCAATCCCTTCACGGTCACTTACGGGAGTGAGATCTAATAGAGATGATAGATAATGTTTTTGGTATTTTTGATATAGAGATGCAAAGTAAAAAGTAAAAGGCAAAGTAAAAAAGCAAAGCAAAAATAAAGTGATGGAGATTGATATGATGAGAATAGACCCGGGGGCCATAGGTTTCACTAGTGGCTTCTCTCAAGAGCATAAGTATTCTACAGTGGGTGAACAAATTACTGTTGAGCAATTGACAGAATTGAGCATAGTTATGAGAATATCTAGGTATGGTCATGTATATAGGCATCACGTCCGAGACAAGTAGACCGACTCCTGCCTGCATCTACTACTATTACTCCACTCATCGACCGCTATCCAGCATGCATCTAGAGTATTAAGTTAAAAATAGAGTAACGCCTTAAGCAAGATGACATGATGTAGAGAGATAAATTCATGCAATATGAAATAAACCCCATCTTGTTATCCTCGATGGCAATGATACAATACGTGCCTTGCTGCCCCTTCTGTCATTGGGAAAGGACACCGCAAGATCCAACCCAAAGCTAAGCATTTCTCCCATGGCAAGAAAAACCAAACTAGTAGGCCAAACCAAACTGATAATTCGAAGAGACTTGCAAAGATAAGCAATCATACATAAAAGAATTCAGAGAAGATTCAAATATAATTCATAGATAGACTTGATAATAAACCCACAATTCATCGGTCTCAACAAACACACCGGAAAATGAAGATTACATCGAATAGATCTCCACGAGAGAGGGGGAGAACATTGTATTGAGATCCAAAAAGAGATAAGAATCCATCTAGCTACTAACTATGGACCCGAAGGTCTGAGGTAAACTACTCACACTTCATCGGAGGGGCTATGATGATGTAGAAGCCCTTCATGATGACGGCCCTCTCCGGCAGAGCTCCGGAACAGGCCCCAAGATGGGATCTCGTGGATACAGAAAGTTGCGGCGGTGGAATTATGTTTTTGGCTCCGTATCTGATCGTTTGGGGGTACGTAGGTATATATATAGGAGGAAGGAGTACGTTGGTGGAGCTCCGAGGGGCCCACGAGGCAGGGGGGCGCGCCCTAGGGGGGGTGCGCCCCCCACCCTCGTGACCGCCTCTTGGCTCCCTTGGAGTAGGTTCCAAGTCTCTTGGATCACGATCGGTGAGAAAATCACGTTCCCGAAGGTTTCATTCCGTTTGGACTCCGTTTGATATTCCGTTTCTTCGAAACACTGAAATAGGCAAAAAAACAGCAATTCTGGGCTGGGCCTCCGGTTAATAGGTTAGCCCAAAAATAATATAAAAGTGGAAAATAAAGCCGAATATAGTCCAAAACAATAGATAATATAGCATGGAGCAATCAAAAATTATAGATACGTTGGAGACGTATCAGGCATCCCCAAGCTTAATTCCTGCTCGTCCTCGAGTAGGTAAATGATAAAAAGAGAATTTTTGATGCGGAGTGCTACTTGGCATAATTTCAATGCAAATCTTATTAATTGTGGTATGAATATTCAGATTCAAAAGATTCAAGACAAAAGTTTATATTGACATAAAAATAATAATACTTCAAGCATACTAACAAAGCAATTATGTCTTCTCAAAATAACATGGCTAAAGAAAGTTATCCCTAAGAAATCATATAGTCTGGCTATGTTCTATCTTCACCACACAAAGTATTTAAATCATGCACAACCCCGATGACAAGCCAAGCAATTCTTTCATACTTTAACATTTTCAAAACTTTTTCGATCCTCACGCAATACATGAGCGTGGGCCATGGATATAGCACTATATGTGGAATAGAATGGTGGTTGTGGAGAAGACAAAAGGAGGGGAAACTCACATCAACTAGGCGTATCAACAGGCTATGGAGATGCCCATCAATATATATCAATGTGAGTGAGTAGGGATTGCCATGCAACGGATGCACTAGAGCTATAAGTATATGAAACCTCATCAAAAGAAAGTAAGTGGGTGTGCATCCAACTTGCTTGCTCACGAAGACCTAGGGCAACTTTGAGGAAGCCCATCATTGGAATATACAAGCCAAGTTCTATAATGTAAAATTCCCACTAGTATATGAAAGTGACAAAATGAGAGACTCTCTATCATGCAGATCATGGTGCTACTTTGAAGCACAAGTGTGGTAAAAGGATAGTAACATTGTCCCTTCTCTCTTTTTATCTCATTTTTTTGGGCCTTTTCTCTTTTTTTCTGGCCTCTTTTTTTTCATCCGGAGTCTCATCCCGACTTTTGGGGGAATCATAGTCTCCATCATCCTTTCCTCACTTGGGAAAATGTTCTAAAAATTGATGATCATCACACTTTTATTTTTCTTACAACTCAACACTTAGAACAAATATGACTCTATATGAATGCCTCCGGCGGTGTACCGGGATATGCAATGAATCAAGAGTCACATGTATGAAAGAATTATGAATGGTGTCTTTGCCACAAATACTATGTCAACTACATCATCATGCTAAGCAATATGACAATGATGAATGTGTCAGGAAGAACGGTATGGTGGAAAGTTGCATGGCAATATATCTCGGAATGGATATGGAAATGCCATAATAGGTAGGTATGGTGGATGTTTTGAGGAAGATATAAGGAGGTTTATGTGTGAAAGAGCGAATCATATTACGGGGTTTGGATGCATCGGCGAAGTTTGCACCAACTCTCAATGTGAGAAAGGGCAATGCACGGTACCGAAGAGGCTAGCAATGATGGAAGGGTGAGAGTGCGTATAATCCATGGACTCAACATTAGTCATAAAGAACTCATATACTTATTGCAAAAATCTACAAGCCATCAAAAACCAAAGCACTACACGCATGATCCTAGGGGGATAGATTGGTAGGAAAAGACCATCGCTCGTCCCCGACCGCCACTCATAAGGAGGACAATCAAATAACACCTGATGTTTCAAATTTGTTACATAACGTTTACCATACGTGCATGCTACGGGACTTGCAAACTTCAACACAAGCATTTCTCAAATTCACAACTACTCAACTAGCACAACTTTGATATTATCACCTCCATATCTCAAAACAATTATCAAGCATCAAACTTTTCTTAGTATTCAACGCACTCAAAAGAAAGTTTTACAAATCTTTAATACCAAGTATATTATTATTATTAAGCAAATTATATACGGGAAGCAAAAGAACAAACTTGATAAAAGGATTAACCTGTGATGTACACTATTTTTCAGTACTATGAGCCTGTACTCATGAAATACACTCCAAGGACATAAGCGCCTACAAGTTGTCCCTAAAAATTATGGTAATCTTGTAGCCATTCCACTATTATTTAGTTACTCTTTTAGCAATTTCAATATAAACAATAACATGTTCTTAGAAGGCTAGAACAGTATACACACTATCGATTTAAAACCATCCTTGGTCCAGAGCTTGGAATCTCACTTTTGTTCGTTGCCCACACTATATTTAGTTATCTACTCCTCATTATTTGTGCCATTTGTAAAATGGACGTCACTACATATCATAAAAAACATATGCTCTATTGTATTTGCAGCACACAAATTATCATGGTTTGTTTTTAGTTTCAAAGAAAGATATATTTACTTGAGCTAATTAGCACATGTACGAGTGCAGGTATGTGGCCTGCAAGCATAGGAGAGGATGAACTTGACAATTACCAATTCTAGCTCATATTTGATCTGATAAGGTCAGTTTCTTCATAGCTTTTGCCAATGGATGTGAAAATATATGTGCCATCAGGCCTACTCAGCTTGTGTAGATGAATTTCTGGAGTTTGCATATAGAGATATACCAGTAGACACAATGACTAATGTCCTGCCTCTATCACTAATTGCATTGACATCCATCATGTCAATGTGTTGTGTGTTAACAGTTCATTTTGATTTTTTGTTTGTAGATGCAAAAAATAAATGGATGAGTATATGGGTGGGTGCCAAGTATACTACAATGATGATGATGATGATGATGATGTTCCTGTTCATGATGATGATGATGATGATGATGATGATGATGATGATGATGATGATGATGATGATGATGGACGCTTTTAGTTTTCTTTAAGTTGTAGGGATGATGTTCATGTTGGATGATGTTCCTCGATTAAGTTTTAGATAACTTGTCGGGATGTTGATGGATGCTTTCGGTTGAAGTTTCGCCGTGAAGAAAATATTTAGATTATGCATCATTTTTGGATGATGTTCCTCTTGTAATATCCACTATTATAATCCAACAGCTTTATCAAATATATGATTTCTTCCTCCTGTGAGTAATATTCTCTTGTTTTTCCTTCACTTCAAATACATAATTATCACCAATTACGTGGAGCATTAATTTAATTGTTGGCACTGATAATATAATTCACATTATATAAGTACGAACACTTGAAGCGTTCGTTTGTTGACAAGCAATGGGATTTTGATTATTGTACACTAATCACCAACGTATAGAAGTGTTGCACAAGTCTGTTTTATGTGTTGCATTCTTGCAATGGTCCATTTTACCAACGATAGTATAAGCGTTGCATTACACGCTAGCAACACTGGATAAGGCAACGCATCCCAAACCGTTGGTAAATACACTAACAACGCATATATGGACTTTTAGATACGGAAAAAAGCGTTGCTTTAGAGGGGGTCCTGTTGTAGTCCTTTTCCTCACTTGGGACAATGCACTAAAAATGATGATCATCACACTTTTATTTTCTTACAACTCAACAATTACAACTCGATACTTAGAACAAAATATGACTCTATATGAATGCCTCCGACGGCCGGTGTACCAGGATATGCAATGAATCAAGAGTGACACGTATGAAAGAATTATGAATGGTGGCTTTGCCACAAATACGATGTCAACTACATGATCATGCTAGCAATATGACAATGATGGAGCGTGTCATAATAAACGGAACGGTGGAAAGTTGCATGGCAATATATCTCGGAATGGCTATGGAAATGCCATAATAGGTAGGTATGGTGGCTGTTTTGAGGAAGGTATATGGTGGGTGTATGATACCGGCGAAAAGTGCGCGGTATTAGAGAGGCTAGCAATGGTGGAAGGATGGGAAAAAGTGCGTATAATCCATGGACTCAACATTAGTCATAAAGAACTCATATACTTATTGCAAAAATCTAGAAGTTATCAAAGCAAAGTATTACGCGCACGCTCCTAGGGGGATAGATTGCTAGGAAAAGACCATCGCTCGTCCCCGACCGCCACTCAGAAGGAAGACAATCAATAAATAAATCATTCTCTGACTTCATCACATAACGGTTCACCATACGTGCATGCTACGGGAATCACAAACTTTAACACAAGTATTTCTCAAATTCACAACTACTCAACTAGCATGACTCTAATATCACCATCTTCATATCTCAAAACAATTATCAAGCATCAATCTTTTCTTAGTATTCAACGCACTCAAAAGAAAGTTTCACAAATCTTGAACACCAAGCATATTATTATTAAGCAAATTACCATGCTATTAAGACTCTCAAAATAATCTAAGTGAAGCATGAGAGATCAATAGTTTCTTTAAAACAAATCCACCACCGTGCTCTAAAAGATCTAAGTGAAGCACATAGAGCAAAATTATAACGCTCAAAAGATATAAGTGAAGCACATAGAGCAAAACTACATAGCTCAAAAGATATAAGTGAAGCACATAGAGTATTCTATCAAATTCCAATTCATGTATGGCTCTCTCAAAAGGTGTGTACAGAAAGGATGATTGTGGCACACTAACAAACAAAGACACAAATAATACAAGACGCTCCAAGCAAAACACATATCATGTGGTGAATAAAAATATAGCTCCAAGTAAAATTACCGATGGAAGTAGACGAAAGAGGGGATGCCTTCCGGGGCATCCCCAAGCTTTGACTTTTTGGTGTCCTTGGATTATCTTGGGGGTGCCATGGGTATCCCCAAGCTTAGGCTCTTGCCACTCCTTGTTCCATAATCCGTCAAAAGATTTCACCCAAAACTTGAAAACTTCACAACACAAAACTCAATAGAAATCTCGTGAGCTCCGTTAGAGAAAGAAAACAAAAGACCACTTCAAGGTACTGTAATGAACTCATTCTTTATTTATATTGGTGTTAAACCTACTGTATTCCAACTTCTCTATGGATTATAAACTATTTTACTAGCCATAGATTCATCAAAATAAGCAAACAACACACGAAAAACAGAATCTATCAAAAACAGAACAGTTTGTAGTAATCTGTAACTAACACAAACTTTTGGAACTCCAAAACATCTACCAAAATAGGATGACCTAGACAATTTTTTTATTGATCAGCAGCAATTGGAATCAGTATTGTATCACGTTATGGTGATTTTTAAAAACAGAGTAACGCCTTAAGCAAGATGACATGATGTAGAGAGATAAATTCATGCAATATGAAATAAACCCCATCTTGTTATCCTCGATGGCAACGATACAATACGTGCCTTGCTGCCCCTTCTGTCACTGGGAAAAGGACACCGCAAGATCCAACCCAAAGCTAAGCACTTCTCCCATGGCAAGAAAAACCAATCTAGTAGGCCAAACCAAACTGATAATTCGAAGAGACTTGCAAAGATAACCAATCATACATAAAAGAATTCAGAGAAGATTCAAATATTATTCATAGATAGACTTGATCATAAACCCACAATTCATCGGTCTCAACAAACACACCGCAAAAATAAGATTACATCGAATGGATCTCCACGAGAGAGGGGGAGAACATTGTATTGAGATCCAAAAAGAGAGAAGAAGCCATCTAGCTACTAACTATGGACCCGAAGGTCTAAGGTAAACTACTCACACTTCATCGGAGGGGCTATGATGATGTAGAAGCCCTCCGTGATGACGACCCTCTCCGGCAGAGCTCCGGAACAGGCCCCAAGATGGGATCTCGTGGATAAAGAAAGTTGCGGCGGTGGAATTATGTTTTTGGCTCCGTATCTGATCGTTTGGGGGTACGTAGGTATATACTCCCTCCGTTCCAGAATATAAGGTGTATTGGTTTCCGTGCAAGTCAACCATTTGAAAGTTTGACCAAGATTATAGAACAAAATAAAAACATATTCAATACCTAATGGATAAAATATGAAACTACCTTTTATGATCAATCAAATGATATAAATTTCATATTGTGAATATTGATATATTTTTCTAAAAACTTGGTCAAACTTGCACTCGTTTGACTTTTGAAAAAACAAATACACCTTATATAAAGGAACGGAGGGAGTATATAGGAGGAAGGAGTACGTCGGTGGAGCTCCAAGGGGCCCACGAGGCAGGGGGGCGCGCCCTAGGGGGGTGCGCCCCCCACCCTCGTGACTACCTCTTGGCTCCCTTGGAGTAGGGTCCAAGTCTCCTGGATCATGTTCGGTGAGAAAATCACGTTCCCGAAGGTTTCATTCCGTTTGGACTCCGTTTGATATTCCGTTTCTTCGAAACACTGAAATAGGCAAAAAAAACAGCAATTCTGGGCTGGGCCTCCGGTTAATAGGTTAGCCCAAAAATAATATAAAAGTGGGAAATAAAGCCCAATATAGTCCAAAACAGTAGATAATATAGCATGGAGCAATCAAACATTATATATACGTTGGAGACGTATCATTGATTTCTCTACAGGACCTCAACCAGCCGTGTGCCTACTTGCAAAAGCTTCAGAAGGATGGCTATGGCATCGACGACTTGGTCATGCAGACATGAGGAATTTGCACAGCTTGCGAAGAAGAAGCATGTTATTGGCATTGAGAATGTCAAATTACTCAAGGATCACTTAGGCGGAGCCTGTGAAGCTGGAAAGATGACCAAGGCCAAGCATCCAGCAAAGACTATCATGACCACTACTTGACCATTTGAATTGCTTCACATGGATCTCTTCGGTCCTAACCATTATTCTGCCGTTTCAAATGAAGCATCTCAATATGGCTTTGTTATTGTTGATGATTATTCTCGTTACACATGGGTACACCTTGGTACTTACAAACATGAAGTGCAGGAAGTCATCAAACGTTTTTCCTCGAGGGCTTCAACCAACTTTGGTGTGAAGATCAAGCACATCAGAAGTGATAATGGCACTGAGTTCAAGAATTCTGGTGTCGATGACTATCTTGATGAACTTGGTATTACTCATGAGTTATCTGCTCCTTATACTCCTCAACAGAATGGCGTAGTGGAGCGCAAGAATATGACTCTTGCTGAGATGGCTCGCACTATGCTTGATGAATACAAAACGCCTCGTCGTTTCTGGATTGATGCAATTGATACTACGTGCCACATCATCAACAGAGTATATCTTCACAAATTCTTCAAGAAGACTGCCTATGAACTCCACACTGACAAGAAACCCAATGTGAGTTATTTCAAAGTCTTCGGTGCTAAATGCTGGATTAGAGATCCTCATCACAATGCTAAATTTGCACCGAAAGAGCATGAAGGTTTTATGCTTGGTTACGAAAAGGACTCGCACACCTACATAGTCTTCAACAACGTTCTTCACAAAGTTGTTGAAACTGTAGATGTGCGGTTCGATGAAACTAATGGCTCGCAAAGAGAGCACCTACCTTCTGTGATAGATGAACCGGCACCTGAGGATTCAATCAAGTTCAAGGCTACTGAGGATGTCATTCCTACTGAAGAATCTGCTGAAGAATTCATTCCAGAACATGAAGAACATCGAGCTGATGCACCTAAGGAAAATGCTGAAGAAAATGGTGCTGAAGAAAATGCTGATCAAATTCCTCAACGACAACCAGCTCATCCTCGCGTTGCAAAAGAAGTGCAAGTGGAGAAGATCATCGATGACATTAGAGCACCAGGTCCTCTCACACGCTCAAAAGCTTCACACTTATCTAACATTTGTGGGCATTATGCTTTTGTCTCTATCACAGAGCCCACTAAGGTAGATGAAGCATTTCTGGAGCCTGAGTTGATTCAGGCCATGCAAGAAGAATTACATCACTTCGAGCTCAACAACGTCTGGGAACTGGTCAAACGTCCAGATCCTCGCAATCACAATATCATTGGCACAAAGTGGATCTACCGCAACAAGCAAGATGAAAATGGCCTTGTGGTGAGGAATAAGGCACGACTTGTAGCTCAAGGCTACACACAGGTTGAAGGAATCGATTTCGATGGAACGTTTGCACCTGTTGCTAGACTTGAGGCTATTCGCATATTACTTGCTTATGCTAACCATCATGATATTATCTTATATCAAATGGATGTGAAAGTGCATTCCTAAATGGTAAGCTTGAGGAAGAAGTATATGTTTCTCAACCCCCAGGTTTTGAAGATCCAAAGAATCCTGACAAAGTCTTCAGACTCAACAAGGCCCTCTATGGCCTCAAGCAGGCCCCTCGGGCGTGGTATGATACTTTGAAGGAATTCCTCATGAAGAATGGATTCACACCCGGTTCACTCGACCCTACTCTCTTTACTAAATCTTATGATGGTGAACTATTTGTGTGCCAAATATATGTTGATGATATTATCTTTGGTTGTACTGACCAACGTTATAGTGATGAATTTGCCTATATGATGAGTAAAGAATATCAAATGTCTATGATGGGAGAGTTGAAATTCTTCTTAGGTCTTCAACTTCGTCAACAGCGAAATGGCATATTCATATCTTAGGAGAAATACCTCAAGGATGTACTGAGGAAATTCGGCATGCAAGATTGCAAAGGCGTCAAAATTCCTATGCCCACAAATGGCCATCTATGCACTGATGAAAATGGTATTGACTTCGATCACAAGGCATACCGCTCCATGATTGGTTCTTTATTGTACTTATGTGCATCTAGGCCAGATATAATGCTTAGTGTTTGCATGTGTGCCCGATTTCAAGCTACACCGAAGGAATCACACCATAAGGCTGTGAAGCATATTCTTCGATATCTAGCTCACACACCAACACTAGGATTATGTTACCCCAAGGGCTCGGCTTTTGATCTCATTGGATATTCTGACTCTGACTATGCCGGTGATCGTGTGGACCGCAAGTCAACATCTGGTACATGTCATTTCCTCGAACGATCTTTGGTCTGTTGGTCCTCGAAGAAACAGAACTGCGTATCACTGTCTACTGCTGAAGCTGAGTACATTGCTGCTGGTTCTTGTTGTGCTCAACTGCTATGGATGAAGCAAACTCTCAAGGACTACGGTGTCAACATGAAGAATGTGCCTCTCTTCTGTGACAATGAGAGTGCCATCAAGATTGCTCACAACCCAGTTCAGCACTCGAAGACAAAGCACATTCAGATTCGTCATCATTTTCTTCGTGATCATGTGTTGAAGGGCGACATTTCTATTGAGCATGTAAAGACTGAAGAACAGCTAGCCGATATCTTCACAAAGCCCTTGGATGAAAAGAGATTTAGCAAGTTGCGGTGTGAGCTAAATATCTTAGAATCTTCAAATGTTCTTTGAAAAGGACACTCATCCTAACACTAATGCAAAATTGATGACTTAGATGTGCAACACATGAAGAAACATTTTTCTTCAATCAATGAAGAATAACACTAAGTGTGAAGAAATTAAATGAAGAATTTGATTTTCAGAACCCTACGACAATTGTACGCGGTGTCTGAAATCATCATTCTTATACGGTGGATCACGCCACCACAAAAAGTTGAAAATCTTCAATTTGAGTTTTTTTCCTCGGTTTTGAAATTCCTCAGTTGTTCAAATTATTCAACTTTGCAAAATATTCACTGTTTCCGTCGTTTTTCTTAATTGTCTATATATGAGTTTATGTCCTCTATAGCATTCACTTATGGCTAATTCTTCAAGTTGGTTTTTCTGCTAAGTGAATGTGATCGGACCCTTCCCCCTCTATGCTATACTCAACCCAATCTATTCACAAATTCTTCATGTGCGTTCTATTTGAAACTTGTTCAAAATCTTCACTGTGTCCTTGTCAGCTGATCGTGTGGACCGCAAGTCAACATCTGACTTGCGGTCCACACGATCACAGCGAACGGAACTTTAAAATTAATCTTATCCAAATTTTCGGTTTTGCCGCTCAAACCATTCCGCATCCCACGATATACTTTTCTATTCACCCACGATCTAACACGATCTCCACTTCTCAGTACGTGGGTGACACATGTCATTCAAATGTGAAGGGTCAGGGGCACGTTCGTCCTAAATCTTCGGGCGAACAGTTTTTCACTGCGACTATAAATACCCCCTCACCCCTTCCTCACTTCCTTTACTCCGCTCGACCTCTCTCTACCGCTCGAGCTTCTCAAACCCTAGCGCCGCCGCTACTCCATCGTCGCCGGTGAGGAAGAGCTTCATTGCCTCGACCTCATCGCCGTCGTATTCGCACCGGCCGCGGAAATCTTCACTCCACTGCTGCCCTAGTCGTCTTCCTCCGCCGAGTTAGGGCGTGGAAGATCTGCACTGACGAACTTCACCTCTCCATTTCACAGTTCGTCGTGTCCTTCATTCAGGGTAATTAAAAGTTACTTTTACTGCCCTCCTTGATTCGAATATTTGATACAAAATCTTCAAAGGTGTTTTATTCTTCAAATCCTCACACACTAAACACTTCACAAATCATCTGTTCTTGATTCGTTTCTCTAAGCTTCATTTCTTCAAGATTCCTCAATTGTGTGGATCTTCGATCTATACAACTCTGGAACCTAAGACAAGAACGCTTAGTGAAATTCTTCAAGGCTCATCTGGTCAAATTCCTCAAACTTGCTCTTTTTGAAAAACCTTCTGAGAACGCATATGACCTCTCCAAATTCCTCACAACTATACTCTGTTCACAGGTACACATGTCCGCTGCTGAATCTCTAGGTTCTCATCAACTTAACTCATTTGCAGCGTTCCTCGAAGAAAAGTTGCATACTTCTTCAGAGAATTCGATTGTTCAAATTCCTCAACTGAAGAATATGGCAGGCGGTAAGAAGCCTCGGAAAGGAGGAAAGAAGCCTGAGGTCATGACTGCTTTTGAAATCCCTGATGACATTTACAAAGACTATTGCACACCTGATGAGGCCAAGTTTGGAAAGGAGAACAAAAATCAGCGCAAGGTGCGCAGACAGAGGATTGAAAGGAGATGGGCAAGAGAGTGGAGGGAGTACAGGTATGTAACTCCCAAGTACATGAAGAAATTCGCACTCAACCCTCCATGCCCAAGACCTCCATTGGCACCTGGACAAGAGGCAGACCCCACCAGCATCAAACGTGGTGAGGACTTTCCTGGAGAATGGGCCAAGCGCCAAGCCAAGTTGGCTAGACAAGCCAAAGAAGCAGTGAGGAAATTCAATGAAGACTCTACTGTTGCTGCTGCCACTGAGGCCTCTGTCAAGCCCAAGAAATCAATGGCAAAGAAGCCTGCGCGCAAGCCAAGTGCTTCACCAACAGTGCCCTCACGACCAAGTTCCTCAGCTATGCCCTCACGGCCAGAATCTTCAAAGTCCTCAAGGCCAATTCCTCATGCTGCTCCTGCTCCTCCAAAATCCTCAGCTCCTCCTCCAAAGTCCTCAGCACCTGTGCATCTGGCCATGTGCCAAAGGACTGCAGGCATCTCTATTGCCTCAGGTGTCTCAGCTAGTTCCTCAGCTGCACCCAATTCTTCAACGGGTCCCACTCTGCTGAAGACAAAGGCAACTGCTGGACGAGGTCCACGCCCAAGTCCTAAGAAGAAACAGGTTGCCTTCCAAGTGCCATCTGACGATGAAGCTGATGAAGAAGAACTTGCTGATATCATCAGAGACAGGTAAGTTAGGGCCGCTAGAGCCAAAGGCACAACCGTGCCACTGCTTTTGGATCCAAGGACGATCCTCGATTACATTGACCTCTGGCACAAGGACCCAAACACTCCTATGCCTGACTTCAAGTTGACACCTGGTCAAAATCACATGCTGACTCATTTCATCCAAGAAGAGAAATGGAAGTATGAGCAGGCCAGGCAGATCAAGAAAGCCCAGTACAAAAAGGAGAAGTATCTGAAGACTAACATTATCTCTATGACAACTGATGAACTCATCCAAATCCAGTCTAAAATCAAAACCCTCAGCGACAACTTCAATGCATACTATGCTGATTGGCAAGGAGCCAAAGTCAGGTTTGTCAAACTGACTGAGAAGTTCACCAATGTTGCAGCCCCATCGCAAAAAGAAGTTCCTCAAGCTGAAGCTTCTGCTCAGCAAACTGAAGAACTTGCCAGCACCACTGATGACTTTCAGGCTGTTGAAGAAAATGCTAGTTCCAGGGCTGACGACTCCATTCCAGCCGCTGAAGAAATTGCCGGGGCATCCACTAGTGGTGCGCCTGAAGAAAATGAAGAAGTCAGGGCAACTGCATCAGGTGCACCTGAGGAAAATCAACCAGATTCCTCAGCTCCTCCCGCGCCTACACCAACTCCTATCCTTCCTTCTGCATCAGATGTGAAGAAGACCAAGGCTGCAGAGCGAGCTGTAGTGAAGAAAAGGAAAGCCAGCTGCTTCAAAATCTTTAGCTCCAAAGAAGATGAAGCCTATGACAAGCTCATTTGCAAACCCAATTGATGTTGTTCTGATCTCAACCATGCCATCAAAGGACCTTGTTCCTTTTGGTGAAGAATATGAGATGCCTAGCGGATCTGATGAGGAAGATCATTCTGCTGCTTCGTCAGAGCAAATTGATGAAGAAATTGAAGTGGATACAATCCCTTCAACACCAGTTGTTTCCTCGCCAATGCCTCAGTTCACAGCTGAAGAGGCTGGCGTTGAAGAATTGGAAGATGAAGACGTGGATATTGGGAGTACTACACCTGTGATTAATGATGACTTTTGGGAAAGTCAGCACCCCAACTCTCCACTCTTCACCCCTCTACAACAAATACCTCAGTCCCCTGCACCAACAGTTCAAATGGGCTCTGAAGAAACTCACCCCACCTCATCTGTGCATGAAGAAATTCCAGCCACTAGTGCTGAAGAAACTGCTGCTGCTGATCATATGACAACGCTGACTGCAACTGAAGAGGAACTAGAAATTCCTTAGCCTGATGAACCTGAGATTGCGATTCCTGAGGTTGTGATGCAACTCACTGACACTCCTCTGCCCAAACCAAAGGATCCATTCTCATGCAAGAAAAAGTTCAAGGCTGAAGATTTCTTCGGCGAGCATGTATTCTTCACTGACTACAACCCGTATGATTCTTCTCGCATAAGGAAGAGGCGTTTCTGGACTGCTAGTCAAGCCAATTTCTATTCCTCAGTGCTATTCAACAAAGACAAAGTCTTTGATCATGCACACATTCCTCACGTGGACATGGAATCTCTGCCTTGCTTCGAGCCAGTCCTCAGTGCTCTTCACGACGCTGGACTGTTAAACTTCTGCACTGACATATGTGATTGGAATGAAGAACTCATTCTTCAATTCTATGCGACGCTACACATCACAGGAGATTCTGAAGAAGTGAATTCATGGGTGCTGGATTGGATGTCAAAAAATACTCACTACAAGGCACCAGCAACTGAATTGCTTCGTGCCCTATCACTCAGTCCTCCCCTTGAAGGTGCTCGTTGCGTCTACAGTGAGCCTGAGCTTACAGATCACTACATGCAAGTTCTGATGAAGCCTTTGAAGCCAGGGCAGGCCCCCCGAACCATATTCCTCATCAAGGAATTATTGTATGTGCCTTAGACTGTCTATCGCATATTGACGAAGACATTGAGTCCAATCAAGGGCCACGACTCAAATGAAGAAGAAGTCGTTGGCATTATGAAGAATCTGCTTTTCAACATCATTCATGGCGTTCCTGTCAACTTCCATGATTTCTTCATGAGGACTCTGGCCAATGTCGCTATGTCACCTTTTGAGCTGAAGCCTTATGCACCTTGGATTATGAGATTCATCAGAACAAGGTCTTCACCCAACTACAAAGCTGACACTCTGAACCACTGTAGCTACTTGCCTCCAATTGAAGTCCTCAAATGGACATATTCCTCAGCTGATGACAAAGGCAAGGCCGCTACTGTTATCGATGAAGGCATTCGTCCATTGCATGGTCAATTTCGCAAGGCTGCATCCTACTCAACAAATGACGACTCTGCCACTCATGACTCTGTCGCCAACACTGCCAAGCAAAATCCTCAAGCCACAGCACCCAGGGTGATGACTGATCGTGAGCTTCTCCTCAGTCTTCATCAGAAGGTTGATCGCAATCATAAATGGGTCAAGCGTCAGTTTGGTTCAATTCTTCACAACACAACCTCAACCCACAATGCAGTGAAGAAAAACCAATACTACCTCCATGAAACCTTCAACCGTACCTGGGCTGTTTTGTCTCATGTCTACAGCGAAGAAGATCTGAAGAAAATTGGTCTCAAGGAAGAATTTGACTGGTTTGCACCTCCTCCGAAGAAATACAAGAACGTCAAGGTTCCTTCCTTGGTGGCCAGCTCTTATTCTTCATCGCGCGACACTGATGAAAATGAAGACTTGGGCGACACTGCGGCAGGCCCTACTACGACAACCGACCCCGACGACGCTGGCGCTCCTTCATCAACTTGATTATCTTCAAGGGCGTTAGTCCTCAGTTTTGATCCTTTTTGGTCATTTGATGACAAAGGGGGAGAAATTTGAGTTAGTCTTCAAGTGGGTCTATTATATGGGCGTTTTTTTGCTAAGTTACAACTCTCGTTCTTCTGAAACTTTATTGGATCAAGTTGTAAACTTAAACTCGATGGTGGTCTGATACTTCTGCTACGTTATTCTGCATGCTTATTCCTCCTTAATATTATTGCACGCATGCTGAATTACATCAGTCACCATATTTCATTATGCATTTCAAATTCTTCATACTATATGTCAAATGCGTGTATGAATTACAAGATATAGGGGAAGATCTCCATGATTCGACTCTTCAAGTGTGCATTGCTTCAAAAGCAAATTCCTCACTATGCACATATTCAGGGGGAGTTCTTCTATATCTTGCAATCAAATTCCTCAATATCAGTATTTACACTTCATATGTTTATCCCCGTTGAAAACTTAACCTATATTGTCATCAATCACCAATAAGGGGGAGATTGTAAGTGCATCTAGTGCCCCTTAGTGATTTTGGTGTATTGAAGACTTATAGGTTAAGGGACTAATGTGTTTATGAGTGTACACAGGTCTATAAGTCTATGAGGAGTTTGATATTTATAGAGAAAGTTGACCCCTAAAAATGAAGTTCTTCGACTAAAGACTTTGGTATTCTGAAGACTTTCTGAAGACTTTGAAAGTGAAGAAATTGGTGTAACCTTGAAGACTTGGTATTCATTCAAGGAACATGAAGCGTGAAGACTTTTGTTTTCGTAGTTTCATTTTCTCTTTCTTGAGTCATAGGAAACACTGTATTGTCAAAGGGGGTCGAGGAAATACTAAGGAAAATTTTCCATGTGATGCTCAACTCAAAATCCTACACCTAACAATCCCTTCGAGTGAAGCCATTGGAAATCTCATACAGTTCAGTCAATTTCTTCAGTGACAAAGACGAAGTTCTTCTGGTCTCTGAGGAATTTGTTCTGACTGAGGAGTTAGGAATTCGCCAGTGCGGATTGCCTACACTGTGAGGAACATGATAGCCTTGAGGAATTTGAACCTCAAATTTCCGACCGTTGCTGTGCTACGCGCCAGCTGTCCCAAAATATCTTATCCACCTAACGGTCATATCATTGAAGGGCATTTATGTCTTATCATGTCAGGCTGCTCCCTAGGCTATAAATAGCCGCCCCCTACAACCACTAGCTGGTTGGCTGCTCTGAGAGAAACTGACACTTGTCATTTGAGAGCATCCCATCCTCCGAGGACTTTGAGCGAAAATCATCGAGTGAGGAAAACCCAAACCCAAACAGCTACAAACCCAAAGTGATTGAGCATCACTGAAGAGATTGATCCTGCGTGGATCCGACGCTTGTTACCTTTGAAGACTGTGCTTCTTCCAGACGGTTAGGCGTCATGGTCTAGAGCATCTAAGAGGAATTGTGGATCGCCGAGTGACCGAGTTTGTGAAGGTTCGGAAGTCACCTGAAGACTTACCACGAGTGATTGGGCAAGGTCTGTGTGACCTTAGCTCAAGGAGAATACGGTGAGGACTGTGTGTCCGGGACTGTGTATCCTCAGGTTTAAATATCTAGCTCCTCCAACCAGATGTACAACTGAGACAGCAGTTGAAACTGGTCTACCAAATCCTTGTCTTCACCAAGCCAACTGGTTCTATTTCCTCAACTCTTTCATTTCCTCAGTATTGTGTTGTGTGCTTGTCATATCTGTGTTTGAAGACTTTGACTGAAGACTTTCTCAATTTCCTCAGTTCAATTTCTTCAGTCTGTTTGTCTTCATCCTGTGTTATCCTGTGATTACGCTTTCTGTACTCTGTACTTGTCTTTATTTCATCATGATGACTATGCTTGACTTCTGTTATGTTTACTTCTGAGTACTTATTCCGCTGCAAGTAGTTCTTCGCTAAGGAATTTCCTCACTAGCAAATTCCTCAGTGAAGAATTCATAAAAATCGCCTATTCACCCCCCCTCTAGTCGATATAACGCACTTTCACAACCCATCACCGTCCAGCAAGCCTACGATGGAATTACTCACGCACGACGGTGAGCATCATGAAATTGGTGATGGAGGATGGTTGATGATGACGACGGCGATGGATTCCCCTCCCTGGAGCCCCGAACGGACTCCAGATCAGCCCTCCCGAGAGAGTTTAGGGCTTGGCGGTGGCTCCGTATCGTAAAATGCGATGAATCCTTCTCTCTGATTTTTGTTCTCCCCGAACACGAATATATGAAGTTGGAGTTGAGGTCGGTGGAGCTCCAGGGGGGCCATGAGGTAGGGGGCGCGCCAAAGGAGCAGGCACGTCCCCCACCCTCGTGGAAAGGGTGTGGGCCCCCTGGACTTGATTCTTTCGTCAGTATTTTTTATTATTTCCAAAAATAATCTCCATGAAGTTTCAGGTCATTCCGAGAACTTTTGTTTCTCCACATAAATAACACCATGGCAATTCTGCTGAAAACATCATCAGTCTGGGTTAGTTCCATTCAAATCATGCAAGTTAAAGTCCAAAACAAGGGCAAAAGTGTTTGGAAAAGTAGATACGACGGAGACGTATCAAGACTCATTGTGGCCTCAGAAGCATGCCCTTCACTAGAGAGAGGGTAGTGTTGCCGGCAGGAGGGAGTTTGCAGAGTGGGGAAGGAGGGAGCCAGAGGGAAGAGGGTTGCTGTGATGGTCGGGGGCGCGAATGGTGGAATAGATCACCACCACAAACAGCGTGTCGGCGGACTGCACCGACGACCAATACTATCTGCATTGTGAGACAACGTGCACTGCATCAGCGGAGAACAACACGTGAGGGGAGCAGAGGTGAACTGTACGCACCAGCACAACGTACTGCACAGCCACGACCGGTGAAGTCGGGCAGTAGCAAGCCTTTGGCTAATATGGCGACCGGCGAAGTCGCGTCGGGAGATGGAGCTGGGAGGAGGTCGCCCATGGATGGTTCCCCAAGAGCGCGATTGCCCCGATCTAGGCAGCAGTGGCCACGGGAGGTCGTCCGGGCGGGCGGGGGATTGCACGCATCCAGGCGGCGGTGGCTCCCGGGAGGTCGTCTGGTGGCGTGGCTGCAGAGATCTAGGCAGTGGTCTCGGAAGGATGGCTGGGAGAAACGGTGGCGCCGCCGCCTACGCACGATGCCGTGGGTGGCGGCGGGAGGCGCTCTGCTCGGGGACATCAATGAAGGAAATATGCCCTAGAGGCAATAATAAAGTTATTATTATTTCCTTATATCATGATAAATGTTTGTTATTCATGCTAGAATTGTATTAACCGGAAACATGATACATGTGTGAATACATAGACAAACAGAGTGTCACTAGTATGCCTCTACTTGACTAGCTCGTTATTCAAAGATGGTTATATTTCCTAGCCATGGACAAAGAATTGTCATTTGATTAATGGGATCACATCATTAGGAGAATGATGTGATTGACTTGACCCATTCCGTTAGCTTACACTTGATCGTTTAGTATGTTGCTATTGCTATCTTCATGACTTATACATGTTCCTAGGACTATGAGATTATGCAACTCCCATTTACCGGAGGAACACTTTGTGTGCTACCAAACATCACAACGTAACTGGGTGATTATAAAGGTGCTCTACAGGTGTCTCCGAAGGTACTTGTTGGGTTGGCGTATTTCGAGATTAGGATTTGTCACTCCGATTGTCGGAGAGGTATCTCTGGGCCCACTCGGTAATGCACATCACTTAAGCCTTCCAAGCATTGCAACTAATAAGTTAGTTGCGGGATGATGTATTACAGAACAAGTAAAGAGACTTGCCGGTAACGAGATTGAACTAGGTATTGAGATACCGACGATCGAATCTCGGGCAAGTAACATACCGATGACAAAGGGAACAACGTATGTTGTTATGCGGTTTGACCGATAAAGATCTTCGTAGAATATGTGGGAGCCAATATGAGCATACAGCTTCTGCTATTGGTTATTGATCGGAGACTGTCTCGGTCATGTCTACATAGTTCTCGAACCCGTAGGGTCCGCACGCTTAAAGTTCGATGACGGTTATATTATGAGTTTATGTGTTTTGATGTAACAAAGGTAGTTCGGAGTCCCGGATGTGATCACGGACATGACGAGGAGTCTCGAAATGGTCGAGACATGAAGATTGATATATTGGACGGCTATATTCGGACACCAGAATGGTTCCGGGGGTTATCAGATATATACCGGAGTACCGGGGGTGACCGGAACCCCCCCCCGGAGGTTATTGGGCCTCATGGGCCCACGTGGTGGAAGAGGAGAGGCGGCCAAGGGGCAACCGCGCCCCTCCCCCCCCCCAAGTCCGAATTGGACAAGGAGGGGGCAGCACCCCCCTCCCTTTCCTTTCCCCCTCTCTCTCCTTCCCTCTCCTCTCATACTCCAAGAGGAAGAGGAGAGGCGGTCCCGGGAGGGGAGCGTGGAGTCGCCGGGCATTGAGAAAGCCGGCCAAGAGGCAGCGCAGTGTCGGCGTTCTAGGAACGGGGGTCCCCAGACTTGCCTACCTGCGGCCTGCGGTGTGGCTCAAGTGGGGGCCCAGCGCGGCCCAGCTTCATCAACACAAGACTCAAGACCCTCGCGAGGGGCCAAGCCTCGCGGGGTGGACGACACGGCGCTTCCTCAGGCACGGCCTCCTCAGGCTGGCTCGCGAGGAGGCGGAGAGATCAAGGCGGGGTACCTCACGAGGTGCCAATGACGCAAGCCATGACGACCAAGGGTGCCAGGCGGGCGCCAGCCCGTGCAGCGTCTCCCTTTCCTCTTTGGTGCAAAGGGGGCAAGCGCAGGCGAGAGGATCAAGCAAAGGCATCCATTTCGGTGCAACGAGACCAAGACCAGTCCAACGGTGGGAAGGAGGTCACCGTGGAGCCCAGGACAGCGTCACCACAGGGCCTTTGGCAGGCGAAGACCAACTTTAGTCAGGATAAGTGTACCAGATGTTCCCCTTCAAATTGGCCAACTGTTGGCGCCCTTCCCGCTCAAATATTTGGGAAGAGGCCCAAGGCCTTTGCCTATAAATAGGACTAGCCACCCCCAGGGTAGAGGACATCTGGATCCGACATAAGTAGAGAGAGAGAGAGAGAGAGAGAGAGAGAGAGAGAGAAGGGAGATCGAACTCCCCCTAGCAGTTCATCCCCCCGGCCAAGAACAAGCCCTCGCGAGGCTGTTCCTCCTTGTACTATTCCTCTTCATCAGCCCCAGAGGCAATCCACCCACACACACTGGAGTAGGGTATTACACCACAATGGTGGCCTGAACCAGTATAAACCTTGTGTCTCTTGTGTTGTTCTTTTAGTAGTTTAGATCCTTGCGAGACGGAGAGGTAGAGAGCCCGATCTCCGCGCGCACCCCAGAGTTCGAACCTTAAGGGTCTGCCGGAACCCGTAATCCGACATTTTGCGCGCCAGGTAGGGGTGCACCGGAATCTGCCTCCATATCGCTTCGTCCCTCGCTGCATCGTCATCACCATGTCCGGCGACCAGGCGGGCAACCAAGGCTCATGGGCGACATGGCCCACCTGCGCGGAGCCTCACGCTCCGGGCGACTCCGCGCCACAGGCAGCTCGCGTCCCACAAGGCGTTGCGGGCCGCTGGCAGCGCGGGCAAACTGCCGTGACCCTCACACCGCGGCAGGCGCGGTCGGCTGCGAGGGCCTCCAATCACGCCGCAACCACGACACCGTACACTCGCCGGGAGCAGGCAAACTCGAGGGCAGCGCTCACAGTAGCGCGGGAGCTCCTGCAGTGCAGGCTGCTGAAGGGCGGCCGCGACGTGCTGCTGGAGCGGGTCGCCGAGCTCCTGGGCTTCGCCGCTTCAGGGGCTCACCCCTTCTGCGTCCAGTTTCCGCCTCAAGCTCAGGTCGGCGCGCGAGGAGGCCCCGCACACCCCCGCGGGCCTCAAGACTACCCCAACACCGGCGGATCCGCCGGCACCAGACTGGCGATGGCGTTACCCCCGCCCCCGGCACGCGAAGGAGAAGGGCCTGGTGCGGCCCATGGCGTCAGCGGGCAAACGCGCTACCACCCCGCGGTGGGCGCAACAAGCAACGCCCCATGGCTCACGGAGCACTACAGCACAGCGTTCGGGGTGGCGGCGCTAGAAGAATATGTACCTCGCATGATGGATCATGGGCACGCTCACGAGGGCGAGCAGGGATCGCTCCTCAGCCCCGGCTGGGGAGACGAGACGCCGGAGGCCGAGCCCTTCCAGGAGCCCCAGGACGGCTCCGTCGGCCACGCTGGAGGCAACGACTATCGGGTACCGTTAATTCCTCAAGAGCAGGTGTACGCTAATCATGGGTCGCAGGAGGTGCAGGTCACCGCAGCGAGCAGCTGCCCCACTCCCGCGGCCTCCTACCCCTCGGGAGGAGGACGCAGGGGGCTGCAGGAGAGGGGCAGGGATCCTACATCACCACCGCGGCGTTCGGAGCAAGGCGTTATCAGAAGGTAGGCCCTCCGCTGGGGAGGCGCCTGAGGGCCTGCCCCTGGCGGAGGACCCGTGGTCGTTGGGGGAACCGTTGGCGACCACTCTACCCCACCGGCGGCGTCCTGGTTTCTAGTCGTCGTTGGTGGCACTAGAGTGTGGCGCAAGGCGGGGCCCTCGTCTGGCGATATGAAGCAAGGCCGGTTCCTGTGAAGAAGGCCCAGTGCCTGTGAAGCTCGCCGCCCCGTGACACTCTCACGTAATAATGAGTGGGGCTGTACACGCCCCGGAGTCTCAGGGGTGCCGGCCTCAGGCCCTGGGGCTCCCTCCTACGCCCAGTAGCAGCACTTAGCTCCGCGCTGGTGGGAAGACGTCCAAGACTAGATTAGGTGCCGGACGCGGCCTTTCTGTTTGCTTTCATTGCCTTTTTCCATTGGTTGTAACTTTTCCCCTGCTGGATTTAAGTTGGATTCGAATTTGAGCTTTGCGTGTGTTCGGGGAAGGGGTGCTTGGTATCATTTGAACCGTTTCTCGCGTTTTGGTCACCACCTCACCGCAGCTGCCTCCCCTCGCGAGCCCCTCGCGAGCCGGGCTAGGCCTAGCTCGAGCACGGCCCCGACTGCCGCTATCGCTCCCTCGCGAGGTGACCGATGGTGCTTGCGGAGATTGTTTCCTCATGAAAAGTCCCGGAGCCTGTGAAGAAGGCAAACGCCTGTGAAGCTATCGCGTTTGCGAAAAGGCCCAGAGCCTGTGAAGAAGGCAAACGCCTGTGAAAATATCGCGTTTGCGAAAAGGACCGGAGCCTGTGAAGAAGGCAAACGCCTGTGAAGCTATCGCGTTTGCGAAAAGGCCCGGAGCCTGTGAAGAAGGCAAACGCCTGTGAAGCTATCGCGTTTGCGAAAAGGCCCGGAGCCTGTGAAGAAGGCAAATGCCTGTGAAGCTATCGCGTTTGCGAAAAGGCCCGGAGCCTGTGAAGAAGGCAAATGCCTGTGAAGCTATCGCGTTTGCGAAAAGGCCCGGAGCCTGTGAAGAAAGCCAGCGCCTGTGAAGCCCTCTGCCAGCGGCACCCGCACATTCAACCAGGGAACACACGGGACACCCCATCCCCACACGAGCCGCTTCCAGGCCTGCACGAAACAAAGGTAAACCGCCCAAACACCAGGCGCGGGTGCTCGCGCAATATAATAGTTGCCAAGTATGACGAATACAGGTTTTTACATGAGGGGATTCCCCTCCCAAAATGCTCTCACATCCATCAGGTCAAGCACCTAAGTTCTATTCATGCAGGGTAAAAAGGATAGGGGCGGCGCAAGCTCAGTCGGATAAATCCCCCAATGCATCCTCGGGGGCGCCTCCCGAGCTATCGCTGGCGTCGCTGAACTCGCCTTCATTGTCCGCGCCACCGTCGACGGCGTTCGGGTCATCCACCACGCCACCCTCGTCAGCGGCCACGATCACGCCGTCATCGTCTGAAGTGAAGGCCCGAACAAGAGCGTCCACGTTGTCCTCCACCCAGTCCGCCAGGTCACCTCGGACGGCCTACGAGACTGGGGCAATGGCGGCGTCGAAGTCGAAGTGGGGGTCCGCGTTCTGGAGATGGTTGAAGACACGAGAGAAGGCGCGCTTGAGCAAGGCGCGGCTTCTCTCCTCCACCAACCTGCCTGCCCTGGCCGATCGCTCCTCCAGCTGCATCACCACGGCGGTGAAGAACTGCAGGTTGCCGGCATAGTTGGTCATGCGCGGCTCGTCAACAGCCGCCTCGCAGATGTTGCCCAAGGCCGCGTTGGCCCGCACCCTGAGTGCGGCGAGCATGGGGGCGTGCACATGCTCCAGGACCTGCCGCTGGCGTATCTCGTCGGCATTCTGGCGCCTGACGACCTCAGCCTCCACCACACGCTGACGAAGGTGAAGCACCTCGGCTTGGGAGGCAGTCAACTCCTTTTGTGCCGCCTCGAGGGCGGCCTGGGAAGCGTCGGCCCGCTCCATCGCCCCGTCCCGTTGGATCCTCAGGGCCGCGGTTCTCCCCTCGGCCTCGACCCGGATCTGCTCCAGCCTCCCCTCGAACTCACGCTCGATGCTTCGACGCGCCATCGCCACCCGACGGCCAACTTCCTCCAGGAGATGCACTTCCCGTGCGGCAACGTCATCTTCCGCCCGTGTCACCAGGCGTTCCCTCATCTCCAGCCGCTCGTACTCGCGGGCGCGTTCAGCGGCTTCCAGCGTCAGCGTCTCCTCGCGCCTCTGGAGCTCAGCGGGGTCTCCGGAGGCCACCTTCATCGAGGCAAGGGCCGCCTCGCGCAGCTCCACTTGCTCCTCCAGTAAGTGGGACCGGGCCAAGAGCTCCCGAGCCCATTCGTCTGCTGCTTCTCGCCGCCGGTCAGCTTCCCGGGCCTCCTCAACGGCCTGGGATCGGGCCACCCGAGAAGCTTCCAGCGCCGCCTTTGCCTCTTCATCATCAAGATCACGCTGACGGCGCGCGAGGGTGGTGGCTGCCTATAGCTCGCGCCTCCCTGCGGCTAGACGCAGGCCCTCGGCCTCCAGGCGCGCGTCCTCATCAGCGAGCTCCTTCCCGAGCAACTCCACCGCGTCGGCCGCCCTTCGAAGAAACTCTCGGCGACTAGCGTGGCGCTCCCGGGCGCGTCCGAGCACGTCTTCCACATCATCATCGCCTGGCCCGAGCAGGCGCCGGGAGCCATGGATCATCACTCCCCCTCCGGGCAGGGGACTGGGGGCTGGCGCGCTCACGATGGCTGGGCGCGCCGTACCAGAAGCCTGGCCTCGGGTCGGCCCAGCTCCAGAAGAAGGGCGCATGGGGTTTCCCGGCCAGCCACAGCCCGCGGCCAGGCGGGAGGCCCACGGCAGGCTGGCTACGCTGAAGAAGGGCCCGCGGGGGAGGATCGCAGGAGGAGGAGGACTGCGGCGCGCCTCAGGACGATCTCCCCCCTCGCTCGCCCGCACCACCAGGGTAGTGCTACTCAGAGCGCTTGGAGACGGCGGAGGAGGCCTGTGAAGTAAGGATCAGTATAGGCGACGATGGGACCAAGAGCCAGGAAAAGGAGAGCTTACTCGTCGATGGCGAAGTACTTCCGGCGCTTCAGCAAGGGACAAGAGAAGTCATCACCCAGGGCCTCCCTTTTTCTCCAGAGGGCCTCGAAGTCCACACGGAAGCGGCCCAAGATGAGGGCGCAGGGATCAGCCTGCGATGAAGACGGATTACCAAGGCAATTCGCCACGGGAGCGCCTTCCTCCCACGCGCCGTCAATAGCCGCGACAGAAGACGCGGTCGGAGCCTCAGGAGCCTCGGTCCCAGGAGCCAAGAACAGCTGCACGCTGCCCTCAGCCTCAGCGGCGTGGGCCTCGGGAGCTGCCCCCTCAGGAGCGCCACCATGCGCAGTCACCTCATCGGGAACCCTTTCGGCCTCTGCGATCTCCTACCTCCCGGCTCCACCACTCGAGCAGGATTCGCCTTGGCCGACAGGAAGGACGGTCACCACCACAGGATTCTCGCGAGGCCCTAGGAGGCCAGCAGGGCGCGGCTCCCATTCGTCAAGGGGAGGCATCTGCCTCACGAAGTCATCCCTGTTATGACAGAGATACAGCAGGGCCCCTCCGTGCTGAATGCTGCCCGGGTTGGGGTCGCCAGTCAAGGCTAGAAGCACCGTGCTTAGCGCCCGGGGCGCTAGGTCTCCCTCCTGAAGCCTCATACGATCACCAGGCCCGCTGAAGGCCCACATTCGACGGGAGTGACGCTGGAGAGGAGCAATGCGGCGCAGCAAGAACTCCTTCACCACCGTGCGCGCTGTCACGTCGAGCCCTTTCAGGAACTCGAAGCAACGCGAGACGAAGGCGAGCCGGGGGCTCACGAGCGTCTCCTGGCCCCAGCCCGAATTGGGCACAGCGAGCGAAGTTGGCTTCACCAGCAGGGGGCTGGGCACCCCGACATCGACGTATAACCATCGCTCCCGGAACCCAGGCGAAGGAAGCTCAAAATCAATCCCTGAAGCCGCCGTTTTAGACACGGCAATGAAGCTCACACACGCTGAACATTGAGTGGGGTCAGCTAGGCAAAGGGAGAAGAAGTGGCGCAGCAAGGCAACAGAGGGGGCGATACCCATCATCGCCTCGCAGACGAAAGCAAAGACTGAGAGGAGCACGATGGATTCAGGACCCAGATGCATCATATGGATCTGGTAATGGGAGAGGACGGCATTGAAGAAATCAGAGAAGGGGGGAATCAGACCCGCCCACAAGGCGTCGGCAAAGCAATGGACCTCGGTAATTATCCAGTCCGTGGGGAAGCGAGACGTAGGCCAGGCCGTAGTCCTCCCACACTCGTTGAAGGTGGTGGCCAGAGCCGGGCTGAGCTTACCCAGGTACTCCAGATTGAGTATGGTCGACCGCCCGACGGCGGGGGCCGCCAACGGCGACGAGCTAGATGGAGGCAGGGGCTTCTTCCCTTTCTCCTCCTTCGTCGGAACCATGGCGATGGAAGGGAGGAGGGAGATGCAAGATTGGATTGAAGGCAGGAGCCGGAGTCAGAATTCGGAAGGAGGAAGAGCAGGAGACGGTCCAGCAGCAGGAAAGAGGGGCAGTTGTGTACAATTGCGGGGCAACCTAGCACGGCGCGGAACAAGGGGGCGTGGGTGAGCAGTACCGCCCACATCCAATCAAGATGCCACGCGGCGCCCAAGGCCACAGGCTGTTAGGGCCCGTGGCGCTTCGCCCTCGCCCTTTCGCCTCTCAGCACGGCCAAGTCCGTGCACACCTTGGGCCCGGGGGCTACTGTCGGCGTTCTGGGAACGGGGGTCCCCAGACTTGCCTGCTTGCGGCCTGAGGCGTGGCTCAAGTAGAGGCCCATCGCGGCCCAGCTTCATCAACACAAGACTCAAGACCCTCGCGAGGGGCCAAGCCTCGCGGGGCGGACGACACGGCGCTTCCTCAGGCACGGCCTCCTCAGGCTGGCTCGCGAGGAGGCGGAGAGATCAAGGCGGGGTACCTCACGAGGTGCCAATGACGCAAGCCATGACGACCAAGGGTGCCAGGCGGGCGCCAGCCCGCGCAGCGTCTCCCTTTCCTCTTTGGTGCAAAGGGGTAAGCGCAGGCGAGAGGATCAAGCAAAGGCATCCATTTTGGTGCAACGAGACCAAGACCAGTCCAACGGTGGGAAGGAGGTCACCGTGGAGCCCAGGACGGCGTCACCACAGGGCCTTTGGCAGGCGAAGACCAACTTTAGTCAGGATAAGTGTACCAGATGTTCCCCTTCAAATTGGCCAACTGTTGGCGCCCTTCCCGCTCAAATATTTGGGAAGAGGCCCAGGGCCTTTGCCTATAAATAAGACTAGCCACCCCCAGGGTAGAGGACATCTGGATCCGACATAAGTAGAGAGAGAGAGAAGGGCGATCGAACTCCCCCTAGCAGTTCATCCCCCCGGCCAAGAACAAGCCCTCGCGAGGTTGTTCCTCCCTGTACTATTCCTTTTCATCAGCCCCAGAGGCAATCCACCCACACACACTGGAGTAGGGTATTACACCACAATGGTGGCCTGAACCAGTATAAACCTTGTGTCTCTTGTGTTGTTCTTTTAGTAGTTTAGATCCTTGCGAGACGGAGAGGTAGAGAGCTCGATCTCCACGCGCACCCAGAGTTCGAACCTTAAGGGTCTGCCGGAACCCGTAATCCGACACGCAGGGCCAGCACTTCTATAGCCATTCGGCCCGGCGGTGGGGCAGATCAGAGGCCGGTGTGGTGGGAGGCGGTTGCCGGCGCGATGGGGGAGGGGTCAGGATGTGGTGGGGTGGGGTGCCACGGTGGTTTGCCGGTTGCGGGAGTGGTGGTGGTCAGTGGAGCTTGGGGTAGGTGGTGGTGGTGTGGGGCGTCGTGGTAGTCGCTGGCTGCGGGAATGGTGGTGGGCGGCGGTGCTTGGGGTAGGTGGGCACCGATGAGGATGGGGAGGGAGGTTGTGTCCCTAGGGGCTCGGGGGCAGTGGTGGGCTGTGGGGTAGGCGGGGTGGTTGTCGGAGTAAGAGGTGTTAGCAGAATAAGAGGTACTGTTAGCAGAATAAGTCTTAAGGGCTGTTATTAGAATAGACCTACCCTATATATATTAACATCTTTGAAAACATTTCCATCTATATATAATTTATTAGTAATACCCGGTATTGCCTGATACCCTCTGAGACCCTTCTGGTGACCCCGAAACGCTTCCAGATCCTCTCGAAACTATTCTGAATATTCAAGAAACAATTTCACAAATATATTATAATGACTCATGTCCTACTAACACTCGGCATATCATGATTTCCTTAAGCTTATGACCCCATAGGTTCGGTAACTCATAGACATGAATGAAACCGTTCGTTCAATGACCGGCAGCGGGATCGTGGGCATCCATACAGGTCCCTATGTGCACACAAATGATATTCGAGTGAACCTTTGGTTATCATGTGATGTTCTCTTTGCTCTGCGATATTTCACAAAACCCGGGATGCATCAGTATCCTCCTGAGTCATCACCATGCTCGCTATACTGAAATCCTTGTTATCGGGTTTGTTCTTCTTTCTCGTTATTGTGTTCCAGCATCCCCATGACAAAGTCACGTGTGTCTGTCCAGACGTTGATTGATGCCGTCACATTGAGAGGTCCCTAAGAATATCTCTTCATCGTCGGAGGAGCAAGTCCCACTCTCGAGCTATCCGGCCACTTGTCAAACTTTCTAATGAACCTGTAAGTTATCGTTACGATCACCGTGTTACAGGAGACGTTTGAGCAACCCCAAAGCCCACCGTATGGTAAGAAGTGACCACAATACTCTCATGGTCTAAGGAGCAATTTCACATGTTAACACTCCGTGTTATTTCAATTGAATGTAGACGATATTAACTCAATTCATAACAAAAAAGTTTGGTTTGGTTCAAGATGATCGTTCTTCCAACATCATAATCTCAATGTTGTTTTAGGATCATCGTTACACTGAACGATATCCTAAGATTCAGAAAATGTGATCACCAACAACACTTGAGCTAGTCTTAGAGGCGAGACTAGGTGACATCTCCTTCTTGTTGACCCGATATTGGAACTAAAAAGAGTATCCCGCACCTATTTCCCTATAGGTGACCCTGGGTTATCGAACCCATGAGAGGAAGATTCCCTTGAAGTGATGGTATCTAGCAAGATTTTGCTAAAGTGTCTAATCCAGCTTATGACCGGATCAACAAGAAAATGGTGATTCAAACACTTATAATAAAAAGAAGGTACAAGGATGAGGTCTTAATGCTTACAGCCATGTATTAATGTTGGGATAAAAAATTATATTACTTTGTACTCGGGAATCCACCCATCAAGAGGTGCTTGCTTTGTTTGGTATGGGGGATATGTCCATATAACATTCTGATCGATACGAGTCCTGCATCAAGAATCAGTGTCCTATCAAAGGCCCTATCCATCTCGCGGGGTTGCCCCAATAACTAAGATAATAATATCAGACAAAAGCTTTGGGCATTCAATGACCACACCTCATGTATCCCCAAGGAAATGATCCATGTTACCCTACTGAGCCTTACTGTCATCGGTGTTCGGTATAATACTTCATGGCCCCCTTGCTCCTAGCCTCACCCGTGCTCGGTCTCCATGATCCTGGGTACCTGCAGGGATGAAGATCACAGCCAAGACAAGAGCTTCACGATGCAATTTTATTTTACACATACAAGACATTATGCCAAAGGATTCATTGATCCCTTCACCAAATACATGGGGCTGGAAGGCTCATGCCTCACCTCGTACCTTATCGGACTACTCATACATGGAGATTAGATCGCGAGCAGGAATCATTGAAGAACACATCTTGAGATTGATTGATTGCAATATGTCTTCTGATAGATGCCTTGTGCGATGCACGATTACAAGTATGAACTAGATGAGAGAAGGCTATGGTCGTGGAGATGGATATGGAGGTGAAAATGGCGGTGTCTAGGGTTTGTGGATGTTGATGATGATGAATGGGTTGTGGTTCTGCTCGATGCCCCTCCTCTGCTCCCTTTGTTGACATTTTGACGGGGTACCCTTAATAAAAGTTGTTCACGTGTACAGCTGCCTCGGTTTCCACACCAAACGACCGCTCATACGGGTGCTCACGGTCACATGGAACACCGTCTTTTGCTATGGAGTCCCTCTTACGCCTCCTGATGATTTGTTTCTTCTTCATTTTCCTTACTTTCCTTTCTCCCACGTGATATCTTCCCTTATTAGCCCATTTCCTGTGGAAAAAATATTAAAGAGAGAATTTGTGGAGTCCATTGCATTCATTAGTCATTAGTGGCAATATCAAAGTGAATATCTCTCTTTTAGTGAAATATATCGGTTTAAACAATGTTGAAATGAGTGTAAAAATATCACTCATCGCTAGGAACCTTTTATTTTACTATTTATCATTCCACACGTGGATATGAGTTTTCCACCGAATCCCATATTCTGGGATCATAATAGTTATAGCATAGAATGTAAACTGTTTAATTATGAATATTTAAATATAACAATACAAATATTATTGCCTCTAGGGCATATTCCCACCGACAATGATGGAGCGCACGTACGGACCCGACACAGCACGGGAGGTCATTGGTGGCCTCGGTGGCTTCTGGGGACAACGACAACGATGGCTAGGGCACGCCGGATATGCACAGGCGCTGATGAAGCTTCGGGTGAAGAGGGACTCATCGTTTCCTTGCGTTTCAGAATGAGCATGTTGGTCAGGATATGTGCACGAGCAAGACAAACATGATGGACATGGTTTGGGGGCAAATGACTCACGGGGATCACCGGAGTTGAGCTCGTGGCGATGATGGGCTTCGGTTGATGAGAAGTCATTGTTGGAGGGGGGTTCGGGGTGCACCAAGGTTGTCTAGGGGTTTTGCCGATGTGTGGTGGCTCCATTGGTGGCAGCGGCGCATCAAGAGGGGCTCTAGCCTTGCCGGAATCAAGCGTCGAAAAGCTAGGTCAGTGCGGCAGTTGGGGGTCCGTCCCGGGGCAGCCTGGCGGTGCGAGGGTTGGGGGTCCGTCCTAGGGTAGCCTGGCGGCAATGTCCAGTGCAGAGTGGCATAAAATGAAGAGGGCGGCACCGGCTATTTATATGGCATGGTGGCAGGGCCAAGCGTGCACAGAGAGCACGCGAGGTGGATTTCATGCACGACATGGGCGTGGGTGTGTTCACGGGTCATTGGGCAATCATGGGCATGGGAGGTTAGGGACGACCAACTGACGCGTGGGTCCTGCTTGTCGGCGTCACATAGAGAAGGAGAGGTTGTGCTAGGATGGGGCTGGCTAGTTGGGCCGTAGCCTAGCTCGGTTGGTCTTTTCTTTTTATTTTATTTTGTTTTTCTATTTATGTTTTGTTTCCAAATTCAAAACCGTTTGGAATTGGATTTTTATCTAAACTGCAAACCCACTCTAAATTACAAATAAAATATTACCGATCTGTTTTGGGAAAATAATTTCCGGCACCTTATATTACCCTTTTGAATTTTAGTTTAGATTGAAACCAAATAAGCTATAAATCCAATTTGGAAATTTTAACAGGAAGTCAATGATTTATTTGGACTTATGGTAATTATATTTCGTGCCAAATAATGCAACGCCCTTTTAAATAAGGGATTTTTACATCTATGCCCATGGTTCCTTAGCTCTACTCATTCATCCCCGCGCTCTTAACTTTTGCTCACTTTTCCCCACTCCCTTGTCTGAAACCCTCATAAATGGTCACAAACGGTGGATGCCGTCAGGTCAGTGCTTTGATCGTTAACTCTGACGAGTGGGGCCGTGCTGGACTGTGTCGCCCGTTGGACCTGGCAATTGGGGCCGCATTAGACGGTGCCGCTGTTCGCTTGTTGGGTCGTGGTTAGATTGTTGGGCCCTGGGCGCGCCGCAATGACATGAGCCTGCTATGCATGCATGACATGTCCAGCTAGCTTGCTATGCACGCACGTAGCTAGCCTGCCTGCATGCGCTGATGCCCGCCGCCATGATGCGATGGCCTCCCCTTTTTCTGCACGCGAGCCACCATGGACGCTGACCGGCCTCTTTCTTCACGTGAACCGCCACGGACGTAGGGACGGTCCCTGCTGCTGGTTCATCTCATCTTGCACACTTGTCTCCTCGATGTAGAGCATCGTTTCAAACTTTTTGATCCACTCGCATCTATTCAACGTGGCAATTAAAGTGGCATATCTATCGACGCCGCTCGTTTGAACGTAGAAAACCCAAAGCGCGGTCGGTCCCACTCCCCTTCCCTTCCCCTTTCTCTATTTAAACCACCCATGCCTCCACCTATTCTCCACACATCCATTTCCGCCGCCCCCTTCTCTTCTTCACCCAAACCCATAGCACTCTCAAAGCCAGGCGAGGATGCAGTACAACGGCCCCACCTTCTAGCTCCCACCGATCGTGCCGGAGAGGCGGTATCCCGCCGGTGTCGTCATGGAGACGACGCTCGCGTGTGGGCGCTCTCATGCTGGAGGGGTGGAAAGGAGTTTGCCCAATGGTTCCTTGGTGCGGGCTCGCCAGTGATGTTCCGACTAGAGGAAGTGCATCCAAAATCCACCACTCCGGCGATAGGGCTCATCGCCAACTTCACCAACAGATTCAATGTGTACTACCTCCTCGGCAAGGTGTTTCGGTGCGGGTATGATTTCATCACATTAACCACCTACAACATCTTCATGGACTTCGATAGCATCTTCCCCAGCCGCAACGGTATGCACAGCCTCCCCTACTACCTCGGCGAGGACAGCATGGAGGAGGAGGACTGAAGAGAAGGCGCAGTGAAGATGGTGGTGAAGGCACCGCCGGTCTTGTGAAGCTTGTCTTGCCCGTTAGGGCTTTTTATATATTTTTATGTTATGTCGTTGGTTGTACCATGAACTCTTTTATGTACAACGTGTTATATATTTATGTCATGTCGTTGGCTACCCTTGAAGCTGAACTATGTGCGTGTATGGAGGGTTTGTCGTTATTTCTTCCAGTTATGATCCAGATGGAATCCCTTGTTGCGGTGAAGTTGATCCAGGAAAAAGAGGTGGATAGATCTATCTATGCAGCAAAGTTAGTGATAGCTTAGGTAAGTTTGCTTGTTTAGAAGGCACAACTATGACTTGGATAGGGTTGGTGCCTTTGGTAGCGACAGAGCTAGCTGTCATTGATTGTTTGAACCTTTTGTGATGATTAATACATTATTTCACCCGCAAAAAAATGTTTTTGGGCACCCTATGTTTTATGTAAGAACTATGCTATGGCTGCTACTTTCTTTGTTATGTATGTATGCTTGCTACGTGAGAATCGGTAGATGGATATGGTGCCATAGTCGAGCCCTAGACATGCTCTCTAGATGGATATGGTGTCGTAGCCGAGCCCTAGACATGCTCTCTAGATGGATATGGTGGCTAATGGTGCCACATGACTTTATTTTAGACGTGGTTTCAGATGGATATCATGATCTACATAATTAAATCTGACATGCTCTTAATAACAAAAACAAAAACAAAAAATCGTGTATACAGTATTTTTCTTGTAACAAAAACATGTTTACAATACCTGCATGTCAAAAAATCAAAGTGTTGTGCCATAGGCTATATACAAAAGGAAATTTCCACGATATGTACAAATAAATTTGACATGGGCAAGTCCAACAATAAATCGATTTACCATCATGCACTATTTTTGTTCGGCATGGCAATAAATGGATTTACCATGACAATAATCAAGCAAAAAAATAGAGGCAGCGTGTGCACTATTTTCTAGGCCTCTTTTATCTTTGTGGGCCTTCGACACTCAACGTAATGCGACGGCCCAACCAGAGCTTAGTTTCAATTTGTGCCCTAGAACTATGTTTTTTTTCTTCTGCGGTCGGTGTTGTCTGACGAAATTGAAGAAACTGAACGTGTACAAAACTGACATGATCCACAAGTTAAGCAACACAGAGCATATAGCACATGATCTACAAATTTAAGCAAATCCTAGAGCACATGCTCCACAAATTTAAGCAAATCCTAGAGCACATGATCCACAAATTTAACCAAATCCTAGAGCACATGACACCACACTAATAACATCTCTAACGAGTGATGACCAGCAAGTAAGCAAATCCTAGAGCAACTATACAAAAATAAAAGGGATAAACTCCTAAAGCTATCAGATTGGCCTACTTGTTCAATTGAATCATCTGCTTCGAGTTCTTGTTCATCTTCTTTAATTCCCCCTTCAGATCTGCATCCCCAACTTTCAGAGCAGCACTTTCAGAGACCAAATTCGTTGATGCTGACAGCAGATTGAGCTCCCCGGGTTGGGACCCCGTTGAACTGAATCCGCTTAATGTATTCATCCAGCCATTCAAATGTGTGCAGTTCTTCACGATATGAAACGAAAACATGAACCCTAAATCCCAGATCCAAGGAAGAAGAATTAAAAGCACAAATAGAAAAAGAAATCAGAGAAAAATCATGAGATCTAACCTGCCCTTCTGGCTTGCTCTCGCATTTCATGAACTCGCGCCCATAGTTGACATTCTTGACCTCCTTCGAAGTCAACCATATCAGTGGCAGGCTACGTGGGCAGTCAGTACATTGCTCCATGGGAAGTGGACCATACTGGGTCCATGAGGGGCGGGAGGCTGAAGTGGAGCTCAACATATCGCCCAAAGTCGTCGGAGAAGAAGAAGCAGAGGAGTGGCTCCTGTCGTTGCCGGAGAAGAAGAAGCAGAAGAGTGGCTCTTCTCGTCGTCGTAGAATAAGCAGTAGAAGAAAGGGAGCCACAACCAACAACTCTCGCGAATCGCCTCCCGCGAATCGCCCCACGATCCAACGATGCGGAGCCGTCCATGTGATCAAAAGGCACCGAGTCTGCCCTCGGAATTCCTTCTAGAAGACCACATTTGAGGGATGTCGCTTGGCACTAGGGTATGATCGGACGGCTGACGTTCGAAGCTAGGGTTAGGCGAAACTCCGCGGGGTTTAGAGGGGTTTTGAGCTGGTCAACAGGGTTTCCAAGGCTTTGACTGAGCATAACTAATTTAAAAAATATGAAACCTTCGCCGTTCGTCGTTTTATAAGACACACTAACAAGGAAAAACACTAAACTTGGTATACGAACATTTACAAAAAAACTAGCTAGCACGATCGAGGTCAAATGAGCACCATTAATTTAAAAAATCAAAAAAAAATAAAACCTATGCACAATGATGTCATGTATGACATGTTACCAACCAAAAATCATAAACTTTGTCTATGGACATTTTCATGAAAAAATCATCACACATATGAGCAATCACGTACAACATTTCATAGAGTCCAAGGAGAGGAGGTAGGGTTCCCTTCGGTTTCTGAAAATTAAAAAAAATCAAAAAAAACACCAAAAGCTTGATTTCAAAGTTAATAAGAAGGATCTGAACTTAGTTTTCCATTTTCATATTTTAAACGTGTTTTAATGGTTTTCTATTAAGGTATATTTTTTTCAAAAAATGTAAAAATATGAAGATTAATTCAATAAATAGTGATACTTCGAATATACACTATATAGATTGAATAAGTGTTAATAAAAAATATTTGGCTCATTTAGAGTAGGTCAAAAAAACTTGAGTACAAATGGGGCTGTTTACCCTAGCTTGGGAGCTCATTCGGAGCACATTTCTCAGGACTACAAGTTTTACCACGCAAAAGAGATTGGATTGATCACCTAACATCAATAATGGTTCAGCAAACTTTGCAACTCACTCCACACGGCAATGGACTTCAAGTGTTGGTTCAAATTCAAAGTGTGCCTAAAATTCAAATTTTGCCTCTGTTTTATATTCTATCTCAAATTTCACATCAAATTACAAATAGAATTATTACACCTTAGATGTTTTCACAGTAGTTCAAATTGATGACAGAATCCTTATTACAAATCCTTAAAGTTCAAAGTTTATGACTTGAATTCAAGTTCAAATTCAAATATTTTCCTTGCTCCTTGTGTTCCGGGATGGGTTAACCGTCTTGCTCCTGGTTTCCCTCGCTGGGATATTTTGTTCTTTTGAAAGCTTTGTCTTGTTTCTTCTAATCTTCACTTCTGGTGGTGGCGGTTTTGTTGAGCTTTGACTGTCCGAGCAAGTGATCACTAGTTAACGGTCATCTGTGGGCTCACTAATCCTTAAAGGAACTTCAGACAAAATAACTTCCTCCTCTCTTATAGCTTCAAAATGTTCATAAGCCATGGTTTCAAATTCTGCATCAGACGATGGTTCAACCGAAGATTCTTCCTCTCTAGGTCTTTTCTGTCTTGTGCCTCTAATTATCCTAGAGTTGGGTCAAACAGAAATAAGCTTAGTCGTCATAAAAAAGAGAACAAATGCAAAAAAAGGGAAAGGTTACATAGATACCAAGCTGCTACTTCAGTTGCTTCATTCTCCTCTAAACGTTGTTGCCCATTGTTCCTCTTCTCCAAATGATGCATCAACTGGATTGGTACAAAGCCTAGCAATATGCCCTAGATACCACATCTTTTGCACTTACATTGTTTTTTTACACGACCCTCTTCACCAGCTCTTATCCTGTTTTTCCTTGGTCTTCCTGGTGGTCTAGTCAGTAAGGAGAATAGAGTTTGAACCCTGGGTCTACTATGTTCCATTGGTCTTTTCCCAATAGTGCAGGCACATTTTCAGCATAAGCAACCCTAAATTTGGCAACAGAGAAATATTCAGAGCAATACTGATCAACTTCACCATCTTCACCTCCAATAACAGTCATGAGATGTAGGGCATGTATGCACGGCTTCTCTCGGATCTGCCATTGCCTACAACTGCATTCCTTAGTTGCAAGGTTCACTGGATATCTCCATTCCCTATTTTTACTGTCACTGTATGTCACCTCAGCCTCGTATGTCGATGGTCGAATGCATTTCATCCTTAGTCCTCTTGTCGTGGCATGCAATGCCTTAATCAGAGATGGGAGCATAAGATGGCCAACATATCGTCTTTATGCAATTCTTTTACGAAGATCCATCTTTATCATGATCATCTGCCTGATCTTATCAAATGCTTGCCACAACAAAAGCCCTTTCACTGACTTGAACTTTGCATTGAAACATTGAGCGAGGTTATTGGTCACATATAGTCTACTTTGCAGATTTGATTGAATTTGCTTCTTAACCACACCTTTCCATGATGTTCATCCACATACTCCTTCACCAAAGGATTGTGAGCATACAACACTCTCAAATGGTGCTCATGCTTCCTCAAGCTGCATGTGTATGATGCTAGCCATAGGTTCTCATCATAAACTTTGCCTTTGAATTTCTTTTTAAAATTGTGTGCTAGGTGTCGCATACATTCCCTATGTTCCACTCCAGGGAATACAATTCCTACTGCACTCTCTAAACCCTTGCAAGCATCTGTGTGTATAACTAAACCTGAGGGTGTACCTATAATGTTGCGCAACTGCTGCAGAAACCAAGCCCAACTCTCCTCGGACTCTGCCTCCAACACACCAAATGCAACTGGGAATAGCCAGTTGTGTCCATCAACTGCAGAAGCTGCTGCTAGCTGGCCTCTCCATCTTCCATTCAAAGCAGTTGCATCGACAGCCACATAGGGTCTACAACCATTCAGAAACCCCTGCAAGCAAGCCTTTAAACAAACAAAAGCCCTCCTGAAGCACTCCTTCTCCACTGTCTTCCCTTTTAATTCGTACTGAATTGTATGCTTGTCAATCTCTACAACACTCCCTGGACTAGCCGTCCCCACTTCAGCTTTGAAGGTGTAAAGCAACGGAAAACTCTCATTCCATGGACCATTAGTCCTATCAAGAGCCCTTTCCTTAGCATAGAAAATCCTCATGTAAGGTATATTAATCTTGTACTTCTCAAATAGCTTCCCATGGAGTGTTGTTGGACCGATTGTTGGTGTTTCCCTCACCCAATCCATGATTGCATCTGCCACTCACCTAGTCTTTGCAAGCTTTGATTTGTCATTTCCCCTCCCCCTCCAGGTGGACAAGTGTGCCCATGTGGGTTGTTCATTATCTGAAACAAAATGAAAAATGATGTCAAATACAATTAAGAAACAGTACACATGATCTGAATATAGAATAGATAAATAATCTAAAAAAAGATTCAGTTGTAATACCTGAATCAATTTGCTCTTTAGCATAGTGGATGCATGCAACCTCCACCTACACCTATCATAAGGGAAATGAACGATGAATCTTCCTGGCTCACTCCTATCAAACTCATAGGAGTTTTTAGGGAGAATGCAACATGTAGTTACTGCATTACGACAGTCCACCATCGATTCGGATATGGTTCCTGGAGTAAGCTGAGGATTCTCCCTGTTCCACTCAATTGTTGGCATGTCCTCACCATCATATTCTTGTAAAACTAAGGAGCCGATGTTCTCCTCCGTCTCTTCATTGTCAGTGTCATCAAGTCTAGCACGGCTGCTAGGCTCCTCTGGATATTCATCTTCCATTGCTTGTTGACTGACTCTATCTACCAGTTCAGGGAATAGAATCTCATCATCATCATCATCATCATCATCATCATCATGTCGAGGCACTTCCTCGTCAGGCTCTACATCTACTTCTACATCAGGTGCATAAGGGAGAGGAGAAGTGGTAGAATTAGTGGCAGCCGACATATTGTGGCTTTCAGAACCACTAGGTTTACTTGGTCTCGACCTACAAGGAGTGCGAGGACGAACGCTATTAGCAGAGACAGATGATGTTTGAACACCCTTCCCCTTTGGGACACGTTGTTTACGTGCCTGAAGCACATCGATATGGATTTTACCGAAATGGCTGACAGCATTCAAACTAAATAGCAATCCTAGATGCTCATCACAAGTTAATGGGACAAATCTCTGCTCGGTACTATCGAAATATCTTAGTTCAACAGCATCGGCAAGGCTCCACGGATACTCATAACAGAGTGCCTCGCGGAAATCTTTGAACAAAACGCTGGTTTCTACCACTTTTGGATAGAAAAATCTAGAAATCAGATACGGTTTAGTTCCATGCAGCTTGCTAGTTTCCATTCTAACCGCCAGCCAAAAAGCAAGTGTAGGATCAACCCTATTCGATTGAAATAAAGGGGACAGTTAGGCCGAAATTTTTCAGAAAAATGCACTGATTCACGCCAACGATGGTCAAATACAGCCTAATTTACGGATCTCCTAATCAATTTGAGAGGAAAACGATGCTTACCCAGGTGGAATCCATGAATTATCTGCCTCTGATTCGACCCAATCATCTCCAAGGTCGATGGGCCGGACGGGGTGCTCCCCCGACATCGCTTCCTAATCCTAGATGGGGAGAGAGGGTAGATGCGGCGGAGGCGGCACGACTGCGGCGGAAGCGGCACGACGACGGCGGAGGCGGCATGACGACGGCAGAGGGGGCAGCGCGGAAGCGACTCGACCTGATTCAGTGTGACGCTCGGATAATTAAGCTACAGTAATTCCACGCTAATGATGCCACGTCACCTCGGTTACTGTTGTTAATCTTGCGTTAGTTCGAAACCGGTCCAAATTCAAATTTGACAATCAAGTCAAACATTAAAAGTTTGAAACACTAAAACTAAAATATTCAAAATGGGACACACAAATCCTGAGTAATAATGGTGGAGAAACCACATTTGTCTATAAAAATTTAGGTGCATTTAAAATTAAAACAGTAGGTAAAACAAATAAATAAATGCCTTGGTATTTTATAAATACTAAACTATATTATTTGGGGGTTAAACCTTTTTTGTGGCAGAGGTATAATTAGTGTTACTATTTAAGGTACAACTTTTATGTTTTATAAAACTAGAATAAAATAAAACAGTAAAAGAAAAATTTAGAAAAACACAATACACAAAAAAAAGAGAACACCCCCTCCCCCTCACTGGGCTTCGGCCCAGCAGGCCATCGGGCCGCCTGGCCGACCCACTCCCACGCCCCTCTCTGGCCTATATGGCCCGGTTCCCCCCGACCTAACCCTAATCCCCCCCACTTCTCCCACGTCCCACTCCTCCCTCTGCACCCCCCCCCCTCCACGATCCAAATCGGGATCGGGGGCACCGAGCCACCGCCCCACCTCTCCCGCACCAGCGCCGACCACCGCCTCCCATCGTAGCTGCTGCCCGGCGTCGCTCGACGACCTTGCTGTCGCGGACAAGCTGCGCGTCGGCGACGAACTTCCCGACAACTGCGCCTCGCGACCACCTCGCCGGACTGCTTCGTCCTCGCCTCCACGTCGCCCTCGTCTGCCGCCACGCCGCCCCACGCCGCCTGGAACGCCGCTTCACCACCCGCCTCCTCGTCTCCTCCCCGCCACCCGACGTGCTCGACGCCGGCGCCGCATCGCCACGCGCCGTCGTCGGACCCCGCCGGAACGCCTCCTCGACTCCACCGGTCCCCGCCGTCGCGTTCGCCCTGCATCGGGCCTCCCCTGCAACGCGGGTGAGGAACCCCACCGACCTCCTCCCTCTGCGTTATGCTCACCATTGCTCGCGCCTCGACCGTGCCCGACGTGTGCGCCCGTGCACTGCCGCCTTCCTCGGCGCGCGCTCACCACGGTCCCCGGCCGCGCCCCGCCCGTGCCTGACTCTGGCTGCGGCCGGCCCTGCTCCCCATCCCCACGCGGCTGCCTTCGCCGGCGTCCGCCACCTCCCCGCACCGCGGCCCCCTGTTCGGCCGGCCTCGCCCACGACGGCACTCTCCCTGGCCGGCGCTCTCCTCCGTCCTGGCCGGTGCCCGGGGCCACCCGGGCTGCGCCGGCTCCACGCACCGACCCGCTCGGGCTCTGCCCCCGCACCCAGCGCCCGTTATGCCCTGGGCCTATGACAAACGGGCCCCGTGCCCAGAATGATTAAAAAAAGAGAAATTAAAAATAAATAAATAAATAAGAATGTTGATTAATTAATTAATTAACTAAATTAATCCTGTTTAATTAAACTAATTAAACATTAGTTACCTAATCAACTAATTAAACTGATTAATAGGTTAATTAGGTTATTGTACCTATGACAAGCGGGACCCATGTCTACTGTTCATTGTTTGACCAGTCAATGTTGACTTGGTCAAACTGGGTCTCTGGCCCACCTGTTAGCCTAATGAGCATTCTGCTGGGTACACTTTGTGTACCCCTAGCAATTTAACAATTTTATTTTTGAATTAAATTAAATTCAGGAATATTCAGAAAATGAATTAAATCTTTAAAAATTAATATAAAATAATCCGTAACTCGAATGAAAATACTTTGTACATGAAAGTTGCTTAGAACGACGAGACGAATCCGAATACACGGTCCGTTCATCCGCTACATATCCCTAACATATCAAACTCGCAACTTTCCCCCTCCGGCTCCCCTGCCCGAAAACGCGGAACACCGGGAATACTTTCCCGGATGTTTCCCCCTTCACCAGTATCACTTACTACCGCGTTAGGTCACCTCAAGCACCTTGCATTGCCATGTTATACTTTGATTGCTCTGTTATTTATTGTGTTCCCCCTCCGTTACTTCTTTCCGATAGACCCCGTGACGATGCTGATGCCCCTGTGGTCGACTACGTCACCGACGACCCCTCTCTCTTGCCAGAGCAACCAGGCAAGCCCCCCCCCCTTGATCACCAGATATCGCCTACTCTCCTCTATACTGCTTGCATTAGAGTAGTGTAGCATGTTACTGCTTTCGTTATTCCTATCCTGATGCATAGCATGTCCTTGCTACTACTGTTGTTACCTTTGCCTGCTATCCTAATGCTTAGTATAGGATGCTAGTGTTCCATCAGTGGCCCTACACTCTTGTCCGTCTGCCATGCTATACTACTGGGCCGTGATCACTTCGGGAAGTGATCATGGGCATATACTATACACTTTATACTGTTACATGACTGGTGATACTGTTCGGAGATGGGGGCTGAAGGGGCAGGTGGTTCCACCCAGGTAGTGGTGGGCCTGGGTTCACGACGGCCCCCGATTGTTACTTTGAGGCGGAGCGACAGGGCAGGTTGAGACCACCTAGGAGAGAGGTGGCCTGGCCCTGGTCGGCGTTCGCGGATACTTAACACGCTTAACAAGATCTTGGTATTTGATCTGAGTCTGGCCATTTGGTCTATACGCACTAACCATCTACGCGGGAGTAGTTATGGGTATCCCGACGTCGTAGTATCAGCCGAAGCCTTCGTGACGTCAGCGACTGAGCGGCGCGCGCCGGGTTGGACCGCGTAACGTGACTTCCTTTGTAATGGAGGTTGCTAGGTCTGCTCTCCGGCCGCGTACGCAACGTGCAGGTGTGCAATGGGCGATGGGCCTAGACCCCTGCGCGCATAGGATTTAGACCGACGTGGTAACCGCTCTGTTGTGCCTAGGTGGGGCTGCGACGTGTTGATCTTCCGCGGCCGGGCATGACCCAGAAAAGTGTGTCCGGACAAAGGGGATCGTGCGTGTTGGGTTATGTGGTGCACCCCTGCAGGGAAGTTTATCTATTCGAATAGTCGTGTCCCTCGGTAAAAGGACGACCCGGAGTTGTACCTTGACCTTATGACAACTAGAACCGGATACTTAATAAAACACACCCTTCCAAGTGCCAGATACAACCCGGTGATCGCTCTCTAACAGGGCATCGAGGAGGGGATCGCCGGGTAGGACTATGCTATATGATGCTACTTGGAGGACTTCAGTCTACTCTCTTCTATATGCTGCAAGACAGAGGCGACCAGAAGCGTAGTCTTCGATAAGACTAGCTATCCCCCTCTTATTCTGGCATTCTGCAGTTCAGTCCACTGATACAGCCTTTTACACATATATCCATGCATATGTAGTGTAGCTCCTTGCTTGCGAGTACTTTGGATGAGTACTCACGGTTGCCTTGTTCCCCCTTTTGCCCATATCTCTACCCGATTGCTGCGACCAGACGATGGAGCCCAGGAGCCCGACGCCACCGTCGATGACGACTACTACTCCGGAGGTGCCTACTACTACGTGCTGCCTGCTGATGACGACCAGGAGTAGTTAGGAGGATCCCAGGCAGGAGGCCTGCGCCTCGTTCGATCTGTATCCCCGTTTGTGCTAGCCTTCTTAAGGCAAACTTGTTTAACTTATGTCTGTACTCAGATATTGTTGCTTCCGCTGACTCGTCTATGATCGAGCACTTGTATTCGAGCCCTCGAGGCCCCTGACTTGTATTATGATGCTTGTATGACTTATTTTATTTGTAGAGTTGTGTTGTGATATCTTCTCGTGAGTCCCTGATCTTGATCGTACACATTTGCGTGCATGATTAGTGTACGATTGAATCGGGGGCGTCACAAGTTGGTATCAGAGCCGACTGCCTGTAGGAATCCCCCTTCCACACTCCTTGGCCGAAGTCGAGTCTAGACATTGCAAAAACTTTTACTAACATGGTTGTGTGCCTTACGGGCCCACGTCGCCATCGGGTGGTACAAGGATCTTTTACTCCTCGACCTTTACTCTGGGACTCTGAACTCTCTTCTATTCGGGTTAAATGATTTTGCTAAAATCTAACTCTAGGTTCTCGTTACCACTTCCTGCCGGAGAGCCCTTTCATTACAGATGATCGCCGGCTACACCAGAAGATTTCGAAGATACTCTCTGATATTCTCTTGAGACCTTGTGCCCATTGCTTTTGCAATTCCCTCCCATCGAAACATCCCTATGGATAAATACTTACACCTGTCGTGCTTACTTTTATTCCCACTCGATCTTGTTATTACAAGATACCCCGAGAATATTTTGTGCCTACTGCCTTGCAGTTCCTTCCCACCTGAATACCCCTAAGAATAAATTCTCTCACTTTCCGAGTATCTGCTCCTCCCCAGTTGTTCAGGTGTTTCACAAAAGTCTTTGAAATACTATTCAATCCCCCGAAAATCCTTAGCAGCTTTATTGCTTTGCAAATACTTGTCTACTTGCATTATGGATGCTTCCCATATATCTGGCAATATTCACTAGTATCTTTTGACACCGTCATTTTGATCCTATTGATTACATGTGTGCGAAAGCACACAATCATCTATCAACCCTTCTAAATTATCTTTCCGGCTCAGACATCATTTTTGAACATGAGCTGGTTCTCGACCAAACTATTTGTCGTCAATTGTGCCTCTAGTCTATCCAACTTATCCATCCTTGATCAGAGCGTCTGCTTCTGATCCTTTGTTTTGGAAATCATAATTCCTTTGCATTTAAGCTTTGAATTATTCAGATGATTCCATAACCTGTTGCATTTGCATTCCTTCCTCTTCTGGTTGAGTATCGATACTCACATCAGATCCTTTGTGGACCATCAAGTCCTTTGTTGGATTGTTATCCGACAGTGTCTTTCACTTTTGATCACTTTGTGAATTCTCCCCCTGATACATAATGCGTTTGTTAAGTTGTATCCTCTGCTTGGCCAACCATGCTCTGCTTTCGGGCTTGTGTTATTTACTCTTGAAACTTGTGGTATATGTTTCTAAGAAGCCCTATGGGTTGAAAATATGCCTTCTCTAAACCATGTGAACCCGAAAGTTTTCACGAGTCACGAGTCATACTCATCTGGTATTTCACCGGGTAAAACTTTCAACACTAATGCCTTTATCAAAGCGAGAAGTGAATGGAAGGTAATACATTGACGAAGTGGGAGTCGACCTTGAACTTTGTGTTCATGCCCATGGACACGATGTAGATCTTATCATTTAAGCTTCTCTTAAATCAATTATTCCCTTATTATAAGTCCATGTTATATCTGGGATTTGGTCCTTTACAATCGTGGTTCCGACCATGTTCTCCTTTAAATACCATTTTCGATGCAAGTGTAAGCACTTGTCCTCTGTGGATCATTACCCTGGTCCAACCTCTACTTTGATCCCTCTTCGAGTATTACCCCCTGGTATCTCGAGATTATCTTGGAACTGCATAACTTCTTATGAGTCTTCATCAAGTACTACATTCTCACTGATTACAATTTTCATGGGCTCTGAGTTATTAAACACTCAAAGACACCGATAACTGAACCGAGTCTGCCCTACGGTTTAACAACTCTTGATAATCTTCTTTAAGTCCGAGTTTATACTCGATCATGTCATTCCTAGCCTGATCGGCTATATCATTAACTGTGCTACCTGGTCCTTCTTCTCGGAACACAATTTTCGACGCTGAGCTAAGCTTACGTTGATTTCCTTGTCTTATCATTCCACCTCAGATAACAAGCTTGGTTTCGAGTTTGTGTCGTACCCATGGTTCCAATAACCTCTTGCTTCATCGTTCTTTTGACTTGATGTGATCGCGGATCGATTACATCTTCAGGTAATCTCTCGACAAATGTGTCGTGATCATTATCAACTTTCTGAGCTATTCCAGAATAACAATCAAATTCATGATAAGAATTACCATCCTTGCCCCTCGGTGATTTGTGCGTCATCGACTACTTCCTTGCCTTCTTTCCAACACAAACTTGTTCGTGTTGTGGCTATACCTTGAGTTCCTTGCTATCCAGGAATTGTTCTCCCTTACCTTGGAACATTAACATCTCTTACGACATCAATGTTGTGAGGATTTCACCACCGCTTAAGAATTCTTGGTATGGTGATACTTCTCACCATCACCATTCTTTCTTGGGTCCTCGTGTTGATTCCAACCGGGGTACCAACAAGTGAGCGGTGCTGTTTGGATTCTGCCCTTCTAGCAATCCTATTGCTTTGAAGTTAATGTTCGGCCGTCATTCTTAGACTATTGATTATTGAATCACCATTCCGACATTGGTCGTGCAACCCAACCCATATTTCGGGTGCACCTATCAACCAATGCTTAAACTGGGTATGTTTTCCTCGAGCATATCCCCTTATATCATTTCATCTGACTAATGATATCTCCTTGTTCACATACTTGTGGAAACCCATCTTTTGGAAGTCTCGATGAATTGTCGCTGAATTCATCAGCTACCTCCTTCTCCCTTCATTGTTTTAATGATGAGCTTTTCATTCGGAACTCGCTTCCGTAGTTAATTTCCCGAGAATCTTACAATGTCATCTCAACAATTTTTGTTGCACCTTTCTTCTCAGGCATCCTGAGTCCGAGATATCCTGACGCCAATCAGATCTGAATCTCGGTCAGATATGATGGTTGGAACATATTTACAAGAGTTATCACATTGGTCTTAATATGACCCGGTAAAGTGATGTCGTGCCTAGCACACCTGGTCGGAGGCCCTAATGTTATAGTTTTCCTTTTTAGCAAGGTTATCTATTCTTCCATGAGAAATGGTAAGACTTATTCTACAAGTTGTCCCTGATGAATCCTTCGTGTATCCAAAGTCCGATCTTTGCTTAAAGACCTTGTCAATGCTATCTCGAAGCATGTCTGTGGTACTCCGATTTTCAATAAGAGCATTTGAAGCCCAATACTAAATGTCTCCTGCTCAATTATCCAAACACCGCTGTATGGGTAATGTCATGTAAATTTTCTCCCTTTTCCTAAAGGGTATTCTACATTATATCCTATCATGGATATCATTCTCTGTTTGTCCTTGGGAAGGATATACCCTTGAAATATGTGTTTAAACACATTTTTCCTTTCCATTCTTCGGTTTAATCTCATAATCATAGTTTCCTTCCCATTGTTTGGTTTAACCTTTCTTGTGATCCATATGATCTAAGCAGTAATTCTTCTGCTTGTGTAAACACCTCGATGTAAAATTTTATCAGTAAGACCTTGTTATTATTGTTGATGACATTCCGGTAACCACCGATGGACGAGAACTTTGCCTAATGGTCCGCCTCGTTCGACGAGCGGGAAAATGGTTCTCTTCGTCCCTCGCCCTTGCTACCCTCTGACATGCCTTGCTGTTGTGACCGTGCAAGATGACACCGCTCCTATTTTTAACCCACATGGTGGGCCCATAACCCACAGGTCCCAGGATCGAAACCTAACTATCATGTACACCCCTGTTCCTAAAGCTATTCCTCACGCTTGGCTTCGTATGAAAGATCATGAGCCACCTTCCTAGTGAGCTATTCTGGTATCAGACACAATACTTATTCCCGTTGTTTTGGACCCCTTTCGCGCCTTGTAACAGGCATCAAACGATTGCCTGCCCGCTCGAAACTTTCCATGATACCTCCTTACTTTGCTCTTGATACTTTCTTAAGTTTCAATTCGAGAGTTACTTCCCACAACCTTCCCCGATGTTATTGACTAGATAGTTAACCTTGCAGAGGTTCATTCCCCCGGAATACCCACCCTTTATTCTTTTGGAAGTACGATGGAATTCCCGAAGAAAGGATGCCGACTTCATCATGATGACCTAAAGCAGAGAAATGAATACACCAACGAAAAGAATCAACCTCTTCGAAAGGGCAGCCAAGACCAAGAAGACTCGTTAGGTCTTTCGCTACCAACACTTTTCCCCCCTTACTCCACCGCTTAAATCTCGGGACGAGATTTCTTGTAGTGGAGGAGAATTGTGACGCCCGGATAATTAAGCTACAGTAATTCCACGCTAATGATGCCACGTCACCTCGGTTACTGTTGTTAATCTTGCGTTAGTTCGAAACCGGTCCAAATTTAAATTTGAAAATCAAGTCAAACATTAAAAGTTTTGAAACACTAAAACTAAAATGTTCAAAATAGGACACACAAATCCTAAGTAATAATGGTGGAGAAACCACATTTTTCTATAAAAATTTAGGTGCATTTAAAATTAAAACAGTAGGTAAAACAAATAAATAAATGCCTTGGTATTTTATAAATACTAAACTATATTATTTGGGGGTTAAACCTATTTTGTGGCAGAGGTATAATTAGTGTTACTATTTAAGGTACAACTTTTATGTTTTATAAAACTAGAATAAAATAAAACAGTAAAAGAAAAATTTAGAAAAACACAATACACAAAAAAAGAGAACACCCCCTCCCCCTCACTTGGCTTCGGCCCAGCAGGCCACCGGGCCGCCTGGCCGACCCACTCCCATGCCCCTCTCTGGCCTATATGGCCCGGTTCCCCCCGACCTAACCCTAATCCCCCCCCCCACTTCTCCCACGTCCCACTCCTCCCTCTGCCCCCCCCCTCCACGATCCAAATCGGGATCGGGGGCACCGAGCCGCCGACCCACCTTTCCCGCACCGGCGCTGACCACCGCCTCCCATCGTAGCTGCTGCCCGGCGTCGCTCGACGACCTTGCTGCCGCGGACAAGCTGCGCATCGGCGATGAACTTCCCGACACCTGCGCCTCGCGACCACCTCGCCGGACTGCTTCGTCCTCGCCTCCACCTCGCCCTCGTCCGCCGCCACGCCGCCCCACGCCGCCTGGAACGCCGCTTCGCCACCCGCCTCCTCGTCTCCTCCCCGCCACCGGACGTGCTCGACGCCGGCGCCGCAACGCCACGCGCCGTCGTCGGACCCCGCCGGAACGCCTCCTCGACTCCACCGCTCCCCGCTGTCGCGTTCGCCCTGCATCGGGCCTCCCCTGCAACATGGGTGAGGAACCCCACCGACCTCCTCCCTCTGCGTTGTGCCCACCATTGCTCGCGCCTCGACCGTGCCCGACGTGTGCGCCCGTGCACTGCCGCCTTCCTCAGCACGCGCTCACCACGGTCCCCGGCCGCGCCCGGCCCGCGCCTGACTCTGGCTGCAGCCGGCCCTGCTCCCCATCCCCACGCGGCTGCCTTCGCCGGCGTCCGCCACCTCCCCGCACCGCGGCCCCCTGTTCGGCCGGCCTCGCCCACGACGGCACTCCCCCTGGCCGGCGCTCTCCTCCGTCCTGGCCGGTGCCCGGGGCCAACCGGGTTGCGCCGGCTCCACGCGCCGACCCGCTCGGGCTCTGCCCCGCACCCAGCGCCCGTTATGCCCTGGGCCTATGACAAACGGGCCCCGTGCCCAGAACGATTAAAAAAAGAGAAATTAAAAATAAATAAATAAATAAATAAGAATGTTAATTAATTAATTAATTAACTAAATTAATCATGTTTAATTAAACTAATTAAACATTAGTTACCTAATCAACTAATTAAACTGATTAATAGGTTAATTAGGTTATTGTACCTATGACAAGCGGGACCCATGTCTACTGTTCATTGTTTGACCAGTCAATGTTGACTTGGTCAAACTGGGTCTCTGGCCCCACCTGTTAGCCTAATGAGCAGTCTGCTGAGTACACTTCGTGTACCCCTAGCAATTTAACAATTGTATTTTTGAATTAAATTAAATTCAGGAATTTTCAGAAAATGAATTAAATCTTTAAAAATTAATATAAAATAATTCGTAACTCGAATGAAAATACTTTGTACATGAAAGTTGCTCAGAACGACGAGACGAATCCGAATACACGGTCCGTTTGTCCGCTACACATCCCTAACATATCAAACTCGCAACTTTCCCCCTCCGGCTCCCCTGCCCGAAAACGCGGAACACCGGGAATACTTTCCCGGATGTTTCCCCCTTCACCAGTATCACTTACTACCGCGTTAGGTCACGTCTAGCACCGTGCATTGCCATGTTATACTTTGATTGCTCTGTTATTTATTGTGTTCCCCCTCCATTACTTCTTTCCGGTAGACCCCGTGACGATGCTGATGCCCCTGTGGTCGACTACGTCACCGACGACCCCTCTCTCTTGCCAGAGCAACCAGGCAAGCCCCCCCCTTGATCACCAGATATCGCCTACTCTCCTCTATACTGCTTGCATTAGAGTAGTGTAGCATGTTACTGCTTTCGTTATTCCTATCCTGATGCATAGCCTGTCCTTGCTACTACTGTTGTTACCTTTACCTGCTATCCTAATGCTTAGTATAGGATGCTAGTGTTCCATCAGTGGCCCTACACTCTTGTCCGTCTGGCATGCTATACTACTGGGCCGTGATCACTTCGGGAAGTGATCATGGGCATATACTATACACTTTATACTGTTACATGACTGGTGATACTGTTCGGAGATGGGGGCTGAAGGGGCAGGTGGTTCCACCCAGGTAGTGGTGGGGCTGGGTTCCCGACGGCCCCCGATTGTTACTTTGAGGCGGAGCGACAGGGCAGGTTGAGACCACCTAGGAGAGAGGTGGCCTGGCCCTGGTCGGCGTTCGCGGATACTTAACACGCTTAACGAGATCTTGGTATTTGATCTGAGTCTGGCCATTTGGTCTATACGCACTAACCATCTACGCGGGAGTAGTTATGGGTATCCCGACGTCGTGGTATCAGCCGAAGCCTTCGTGACGTCAGCGACTGAGCGGCGCGCGCCGGGTTGGACCGCGTAACGTGACTTCCTTTGTAATGGAGGTTGCTAGGTCTGCTCTCCGGCCGCGTACGCAACGTGCAGGTGTGCAATGGGCGATGGGCCCAGACCCCTGCACGCATAGGATTTAGACCGGCGTGCTGACCGCTCTGTTGTGCCTAGGTGGGGCTGCGACGTGTTGATCTTCCGCGGCCGGGCATGACCAAGAAAAGTGTGTCCGGCCAAAGGGGATCGAGCGTGTTGGGTTATGTGGTGCACCCCTGCAGGGAAGTTTATCTATTCGAATAGCCGCGTCCCTCGGTAAAAGGACGACCCGGAGTTGTACCTTGACCTTATGACAACTAGAACCGGATACTTAATAAAACACACCCTTCCAGGTGCCAGATACAACCCGGTGATCGCTCTCTAACAGGGCATCGAGGAGGGGATCGCCGGGTAGGACTATGCTATACGATGCTACTTGGAGGACTTCAGTCTACTCTCTTCTATATGCCGCAAGACGGAGGCGACCAGAAGCGTAGTCTTCGATAAGACTAGCTATCCCCCTCTTATTCTGGCATTCTGCAGTTCAGTCCACTGATACAGCCTTTTACACATATATCCATGCATATGTAGTGTAGCTCCTTGCTTGCGAGTACTTTGGATGAGTACTCACGGTTGCCTTGTTCACCCTTTTCCCCATATCTCTACCTAATTGCTGTGACCAGACGATGGAGCCCAGGATCTCGACGCCACCGTCGATGACGACTACTACTCCGGAGGTGCCTACTACTACGTGATGCCTGCTGATGACGACCAGGAGTAGTTAGGAGGATCCCAGGCAGGAGGTCTGCGCCTCGTTTGATCTGTATCCCCGTTTGTGCTAGCCTTCTTAAGGCAAACTTGTTTAACTTATGTCTGTACTCAGATATTGTTGCTTCCGCTGACTCGCCTATGATCGAGCACTTGTATTCGAGCCCTCGAGGCCCCTGGCTTGTATTATGATGCTTGTATGACTTATTTTATTTGTAGAGTTGTGTTGTGATATCTTCCCGTGAGTCCCTGATCTTGATCGTACACATTTGCGTGCATGATTAGTGTACGATTGAATCGGGGGCGTCACATTCAGGTTACAGTGAGTGTCAGTTTTGCGGCCCCACTCGTTAGCACGTAATGGTCTAAATGTGGACTCGACCCTACGCGGCCCACTCGTTAGAGTTAACGGTCAAGCTATTGACCCGACGGCAACGTCCGATGTGACCAGTTCTTAGGGTTTCGGGCAAGGGATTGGGGAAAAGTGAGCAAAAGTTAAGAGCGTGGGGATGAATGAGTAGAACTAAGGAACCAGGGGCACAGAAATAAAAATCCCTTTAAATAAATTCTCCCTTTTTTATTTTTGAATTGATTCCACCATAAATCCATCTCGGTCATTTGGGAAAATCTATCAAGGTCTGAATATCATATTGGAATTATTTAAAATACCTTTATGCCCAAATAAATAATTTAATTTGTCATCCTATTTTGGGATTCAAAATTATTCCCTAAACTCTTTAGGGTTCATTTTTGTTTCCCAAATTTCAAACTAGGGTTTGGAATATTGTTTGGGGTGTATGGAATTCATTCCAACCCAAATTAAGGTATCAACCTTTGTGTGAGCTCAATTTGGATCTTATAGTTACTCCCCAAATGAAAATTTAGGTTTATTTATAATTCCAAAATCTTAATTGAGTCACTTTTCGAAACAATACAAACAACCAATAGTGAACTCTCGCTAAAAGCAAACAATATCAAACATTTTTTAGAAAATTTTAATTCTCTATGAAATTTTGAAACATACCAGATTTGGGAAAAAAGCTGGGATGTGGCAATATAAGAGACCGATGATACAAGTGTCTTATTATGATACAACTCCTACTTTATCTACACACAGTACAACCCAAAGTCCCACTATAATCTACCTGTACACAATGTTCAACACAACTCTAATATTACATTCAGTTAGTACTAGTCGAGGATCACCAAAGAAATGGTGTTCCCTCTGTTTCTATCTGATTAGTGATTATCTATACGAACAACAATCCTATTTTGATTACCCTCAATCTTTCAAAGGACAAAATTATGAAGCTCCAAAAGAAATTTGATTAAGGTGGCAAAGTTGTGGGCGAGATGTGCTTGCAATGCCGGTTGTGGGTTCTCGGCCCAATCTAGGCCGTAGTGGGCCTGCAGCCATGCACGGTGTCATGGCTCTTGGTCGGCGTGGCGTCTAGCCGCGTGAGACCTATGTCTCGCATTAAGAGAGACGGAATAAGCTCCCGCATCGAGGGGCTACAGTAACGGGCCAGCCTGTTACGCGTAGGCAGACTTAAAAACAACAAAGAAAAAGGAGGAGAACCCAAGGATTGAACCCTGGTCTCTGAGATGTTGTGCATCGCTTCTAGCCACTCGGCTAGCGTCGGGTTCTGATACGTCTCCAACGTATCTATAATTTTTGATTGTTCTGTGCTATTATATCACCAATCTTGGATGTTTTATATGCATTATTATACTATTTTATATTATTTTTTGGGACTAACCTATTAACCTAGTGCCAAGTGTCAGTTGTTGTTTTTTCTTGTTTTTGCCTTTTCAGAAAATCAATGCCAAACGGAGTCCAAATGGAACAAAACTTTTTGACGATTTTTCCTGGACCACAAGACACCCAGGAACCTTTAGGAGGAGGTCAGAGGGACCGCAGATTGGTGACAAGCTCGAAGGGCGCGCCCTAGGGGGTCACCCCCTATGCTTGTGGGCCCCCTATGGCACCTCTAACCCTAATTCTTCTTCTATAAATACCCAAATATTCCCTGTAAACCAGAGGGCACACAAAAAAAACTTTTTCGCCGCCGCAAGTTTCTGTTCTCGCGAGATCCCATTTGGAGGCCTTTTCTGGTACTCTGTCAGAGGGGGGTTTGACCACGGAGGGCTTCTACATCAACCTTGCTGCCCTTACGATGATGTGTGAGTAGTTTACCATAGACCTACGGGTCCATAGCTAGTAGCTAGATGGCTTCTTCTCTCTCTCTCTCTCTCTCTCTCTCTCTCTCTCTTTGATCTTGAATGCAATGTTCTTGGAGATCTATTCAATGAAATCTTCTTTTGCGGTGCGTTTGTTAAGATCCGATGAATTGTGGGTTTATGATCAGATTATCTATGAATATTATTTGAGTCTTCTCATAACTCTTTTATGCATAATTAAGATAGCTTTGTATTTCTCTCCGGTCTATTGATTTGGTTTGGCCAACTAGATTAATTTTTCTTGCAATGGGAGAGGTGATTTGTAATGGGTTCAATCTTGCGGTGCTTATTCCCAGTGATAGAAAGGGACATGACATGTATTTGTTTGTTGCCATTAAGGATAAAAAGATAGGGTTAGTTCATGTTGATTGGATCTATCCCTCTACATCATGTCATCTTGTTCAAGGCATTATGTCGGGGAAACTGACTCCACGGACACCTATGGGACCGGCGAAGGCCCCTTTTGGTTCAGCGGGGGGCGGAAACGGCACGAAGAGCAGATCGAGGCGTAGCACACGAGCTGTTTACCCAGCTTCGGGCCGCACGGATGCGTAAAACCCTACTGCTGCTTTGTGGATTGTATTGGTTTCTTGCTCGGGAGCGCTGGATGCTACAGTACGCACCAGCTGCTAACGAGACCGAGCGTGAGAGTTCTCGAGTGTCTAACCCCCCTTCTACGTTGCGCGTGGGCCTCCTTTTATATGCTCAAGGGGTCACCAACAGGTGGCAACGTATGCAAGGGCAAAAATGGAAAAGCGTTGTAGTTGGTACAGCTACTTGTACAGTGTATCATACCTAACCCTGACGGCAGGGGACAAGGGCATTAAATGCCCGTCTGTGTCGCCCAAACAGTGCGAAAAGGGACCGTCAGGGACACCACCGTTCGCCACGATGGCTATCTTGTAAGCGCCGCTTGCCACCGCATACCCCTGGCTGCACAGCCTCCCGCCACGTGCGCCTGGAAAGGTCCCAGAGCGACACGTTGGTGGATGAGCTGGAGCGTGGGCTGCAGGGTGGTAGCTTGTCGCGGCAAGCGCCTTGCCGCGGCCGTTGTCTTGTCGCGCCCGGCAAACTCCTCTGGCCGGGGCCTTGGCTGCCCTTCCCGGCAAGCTCCTCTTGCCGGGGCCTTGGTTGTCTTTCCAGCAAGCTCCTCTTGCCGGGGCTTCGGTTGCCCTTCCCGGCAAGTTCCTCTTGCCGGGGCCTTGGCTCTTTGAATTAAATACTTTGTTCTTGAATGGCTCCAGAGGAGCCACGGAGGATCTTGGCGGTCATCTGGCAAACCCTGCCGCGGGGTGCTGCGACTGCCCGTGCACAAGTTCGGGATACTAGGGTACCCCTACTCTAGTACACCGACAGGAGCCCCCGGGCCTGGGCCATACACGGTGCCGAGCGTTGTTGGGCCAGGCCCAAAACAGTGCGCGGGCACGCGCGCCCCGGGTCATGTCGTACCTTACTCTGTATCCACCGCGGCCTCCCCGAATGCCACGCGTTGAGTGTGGCGTCATGGGGGAGATCGTGGGTGGTTTCTTTAATCGTGAATGCGGAACGTCCGCCCCCTCCCTCCTTATAAGCAGAGGAAACAGGGGCAGGTCGTCCACCTAGCCAGTTGCTACTCCATTCTCGAAAACCTCCGCCGCTCCCCTTTCTTCTCAAAGCCGAAGGAGAGCAGCGCTCTGCCCCCCGCCGCCACGAGCACCACCAACGCCGTCGATCTCCCCCACCACCTCCGCCATGGCTCCGAAAGCCGGGAAGGTCGCGAAGTCGGCGGAGGCACAGCGGCTCGCGGCGATGCGAAATGAGCGGGCCGTCTTCCCCCCGCAGCTCGCCGCGAAGGAGCTGAAGGAGTACTATTACCTCTTCTGGTCGACGGCGACGCGAGCGCATCCGCGCATGAGGGTACTCCCAGCCGTCGCTCAGCATCTGGCTCCAACTGGGTACCCTTTCTTCGCGTTGTTCTTTTATTGCGGGCTCTGCCCGCCTTTTTCTGAATTCTTCTGTGACATCATGAACACCTACGGGTTTCATCTCCTTGACTTCACCCCCAACGCCGTTCTGACCATGGCAGTTTTCGCACACCTTTGCGAAAACTTTGTCGGAGTCCACCCAAACGTAGCTCTCTTCCGCCATTTCTTTATGCCTCGAGCCGAGAGAGGAGAGCCTCTATCCGGCAGAATCGCCTGGATCTCGAGGACCGGCAAGAAGGAGGCTTATCTGGAGGGGGAGTTCCGCGGCAAATGGGATGAGTGGAGAGCAGAATGGTGCTGGGTCGTCGAGGAGAACCCGCAGCCTTTTACTGCCCTGCGCCAAGCCCCAGTAGTGCACGGCAGTGATTAGAGTGACGTGGCTCTGGAAGACGCTAGGCTGAGGATTGCCGTCACCCGGATCCAACGCCTCAGGCTTGCCGGGCTGACTGTGGGCGCTGTTGGCGCAGATTTTCTTCGCCGCCGCATCGCCCCCTTGCAGGAGAGGAGGAGGCCCGCATGGGAGTTCAGGAACGCGGCGGATATTATGAGGCTGCGCCCAGGCCTCAATTTCAATTTCATGGTCTTGGATCTTGACGGGACGCTCAAGGAGCTGTTCAAGCACGACCCTGACCATCCCGAATGGTTCAGGCTGCCGCGGGGCGTCGTCCCGCTGTGCAATAACTCTTCGCTCGACCGCATCCGCGCGATGATGCCGTTGTGTGATTTGCACGGGATCGTCCCCACTTGGCAAGAGCCCGAAGACGACGTCGTGCAGGCGTTCTTCGATAGCTTGGTGGAAGTGCTAGTCCGCGCAGACGAACAGAGAGGCCTCACCCGCGACACCACCGAGGAGGAGCTGAAGCGCATCTTCTCCAGGATGGAAGAGGCGGCGGCAGCTGCTGCCGCGGGCGAGTTCGGATTCACCGAGGCCGAGGCAGCCGCAGCAGAGGCGGCAGAGGCGGCAAGCCTTGTCGAGCGAGAGGCACTCGACGGCGAAGAAGAGCTTGTCGAGCCTGAGGTCGAATCGAGCGAGCCCGCCGGGGATACGGGCGGCTCGCTGGAGACCAACCCCTCTTCCTCCGCACCTCCGGGCGGCTCGTCGCAGGCGGAGCCTCCAGCTCCACCAAGGAAGCGTCTTCGCAAGGCAGGGGACGTAGCAGAGCGGCAGACGAGCCAACAGCCGCCGCACCGTACGACACGCTCTACCGCGGCAAGCACCGGCGCCGCGGGAGCATCTCATACTGCTGCAGCAACTGGAGCGGGGTCATCTCAGACCGCTGCCACTACCCCCGCCAAGCAGCCAAGGGAGCCTACTCCTCCGCCTCGTCGCGCCGGAGGCGGGCCAGGCTTCGACTTCTCCGCGCTCAGCTCTGACGAGGAAGAAGAAGGAGAGTAAGATCCCTTGCTGTACTCGTAGTTCTTCATTTCTCGTTGTTTTTGTCTTGTATCTGACTTGCTTTACTCTGAACTCGTTCTTTTTCAGGACTCTGGCCCAGAGAGCGGCGAAGAGAGCCAAGGTCCCGGTGGTCCCGGTGATTGTCATCGAGGACGAGCCCACCGCAACAGCAGGGTCGCGCCCGAGACCACCTTGCCGGACCCGGCTACTGATCCCCAGCGCAGCCCCCAGCGTAAGTACATGGTCTACTTTCCGCTGTTAGGGGCGCACTGGTGCTCTTTATCTGCTGACATCTGACTGTTGGTTTGTGTAGGAGCAGAGCAGCCTAATCAGGAGCGCACGGAGACTGCCCCCGACGTGCTATCTGCTTCGACCACTCCGCCAAGGGGGAGTTCTCCGGCAAGGGAGAGGTCCCCGGCAAGGGACAGCTCTCCGGCAAGGGAGAAGTCTCCGGCGAGGGACAGCACCAGCGACCCTCCGGCAATGGAGAATATGACTGCAGATCTTGGTGCAGGTAATCCTCTTGCTTGAAAAACTTCCCTTGGGTTTTTCTTCTTTTGATCTTTTTTTTGGACATTTGCTTGACTCTTCTCCCTCTTCCGGCTGTCAGATCCATCTGCCACGGATCCAGTGGAGACCGAGGTCGCCGACGAGGAGAACGCGCGTGGCAACACCGACGACGTCACCATCACCGAAGAAGGAGCCGGCGTTGATGATCCCGCCGGCGAGGAGGCCGCCAAAGCTGCTGCCGACGAGGCTGGCGAGGGGTCCGGCGATCGTACTGACGACCCAGAGGCCGCAGGAGCGCCAGGCGCTACACCGACCGCCGATCCCTCCGCCACTGCCGCAGCGCCGGGCCCCGAAGAGCCCCAGCCAGGCGCCTACTTGAAGGTCGGCGAAGATGTCTTCATCAAGCTCCCCTGGGAGTCAAGCTCCAGGGCGTCGGTCGAGGGAGAAACCTTTGACGGACAAGTGCTCGCCTCCGCTGGGTTGACGCTAGTTGACGCGCCAAGTAGCAGCGACGAGCCTGAGGAGGAGAAGCTGCTCCGGAAACTGGTGTTGCTCTACCGCACTCGGCAGGCCAAGGTGGAACGCCGAGAAGCTCTTGTCGCGAAGGCGGGAGCAGACATGGAGAAGCGCGCGGAGGAGCTCCGGGGCATTAACAGGAAGCTCTCCGGGCTCTGGCAGAGGAGCAGGCGCATCTGGCCGAGGCGCAGAAGGCCTTCCTGCTCGAGAAGGCTGAAGCTGAAGAGCAGCAGCGGCCTGCCGCCGAGAAGCTGTCGGTGCAAGAGGGCGAATTGACGCAGGTGTAGGCCAGCCTTAACAGCCACGAGGAGGAGCTTGCTGAGCGCGAGCGAACACTTGGCGGGGCTCTCAAGGAAGCAAAGGACGCTGCCGCAGCCGCCGAGGCCGCCAAGAAGGAGTTGGAGATAAAGGTGGCGCAGCTGGAGGGTGATCTCAAGGCGAGGGGTGACGAGCTCGCTGCGCTCAAGCATGAGCGCGAGAAGGACGCCTACACTTTCGGCGAGCTGCAGGGCCGCCTCGCCGAGAAGATCAAGGAACTTAGCGCCGCCAAGGACTCCAATGACGATCTTGGGCTGAAGCTGGCTACTCTAAATAAGACGCTGGATGACGCCAAGGAGCGGGAGGTGGTTCTGCTGAAGGAGGTCAAGGACAACGAGGCGCTGCTGGCGAGCATTGCCTCCACCTAGAACACCTTCAAGGAGACTGTGGAGCGCTGGACGGAGGGTCTTGTGGACGCCGCTGCCGCCATCGACAAGGAGCTGGCGCTGCTGGGGATAGAGGATCACGGGTATCCCTCCGACGAGCACCTCCAACCCAGCGCCAAGCTCACTCTGTTCTTCAAGGGCGTGGTGACAGCTCTCCAGCAACTCCGAGAGATGATTCCAAAGCAGCTGCCGACGAGTCGCGCGATATTTGCGCGGGAGCTCTCGAAAATGTGTTGGTGAAGGTGGTCTTCCGCAACCCAGGCCTCAACCTCACCAACGTCCTCAGGTCCTTGCCAGCGGATGCTGATCTGGAAGCGCTCAAGGCCCTTGTCGCACCCATTGTGGAAAGGGTGAGCGAGATCAAGAGGGTTGAGGGCGACCGCGTAGACTAGGCCGCCCGCTTTCTTCTTTTCTTGTCGCTGCTGATCATGTTATGAAACAATCTATTAGAGATGCGACAAGCTATCATGTAATATAACTTTATCTTAGGTATCGACTGCTATGTTATTTCCTCTACTTGATCTCCTCCTTTGTATGTTATTGCCTTACGCTTTTAGGGAACTTGCCGGCGCAGGCACCCGAGCCGCGAGCGCTGAGTGCGGAACGTCAGCAGCCTGCTGGCGGTGCCGCAGCCGACAAGAAACCCTGTCGCGACTAGCTGCAGCTCACTTAAGTTGTTGAGCGGACTCGAAACAAATTAAGGGCGCAACTAGCCACGATTTGGTTCCTCCGCGCACAGGTTTTCCATACAAAGCACGGTCGTTCGAGGGAAATAACTTAAAATTTTAAAAATTTGATTGCTCAAACTTTGGCAACTTAGCTTTTCTGTCTTTTGCTTCCCGGCAAGACGAAACCTTCTTGAACGACGCCTGGCCCACGCCATTATCTTAAGGTGCCGCACAAAGTGTCAGATAACACATGCAATACATAGAAAGCATGAAATCGACAAGACGTGCGGAGCACATGAGCTTTATTTACGCACGGGGTCTGAGCCTGGCTTTGTACAAAGGATTACATGCAACAGCGGCAAGACTTGTACAAAAAGGTGGTTGCCGGAACAGGGTCCGACAACCGCGCCTTACGGGTAAAACTTACGAAGATGCTCAATATTCCAGGAGTTGCTCACCGGAATGCCATCTTCGGTCTCAAGGCGGACAACGCCAGGCCTAGTGACTCGTTTCACCCGGTAAGGGCCTTCCCACTTCGGCGTCAACTTGTTGGAATTCTTGGCGGACTGAACGCGCCGAAGAACAAGGTCACCTTCCTCGAGACTTCTGGCATTAACTTTGCGGCTATGGTAGCGGCGCAAAGCTTGCTGGTAGCGAGCAGCTTGCACAGCAGCCTGAAGACGGTCTTCCTCAAGGAGCAGCGCGTCCTCTTGCCGCAGCTGCTCTTGCTCAAGCTCATCATAAGCGAGCACTCGAGGTGACCCGTATACGAGTTCTGTGGGGATAACTGCCTCTGCTCCATAGACTAGAGCAAAAGGTGTCTGGCCAGTGGCTCGATTTGGCGTCGTCCTGATCGACCAAAGAACCACTGGCAGCTCCTCGATCCAGTTCCTCCCGCACTTGTGCAGCCTGTCGAAAGTTCTGGTCTTGAGCCCGCGCAGCACTTCAGCATTTGCCCTCTCCGCTTGATCGTTGCTTCTCGGGTGAGCAACAGAAGCGAAGCAGACCTTGGCGCCAAGATCTTGGACGTACTGCATGAAGGTGCGGCTCGTAAATTGTGTGCCGTTGTCGGTGATGATCCTGTTAGGGATCCCGAAACGGCAAACAATCGACCTGAAGAACTTGACTGCTGATTGTGCGGTCACTTTCCTCACTGGTTCCACTTCCGGCCACTTTGTGAACTTGTCGATTGCCACGTACAAGTACTCAAAGCCCCCGACAGCTCGGGGGAAGGGGCCGAGGATGTCGAGCCCCCAGACCGAAAATGGACAGGATAAAGGGGTCGTTTGGAGAGCTTGAGCTGGCTGGTGTATCTGCTTGGAATGGAACTGGCACGCTTCACACTTGGTTACTTGTGCAGTTGCATCCTGGAGGGCTGTCGGCCAAAAGAAGCCTTGCCGGAAAGCTTTGCCGGCAAGTGCTCTTGCGCCAATGTGGTGACCACATATGCCTCCATGTATCTCTGCCAACAGCTTTTGTCCGTCCTCCCGGCGAATACACTTAAATTTCACACCGTTGAGTCTTCTTCTATACAGTGTGTCATCGACAAACTGGTACATACTTGACTGCCGGGCTACTCTTTCCGCTTCTTCTTGCTCTTCGGGAAGTTCTCCTGTCTGAAGGAAACGGACAATCTGTTGTGCCCATGTTGGAGCTTGTGGCTCGACAACAAGGACTAAAGGCACATCTGCTGCTGCGGAACATCCGCTTCTACGGCAAGAACCTGCGCCTCAGCCGGAGCTTGATGTTCCCCGGCAAGCTTGCCGGAGCAAAACTTGTCGGGAGCGTCTGCTTCAACGAAACAAACCCTAGAGCTTGTCGGAGCAGACTGCTCCTCAGCACTCTTGGTGTTGATCTTGGGGACTTTCTTGGCGGCGGCTTCGGGGAGCTCTACCGGAAAGTAGTCACCAGAAACCAACTTCCTCTTCTTGCTCTGTCCAGTTGATGGTGTTACGGATGGTTGAGTCAGCTTGAGCACAAAGATCCCTGGTTCCACAGGTAACTTAAGTGCAGCACACCTTGACAGGCCATCAGCAATGTCGTTCTCAGTTCTTGGAACATGCTCCGTCTGTAGGCCGTCAAAGCGCTCTTCTAGCTTCCTCACTTCATCAACGTATGCTTCCATCAATGGACTCTGGTAATTCTTGTTCATTTGGCGGACGACAAGCTGCGAGTCACCCCTGACAATGAGCTTCTTGATCCCAAGGTCTGCCGCGATCCTCAGACCGGCAAGCAATCCTTCATACTCTGCAGTATTGTTCGTTGCTTGCTCCCTGGGAAAGTGCATCTAGACTACGTACTTGAGGTACTCTCAGGTGGGTGCGACAAGCAGCACGCCCGCACCGGCGCCTTGCAGCGAGAAGGAACACACAAAGTACATGAGCCACTCCTTGCTTGCTTCTTTGACGGGGATGCTCGTTTCTGGAATTTCTTCATCTGGTGTTGGCGTCCACTCTGCTATGAACTCTGCCAATGCTCTGCTTTGGATAGTTGAAGTGCTCTCAAACTTGAGGCCATAGCTTGACAGTTCCAGTGCCCACTCGACAATCCTGCCCGTTGCTTCTGGATTCTGCAGTATCCTCTTTAGCGGAAAGCGAGTGACAACTGTTATCTCATGTGCTTGGAAGTAATGGCGCAGCTTTCTCGAGGCCATGAGAAGGCCGAAAAGCAATTTCTGCACACCAGAGTACCTTGACCTAGTCCCCTGCAGAAGGGACCTGACAAAGTAAACTGGGCGCTGTACCATTTTCTTCTGCACCTCCTGCGCAGATCCATCTTTGTCGGGACCAGAGCTTGTCGGCGAAGCCCCCTGCTTGTCGCTGGATGCGCTTGTCGTGGTTGCTGGCTCATCATCCGCCTCCCTCTCTGCTACTAACGCAGCACTAACCACTTGATTGGTTGCCGCTAGGTACAGCAGCAACTTCTCTTGTGGCTTAGGTGCAACAAGTGTTGGAGTGGAGGACAGGTATCTCTTCAAGTCCTGCAGCGCAGCCTCCGCTTCTGGAGTCCATTTCATTGGACCTGCCTTTTTCAAAATTTTGAAAAATGGCCGGGCGCGCTCAGCAGACCTAGAAATGAACCTGCTGAGAGCAGCCACGCAACCGGCAAGTTTTCGTACATCTTTGACGCGCTTTGGTGCTTCAATCTGCTCGATGGCCTTGATCTTGTCGGGATTGGCTTCAATTCCCCGCTGAGACACGAAGAACCCGAGAAGCTTGCCGGAAGGGACTCCAAACACGCACTTCTTGGGGTTCAGCTTGAGGTTGATCTTGCGCAGATTTGCAAAGGTTTCATCTAAATCTTGAATCAGAGTCGCCCTGTCCTTGCTCTTGACCACTATATCATCCATGTAGGCTTCCACATTTCTGTGTATCTGTGGCTCAAAAGCGGTATGGACTACTCTTGCGAACGTTGAGCCAGCATTCTTTAATCCAAAAGGCATCCGTACGAAACAGTACGTGCCACATGGAGTGATGAATGTTGTCTTCTCCTCATCCTCTTCTGCCATGAAGATCTGATGATATCCTGAGTAGGCGTCAAGAAATGAAAGCAAGTCACATCCGGCCGTGGAGTCAACAATCTGGTCAATGTGCGACAAGGGAAATGGATCTTTGGGACAAGCTTTATTGACATCAGTAAAGTCAATGCAAAGCCTCCACTTCCCGTTTGCTTTGCGCACGACAACAGGATTGGCCAACCATGTAGGATGGAGCACTCCTCTGACAAGGCCTGCTGCTTCCAACTTCTTGATCTCTTCTGCAATGAATTCTTGGCGCTCCATTGCTTGTTTCCTGACTTTCTGCTTGACGGGCCGCGCGTGAGGACAGACGGCAAGGTGGTGCTCAATCACTTTCCTGGGAACACCGGGGATGTCAGACGGTTGCCATGCAAACACGTCGACATTCGCCCGCAGGAAAGCAACGAGCGTGCTTTCCTATTTAGGGTCTAGGGTGGCACTGATGGTGAAAGTACCACCAGTGCCGTCCTCCTTGGCGGACACCTTCTTGGTCTCTGGCGGAGCTGCCATTGTCTTCTTACACTTGCTGGTGGAGCTCGATGGTGCGTCCTCGACGGTAGCGCAGCACTCCGAAGAGGTGCGCTTGCCGGAGTGGGCACCAGAGCTCTTGCCGGACTTGGTCTTCTTCTTCTTCCCGGGAGCTTCAGCGGCAAGTGTCATGCGATCTGGTGCAGCTGCTGCTTCCCGGTAGATCTTGTCGACGCAGATAAGAGCATCCTTCTTGTCGCCAGGGACAGAGATGACACTTATCGGGCCTGGCATCTTGAGCACATTGTATGCGTACCGAGAGGCTGCCATAAACTTGGCAAGTGCTGGACGGCCAAGTATCCCATTGTAGGGCAATGGGAAATCGGCAACGTCAAAAGACCCTCTCAGTCCTGAAGTTCAGCTCGCTGCCAAATGTCACCGGCAACTGATCTTCCCCTTCGGCTTGCTCCTTCCCGGGTTGATTCCTTGGAATGTGCCGGTCTCCTCGAGCTCGCTGTCAGGGATCTGGAGTTTCTGGAGTACAGTAGAGGAGATCAGGTTCAAGCCGGCCCCGCCGTCAACTAGCATCTTGGTGACCTTGAGGTTGCGGATAGTTGGTGAAACCAATATCGGCAAGCACCCGATCGCAGTTGTGCGATCAGGGTGGTCCTCAATATCAAAGATGATAGGCGTGCTGGACCATTTTAGAGGCTTGCGTGACTCGATGGGCGGTTCTGCCGCATTAACTTCCCGCACCCACTGCTTGAGTTGGCGGTGCGAAGCATGCAGAGAAGCACCACCGTCAACGCATAGGACCTCTGTGGCTTTCTGAAACTCCTGCTCACTGGTCTCATCATCATCCATATCTTCATCGTCATCGTCATCTTCATCCTTGTCGCGGCCACGGGGAGGTCTGTCTCCTTGCCGCTGCTTGGTCTCGCCGCGGCGTCCTCCCCGGCCGGGGCGCTTCTTGCCGGATCCTCCAGCATCTCCTTGGGCCTTCTCCTTGTCGCGTCGCTCGTACTCAGCCTTTTGCAGCTGGACAAGCTGCTCGACCTTCTTACAGCTCTGGAGGTCATGGACCTTGGTGCGGTGGATCTTGCAGTACTGGTTGTTGGTGCCGTCTTTCTTGTCGGCGACCGCCACAGCCTGGCAGTTGGAGCACGCGGCAACTTCCTTGCCGGAACCACCAGCCTTGGCTGTCTTGGCGTCACCTCCGTTGCCGGACGACTCCACAACTGCCACATCTTTACCTTTCTTCTTCCTGTTGTTCCGCCGCCGGTTCCTCTTTGCCGGGGCGGCATCCTCACTGTCAGATTCTCCTGCTCCAGCAGTTTCTCCGGGGAGCCTCCTCCCTTCCTCAGCATGTGCACACTTGTTGGCCAGGGCATACAGCTCACTGACATCCTTGATCTTGCACATCGCCAACTCCTCCCTCATCCTGCGGTTACGCACGTTTTGATGGAACGCGCTGATAACCGCGGCAGGGTGGACGTCTGGGATGTTGTAATGCACACGGCTGAACCTTTGAATGTACTTGCGCAGGGACTCTCCTTCCTTCTGGACGAGCAGATGAAGGTCGCTCTCTTGGCCATGAGGTTTGTGGCCGCCTGTAAAGGCGCCGACAAATTGATGGCATAGGTCAGTCCATGAAGATATGGAGTTGTCCGGCAAGTGCATGAGCCAGGACCTGACATTGGGCTTGAGCACCAGCGGGAAGTAGTTGGCAAGGATCTTGTCGTCCCGCCCCCCCAGTAGCTTGCACCGCGATGGTGTAGATGCTGAGGAACTCCGACGGATGCGACTTGCCGTCATACTTCTCTGGTACATCTGGCTTGAAATTCTTTGTGCTGGGCCACTGGACTTGCCGCAGCTCATGAGTAAACGCAGGGCAACCTACCGAGTACGGCAAGTCTCCTGGTTCCCCTGGTGCATGCATGTCGACAGCGGGCCCAGCGCGCTGGTCAGATTGACGTCGTGCTTCTCTTCGACGCTCGATGCGTGTACGAGCGTCCTCTTGTTGTCGCTCATGAAGAACTTGGTGATGATCGCGACGGGCTCGTGGATCCGATGACGCGGTGGAGTCGCTGTCGAGGTTGACCCGACGAGTCGGCGATCTTGGCCTTCGAGGCGGAGAGTGCACGGTGGTTGCACCCCCCGCGGTCTTGTCGCCATCGGCTCGCGCCTGGCAGTCCTGCCGTGGCTGCGATGTGGTCGGCTGCCGCGGAGTGTCGCCGTTGGCGAAGCAGATGAGGCTCTGAATGGTGGCCCTCCATTCGTCGACCTTGTCCGTCGCTGGAGGGAAATCTAGGAGCAGTTGAGCTCTCGCCAAAGCTTCTGCTGGAGTGGTGGGTGGTAGTGGCGAACGGTGCAAGGAGCGGGATATGCTCGGACTTCTAACTGTGTTAGAAGGAGCGGTACCCCGTCCAGGCAACCGTGCCCCGCTCGTGCCAGCATGTTGGCGCGCATGCTGGTCTCGAGCACCCTGGGATCCACCAGTTCGATCTTGATCCAGCATACGTATGGTACTGGGGGCACCATGACGCTGCTGGTCCCGCACCTCCTGAGATGGGCGCGGTGCATGTACGGACGCTGAGGTATGCGCAGCCTTGTCCTTGGACTTGGCGGCTGCGTGAGCTCCCTCGTCGACGCCCGTTCTTCCGCCGGCGTCTATCCTACCACCCGTTTGCTCCGGGGGTGGTGGGTCTGACGCGGACAGAGCAGCTGCCTCCGCAGCCTTCTTCTTCGGCGGCATGTTGATGAAGAAGATGAAGATCTAGCTCGTGTGAACGCCGGATCAGGTTCACACAATTTCGACGCCCCCTACCTGGCGCGCCAAAGATGTCGGGGAAACTGACTCCACGGACACCTATGGGACCGGCGACGGCCCCTTTCGGTTCGGCGGGGGGCGGAGACGGCACGAAGAGCAGATCGAGGCGGAGCACACGAGCTGTTTACCCAGCTTCGGGCCGCACGGATGCGTAAAACCCTACTGCTGCTTTGTGGATTGTATTGGTTTCTTGCTCGGGAGCGCTGGATGCTACAGTACGCACCAGCTGCTAACGAGATCGAGCGTGAGAGTTCTCGAGTGTCTAACCCCCCCCCCTTCTACGTTGCGCGTGGGCCTCCTTTTATATGCTCAAGGGGTCACCAACAGGTGGCAACGTAGGCAAGGGCAAAAATGGAAAAGCGCTATAGTTGGTACAGCTACTTGTACAGTGTATCATACCTAACCCTGACGGTAGGGGACAAGGGCATTAAATGCCCGTCTGTGTCGCCCAAACAGTGCAAAAAGGGACCGTCAGGGATGCCACCGTTCGCCACGATGGCTATGTTGTAAGCGCCGCTTGCCACCGCATACCCCTGGCTGCACAGCCTCCCGCCACGTGCGCCTGGAAAGGTCCCAGAGCGACACGTTGGTGGATGAGCTGGAGCGTGGGCTGCAGGGTAGTAGCTTGTCGCGGCAAGCGCCTTGCCGCGGCCGTTGTCTTGTCGCGCTCGGCAAGCTCCTCTTGCCGGGGCCTTGGCTGCCCTTCCCGGCAAGCTCCTCTTGTCGGGGCCTTGGTTGTCTTTCCGGCAAGCTCCTCTTGCCGGGGCTTCGGTTGCCCTTCCCGGCAAATTCCTCTTGCCGGGGCCTTGGCTCTTTGACTTAAATACTTTGTTCTTGAATGGCTCCAGAGGAGCCACGGAGGATCTTGGCGGTCATCTGGCAAACCCTGCCGCGGGGTGCTGCGACTGCCCGTGCACAAGTTCGGGATACTAGGGTACCCCTACTCTAGTACACCGACACATTACTCCATTCTTGTTAACTTAATACAGTAGATGCATGTAGGATATTGGTCGATGTGTGGAGTAATAATAGTATATGTAGGAAGGAGTCGGTCTATTTGTCACGGATGTGGTGCCTATATTCATGATCATTGCCTTAGATATCTTCATAACTATGCGCTTTTCTATCAATTGCTCAACAGTAATTTGTTTACACACCGCATGCTTTCTTTCAAGAGAGAAGCCTCTAGTGAAAACTATGGCCCCCGGGTCTATTTCTATCATAATATTTTCAGATCTATAAAATCAAAAACATAGAAATACCTTGCTACAATTTATTTACTTTTATCTTATTTTGCACTTTTATTTCTCTTTTATATCTATCACTATCAGATCTCATCCTTGCAAGTAACCCTGAAGGAATTGACAACCCCTTTATCGTGTTTCATGCAAGTATTTGTTTGCTTGTGTAGGTGCAATCATTGGTGACTTGTGTGTTCCTCCTACTAGTTTGATACATTGGTTCTCAAACTGAGGGAAATACTTATCTCTGCTTTGCTGCATCACCCTTTCCTCTTCAAGGAAAAAACCAACACACACTCAAGAAGTAGCAGGTTCTTGCTTAGGTAGCTGGGTGCAACCATACTTGAGGCGAAGAGATCTGGTCTCTCACTTGATTTTTTGGGTTTTTTCTGTTTCTGTTTTTCTTTTTTTTTCTTTTGTGTTTCCCCGTTTTTCTCTGTTTTTATTGGGGTTTTTTCTTTCCTTTTGTTGTCTTTCTTCGGTTTTCTTCATATCTTCCTCGATTTTCATTGTGTTTTTTTTCTTTTCTCTATCTTCTCTTCATTTTTTTCTTTCTTTCTTGTTTTTATCGGTTTTCTTCAAATACCAGATTAACATTTTTAAATACATGCTCAACATTTTTTATACACATTCAACTATTTTTTGAAATTCTTTATCAACATTTTTCAAATACAATTTTAACATTTTTTACGACATGGTCAACATTTTTTCTGTACACGTTTAACATTTTTTAAATACTTGATTAACATTTTTTAATACTTATTCAACATTTTTATCAAATGCTTTATTAATATTGTTATCTAGATGATAAATCACCTGTTTTGAATACATGGTCAACATTTTTCTATACACATTTAACATTTTTCAAGTGCTTGATTAACAATTTTTAAATACTTGTTCAACATTTTTTCAAATGCTCGATTATGATTTTTATATAAATAATAAAAAAAACATCATTTTTTATACGTGGTCAATATTTTATATATACACATTTTTAACAGTTTCCAAATGCTTGATTAACACTTTTCAAATACTTGTTCAACATTTTTTCAATGCTTGCTTAAAAATTTTATATACATGGTAAATAAATTCATCATCTTTTTAATACATGGTCAACATTTTTACTATACACATTTAACATTTTCAAATGCTTGATTAATTTTTTTAAAGAAGTTGTTCAACATTTTCTTGAAATGCTTGATTAAGATTTTTACATACATGATCAAAAAATTCATCATTTTTTAATACATGGTCAACATTTTACTATACATATTTGACATTTTCCAAATGCTTGATTACATTTTTCAAATACTTGTTCAAATGTTTTTCAAGTGCTTGATTAATATTTTTTTGAATACATGATCAATTTTTTAATACATTGTTGGTATACGCTGATAAACGTTTTCTCTATACACACTACACTTTTTTAAATGCTTGGTCAACAATTTTGATATGTTTTCTATAGATTTCTTAAATATATTTAGAATATTTTAAAGTAAAAATAAAAGCAAAAAACAGAAAACGTAAAAAAAACAGGAAAAGGAGGTTGTAGCCTCATGCGGCTGGGCCGACCCACCTGACGCGAGCTTTGCCTCTGTCTCGAGTAAACCTGGGCATGGATGGCCCGACCCGATAGGCCTGGCCCGAAGCCCGACGTCTGGGCTGGGCTTGGGACTCACTTTCCAGCCCGTAGACCGGCCCAAAGCCCGGTAAAAGCATGACAAAACATGATTCTTCAAGTTTTTATATAAATATAGGCATAGCATTATAGTATTAATTCCCAAAAATAGCTATTTTATTATTTAAAATACGAAAAGTAGCCATTTTGCTGGGCTACAGGCCGGGCCCGAGCTTGGGATTTGGGGTCGGGCTTTGTGGAACCCGACCCGGCCCAGAGAATGCCCAGGTTTAATCTCGCGTATAGCGAGACATAGGGGCGCCTATCTAACGGTGGGTGGCGTGGGGCGATTTTGCGGTTCCACTGGTTGGCATCAGGCGTCATGTTTGGCTGGCCTCATGGTCGCTAGGGCACGCGGGCGGTGCGGTTGCCCTTCTTCCCACCCACGGGCTGTCGCCAGTGATTGCGCGACGCGGTTGGCTAATAGCACCGGTGAGGCTTCATGACGATGTTAGAAAGGTGGTGCCCATGTCCATTTGGGCTCCCATCGTGGAGTTTTTATTGGCTAGAAGTGCTTCTACCCTGTTTGGTATGGCTCATCGCTGATGAATAGAAATGGAGTCATGGCTTCATCTCAGGTTGGCAACGGTCAGGCCTCTCCCTAGGATCTGTCAAGGTGGCGTGGCATTAGGCTATGGAGGAGATCTTTGGATTCGGCGGGATCGATGCTGCTGATGAGGACTCGCCTGGCCATCATATCTTCTTGGAGGCATTGCCGAAGAGTACTTTCCTCAACACTGGCCCCTGTTCAATCAGTTTGGGGGCGGTAGTGATGGCTGTTGGTTGGGCCGGGCTTGACCCAAGGTTTGGTGGATATTCATGTGCAGATCAGGATGAAAAGATTTGTGGTCAACGGGGATCGATGCCAGGACGATGGCGTTTCTTGGGTGTCGTTTCCTTCTTAAAGTCTTTGTTGAAGTTCTTGCTTAAGGTCATCCTGGATGGAGATCATATGATAGGTGTCGATGGTTTGTTTAGATTATCGTCGAATAGTGTGAGAGTTGTTCAGTTTTTGGTCTAATTTCCTTTATAAACTGGTCAGATGGTGTGTGAGTTATTCAGTTTCTGGTCTAGTTTCCTTTATAAACTGGTCACGCTCCTTGTCCCGTCAAAAAATACTTTACTTTGTATAAAAAATACTTTACTCCTTGTTCTTGCACGTGTTAGGATGTGCAGTAAAACCAAGGATGGCTATACATACGTCGTGAAAAAGGGTCAATTTTTTTACAACCATGCACGGCGGTGCATTTCCATAGTTTCTCACATTCGTTGTTTGTAGTTGTACGCATTTTGGCGTGTTCGGTACCTCCTCGACACCCTGCTCCTCGTCCCTCCTCGTGGACTTCCCTCGCGCCGCCGACACTAGCAACTCAACGCGACTGACTTGATCGCTTGCCTGTGACACCGTGCTTGTCACACAGGACACAATGCTGCGGCCAGCGCAGTCACCAGGTACTTCTAGTGTAACTCTGTGTGAAATGTGTGGTTGTTAACTCTTAATCATGTCTAGTGAATGCAACCAAACACCATGTAGTGCATGAGCCCAGCCAATGCAAGGCAAAAATTATTTCCCTAATACAGACAACCTACATGCAGCCTAACAACCCATGTGCACAATATGATTTTTACCTTGCATCTGCTCAGCCTGGTTTCTACCCTGGCCCGCTCTGCTCAGTCTTGTTTTTACCCTGCATCTGCTCAGCCAGATCCGTTAATATGAAAAACGCTATTATATTATGAAATGGTCTAGTACTCAACTAAGCAAGCGGCGAAGAATGCCGTGGAAGGTAGCGGAATCTAATCCAAGATCCCACCAAATTGAAGAGGAACACATGGGATTCAATGCTCACCCAGAAGAAAGAGAAACAGAGGTGCGGTGACCACCACTGCACCCCCAATTTACTCACACCCATTTGCTTGCTTCCTGTCACCTCAGATAAAGTAGGAGTAGCTAAATTAACGAAGCCAGTGCGTAGCAGTAGTAGTACGATCGATCGATCGGGTAGCGCCAGCTCATGGCAATGACATCCATTAAATTTCATCACATTAAAACCAGAAAAAGGCAGATTACATCGTTGTCGAACTGAACTCTCATCGATGGATCAGGTGATACATATGTGTGGATGGTTGATGACATGCTAATGCAATGCGTTATTCTGAAACAAATTCATGACTGGGTAACCGATCATGACGTGCCGCCTTCGCCGTTCAGTTCTTGGCTGCTACCGGCCCCGCCTGCACCGGTGCCTCCGTGTTCATCTCCTTCATTTTCTGACCGATCTCGTCGACGGCGGCGGGGGCGGGCGCGACGGCGGCCCCCTTGGGCTTCTCTGCTGCCTCCTCCTTTGGCTTCTCTGCTGCCTCCTCCTCCTTCTTGTCTTTCTGGTCGGCGCTCTCTTTCTCTGTCTTCTTCTTGAGACGTCCGGTGAGGGGCGCGGGCAGGCCGTCGGTGGCCTCGAATGCCTCCACGGGGAAGCTGCGGGAGAGGCCGCCGATGGCCTTGCAGTGGAGCTTGCCGGTGGGCGGGTCGTCGACGCAGATCTCGTGGAGGTTGACCCAGATGAGCATCTCCTTGGCCTTGACGCCGGAGATCTTCTTCAGGCGGCCCTTCTCGGCGATGGCGGAGACCTCGGTGGCGTAGGAGACGTGGCGGCCGGCCTTGGCGAAGTAGTGGTCCACCCGCTTCTTCTGCTTGAGCCACACGAAGCCGGTCTCCTCCACGTACCCGCACTCGATGATGTCCTTGAGCGGCAGGAGGCCGCTGGGGAGCTCCGTCTCCGCCAGCATCAGCCGCGTCTTCTCCTGCCCCGCCGCGTCGCCGGTGTAGATCTCCGCCTTGGCGCGAACGTCGTCGGGGATGAGCATCGGCATCGTCGCCGGCCGGTCGGCTGGCTCAGCCGGAGCTTTGTAGGTTGGTTTCTGAGCTCACTCGCTCGCTCGCTCACGCACGAGCTTCGCTTGCTTGCTGCAGCTGGGAGCTAGTTGCTGCGGCTTGGATGGGTGGAGAGGAAGCGTGTGAGCTGCGTGCTTATATAGGAGATGGAAAGGAGAACAATGATACTGTATGACTGATATGAAATGGCAGTGTAGTTGGGAGTTGTTTATTTATTACAGTAGAGTACTATTTATTTATTCAAAATGTTTTTCCCTCATCACGCAGTGGAGGACATGCATGGGTGGAGTGGCCATGCAATGCCCCATCCTTTTGCATCTGGATCCATTGATGCATTCAAGAGGGCAGGCATTCTTCACTCAATGGAGAAGCAAGTAGAGCATGAATAGGTAGTTCCTCATTTGTTTGATGTTCCCTGTTTTTAGGAAATATATGTTCTTGTTGGTTAGCTTGTTGCCGGCTTTGCCGTGTACGCGTCAAACTCTTCTCTATCTTTTTTTTATTTTTATAGGGGGAAACTCTTCTCTTTCTGTAGCTTATAGAATGGAGGTTGTCTAATAGCATCTCCAACAGCTGTGCTATATAAGTGCGTGCTACCGCCGGACGCTTCAGTGGAGGCGCAAAAACCGCGCGCGCGGCATATCTGGTTCAGCGCACTGGCCGAAACGCCATTGCGCGCCGCTTATTCGCTGCGCCCGCTCCCGCGCGCACGCTCGCAACTCCACCTACCCCATCCAGCTGCTGCGCCGGCGCCGCCCGCGCCACCCCATTTATTCCGGCGACCGCTCCGGCGCTTCTCTGGCCTATCCCGGCGCCACGGCGGCTTCCTCCGTCTCCCTCTAGTCACCGCCGCTCCTCGCGCGCGGCAGTCCTCCGACGAACAGCGCTCGACCGCTCACTGCCGCTCGGCGCCCGCAAGGTGTTCGACAAAACGCCCGCAAGGTATGTATTGCTCAAACTTCACAGTCTTTACATGAATTTGGTGCATGTTGATTGTAGTTTTCATAGCCTAGTTTATATTGAACATTGTAGATGAGTTCGTCGTATGATTCTTCCGAAGAAGAATTTGATATGGAAGAGGAGGAGGATCTTGCAATGATCCTAGCTATGCACATCAATAAAAAACCGAAGCACGGTGGTTCGGTTTTGGGTCGGCGGAAAATTTGGAGGGATAGGATCGATGCCCACAACAGATTGATAAGGCACTGTTTTGTGGAGAACCCCACATACCCGGAGTCGTACTTTCGTCGCCGGTTTAGGATGAGCACCAAGTTGTTCAGGCGCATTGCAGAGAAACTAGCGAGCCATGACCGGTTTTTTCAGCAAAGGAGGAATGCCTCCGGAGAGCTCGGGCATAGCACCTTTCAAAAGGTGACAGCTGCTTTGCGTATGTTGGCATACAGTATCCCGGCTGATCTAGTTGATGATCACTTGGCCATGGGTGAGAGCCAAGCCATCATGTGTATCAAGCGCTTCGCAGTCGGAATTGTGCAAGTGTTTGGCCAGGAGTATTTGAGATCTCCGAATGTTGAAGGCGCCGCAAGGCTATTGGAGATGAACAAAGCTCGCGGCTTCCCAGGTATGCTTGGCTCAATGGATTGCATGCATTGGAGTTGGAAGAATTGTCCAAAGACATGGCATGGACAATTCCACAGCCAAAAAAAGGGTTCCACTATAATCCTGGAAGCGATGACCAATCAAGAGACTTGGATTTGGCATGCTTTATTTGGAATACCTGGATCTTTGAATGAGATCAACTTTGTCAACCGGTCACCGCTGATGAATAAGATTGCAAATGGTGAACTGCCACCGGTGCAGTTTGTAGCAAATGGCCGCGCATACAACTATGGCTGCTATCTTGCGGATGGCATCTACCCAAAGTGGCGAATATTTGTGAAGCCGTTGAAAAAACCAAAAGGTAAGAAAAATCTTTATTTCCACGATGCTCAGGTAGCGGCTAGAAAATATGTGGAGAGAGCTTTTGGAATTTTGCAAGCCTAATCTGCTATTGTGAGAGGACCGGCTAGATTTTGGGATCAAAAGATGATTTGGTACATAATGCACGCTTGTGTGATCATGCACAACATGATCATCGAGAATGAGCGTGGCCAAGATATAGACTACTCTTAGTATGAGCTCTTTGGACATCCCGTGCGACTGCGGCGGAGGGCTGAAAGGGTGGCCCACCTTGTCGCCTCATATCATGCCATTCGACGTCCCGCGGCGCATGATGATCTTCAGAAGGATCTCATTGAGGAGTGGTGGGCTTGGACTGGCCGACAAAGAGCATCATGATTTGTGCGTTTGATGTTGTATTGTTGAACTATTTGTTGTATTGTTGAACTATTTGTTGTATTGTTGAACTATTTGTTGTACTGAACGAGAAACTATTTGTTTGAGTTGTAATAATGAAATTGAGCTATTAATTTGTTGATTTATTTTGTTTATGTTTGATATTTTTGCTTGTGTTTGGATGTGGATGTGGCAGACCCATTGACTAAACCACTCTCACAAGCAAAACATGATCGCACCTTAGTACTCTTTGGGTGTTAATCACATGGCGATGTGAACTAGATTGCTGACACTAGTAAACCCTTTGGGTGTTGGTCATATGGCGATGTGAACTATGGGTGTTAATCACATGGTAATGTGAACTATTGGTGTTAAATCACATGGCGATATGAACTAGATTATTGACTCTAGTGCAAGTGGGAGACTGAAGGAAATATGCCCTAGAGGAAATAATAAAGTTGTTATTTTATATTTCCTTGTATAATGATAAATGTTTATTATTCATTCTAGAATTGTATTAACCGGAAACTTGATACACGTGTGGATACATAGACAAAACACCTGTCCCTAGTAAGCCTCTACTAGACTAGCTCGTTAATCAAAGATGGTTAAGTTTCCTAACCATAGGCATGTGTTGTCATTTGATGAATGGGGTCACATCATTAGGAGAATGATGTGATGGACAAGACCCATCCGTTAGCTTAGCATAATGATCGTTAAGTTTTATTGCTATTGCTTTCTTCATGTCATATACATATTCCTTTGACTATGAGATTATGCAAGTCCCGGATACCGGAAGAATACCTTGGGTGCTATTCAAACGTCACAACGTAACTGGGTGATTATAAAGATGCTCTATAGGTATCTCCGAAGGTGTTTGTTGGGTTGGCATAGAGCGAGATTAGGATTTGTCACTCTGAGTATCGCAGAGGTATCACTGGGCCCTCTCGGTAATGCACATCATAATAATCCTTGCAAGCAATGTGACTAATGAGTTAGTTGCGGGATTATGTATTACGGAACGATTAAAGAGACTTGCCGGTAACGAGATTGAACTAGGTATGAAGATACCGACGATCGAATCTCGGGCAAGTAACATACCGATGACAAGGGGAATAACGTATGTTGTCATTACGGTACGACCGATAAAGATCTTCGTAGAATATGTGGGAACCAATATGAGCATCCAGGTTCCGCTATTGCTTATTTACCGGAGAGGTGTCTCGGTCATGTCTACATAGTTCTCGAACCCGTAGGGTCTGCACGCTTAACGTTCGATGATGATTTGTATTATGTGAGGTATGTGATTTGGTGACCGAATGTTGTTCGGAGTCCCGGATGAGATCACGGACATGACGAGGAGTCTCGAAATGATCAAGAGGTAAAGATTCATATATAGGACGATAGTATTTGGACACCGGAAGTGTTCTAGGGGTACCGGATACGTATCGGGCCACCGGAAGGGGTTCCGCGCAACCCCCGGCAAGCTATATGGGCCTTATGGGCCAAAGGGGAAACACATCAGCCACAGAGGGGCTAGTGCGCCCCAACCCCCCCCCCCCATATGGGCTGGCCAAATTGGAGAAGGAAAATGGGAAGGAGGAAAGGAAAAAGGGAATAGGATTCCCCCTTCCCCCTCTTCCCTTCCTACTCCGAATAGGAATAGGAAAGGGGAGAGGCCGGATTGGGAGGTGCCCAAGTAGGATTCCTCCTACTTGGGGCGCCCCCTTGGCTCCCTCTCCTTCCCTCCAACCTATTCACGTATGCGGCGTCCCCCTCCACAGTTTATGCCTCCGGTCATATTCACGTAGTGCTTAGGCGAAGCCCTACGCGGATCACTTCACCATCACCGTCATCATGCCGTTGTGCTGACGGAACTCTCCCTCGACACTTTGCTGGATCAAGAGTTCGAGGGACGTCATCGAGCTGAACGTGTGCCGAACTCGGAGGTGACGTACGTTCGGTACTTGATCGGTCGGAACGAGAAGAAGTTCGTCTACATCAACCGCGCTGTCAAATGCTCCCGCTTTTGGTCTACAAGGGTACGTGGACACACTCCCCCCCTCTCATTGTTGGGCATCTCCTAGATAGATCTTCTCTGAGCGTAGGAAATTTTTGAAATTGCATGCTACGTTTCCCAACAGTGGCATCTGAGCCAGGTCTATGCGTAGATGATATGCACGAGTAGAACACAAAGAGTTGTCGGCGGTGATCATCATACTGCTTACCACCGATGTTTTATTTTGATTTGGCGATATTATAGGATGAAGCAGCCCAGACCAACCTTACATGACCACGTTCATGAGACCGGTTCCACCGACAGACATGCAACTAGTTTTGCATAAAGGTGGCCGGCGGGTGTCTGTTTCTCCAACTTTAGTTGAATCGAATTTGACTGCGGCCGGTCCTTGTTGAAGATTAAAACAACAAACTTGATAAATCACCGTTGTGGTTTTGATGCGTAGGTAAGAACGGTTCTTGCTAGAAGCCCGTAGCAGCCACGTAAAACTTGCAATAACAAAGTAGAGGACGTCTAACTTGTTTTCGCAGGGCATGTTGTGATGTGATATGGTCAAGACATGATATGATATAAGTTAGTGTATGAGATGATCATGTTTCGTAAAAGTTATCGGCAACTGGCAGGAGCCTTATGGTTGTCGCTTTATTGTATGAAATGCAATCGCCATGTAATTGCTTTACTTTATCACTATGCGGTAGCGATATTCGTAGAAGCAATAGTTGGCGAGACGACAATGACGCTACGATGGAGATCAAGGTGTCAAGTCGGTGACGATGGAGATCATGATGGTGCTTTGGAGATGGAGATCAAAGGCACAAGATGATGATGGCCATATCATGTCACATATTTTGATTGCATGTGATGTTTATCTTTTATGCATCTTATGTTGCTTAGTACGGCGGTAGCATTATTAGATGATCCCTCACTAAATTTCAAGGTATAAGTGTTCTCCCTGAGTATGCACCATTGTGATAGTTTGTCGTGCCGAGACACCACATGATGATCAGGTGTGATAAGCTCTACGTTCACATACAACGGGTGCAAGACAGTTTTGCACATGCGGAATACTCGGGTTAAACTTGACGAGCCTAGCATGTAGAGACATGGCCTCATAACACTGGAGACCGAAAGGTCGAACGTGAATCATATAGTAGATATGATCAACATAGAGATGTTCACCACTGAAAACTACTCCATCTCACGTGATGATCGGACATGGTTTAGTTGATATGGATCACGTGATCATTTAGATGACTAGAGGGATGTCTATCTAAGTGGGAGTTCTTAAGTAATATGATTAATTGAACTTAATTTATCATGAACTTAGTCCTGATAGTATTTGCATATCTATGGTGTAGATCAATAGCTCGCGTATAGCTCCCCTGTTTTATTTTTTATATGTCCTAGCGAAAACTAAGTTGAAAGATGATAGTAGCAATGATACGGACTGGGTCCGTGATCTGAGGATTATCCTCATTGATGCACAGAAGAATTATGTCCTTGATGCACCGCTAGGTGACAGGCCTATTGTAGGAGTAGATGCAGACGTTATGAACGTTTGACAAGCTCGGTATGATGACTACTTGATAGTTTAGTGCACCATGCTTTACGGCTTAGAACCGGAACTTCAGAAATGTTTTGGACGCCATGGAGCATATGAGATGTTCCAAGAGCTGAAAATGATATTTCAGACTCATGCCCGTGTTAAGAGGTATGATACCTCTAACAAGTACTTTGCCTATAAGATGGAGGAGAATAGCTCAGCTAGTGAGCATGTGCTCAGAATGTCTGGGTACTACAATCGCTTGAATCAAGTGGGAGTTAATCTTCCAGTTAAGATAGTGATTGACAGAGTTCTGTAGTCACTATCACCAAGTTACTAGAACTTCTTGATGAACTATAATGTGCAAGGGATGATGAAAATGATTCCCAAGTTCTTCGGATTGCTGAAATCAGTGAAGGTAGAAATCAAGAAATAGCATCAAGTGTTGATGGTTAACAAGACCACTAGTTTCAAGAAAAAGGGCAAGGGAAAGAAAGGGAACTTCAAGAATGACAAGCAAGTTGTCACTCCTAGGAAGAAGCCCAAAGCTAGACCAGCCTGAGACTGAGTGCTTATGCTGCAAAGGGACTGGTCACTGGAAGCGGAACTACTCCAAATACTTGGCGGATAAGAAGGATGGCAAAGTGAACAAAGGTATATTTGATATACATGTTATTGATGTGTACTTTACTAGTGTTCATAGTAGCTACTGGGTATTTGATACCGGTTCAGTTGCTAAGATTAGTAACTTGAAACAGGAAATTGCAAAATAAACAAAGACTATTTAAGGGCGAGGTGACGATGTGTGTTGGAAGTAATTCCAAGGTTGATAAGATCACCATTGCACACTCCCTTTACCTTCGGGATTAGTATTGAACCTAAAATAAATGTTATTTGGTGTTTGCGTTGAGCATGAATATGATTGGATCATGTTTATTGCAATACAGTTATTCATTTAAGTCAAAGAATAATTGTTGTTCTATTTACATGAATAAAACCTTCTATGGTCATACACTCAATATAAATGGTTTATTGAATCTCGATCGCGGTGATACACATATTCATAATATTGATGCCAAAAGATACAAAGTTGATAATGATAGAGCAGCATATTTGTGGCACTGCCGTTTAGGTCATATTGGTGTAAAGCGCATGAAGAAACTCCATGCGGATGGACTTTTGGAATCACTTGATTATGAATCATTTGATGCATGTGAACCATGCTTCATGGGCAAGATGACTAAAACTCCGTTCTCCGGAACAATGGAGAGAGCTACTGACTTATTGGAAATAATACATACCGATGTATGCGGTCCGATGAGTGTTGAGGCTCGCGGCGGGTATAGTATTTTTTGAATTTCACGGATGAATTGAGCAGCTATGGGTATATCTACTAAATAAAACACAAGTCTGAGACATTTGAAAAGTTCAAAGAATTTAAGAGTGAAGTTGAGAATCATCGTAATAAGAAAATAAAGTTTCTACAATCTGATCGCGGAGGCAAATATTTGAGTTACGAGTTTGACCTTCATTTAAAACAATGTGGGATAGTTTCACAACTCACACCACCTGGAACACCACAACATAATGGTGTGTCTGAACGTCGTAACCGTACTTTATTAGATATGGTGCGGCATATGATGTCTCTTACCGATTTACCACTACCGTTTTGGGGTTATGCATTAGAGACAGCTGCATTCACGTTAAATAGGGTACCGTCTAAATCCATTGAGATGACATCGTATTGTGGTTTGGCAAGAAACCTAAGCTGTTGTTTCTTAAAGTTTGGGGTTGTGATGCTTATGTGAAAAAGTTTCAGCCTGATAAGCTCGAACCCAAATCGGAGAAGTGCGTCTTCGTAGGATACCCAAAAGAAATTGTTGGGTATACCTTCTATCATAGATCCGAAGGCAAGATCTTTGTTGCTAAGAATGGATCCTTTCTAGAGAAGGAGTTTCTCTCGAAAGAAGTGAGTGGGAGGAAAGTAGAACTTGATGAGGTAACTGTACCTTCTCTCGAATTGGAAAGTTTCTCATCGCAGTAAACCGTTTCCATGATTCCTACACCAACAAGAGAGGAAGCTAATTATAATGATCATGAAACATCAGATCAAGTTACTACCGAACCTCGTAGGTCAACCAGAGCACGTTCTGCACCAGAGTGGTACGGTAATCCTGTTCTGGAAGTCATGTTACTAGACCATGACGAACCTACGAACTATGAGGAAGCGATGATGGGCCCAGATTCCGCAAAATGGCTTGAGGCCATGAAATCTGAGATAGGATCCATGTATGGAACAAAGTGTGGACTTTGGTGGACTTGCCCGATGATCGGCAAGCCATTGAGAATAAATGGATCTTCAAGAGGAAGACGAACACTGATGGTAGTGTTACTATCTACAAAGCTCGACTTGTCGTAAAAGGTTTTAGACAAGTTCAAGGTGTTGACTACGATGAGATTTTCTCACTCGTAGCGATCCTTAAGTTTGTCTGAATCATGTTAACAATTGCCACATTTTATGAAATATGGCAAATGGATGTCAAAACTGCATTCCTTAATGGATTTCTTAAAGAAGAGTTGTATATGATGCAACCAGAAGGTTTTGTCGATCCTAAAGGTGCTAATAAAGTGTGGAAACTCCAGCGATCCATCTATGGACTGGTGCAAGCATCTCGGAGTTGGAAAATACACTTTGATAAGGTGATCAAATCATATGGTTTTATACAGACTTATGGTGAAGCATGTATTTACAAGAAAGTGAGTGGGAGCTCTATAACATTTCTGATATTATATGTGGATGACATATTGTTGATTGGAAATGATATAGAATTTCTGGATAGCATAAAAGGATACTTGAATAAGAATTTTTTCAATGAAAGACCTCGGTGAAGCTACTTATATATTGGGCATCAAGATCTATAGGGATAGATCGAGACGCTTAATAGGACTTTCACAAAGCACATTCCTTGACAAGATTTTGAAGAAGTTCAAACTGGATCAGTCAAAGAAAGGGTTCTTGCATGTGTTGCAAGGTGTGAAGTTGAGTAAGACTCAAAGCCCAACCACGGCAGAAGATAGAGAGAGAATGAAAGTCATTCCCCATGCCTCAGCCATAGGTTCCATAAAGTATACCATGCTGTGTACCAGACCTATTGTATACCTTGCCATAAGTTTGGCAAGGGAGTACAACAGTGATCTAGGAGTAGATCACTTGACAGCGGTCAAATTATCCTTAAGAGGACTAAGGAAATATTTCTCGGTTATGGAGGTGATAAAGAGTTCCTCGCAAAGATTACGTTGATGCAAGCTTTGACACCGATCTGGATGACTCTGAGTCTCGATCTGGATACATATTGAAAGTGGGAGCATTTAGCTACAGTGGCTCCGTGCAGAGCACATAGAGAATTTGCAAAATACATACATATCTGAATGTGGCGGACCCATTGACTAAACCACTCTCACAAGCAAAACATGATCACACCTTAGTACCCTTTGGGTGTTAATCACATGGCGATGTGAACTAGATTACTGACTCTAGTAAACCCTTTGGGTGTTGGTCACATGGCGATGTGAACTATGGGTGTTAATCACATGGTGATGTGAACTATTGGTGTTAAATCACATGGCGAGGTGAACTAGATTATTGACTCTAGTGCAAGTGGGAGACTGAAGGAAATATGCCCTAGAGGCAATAATAAAGTTGTTATTTTATATTTCCTTATATCATGATAAATGTTTATTATTCATGTCAGAATTGTATTAACCGGAAACTTGATACATGTGTGGATACATAGACAAAACATCGTGTCCCTAGTAAGCCACTACTAGACTAGCTCGTTAATCAAAGATGGTTAAGTTTCCTAACCATAGGCATGTGTTGTCATTTGATGAACGGGATCACATCATTAGTAGAATGATGTGATGGACAAGACCCACCCGTTAGCTTAGCATAATGATCGTTAAGTTTTATTGCTATTGCTTTCTTCATGTCATATACATATTCCTTTGACTATGAGATTATGCAAGTCCTGGATACCGGAGGAATACCGTGTGTGCTATCAAACGTCACAACGTAACTTGGTGATTATAAAGATGCTCTACAGGTATCTCTGAAGGTGTTTGTTGGGTTGGCATAGATCGAGATTAGGATTTGTCACTTCGAGTACGCAGAGGTATCTCTGGGCCCTCTCAGTAATGCACATCATAATAATCCTTGCAAGCAATGTGACTAATGAGTTAGTTTTGGGATGATATATTACGGAACGATTAAAGAGACTTGCCGGTAACGAGATTGAATTAGGTATGAAGATACCAACGATCGAATCTCGGGCAAGTAACATACCGATGACAAAGGGAATAACATATGTTGTCATTACGATACGACCGATAAAGATCTTCTTAGAATATGTGGGAACCAATATGAGCATCCAGGTTCCGCTATAGGTTATTGACCGGAGAGGTGTCTCGGTCATGTCTACATAGTTCTCGGACCCGTAGGGTCCGCACGCTTAACGTTCGATGACGATTTGTATTATATGAGTTATGTGATTTGGTGACCGAATGTTGCTCGAAGTCCCGGATGAGATCATGGACATGACGAGGAGTCTCGAAATGATCGATAGGTAAAGATTCATCTATAGGATGATAGTATTTGAACACCGGAAGTGTTCTGGGGGTACCGGGTACGTATTGGGTCACCGGAAGGGGTTCCGGGCAACCCCCGGCAAGCTATATGGGCCTTATGGGCAAAGAGGGGAAACACATCAGCCACAAAGGGGTTGGTGCACCCCCCATATGGGCTGGCCAAATTGGAGAAGGAAAAGGGGAAGGAGGAAAGGGAAAAGGGAATAGGATTCCCCCTTCCCCCTCTTCCCATCCTACTCCGAATAGGAATAGGAAAGGGGGGAGGCCGGATTGGGAGGTGCCCAAGTAGGATTCCTCCTACTTGGGGCGCCCCCTTGACTACCTATCCTCCCCTCCAACCTATATATATGAGGGGGGGGGCACCGCTACAACACACAACAAACATTGTTAGCCATGTGCGGCGCCCCCCTCCACAGTTTACGCCTTCGGTCATATTCACGCAGTGCTTAGGCGAAGCCCTGCGCGGATCACTTCACCATCACCGTCACCACGCCGTCGTGCCGACGGAACTCTCACTCGACACTTTGCTGGATCAAGAGTTCGAGGGACGTCATCGAGCTGAACGTGTGTAGAACTCGGAGGTGCCGTACGTTCGGTACTTGATCGGTCGGAACGAGAAGAAGTTTGACTACATCAACCACGTTGTCAAACGCTTCCGCTTTCGGTCTACGAGGGTACGTGGACAGACTCTCCCCCTCTCGTTGTTGTGCATCTCCTAGATAGATCTTGCGTGAGCGTAGGAAATTTTTGAAATTGCATGCTACGTTTCCCAACATGACGTAGGAAGAAAGAAGGGATATCCATTTTCTGGTGGCAGTGGTGGTAATTTCCCCCCAACTCTAGATTCTAGAGTCTTTGGAGCATCCCCTAAAGAGCTTCACAAAAAACAAAGAGTTCATTAGAGATTCTAGTTTTTGCGGAGCGGCATATCGTCGATCTACCCCGTTTGATTTGCAATTTTTTTAGAGCGTAGCTGAATTTTAGGGAGCGGAGCAGTCCCAGACAGGCCCGTAGTGCTCCTTCAGCCTGTTAAGTGGACAGAAAAACAAGAAAAATAAGAAGCAACCATTTAAGTATAAAGATATGAAACTTTAACTAAGTTTAAAAGAACATAAGAGATATTGAGTCTCTTTAAAAAAACATTCTAAAACTTAGGCAATTTATGTTGAGTATCGAGGATATATTTCAAGATCAAAAATACAATTTTAAAATAAAAGGACACAATTTACCACAAACTTGAATAAAATTGTGATGACAATGCAAAATTTGCATAGGCATAACACTAAACTTGCACTTTGTCAGTACATGCAACAACAACAACTGAGAGATTCTATGACTCCAGATTGAAAAACTAACAGGTTTTGCAAAAAATGATTTCCTCTGGAGTAGAGCGGCTACACCTTGAAATTTTCTCTTATAATCCTTTTTCAATGTTAACTGGTTATTTGTCTTTTATTTCCAAATCATCTTCAAACTATCTTTCGTTGTTAGATGTGGCTAGGAAACGCAAAATAATCTTGCAAGCTCACACGTCTACCAACAATATGGTATACATCAAAGCAGCATTACTACACTCATAAAATAAATCATACATCGCATCAACAATTAGACTAGATTAAAATGAAGTATTTACCCTAGATATTTCAGAAATTATAAAGTGAGTCTAAATATTTTGAAGTTGCCCTATGGAATAACCAACAAACATTCTGGCGCAATATATCCTGCACGGACACACGTACGCATGCACGTGCCCGCACAGTGGCGGAGCTAGCATAGAATGGGGGAGGGGGGGGGGTAGAAAATAGGCATCTTTCAAGGGGGCGGACAAATGACTGCAATCTTCTTAATTTTTCACTAAATATTGTTAGGGCTGGGGGCAATGGCCCCCTCAGCAATGCATGTGGCTCCGCCATTGCCAGCATCCATATCTTGGGAGAATATCAGGTGATATCATTACTCAAGTGCTCCCATGATACCGGTTTGAAAAATTCAATTTTAAATGTGTCAAAAAAGTGTGAATTTTTGTGTGAATGTTCATCACATATGTCTAACCCCCTAAAAAACGCCAGATCAAAACCTGAAACACACAAAGAGAAACAAAAAAAAAGAGAGATCCAACACAAATAGTGTCAATGAAGACAAAATGACGAATACTGTCAAAATGACAGTGTTCATATCTGGATTTTTTTTCTCTCTGTGTGTTTCGGATTTTGATCTGAATTTTGTAGGGGGGTGTAGATACATTGCATGTGTGATTAACATTCATAATTTTTTTTGAATTTTTTGACACATCTAATGTTGAATTTTTAAACCAGTTTCATGAGAGCACTTGAGTGATGGTATCGTCTGATATTTTCCCTACATACCTTCTCACAAAGTCTCTAATAAAGACTAAATCACTAATTGAGTTCAAGGACATATAACGAGGTCACTATCAATGTGCATGTCACCTACCGCCTTGAAAATAATATTTATTTTATTTGAAGTAACACGGTACAAATGTAGATGATCACACACATGCTCATACACTCACAAACAATCGATTGTAGGCGGCACTAAAAAAATAATCTGCACGATGAAACACAAATGACATCAAATCGCATGACACAAGTTACAGCTTGCGTGCACCTAAAAGAAAAAAAAGATAAAATACAGCTTGTCTGTATTGAATATTATTCTGTCTTTCTTTTCTTTTCTACGAGATTGCGCCGTACTCCAACGGTCCAGCCTCTCTATTCCTTGTCGTGCATCTGCGTGCCATGGTTTTGCACGGAATTGAATTGATGTGAAGGATTATGTTGGTTGGGCAGCTCATGCATCGTATTGTCCCATCCATCGCGCACACGACGTGTCGTGGTTTTTGTAGTAGTACGATCTAGCATAATAATCCACCGCACTGATTTGAGATCGCACGGTCCGGGACAGCGCCGGCCAGTGCTATGGGCCCCCACCCGTCGCGCTATAAATTGGGCGCAAGTTAAATGCACGCGCCAACTGGCAAAAAACCTTTTGTATGACTTAAATTAATTGAATAAAATTCATGCAAACACGACTGGATTTCATGCAAACTCGATTGAATTCCATACAAACATAACGGATTTTATATAAATTGAACGCAAACGGTTACATTTTTGAAATATTTTAATTAAAAGGTTAAAAATATGTGCACCTACGGTCGCGTGGAGCTTCACTCCCATGAAACAGATACACTACACTAGTCTATAGCCGATCGCGACGGATCCCTTCGTCACTGGACTGCCGAGAGTCCCGGAGGCATATTCTTCCCCGTATCTTTCCTATTTCCGGCTACGCCGCTCATCGGAGTGTGGCGAAGAGGGTGCTTCAGCCGGAGTGAAAGGGTGCTTCCGTGGAAGCCCAGGCCAGGGTAGTCTAAGGCCCTGTTTGGTTAAGCTTTTATCGACGGATTCCGCTGCCGCGCAGCAGAATCTGAACCAAAGGGCAAACGCAGCAGAATCCGATTCCAGAAATCCGCTGCCAAAATCTGAACCAAAAGCGGAAGCAGCCTAGGACGTGCTTTCCAAAATCTGATTCCGCTGCGGGCCAAAATCTGAAAAGGTTGTATCAGCTGGTTTGCCAAATGACCTACATCTTTTTCACATCAGATTTTCCACAGCTTTTTTTCCACAACAGATTTTTCACAGCTGCTTTTAGAAATCCACAGCCGAACCAAACAGGGCCTAAGATAAAGAAGAAACCGGGCATGTCACCGGCTGTACAAGCCGGCGACGCGCCGGTGGTGGCCTCCCTGGGACCCAAGCGGCGGTGGCCTCCCATGTTCTAATTTCCCTTGAAGTTGCCAGCGGATGCGATGGCCGCCGACTCGTCGATCTCCTCCGTGCACCCGCCTTCTTTCTCTGTCTGCATGGTGCAGCTATGCGCACGTCGACGGTAGATGACGCGGTCATAGGCACTGGAGGGGCGGTACGACGCAGCTCGTCAATGCCGATGCCGCCGTGCTCCCCTCCATGCCGGCCTGGAGCAACTCGCCACTCCTCCGCGAGCTGGCTTGGAGCGGCGAGTTGCTGAAACACGCGCCAGATTGGGGCGACAACTTGCTCCGTCAACCTAGGGAAGGGAGGTGAAGCAGTGAGCTGCCTTGCTCATATCCGCCGGGCTCGGCGGGCCACCATGCCGGCTTTTACGCCGGAGGACTGCTCTTCCTCCCCTACAGATGCCATCGAAATGGTGGAGAAAATGGTGAGTGAGGAGATGGGGGAGCGGCGGAGGGGTGCGATTCATGTCGGCCGGGTAGGTGGAGCTCGACCGGTGTTGCATTTCATGTCGGCCCGCTCCTGAACGGGCGTGTGGCTGGAGTAGGTTTCTCAGCTTCCACGCGGGGTTAATGGAGGTGTATGGATGCGGTGAGGAGACGTGTTCAGCCGGGCATGCAACGGGTGGCGCCCTCGGATGGCGCGCCGCTCCAATGGCTGAGGCAGTGAGAGGTCCCCTCCGTCTTGAACCGTCTTCTATGCGGAGCGGCGCGCTTTTACAACGACATGAATGCGGGCAGTTGTGCCAGGCGGGAGTGCGCGAGAGGGGGAGGGCTTTTTTTGTGGGTTAAGGCAGTCATAAGCGGGCCTGGGAGCGGTCTGGACTCCTGCAAACCTCCTCCATTTTTGTCTCCGATTTGCGGGATAAATCGTGTCCGAACCACTCCGCGGACCGATACATGTCGGCGTTGGATAGCTTCCGCGGTCCGGACAACCCGATCTGAACAACTTGATCCGGACGGTTGCGGAAGGTTTATGGGTCACCTTGGAGATGGCCTAATAAAGACCTTCAAAATACTACTTGAAGCAGTAGCCACCGCATAGTCACCACCGGACACCGGTGAGAGCATCACCGGAGGTACAATGAGTTGTGGTCTCATGGACACACACACTGTTGTTGTAGGAGCATCTAGACATAGCAAATCCAGCACTCTAAATATTCCCGGAAACGTCTGGACGTGTTAGTGACCGATCACTCCTCAAATGTCCGCGTCCGCAGTTGTGTTCCTTATATCCGACCCAATGCGAGAGAAACTAAATTGGTCGTCATATGAAACATAGCAACAAAAGAGGCATAGATTCACAGTTCATACGGACATAGCGTCACAGTTCATCATACCAAAGAAGACAGTTAATTGTTGGCAAAATGGAGTAGATTAAAATTGAAACAACTAGATACTAAAACGTGACGAACATAGGCTTTGGAAATCACAATTTCCTTGTCGGTCCCTTGCTCTTGCGGTCAACGGAGCGGTTGTAGCTCTCTGTGTAGGCATCGACGACGGGAGGGGTGTCATCGAAGTCATCGAACGAGGAGGAGATGATGTTGGCCATCCGACAGACTGCATGCGCTCCTAATGCTTTCCTAGTCAGTCGGCTTTCGCTTCGGCCGTCGCCTTCTCCGCCGCTTCGCGCTCCGATTGCTTGATGCCGAGCCAGAGCGCCTTCACGTTCTTGCGGCGGAGCCACCGTGCATTCGTCTACACTGTGGTCAATGAGCGGCGAAGGACCGCCATGACGAGCTACTCCTCCTCATCGACCACTAGTTGTATGCAGGACTGACGCAGGAAGCTTCGTGCTTCGCCCCCGTCCTCTCCCTTGCCCCCTGTTTATTGCGATACATGCCTTTGGTTCAGCCATCTGTAGGTGCGTCGTCGAGCGACAGAGGACGGAGCGTAGTTCGTGCTACCACCGTTGTCCACCGATAAACGTTGCAGCGTGATGCAAACAGCGAGCCCCTCAACATCGTCCGCCTCTGCCTCGCGGACAAGGGCATCCAAATCGATGGGGTCATCCTCGCAATCGGATCCCTACCTGAGGCGTTGCTGGTGCTCGACATTGAGAGAGGAGGTGATGGAGAGGGAAGGGGAATCGATGGGGAGCGGAGCGAAGAGTGAGAGAGTAAGGTAGGGTATGGTCCGGGTGAGGATATTTTAGGGGACGGGGTGGGGTCGATGCGGGCCAATGTGGGCTTGTCCTATGTGGCGGATGCGATGGGCCTCCTCATATCTGCTCAAGATATGTGTTGAATATGGAGATGCCGGTCAGCCCGGATGTATAGGGGCCATTTGAGGAGGTCGTATGGGTCGGAGCAAACTGACTGGTCACTAATCGGGCTGTCCGCTCGGTCAGAAGGAGTCTGATTGTAAATGCTCTAAGGAAAACTCAAATGCGGTTCACCAAAACACTCTCAAATGTTTGGATCGCGGTCCTTTTAGTCATCTAACACCGTGCATCAAATTCAAGCGGACTACGAGCCATTTGAAATTTCACATACCGGAAGCAAAATCAGAGAGGTTTGAGGGCCTCCGAACATTTGCCATGTAGGCGTGTGAATCCCCTGACCCACACAAAACCCTCGTTGCGTCGTTCCGCGTCAACCGCCACTTTGCTCTCAGCGTCACATTCATGCCAGTCTAGAAGCCGACTTGACTGGATGGGATCACTTCTTATCACATTCAAGCCGGCTGGCCGTTCGTCTGCCTGCTTGACACCCACACTAGCGCAATGAATGATAAGCCAACTCCGGCCCGTTGCTCGCGCTGCATATAATCGCACTCCTCGCCACGCTTACACATGTTTAGAGCCTACTTGACAGGCGGGACGACGAGACGACTTCCTACCACATTCAAACCAGCTGATCGTATGTACACCTGCTTGACATTCACACCGGCGTGGTTACAGATAAGCCAACTCCAGACACCCGCATTCAAGTTGCGGGTCGCTCCACCTGCTCAGTCGCATGCCATTTAAAGATGGCCAAGCATGGCAGAAAACTCTACCCATCTGAGCCCCATCTCCCTCCATTCGAGCCACAGGCACACCACCCCTTCCCCTCCTTCGTCAACCGTGGAGACAATTATTGGGGCGTGTCGTGGGTGGTGGAAGAGCCTCACGCCGCCACGAAATCGCGCTCGAGATGCACAATTGGGAAGCCTGGCGCATCACATTTCGGCAGGATAACTCAGACAAGGTGGACTCTCCGATGGGCGAAGCAGGCCCTGATACGTCTCCAACGTATCTATAATTTTTGATTGCTCCATGCTATATTATTTACTGTTTTGGACTATATTGGGCTTTATTTTCCACTTTTATACTCCCTCCATTCCTTGATATAAGGTGTATAGATTTTTGAGAAAAAGTCCGAAATATAAGGTGTATTGCGTTGCACCACTCGTTTGGATATTTTTTTTAGGGATTTGATTACATTTCCTTATATCATGTAAGCTCCTCTATTTTCTCATGTCAATTAGTCATGTGTAATCTCACTCAAAACTTGTGAAATTATCCCTCCACGTGCGTTCTTTAATTTCCGTGCCAAAAACTATACACCCTATATCTAGGAACGGAGGGAGTATTATTTTTGGGACTAACCTATTAACCGGAGGCCCAGCCCAGAATTGCTGTTTTTTTGCCTATTTCAGTGTTTCGAAGAAACGGAATATCAAACGGAGTCCAAACGGATTAATCCTTTCTGGAACGTGATTTTCTTCCCGAATATGACCCAGGAGACTTGGACCCTACGCCAAGGAAGCTTCGAGGTGGGCACGAGGTAGGGGGTGCGCCCCCCACTCTCGTGGGCCCATCGAAGCTCCATCGACGTACTTCTTCCTCCTATATATACCCACGTACCCCCAAACGAACAGATACGGAGCCAAAAACCTAATTACACCGCCACAACTTTCTTTATCCACGAGATCCCATCTTGGGGCCTGTTCCGGAGCTCCGCCGGAGAGGGCCGTCATCACGGAGGGCTTCTACATCATCATAGCCTCTCCGATGAAGTGTGAGTAGTTTACCTCAGACCTTCGGGTCCATAGTTATTAGCTAGATGGCTTCTTCTCTCTTTTTGGATCTCAATACAAAGTTCTCCCCCTCTCTTGTGGAGATCTATTCGATGTAATCTTCTTCTTTTTGCGGTGATTTTGTTGAGACCAATGAATTGTGGGTTTATGATCAAGTCTATCTATGAATAATATTTGAATCTTTTCTGAATTCTTTTATGTATGATTGGTTATCTTTGCAAGTCTCTTCAAATTATCCGTTTGGTTTGGCCGACTAGATTGGTAGTTCTTGCCATGGGAGAAGTGCTTAGCTTTGGGTTCGATCTTGCAGTGTTCTTTCCCAGTGACAGAAGGGGCATCAAGACACGTATTGTATCGTTGCCATCGAGGATAACAAGATGGGGTTTATTTCATATTGCATGAATTTATCTCTCTACATCATGTCATCTTGCTTAAAGCGTTACTCTGTTTTTAACTTAATACTCTAGATGCATGCTGGATAGCGGTCGATGAGTGGAGTAATAGTAGTAGATGCAGAATCGTTTCGATCTACTTGTCACGGACGTGATGCCTATATACATGATCATGCCTAGATATTCTCATAACTATGCTCAATTCTGTCAATTGCTCAACAGTAATTTGTTCACCCACCGTAGAATACTTATGCTCTTGAGAGAAGCCACTAGTGAAACCTATGGCCCCCGGGTCTATTCTCATCATATCAATCTCCATCACTTTAATCTTGCTTTGCTTTTTTACTTTGCCTTTTACTTTTCACTTTGCATCTCTATACCAAAAATACCAAAAATATTATCTCTATCAGATCTCACTCTCGTAAGTGACCGTGAAGGGATTGACAACCCCTAATCGCGTTGGTTGCGAGTAGCCATCGTTTTGTGCAGGTACGAGGGACTTGAGCGTGGCCTCCTACTGGATTGATACCTTGGTTCTCAAAAACTGAGGGAAATACTTACGCTACTCTACTGCATCATCCTCTCCTCTTCGGGGAAAACCAAGGCAAGCTCAAGAGGTAGCAAGAAGAATTTCTGGCACCGTTGCCGGGGAGTCTACGCAAAAAGTCAACATACCAAGTACCCATCACAATCCCTATCTCTCGCATTACATTAGTTGCCATTGGCCTCTCGTTTTCCTCTCCCCCACTTCACCCTTGCCGTTTTATTCGCCCTCTCTTTCTCCTTCTCCTTGTCCTTTTCCGTTTGCCTTTTCTCTCGTTGCCTTGTCGTCATGGCCAATCTTATTTCTTCTCCATTATCTCCCGAGAATGAAGTCCTAAATTTTAAACAAAGGGAGGGAGAAAATCTGAAAGACGCTTGGTATAGAATTTGCAATGCTCAAAACAGAGCTACCAGGAAGCAATCTACTTCAGTTCTTCTTCGCAATTTTATGTGGGTGCTAGTCCTTGGTATAGATATATCCTTGATACCATTACCGGAGGGAATTTCTTGGGTAGCCATACTTTTGATTCTTATAATGCTATGATAGATTTATTTGGCTCACCACCTCTTTTGGTTAATGGAACTATTTTAACTTTGGAGCATGTTATGCAAAGGCTTGAAATTATTGAAAACAAAGTTGCAACCATTGAGTCCATTGAAAATCTAGATAAAAATATCCATAATCAAATTACTCAATATGGATCCAAGGTGGGAATGACTTTGAAAAATATTAAGGAGAAGGAACCTATGGTTAATGAGTATGACGCCCCCGATTCAATCGTACACTAATCATGCACGCAAATGTGTACGATCAAGATCAGGGACTCACGGGAAGATATCACCACACAACTCTACAAATAAAATAAGTCATACAAGCATCATAATACAAGCCAGGGGCCTCGAGGGCTCGATTACAAGTGCTCGATCATAGACGAGTCAGCGGAAGCAACAATATCTGAGCACAGATATAAGTTAAACAAGTTTTTCTTAAGAAGGCTAGCACAAACTGGGATACAGATCGAACGAGGCGCAGGCCTCCTGCCTGGGATCCTCCTAACTACTCCTGGTCGTCATCAGCGGGCTGCACGTAGTAGTAGGCGCCTCCAGTGTAGTAGGAGTCGTCGTCGACGGTGGCGTCTGGATCCTGAGCTCCAACATCTGGTTGCGACAACCAGGTAGAAGGGATAGGGGGAAAAGAAGGAGAAAGCAACCGTGAGTACTCATCCAAAGTACTCGCAAGCAAGGAGCTACACTTCATATGCATGGATATATGTGTAAAGGGCCATATCAGTGGACTGAACTGCAGAATGCCAGAATAAGAGGGGGGTAGCTAGTCTTATCGAAGACTACGCTTCTGGTCGCCTCCGTCTTGCAGCATATAGAAGATAGTAGACTGAAGGCCTCCAAGTAGCATCGTATAGCATAATCCTACCCGGCAATCCCCTCCTCGATGCCCTGTTGGAGAGCACTCACCGGGATGTATCTGGCACTTGGAAGGGTGTGTTTTATTAAGTATCCGGTTCTAGTTGTCATAAGGTCAAGGTACAACTCCGGGTCGTCCTTTTACCGAGGGACACGGCTATTCGAATAGATAAACTTCCCTGCAGGGGTGCACCACATAGCCCAACACGCTTGATCCCATTTGGCCGGACACACTTTCCTAGGTCATGCCCGGCCTCGGAAGATCAACACGTCGCAGCCCCACCTAGGCACAACAGAGAGGTCAGCACGCCGGTCTAAACCTAAGCGCGCAGGGGTCTGGGCCCATCGCCCTGAGCACACCTGCACGTTGCGTACGCGGCCGGAGAGCAGACCTAGCAACCTCCATTTCAAAGGAAGTCACGTTACGCGGTCCAACCCGGCGCGCGCCACTCAGTCGCTGACGTCAAGAAGTGCTTCAGCTGATACCACGACGTCGGGATACCCATAACTACTCCCGCGTAGGTGGTTAGTGCGTATAGACCAAATGGCCAGACTCAGATCAAATACCCAGATCTCGTTAAGCGTGTTAAGTATCGCGAACGCCGACTAGGGCCAGGCCCACCTCTCTCCTAGGTGGTCTGAACCTGCCCTGTCGCTCCGCCTCAAAGTAACAGTCGGGGGCCATCGGGAACCCAGGCCCACCTCTACCGGGATGGAGCCACCTGCCCCTTCAGCCCCCATCTCCGAACAGTATCACATGTAATGTAACAGTGTAAAGTATATAGTATATGTCCGCGATCACTTCCCGAAGTGATCACGGCCCAGTAGTATAGCATGGCAGACGGACAAGAGTGTAGGGCCACTGATGGAACACTAGCATCCTATACTAAACAGTAGGATAGCAGGTAAAGGTATCAACAGCAGTATCAAAGACAGGCTATGCATCAGGATAGGAATAACGAAAGCAGTAACAAGCTACACTACTCTAATGCAAGCAGTATAGGGAAGAGTAGGCGATATCTGGTGATCAAGGGGGGGGGGCTTGCCTGGTTGCTCTGGCAAGAGAGAGGGATCGTCAACTCCGTAGTCGAACGGGGCAGCAGCAACGTCGGTCTCGGGGTCTATCGAGAGAAGAGGGGGGAGAAACAATAAATATTTAAGCAAGCAGATGCATAGTGATGCATGACATGACAAATAACGGCGTTAGTGGTGCCCTAACGCGGTACCCGGTGATACCGGTGAAGGGGGAAAACAACCGGGAAAGTATCCCCGATGTTTCGCGTTTTCGAGCAGAGGAGCCGGAGGGGAAAAGTTGCGAGTTTGATATGTTAGGAATGTGTGGCGGACGAACGGGCTGTGTAACCGGGTTCGTCACGTCGTTCTAAGCAACTTTCATGTTGAAAATATTTTAATCCGAGTTACGGATTAAAAGATATGATTTTCTAAAGATTTTATTAATTTCTGGAATTTAATTAATTATTTAAATATAACATTATCCAAAACAGTGTTTGCTGATGTCATCATGACGTCAGCAGTCAACAGGGGTGTTGACTGGTCAAACTGACGTGTGGGTCCCACTGGTCAGTGACTGTTTATCCTAATCAGGGTTAGACTAATCTAACTACTATTTAATTAAACTAATTAGTTTATTAGGTTAACCTAATTATGATTAGTTAACTTAATTAATTCCTTAATTAATTAATTAATTTTATTATTATTATTTAATTAATTAATTTTATTATGATTATTATTATTTTAATTCTTTTTTTTAAACGTTCTGTGGGTGGGGCCTGCCAGTCAGTGGCCCGGGGGGCCTTAACGGGCGCCGCCAGCGGGCGGAGGCGTTGGACGCGCCCGAGCGGGCGCACGCCCAGTGCGGCGGACCCGGCAGGGGCCGGCACAGGGGGCGGTGGCGAGGCCAACGGCATCGAGGGAGCCCGACGGGCGGCGCGGCGAGGTCGGAACGCCGGGGAGCGACGAGGTCAGAGGCAGAGCGGGGGCTGCGTAACCGGCTAGGCGCGAAGGTGGGCAACGGCACCACGGCGCGAGACACGCGGCCGGGGGCGCGATGCGAGGCCGTCGGGCGCGGTTGGGCGCCGGTCAGGGGGAAACGGGCGTCGGGCGCAGGCGTTGCGGGCGGCCGACGTCGGCGACAGCCGGTGACGACGGCAGGAGGCAGAGCCGTGGAGCGCGGCCAGTGCGAGCGCGCGCACGAGGGCGCGGGACGCGGCCTGGACAGACCGGGGGGGGGGCGCGGCGACCGCGGGTTCGGGCGTGCCCCGGGCGTGGCGGCCGCGAGCGAACGGCGACGAGGGAAGGGGAGGAGGAGGGGAACGGCAGCTCACGGCCGTTGACAGGGAGCGGGCGCGACGAGGCGTGGTGGAGACCTGCGGGGAAGAGGTCGGGGAGGACGTCCGGCGGTGCTGGGCGAAATAGAGGCGGGGGGAGACGGGGCGGTCCGGCGGGGAAGCGGCGAGGTAGCGTCAGGCGGCGGCCGGTGTCGAGCGGCGACGGGGTCGGGGCGGCCTTGGTCGATCCAGCCACGGAGCTAGTCGGCGGGGATGAGGAGGTGATGGTGTGCGGCGGCGGCGGATCGCGGGGAAGGAACGAGCGGCGTGGTCGGCGCGGTGGATTCGGTTCCCTGCCCCGATCTCGATCCAGATCGGGGGGGGGGGGGGAAGAAGCGAGCGAGTGGGGGGGAGAAGCGAGGGAGACGTGGGGGGCGAGTGGGGGCATGTCGGTGGGTTAGGGTTTTGGGTGCGAGGCCATATAGGCCAGCGGGGTGGGCTGGGCCGACATGCCGCTCGGCCACACGGCCAACTGGGCCAAGGCCCGGTCGGGTGGGAGTTGTTTTCTTTTCTTGCTTTTTTTTGTTTTATTTTAATTAGCTGTTGTTTTCCATTTAAAACTTGATCCAAATGACTTTTGTAAAAGTGGAGCCTTAACACATAAATATTTATGCAATAAGCTGGACTGCCACCAGAAGTCTAGTCCCCAAATGATTTAGTTAGATATTTTATTAATTAGTAAAAGCATTTAACTAATTATGTTTGCTACTATTTTATTTATATTAGAGCATTTAAACACTTTATAAAAATGTTGCTTATACACCACAATTACCTATGCAGTATTTGGTTCACTCCGATTATTTTAGTTTTAATATTTGAAAATTTTTATTGTTTGCCTGAGTTTGAATTTGGATTTGAATCGGTTTCGAACTAACTCGAGATTAGCAACTATAATCGAGGTGACGTGGCATCATTAGCAAAGGGTTACTGTAGTTTAATTATCCGGGCGTCACAATTCTCCTCCACTACAAGAAATCTCGTCCCGAGATTTAAGAGGTAGAGAAGGGGGAAGGTCTAGTTATGAAATTCTAACGGATCTTCTCAGTCTTGGTTGCTCTTCTCGTAGAGGTCGATCCATTACGTTGATGTCTTCATTTCTCTGATTTAGGTCATCATGATGAAGTCATCATCCTTTCTTCGGGAACTCCATCGTACGTATGAAGGTCAAGGGGTAACTTCGGAAGAACGGACCGCTACAATGTTGCTTATCTGGTAGATAACATCAGGAAAGGTGGCGAGAAGTAACTCTTGAATAGATACTTAACAAATTATCGAGAGCAACGTAAGAAGGTGCAAAATGGAAGTTTCAAGCCCATAGGCAATCGTTTGTTGCCTATCAGAAGGTGAAAGGGGTTCAGAGCAACGAGAATAAGTATTGCATCTGATACCCGAATAGATCACTTGGCAGGTGGCCCGTGAGTTACATAAGAAGTCAAGTGCGAGGAATAACTCTGGAAACCGGGGGTGTACAGGAGAGTCAGGTTTCGATCCTGGGACCTGTGGGTTATGGGCCCACCATGTGGGTTTTTTTTAATAGGAGCAGTGACATCTTGCACGGTCATGATAGGAAGGCATGTCAGAGAGTACCATGTCAGTTATGTCGGCAACAACGTCGATACCAAGGGCGAGGGACGAAGAGAACCATTTTCCTGCTCGTTGAACGAGGCGGACCAATAGGCAAAGTTCCCGTCCATCGGTGGCTACCAGAATGTCATCAACAATAGTAACAGGGTCTTTCTGACAGAGTTGTACAACGAGGTGTTTACATAAGCAGAAGAATATTACCGCTTAGATTATATAGATCACAAGAAAGGTCAAACAAACCAATGGAAAGGAAAATGTGACCATCAGGCTAAACAGAACAATGGAAAGGAAATTTAAACACATAATTCAGGGGTATATCCTTCCCAAGGACAAGCAGAGCATGATATCCATGACAGGATATTATGTAGAAAACCCTTTAGGTAAGGGGAGAGAGAAATATCATGACATTACCCATACAACGGTGTTTGGGTAATTTAGCAGGAAACATTTAGCATTGGCTACAAATGTTGTTGTTGAAAATCAGAGTACAACCAACATGCTTCAAGATAGCATTGACATGGTCATCAGATAAAGATCAGACTTTGGAAACACAAAGGATCCATCAGGAACAACTTATAGAATAAGTCTTATAGTTTCCTCATGGAGGAATGGATAACTTTGCTAAAAGGGAACTATAACAATAGGGCCTCCGGCCAAGTGTGCTAGGCATGACAACACCTTACCGGGTCACATTAAGACCAATGTGATAACTCTTGGAAATATGTTTCAACCATCATATCTGACCGCGATTCAGATTTGATTGTTGTCAGGATACCTCGGACTCAGGATGCCTGAGAAGAAAGGTGCAACATAAATTGTCGAGATGACATTGTAAGATTCTCGGGAAATTTACTACGGAAGCGAGTTCCAAAACAAAAGCTCATCATTAAACCAATGATGGGATAAGGAGGTAGCTGATGAATTCAACGACAATTCATCGAGACTTCCAAAAGATGGGTTTCCACAAGTATGTGAACAAAGAGATATCATTAATCAGATGAAATGATATAAGGGATTATGCTCGAGGAGAACATACCCAGTTTAAGCATTGGTTGATAGGTGCACCCGAAATATGGGTTGGGTTGCACGACCAACGTCGGAATGGTGATTCAATAATCAATAGTCTAAGAATGAATGGCCGACCATTAACTTCAAAACAATAGGACTGCTAGAAGGGCAGAATCCAAACAGCACCGTTCACTTGTTGGTACATCGGTTGGAATCAACACGAGGACCAAGAAAGAATGGTGAGAGTGAGAAGTATCACCATACCAAGAATTCTTAAGAGGTGGTGAATTTCTCACGACATTTTTGACATAGAAGATGGTAATACTTCAAGGTAGAACATAACATAAGTCGGTTAACAAGGAACTCAAGGTATAGCCACAACACGAACAAGTTTGTGTTGGAAAGAAGGCAAGGAAGTAGTCGATGACACACAAATCATCGAGGGGCAAGGATGGTAATTCTTATCATGAATTTGTTTGTTATTCTGGAATAGCTCAGAAAGTTGATAATGATCACGACACATTTGTCGAGAGATTACCTGAAGATGTAATCGATCCGTGATCACATCAAGTCAAAAGAATGATGAAGCAAGAGGTTATTGGAACCATGGGTAAGACACAAACTCGGAATCAAGCTTGTTGTCTGAGGTGGAATGATAAGACAAGGAAATCAACGTAAGCTTAGCTCAGCGTCGAATAATTGTGCTACGGGAAGAAGGACCGGGTGGCATAGTTAAACTATAGCAGGATAACGATATAGTTGATCAGGTTAGGAATGACTTGATCGGGTACAAAATCGTACTTAATTAAGATTACTAAAAGTTGTTGAACCATAGTGCGGACTCGGTTCAGTTATCAGTGTCTTCGAGTGTTTAATAACTCAGAGTCCATGAAAAATTGTAATCAGCGAGAATGTAGTACTTGATGAAGAACTCATAAGAAGTTATGTAGTTCCAAGGTAATCTCGAGATACCAGGGGGTAATACTCGACGACAGATCAAAGTAGAGGTTGGACTGGTGTATTGATCCATAGATGACAAGTGATTAAACTTGTCCGAGAAATGGGATCAAAGAGAAAATATGGTCGGAACCATGATTGTAAAAGGCCAGACCCCAGATATAAGATGGACTTATATCAAGGAATAATTAATTTTTAATCAGAAGCATCGATGAGAAGAAGTACATCGTGTCCATGGGCATGAACATAAAGTTCAAGGTCGACTCCCACTTCTCCAATGCATAATCTTTCATTCACTTCTCGTGTTCGATAAAGTTGTATTGTTGAAATTTTATCTGGCAAAATACCAGAAGAGTATGACTCGTGAAAACTCCCGAGTTCACTCATATAAAAGGAAGGCATAGGTTCAACCCGTCGGGGTATCGTGGAAACATATACCACAAGCTTCAATAGTAAATACCACCAGCTCGAAAGTAGGGCATGGTTGGCCAAGCAGATGATACAATTTACCAAGGGCATTATGTATCAGGTAAAGAACTCACAAGAATTTTGGTTGTGAAGGACACTGTCGGATAATAACCTGGCAACGGGTATGGCGGTCCACAACGGGGCTGATGTGAGTATCGGTACTCAATCAAAGGAAGAAGGAATGCCAAGGCATCGGATTATAGAAACCACTGACTAATTCAAAGCATAATGCAAAGAAATTTTATGATTTCCAAATCAAGGGATCAGAAGAAATCGTTCTGATCGAAAATGGATAAGTTCAATAGACTTAGAAGCACAAACGATCAAGGCATTGATTGGTTAAGAACCAGCTCATGTTTAGAATGACGTCTGAGCCGGAAGATAATTTAAAAGAATCAACTGATGAGTGCGTGCTTTCACACACATGTTGAATCGATAGGATCAAAATGATGGTGTCAAAGGATACTAATGAATATTGCTACACATATGGAAAGCATCCATATTGCAAACAGACAAGTATTTGCCGAGCAATAGTTTGAGGAGGATACTCGGAAGATCGGGTAGTATTTCCAAGTATTTTGAAAAGCATATGAACAACTGGGGATAAGCGGATACTCAATAAGTGCGAGAATTATCCTTAGGGGTATTCACGTGACAAAGAACAGTAAGGCAGTAAGCTTAAAGGATTATCGAAACAACGACGAGTGTTTCGGGGTATCTTGTAATAACAAGATCAATTGGAGAATAAAAGTAAGGATGGCAACCGTATGTAGTTATCCATAAGGGTTGACGGTGGAAGGGGAATTGCAAACACGATGAACACAAGTTCTCGGGTTAACAACGAAGAGTAACTCCAGGGTCTTCTGATGCTGCAGACGATCATCGGCAATAAGGTGCTCTCCGGGTGAAAGTGATAACGAGAACCTAGAGTTAGATTTTAGTAAAATCATTTAACCCGAATAGAAGAGATGTCAGGGTCCCAGAGTATAGGTCAAGGAGTAAAAGATCCTACAACCACCCGATGGCGACGTGTGCCCGTAAGACACACAGCCATGTTAGTAAAAGTTTTGTAATGTCTAGACTCGACTTCGGCCAAGGAGTTGGGAAGGGGGATTCCTACAGGCAGTCGGCTCTGATACCAACTTATGACGCCCCCGATTCAATCGTACACTAATCATGCACGCAAATGTGTACGATCAAGATCAGGGACTCACGGGAAGATATCACAACACAACTCTACAAATAAAATAAGTCATACAAGCATCATAATACAAGCCAGGGGCCTCGAGGGCTCGAATACAAGTGCTCGATCATAGACGAGTCAGCGGAAGCAACAATATCTGAGCACAGATATAAGTTAAACAAGTTTGTCTTAAGAAGGCTAGCACAAACTGGGATACAGATCGAACGAGGCGCAGGCCTCCTGCCTGGGATCCTCCTAACTACTCCTGGTCGTCATCAGCGGGCTGCACGTAGTAGTAGGCGCCTCCAGTGTAGTAGGAGTCGTCGTCGACGGTGGCGTCTGGATCCTGAGCTCCAACATCTGGTTGCGACAACCAGGTAGAAGGGATAGGGGGAAAAGAAGGAGAAAGCAACCGTGAGTACTCATCCAAAGTACTCGCAAGCAAGGAGCTACACTTCATATGCATGGATATATGTGTAAAGGGCCATATCAGTGGACTGAACTGCAGAATGCCAGAATAAGAGGGGGGTAGCTAGTCTTATCGAAGACTACGCTTCTGGTCGCCTCCGTCTTGCAGCATATAGAAGATAGTAGACTGAAGGCCTCCAAGTAGCATCGTATAGCATAATCCTACCCGGCAATCCCCTCCTCGATGCCCTGTTGGAGAGCAATCACCGGGATGTATCTGGCACTTGGAAGGGTGTGTTTTATTAAGTATCCGGTTCTAGTTGTCATAAGGTCAAGGTACAACTCCGGGTCGTCCTTTTACCGAGGGACACGGCTATTCGAATAGATAAACTTCCCTGCAGGGGTGCACCACATAGCCCAACACGCTTGATCCCATTTGGCCGGACACACTTTCCTAGGTCATGCCCGGCCTCGGAAGATCAACACGTCGCAGACCCACCTAGGCACAACAGAGAGGTCAGCACGCCGGTCTAAACCTAAGCGCGCAGGGGTCTGGGCCCATCGCTCTGAGCACACCTGCACGTTGCGTACGCGGCCGGAGAGCAGACCTAGCAACCTCCATTTCAAAGGAAGTCACGTTACGCGGTCCAACCCGGCGCGCGCCACTCAGTCGCTGACGTCAAGAAGTGCTTCAGCTGATACCACGACGTCGGGATACCCATAACTACTCCCGCGTAGGTGGTTAGTGCGTATAGACCAAATGGCCAGACTCAGATCAAATACCCAGATCTCGTTAAGCGTGTTAAGTATCGCGAACGCCGACTAGGGCCAGGCCCACCTCTCTCCTAGGTCGTCTGAACCTGCCCTGTCGCTCCGCCTCAAAGTAACAGTCGGGGGCCGTCGGGAACCCAGGCCCACCTCTACCGGGATGGAGCCACCTGCCCCTTCAGCCCCCATCTCCGAACAGTATCACATGTAATGTAACAGTGTAAAGTATATAGTATATGTCCGCGATCACTTCCCGAAGTGATCACGGCCCAGTAGTATAGCATGGCAGACGGACAAGAGTGTAGGGCCACTGATGGAACACTAGCATCCTATACTAAACAGTAGGATAGCAGGTAAAGGTATCAACAACAGTATCAAAGACAGGCTATGCATCAGGATAGGAATAACGAAAGCAGTAACAAGCTACACTACTCTAATGCAAGCAGTATAGGGAAGAGTAAGCGATATCTGGTGATCAAGGGGGGGGCTTGCCTGGTTGCTCTGGCAAGAGAGAGGGATCGTCAACTCCGTAGTCGAACGGGGCAGCAGCAACGTCGGTCTCGGGGTCTATCGAGAGAAGAGGGGGGAGAAACAATAAATATTTAAGCAAGCAGATGCATAGTGATGCATGACATGACAAATAACGGCGTTAGTGGTGCCCTAACGCGGTACGCGGTGATACCGGTGAAGGGGGAAAACAACCGGGAAAGTATCCCCGATGTTTCGCGTTTTCGAGCAGAGGAGCCGGAGGGGAAAAGTTGCGAGTTTGATATGTTAGGAATGTGTGGCGGACGAACGGGCTGTGTAACCGGGTTCGTCACGTCGTTCTGAGCAACTTTCATGTTGAAAATATTTTAATCCGAGTTACGGATTAAAAGATATGATTTTCTAAAGATTTTATTAATTTCTGGAATTTAATTAATTATTTAAATATAACATTATCCAAAACAGTGTTTGCTGACGTCATCATGACGTCAGCAGTCAACAGGGGTGTTGACTGGTCAAACTAACGTGTGGGTCCCACTGGTCAGTGACTGTTTATCCTAATCAGGGTTAGACTAATCTAACTACTATTTAATTAAACTAATTAGTTTATTAGGTTAACCTAATTATGATTAGTTAATTTAATTAATTCCTTAATTAATTAATTAATTTTATTATTATTATTTAATTAATTAATTTTATTATGATTATTATTATTTTAATTCTTTTTTTAAACGTTCTGTGGGTGGGGCCTGCCAGTCAGTGGCCCGGGGGGCCTTAACGGGCGCCGCCAGCGGGCGGAGGCGTTGGACGCGCCCGAGCGGGCGCACGCCCAGTGCGGCGGACCCGGCAGGGGCCGGCACAGGGGGCGGTGGCGAGGCCAACGGCATCGAGGGAGCCCGACGGGCGGCGCGGCGAGGTCGGAACGCCGGGGAGCGACGAGGTCAGAGGCAGAGCGGGGGCTGCGTAACCGGCTAGGCGCGAAGGTGGGCAACGGCACCACGGCGCGAGACACGCGGCCGGGGGCGCGATGCGAGGCCGTCGGGCGCGGTTGGGCGCCGGTCAGGGGGAAACGGGCGTCGGGCGCAGGCGTTGCGGGCGGCCGACGTCGGCGACAGCCGGTGACGACGGCAGGAGGCAGAGCCGTGGAGCGCGGCCAGTGCGAGCGCACGCACGAGGGCGCGGGACGCGGCCTGGACAGACGCGGGGGGGGGGGGGGCGGCGACCGCGGGTTCGGGCGTGCCCCGGGCGTGGCGGCCGTGAGCGAACAGCGACGAGGGAAGGGGAGGAGGAGGGGAACGGCAGCTCACGGCCGTTGACGGGGAGCGGGCGCGACGAGGCGTGGTGGAGACCTGCGGGGAAGAGGTCGGGGAGGACGTCCGGCGGTGCTGGGCGAAACAGAGGCGGGGGGAGACGGGGCGGTCCGGCGGGGAAGCGGCGAGGTAGCGTCAGGCGGCGGCCGGTGTCGAGCGGTGACGGGGTCGGGGCGGCCTTGGTCGATCCAGCCACGGAGCTAGTCGGCGGGGATGAGGAGGTGATGGTGTGCGGCGGCGGCGGATCGCGGGGAAGGAACGAGCGGCGTGGTCGGCGCGGTGGATTCGGTTCCCTGCCCCGATCTCGATCCAGATCGGGGGGGGGGGGGGAAGAAGCGAGCGAGTGGGGGGGAGAAGCGAGGGAGACGTGGGGGCGAGTGGGGGCATGTCGGTGGGTTAGGGTTTTGGGTGCGAGGCCATATAGGCCAGCGGGGTGGGCTGGGCCGACATGCCGCTCGGCCACACGGCCAACTGGGCCAAGGCCCGGTCGGGTGGGAGTTGTTTTCTTTTCTTGCTTTTTTTTGTTTTATTTTAATTAGCTGTTGTTTTCCATTTAAAACTTGATCCAAATGACTTTTGTAAAAGTGGAGCCTTAACACATAAATATTTATGCAATAAGCTGGACTGCCACCAGAAGTCTAGTCCCCAAATGATTTAGTTAGATATTTTATTAATTAGTAAAAGCATTTAACTAATTATGTTTGCTACTATTTTATTTATATTAGAGCATTTAAACACTTTATAAAAATGTTGTTTATACACCACAATTACCTATGCAGTATTTGGTTCACTCCGATTATTTTAGTTTTAATATTTGAAAATTTTTATTGTTTGCCTGAGTTTGAATTTGGATTTGAATCGGTTTCGAACTAACTCGAGATTAGCAACTATAATCGAGGTGACGTGGCATCATTAGCAAAGGGTTACTGTAGTTTAATTATCCGGGCGTCACAATGAGAAAATAAATCTAGATTCCACTAGAATCGATAAACTTGAGGGTATCATTACCAACTTGGGAACCTCTTTTTATTCCGTAAAGAATACTCCTAGTCCTCCCAATAAATTTTTTAAGCTTATGTATGTTCCTAAGAATAAGGGTGAATCATCTAGTAAGGAAACTGCGGATCTTAAATCTATAAGTATTCATCCTGATATTTTTGCTTTCATTAAGGAACCTTTCGCTATAAATGAATTTTTCAATCTTGTGCCTAAAAATTTGATAATTACTAAAAAGAAAGAAATCTCTAAGAAAGGTAGATGCCTCAATGAAGAATTTCCTACCAAAGATGGCAATACTTAGATCTATCCTCGCTTTTATGCCTAGCTAGGGGCGTTAAACGATAGCGCTTGTTGGGAGGCAACCCAATTTTATTTTTAGTTTTTTGTGTTTTTCTTCTGTTAGGGAATAAATAACCCATCTACCTTCTATTTGGATTTAGTTTTATGTTTTAATTAGTGTTTGTGCCAAGTTAGACCTATTGGATCTTCTTGGATGATAGTTATTTGATCTTGCTGTAATTTCCAGAAACTTTGCGTTCAGTGCCCGAATTATTAAAAATTATCAGAACGTGATAAAATACTGATTCGAATTGCTTCTGATCAATAAACAAATTTTCTAGGTCGTCTAATTTTGGTAGATTTTTTGGAGTTCCAGAAGTTTGCGTTAATTACAGATTACTACAGACTGTTCTGTTTTTGACAGATTCTGTTTTTTCGTGTGTTGTTTGCTTATTTTGATGAATCTATGGTTAGTAAAATAGTTTATAATCCATAGAGAAGTTGGAATACAGTAGGTTTAACACCAATATAAATAAATAATGAGTTCATTACAGTACTTTGAAGTGGTCTTTTGTTTTCTTTCTCTAACGGAGCTCACGAGATTTCTATTGAGTTTTGTGTTGTGAAGTTTTCTAGTTTTGGGTGAATTCTTTGGATGGATTATGGAACAAGGAGTGGCAAGAGCCTAAGATTGGGTATGCCCACGGCACCCCCAAGATAATCCAAGGACACCAAAAAGTCAAAGCTTGGGGATGCCCCGGAAGGCATCCCCTCTTTCGTCTACTTCCATCAGTAATTTACTTGGAGCTATATTTTTATTCACTAACATGATATGTGTTTTGCTTGGAGCGTCTTGTATTATTTGTGTCTTTGTTTGTTAGTGTGCCACAATCATCCTTTCTGTACACACCTTTTGAGAGAGCCATACATGAATTGGAATTTGATAGAATACTCTTTGTGCTTCACTTATATCTTTTGAGCTATGTAGTTTTGCTCTATGTGCTTCACTTATATCTTTTGAGCGTTATAATTTTGCTCTATGTGCTTCACTTAGATCTTTTAGAGCACGGTGGTGGTTTGGTTTAAAGAAACTATTGATCTCTCATGCTTCACTTAAATTGTTTTGAGAGTCTTAATAGCATGGTAATTTGCTTAATAATAATATGCTTGGTAATCAAGATTTATGAAACTTTCTTTTGAGTGCGTTGAATACTAAGAGAAGATTGAAACATGATAATTGTTTTGAGATATGGAGGTGATAATATTAGAGTCATGCTAGTTTAGTAGTTGTGAATTTAAAGAATACTTGTGTTAAAGTTTGTGATTCACGTAGCATGCACGTATCGTGAACCATTATGTGATGAAGTCGGAGCATGATTTATTTATTGATTGTCTTCCTTATGAGTGGTGGTCGGGGACGAGCGATGGTCTTTTTCTACCAATCTATCCCCCTAGGAGCATGCGCGTAATACTTTGCTTTGATAACTTCTAGATTTTTGCAATAAGTATATGAGTTCTTTATGACTAATGTTGAGTCCATGGATTATACACACTTTTTCCCATCCGTCCACCATTGCTAGCCTCTCTAATACCGCGCACCTTTCGCCGGTATCATACACCCACCATATACCCTCCTCAAAACAGCCACCATACCTAACTATCATGACATTTCTATAGCTATTCCGAGATATATTGCCATGCAACTTTCAACTGTTCCGTTTATTACGACACTCTCCATTATTGTCATATTGCTAGCATGATCATGTAGTTGACATTGTGGCAAAGCCACCGTTCATAATTATTTCATACATGTCACTCTTGATTCATTGCATATCCCGGTACACCGCCGGAGGCATTCATATAGAGTCATATTTGTTCTAAGTATCGAGTTGTAATTGTTGAGTTGTAAGAAAAATAAAAGTGTGATGATCATAATTTTTTAGAGCATTGTCCCAAGTGAGGAAAGAATGATGGAGACTATGATTCCCCCATAAGTCGGGATGAGACTTCGGACGAAAAAAAGAGGCCATGAAAAAAAATGCCCAAAAAAATGAGAGAAAAAGAGAGAAGGGACAATGTTACTATCCTTTTACCACACTTGTGCTTCAAAGTAGCACCATGATCTTCATATAGAGAGTCTCATATGTTGTCACTTTCATATACTAGTGGGAATTTTTCATTATAGAACTTGGCTTGTATATTTCAACAATGGGCCTCCTCAAGTGCCCTAGGTCTTCGTGAGCAAGCAAGTTGGATGCACACCCACTTAGTTTCTTTTGTTGAGCTTTCATACATTTATAGCTCTAGTGCATCCGTTGCATGGCAATCCCTACTCCTTGCATTAACATCAATCGATGGGCATCTCTATAGCCCATTGATTAGCCTCGTTGATGTGAGAGTTTCTCCTTTTTTGTCTTCTCCACATAACCCCCATCATTATATTCTATTCCACTCATAGTGCTATATCCATGGCTCACGCTCATGTATTGCGTGAAAGTTTATGAGTTTGAAATTATGTATGAAACAATTGCTTGGCTTGTCATCGGGGTTATGCATGATGAGAGCATTCTTGTGTGACGAAAATGGAGCATGACTAAACTATATGATTTTGTAGGGATGAACTTTCTTTGACCATGTTACTTTGAGAAAACATAATTGCTTCGTTGGTTTGCTTGAAGTATTATTATTCTTTATGTCAATATGAAATTTTGTCTTGAATCTTTCTAACCAGAATACGATTAAGAAATTTTGCATTGAAATTATGCCAAGTAGCACTCCGCATCAAAAAAATCTTTTTTTTATCATTTACCTACTCGAGGACGAGCAGGAATTAAGCTTGGGGATGCCTGTCTCCAACGTATCTATAATTTTTGATTGCTCCATGCTATATTATCTACTGTTTTGGACTATATTGGGCTTTATTTTCCACTTTTATATTATTTTTGGGACTAACCTATTAACCGGAGGCCCAGCCCAGAATTGCTGTTTTTTTGCCTATTTCAGTGTTTCGAAGAAACGGAATATCAAACGGAGTCCAAACGGAATAATCCTTTCTAGAACGTGATATTCTTCCCGAATATGACCCAGGAGACTTGGACCCTACGCCAAGGAAGCTTCGAGGTGGGCATGAGGTAGGGGGGCGCGCCCTACACCCCCAGGCGCGCCCCCTCCCTTGTGGGCGCATCCAAGCTCCACCGTCGTACTTCTTCCTCCTATATATACCCACGTGCCCCCAAACGAATAGATACGGAGCCAAAAACCTAATTCCACCGCCGCAACTTTCTGTATCCACGAGATCCCATCTTGGGGCCTGTTTCAGAGCTCCGCCGGAGAGGGCCGTCATCACGGAGGGCTTCTACATCATCATAGCCTCTCCGATGAAGTGTGAGTAGTTTACCTCAGACCTTCGGGTCCATAGTTATTAGCTATATGGCTTCTTCTCTCTTTTTGGATCTCAATACAAAGTTCTCCCCCTCTCTTGTGGAGTTCTATTCGATGCAATCTTCTTCTTTTTGCGGTGTGTTTGTTGAGACCGATGAATTGTTGGTTTATGATCAAGTCTATCTATGAATAATATTTGAATCTTTTCTGAATTCTTTTATGTATGATCGGTTATCTTTGCAAGTCTCTTCGAATTATCCGTTTGGTTTAGCCGACTAGATTGGTAGTTCTTGCCATGGGAGAAGTGCTTAGCTTTGGGTTCGATCTTGCGGTGTCCTTTCCGAGTGACAGAAGGGGCAGCAAGGCACGTATTGTATCGTTGCCATCGAGGATAACAAGATGGGGTTTATTTCATATTGCATGAATTTATCTCTCTACATCATGTCATCTTGCTTAAAGCGTTACTCTGTTTTTAACTTAATACTCTAGATGCATGCTGGATAGCGGTCGACGAGTGGAGTAATAGTAGTAGATGCAGAATCGTTTCGATCTACTTGTCACGGACGTGATGCCTCTATACATGATCATGCCTAGATATTCTCATAACTATGCTCAATTCTGTCAATTGCTCAACAGTAATTTGTTCACCCATCGTAGAATACTTATGCTCTTGAGAGAAGCCACTAGTGAAACCTATGGCCCCCGGGTCTATTCTCATCATATCAATCTCCATCACTTTAATCTTGCTTTGCTTTTTTACTTTGCCTTTTACTTTACACTTTGCATCTCTATACCAAAAATACCAAAAATATTATCTCTATCAGATCTCACTCTCGTAAGTGACCGTGAAGGGGTTGACAACCCCTAATCGCGTTGGTTGCGAGTAGCTATCGTTTTGTGTAGGTACGAGGGACTTGAGCGTGGCCTCCTACTGGATTGATACCTTGGTTCTCAAAAACTGAGGGGAATACTTACGCTACTCTGCTGCATCATCCTCTCCTCTTCGGGGAAAACCAACGCAAGCTCAAGAGGTAGCAGGCGCCAGCGTCGGTGGCCGGGTTCACCCTGCAGCAGGCGGAGGCGTACTACAACCGTGTCATGGTGGAGCAGGAGGAGCATCGCCTCTCGGAGCCCCGGTTGACGGAGGGCCAGATCGAAGACGAGCATGCGTCCAATCGGGTTGTTGCGGCCATGCTTTTGGCAGATCCTCGCTTCGTAGATGTAGAGAGATGTTTTGCCAATACAATAATCGTTGTATTGATGGGGTGCTGATGCACGTATATATAAGTACAGGGTAGGCCCAACCTCAACTATACACAACTAGGAGGTGGGCCATAACATGTAATACATGCAACACAGAATACAACTCAACACCCCCCCGGCAGCCGAAGCGTCGCCAGAGACACAAAGACTAGATCGAAACTCCTCGAAGACGGAAGTAGGCAATCCCTTAGCCACACTCACCGCCTTTTATTCCTATGTCGCCACCCAGTTTGGTCGCCCCATACTCGCACTCCAGACGGATAACGGAAAAGAGTTTGACAACGTCGCTCTCTGCACGCTTCTCGCCTCTCACGACACCATCTTTCGTCTGACTTGTCCATACACTTCACAGTAGAACGGCCGCGCCGAGCGCATTCTCCGCACTCTTAATGACTGTGTTCGCATGTTACTCTATCACTCTAACGTGCCCGCTCGATTTTGACCCGATGCTCTCGCCACCACCACTCTCTTAGTTAACATTCGTCCGTGTCGCCCTCGGGGAAACTACGCCCCTCACCACCTTCTCTTTGGCACACCACCGTCCTATGATGGTCTTCACATCTTTGGGCGTCTCTGTTATCCTAGCACCGCGTCCACAACGCCACACAAGCTCGCCCCATGATTCGTCCCATGCGTCTTCCTTGGCTACCCTCCTAACACCAAAGGTTATTGGTGCTATGATCCTGTCACTCATCCCGTGTACACATCGAGGCACGTGTACTTTGTCGAGACGATGTTCCCTTTTTTCAGGTTCCTCCGGCTTCGGCCCCTTCGGCGCCGGCCCCCTCGCCCCCTTCGTGGAGTGATGCGCGGCAGCACCCCCCCGGCGGCCCCCCCGTCCCGGCGCCCTCTGCCGCCACCACCCAGCTTCGTGACTCCCTCCCCCCGAGGTCGAGTCCGAGCGGGCCATCGGGTCCCCGTCTCCCTCATACGAGATTGAGCCCGGCACCCCGCCCGCCACCCATGCAACGGGCTCGACGTCAACCTCGTCCATCGCCTCTTCCGCCGCCGGATTGGTCGGCGCTGCTGCTGCCGCGGCCCCCGCCGCCGCCTCTGCGGCCTCCGCCGCCGCCACGGCACCCGTCGCCGCGGCACCCGCCGGCCCTACTGCCCCGTCACTTGGTGTGACCACCCGTGCCGGAGCAGGAGTGCTTCGGCCCAGCACGCGCTACTCCGTCGACAAGTATGTGTGCACCGCCTCGACGTCGACGCCATCACCCGTCCCCACCTCCGCTCGCGCTGCCCTTCGGGATCCCAACTGGCTAGTTGCGATGCAGGAGGAGTTCGACGCCCTACAGCGCAACCGCACGTGGCAGCTTGTTCTGCGACCCCCTCGTGTCAACATCATCTCTGGCAAGTGGGTGTTTCGCCACAAGTCTCGCCCGGACGGTTCTCTCGAGCGCTACAAGGCTCGATGGGTGGTTCGCGGATTTCGGCAGCGCGCGAGCGTGGACTTCACCGACACCTTCGCCCCGGTTGTTAAACCTGGCACGATCCGCGCAGATACCATGTAGAGATATGTTTTGCCAATACAATAATCGTTGTATTGATGGGGTGCTGGTACACGTATATATAAATACAGGGTAGGCCTCAACCTCAACTATACACAACTAAGAGGTGAGCCACAACACGTAATACATGCAATACGAAATACTCCCTCCGTTCCCAAATATTTGTCTTTCTAGGCATTTCAAAAAGACACAACATACGGATGTATGTAGACATATTTAAAGTATAGATTCATTCATTTTGTGTCGTATGTAGTCATTTGTTAAAATCTCTAGAAAGACAAATATTTGGAAACGGAGGAAGTACAACTCAACAGTAGATAAGCGGCGGGTGGTACTTGATTCCGTGCACAACGCCTACACCGGACAAAATTACTGTTCTGACCCTTAAGGCAAAGTTAATCCCGATTTGACCTCGTTTCGAAAAAAAATTCGTTTCTGACCTTTTTTGGTGACGCCAAGGTCCCTGGCGTCTGGGTTACGAAGCAGACGCCAGGGTCCCTGGCGTCTGACCCCTGGCCCGCACTGCCCGCCTGCCCGTTGACCTGCTGACGTGGCAAAGGGGCCAGACGCCAGGGACCCTGGCGTCTGGCCCTGGTAACTGCGTAACCCCCGCGGGCCGAGCCCACCCACCCACCCATCTCTTTCTCCCTGCGGCGCCTCCTCACGAACAGACTCTCTGTTCGTCGCCCCCCCTCTCCCTCACACCACCCCCTCCTGATCTACTCCATCCTCCGCTCAAACTCGCAGATCTGACCCCCCAAGCTTCTTTGAGGTATTCTCCCCCAATCCCTCCAATTTGTTTTGTTTTTCCCCTCTCTTGTTGGATGCATTATTTCACATTAGGTGATGTTAGATTAGTAGATGATTTCTTTGTTTTAGGAAATAGTTTGTAGTTGATAGATGATTTGGTAGGTAGTGTAGTTGCTAGATGTTTGTAGTTGTCCACCAATAGACAAAGTTAGTGAATTTTTTTGAATTATAGATGATGTATGCATATGCTAGTAAATTAGCTATATGTTGAATCTATAGATGGCATATTATATGTGTGAAGTGGTATGAAAATATAGTTGAATATATAGATGGCAATTTTTTTTTGCAAAAGAGATGATGAAATTTGATTATTGTGTGTGACATGATTTGTTCAATAGAATGGCGGATGATGATTATGAAATTTATTTGATGGTGAAATTTGGTTCTCTAGATGATATGTGTGCATATGTAGAAGAAAGAAATGATGTGGTTATTTTTGATAAGAATGGTGTTTTCATATGGCATAAACTTGGAGAAGCAAATTGTTTGATATTGTTCATGTATTCATAGATGTTTGTGATTTGTTTTGTAGGATGGAGGATGATGAGGGACCTTGGTATGACGGATTAATCGATGAGTGGGATAAGGAGCATCGTGCTCGTGCCATTGAGAACGGACATGTAAGAAGCAAGACTTATCAATTTTCGTTGTTTCTCATTTGTGTTCTTGTATTGATTAAAACATCACTTTATTTGCAGCTTGTAGTTGCTATGCGCATGAGGGGTCATTCCGCTGATGACTTTGATTACGACCCGCGGTATGAGCCTTACATTCGGAGATTGGGTCTTCTCCCATTCGTGTTGCAGTTTAAGCGACGCGCTTCGCCGATGAACCACGCGACGCTGACCGCATTTGTGGATCGTTGGAGGCTGGAGACTCACTCCTTCCACCTTCCATGTGGGGAGATGACGATGACCCTACAGGACATGGCTATGATAAGCGGCCTTCCTATCAACGGACAAGCTGTTACCGGTCGTGTTAGCGTGGGTAATTGGCGAGAACGGACTGCCGATTTAATTGGCGTTCAGCCCGAGGGCCCTCAGGAAGGCAAGGCCGATACCGCGAAAGTGAGGCATTCTTGGCTAAAAATGGTCAGAGGAAACACCAATCCGTGCCCTCAGGATGCCAATGACGTGGTTGTGCAGCAGTACGCACGGGCCTATCTTTGGTATGTACTAACCAAGGTAGTCTTCTCAGATGCAACCAGGAACTCAGCCCTCTGGATGTTCTTGGAGCTACTCAATAACTGGGATACCCAATATAGTTGGGGTTCGGCCGCACTAGCATATTTGTATCGTCAGGTAAGAGATATTTGCAACCATTTATCTTGCATTTGTCATGCGCCTCCATATCTAACATGTTTGTTTGATTGCAGCTTGACTTGGCGTGTCGGAGAAAGGGAGATACATCCTCACTGTCTGGGTTTGTTTGGAGCCTATCCGTGTGGATGTGGGAGCGGATCCCGGTTGGACGGCCCGATTTCAAGAACCCCCTCTTGCCAAACCCACGGGGTAATCATGCCGGGTTGCATGATGATGATCCATATCGGCGCCCTACGCTTGCTTACTTTTGGGAACAAGTGACAGTCTACACAGGAAGCTCGCATGTGCGATACAAGTGCTATATGAACGAGCTGGACACCTTGACTGCTGAGCAGGTTTTGAGAAGTTCGATGAGAGCAAATTTAGTCCAGAATGAAACTTATGTAGCTAACAATGTATCTCTTTGTTTTGCAGGTATATTGGTTGCCTTATGTGGAAGATCGTGACTTCGATCTTAATGAGATGTGCACGCGTGATAGCCATCTTTGGCGGGCGAGGTGCCCAATGATATGCTTCTTCGCAGTCGAGTGGCACTTTGTAGACCGTGTGGCAAGACAATTTGGAAAAAGACAAGGTATTCCAATTGAGGAGAGCAAGGAGGAAATGCTATCTCTGCATCGGTAAGCAAGCATGCCTTGAGTATGTAGTAGAGCATTGAATAAGTCAATGTTTGCTAATGCTTTGTCCCGTGCATCATTTGTAGGTTCGATCGAAGGAACAATCAAGATATATCGGATTGGGCAAACAAACACCGTGCATGGATAGAAATTTGGAATCAGAGAGACACGCTAGTGCAATCAGAGAATAGACCTCACAATGTTGCAGCATATCAGAAGTATCAAGTGTGGTATGTGGATCGTTACCGGTTAAAGCTGAAGCCAGGTTAGACTCACGACGAGTGGTCGAAGTTGGTGTCTGAAGACCCGGAGACTGCAGAAGGTTATAGTACCTTCAACACGGCTGTGAGAGACACCAGAGGGGCTCATGTTGACTACGCACCGATGCATGATGAAATGGTAGTCTGCTTTCTGTTTGACCTATTCTAATATACTTGCATCATGTTGTCTTCTTTCAAATACATAAGTTTGGTGTGTTCATGAATTGCAGGGCCGAGAGTTGCTTCTGTGCGTCAACGATGCCAATGTTGCACTGAGTCATCCAGTTGGTGGTGGATTATCTGAGAGAACTCTTAGGAGCACGATGGAGGTGTGACAAATATATTAGAAAAGTTTTTGTTCGCGGATTATTTATTTGCATCTCATATCATAGCATATTTTGTGTTTTTGCAGAAGTTCAAGAAGCGGTTCCATAAGATGGCAGCAATGCTTTCTTGCCATGGTGCTAAGTCCAGTGACGTGTACGCACCTGGTACCCGCGCCGCCAGAGCTCATAGACGGCGTTTACTCCAGAACGATGATGACATGGAGGAGGAGGCATCACATGAAGAGGAGGGAACACATCAAGAGGAGCCAACACATCAAGAGGAGCCAACACATCAAGAGGAGCCATCACATCATGAGGAGCATGAGTATGATGCAACATAGCATGAGGAGCATGAGTATGATGTTGATGCTCCACAACCATCACAACCTACACAAGGCAATGCTCGCTCTAGGAAAGGCAAAGCCATAGCTAAGACACCAGGGAAGAAAGGTAGAAAGAAGACATGGAACACACAATTCCATAGTCCGGAGTATCCTCTTAAGCTTATCCCAACAGGAATGCAAAGATATAAGGCCAACATTGAGGCGGAGGAGGAGGCATACAATGAGGAGGAGGAGGAGGAGACAAGCGAAGAGGAAGAGCCTACAAGGGGAACCATTGTCAAGAGAGGAAGGAGGAAGTGAGCTTCTTGTTTGAAAGTGCATGAATTTGCTGTCGTGGTAAAAACTTGGTTGTCTTGAACTTGGTTGTCTTGAATTTGGTGTCTTATGTATGCACTTGGTACCATATGTATGCACTTGTTGTCTTATGTATGCTTCAATTTGTCGTGATGAAAAATCTATGAACTTGTCGTTTGTATGCAAGAATTTGTCGTGGTGAAAGTTATGTGAAATGTGCTATCTTCTGTGTTGTATGAACCTATCATATGAATATATATGTGATATCTTGTGTCAAACAGCAAGTTCTAAATAATCTACAGGATACCAGACGCCAGGGACCCTGGCGTCTGGTTTCAAGTCAGGGGACCAGACGCCAAGGACCCTGGCGTCTGGGGGTCGACTGGAAGCAAAAGCAGTCTTGGACAGCAGAAACAGGGCAACCAGACGCCAGGGTCCCTGGCGTCTGGCCCTGGTGTAGTACTTCTTTCATTTTGTCACAACGTAGTATCGAATGAGGTAAATATGTTGTTCTAGCAAACACCTATATTTTGGAATGACATAGATATTCACATAATAGCAAATGACAAGCATAGTTATCACATAATCTCAAATTAAACAAATAGTCTAGAATGAGAAGTTCATCACATAATCTTAGATTACACAAATAGTCTCGAATAACATAAGTAGTTCATGACCACGATGGTCCATGATAGTTGAAACGACATGAACGTCACATATAACTCGGTTTCCTGTAGCAATGCAAGTCAACTACCCTTTTCCATTTCCATTCTTGCGGCATTTCTTGAATCTTGTCATCATTAGTTATGTCAACCAATTTTCTTTCCCCGGGGCCATCTGCCTGCCTCCTGCTGACGTAGTACACAAAATCCTCTTCCTTCAACCCTTGCTTCAACATGAATTTAGTCTTCAACCAATCAAAAGTGAGGTCCACTTCACTAACTTGCACAACACATGGAGACAAGCCTTGGACATGAACAACAGGGCTAAGCACCCACTGAGTACCATTAGCCATCTACAACACACAAATCTCTTAGAACCTAACCTATGATACATTAAACCACGAGGAAACCAAACAAACTAGGGTTGTCGTGAAGACTTCACCTCAAATGCAGCACCACCATATTGTCTACCGTCTCGTGTTGTGCCACCTGGCTCATCAATTTGATAGATCATTTCAAGTCTATCGAATATGATAACTTGTTGCCGTGAAGACTTGCTTGCTTGTAACTGCAACCATTCATCAACCTTTTCCGGATAATCCTTTTTTTCACCTATCCATTTTGCAGTCTCTTCAGAATGCCTCTGAAAGTACTCATTAAGCTTGAAGAAGGTGTACTCCACTATTGCAGTCACCGGCAATGCACGAGCACCCTTCAACACATTGTTGAAACATTCTACGAGATTGCTCGTCATGTCGCCATATCGCCAACCACCATCGTCATGAGCGCGTGCCCACTTGTGCTTCTCGCTTAAATTCCTAGTTAAGAAATCTTTTCCCCCTTCGTTCACCGCTGCAAAGAGTTTGTTGTACCGAGCATCGAAACCTTGGGTGGTGAAAGCCACACATACATGGGTAAGGTCTTTGCTGAGCTCCTTGCTCTTACATGCCCGGTAAAAGTTGGCCACGAAATGCCTCATGCACCATCTGTGGTGAAGCTTTGGAAATCCTGGAATAACAATGTCCATTGCCTTGAGTATGCCATGATGCCGGTCCGATATGATGCATACCTCCCTAGCCCCAATCACGTTGTGCCTAACATGACCCATGAACCACTCCCAGTTGTCTTGGTGCTCGGAAGGCACTAAAGCAAATGCACACGGCAACACATTGTCGTTTGATGAGTGCGCCATTGCTACCATTAGTGTGCCCTTATATCTACCGGTCAAGAACGTGCCATCTATAGACAAGACCGGACGACAATGCTGAAACGCCTCCACACATTGTCCATAACTCCAGAAGGCACGGTGGAACACTCCCTCGTGATTCTCGACCACATGAAACATGCCCGGGTTCCTATGTGCAATCGCGGCCAACAACCTTGGGAGCTGGTTGTATGCTTCTTCATATCCACCGTACAACATCCTAATAGCATTTGCCTTTGCCTTCCATGCCTTCCCATACTTGACTTCATAACCAAATTGTTTTTTCACCGTCCGCATGAGAAACCTCACTTTCACAGTGGGATCAAAGGCTATGTCTTTCATCCATTTGTATCCAAGATACTCAGATGTGAGTTGACGGTGTGTCTTTCTAAGTCGTTTCGATGGCGGTTTGCATCTATGAGTGGTATCACAACTTTTTATCACCCATTCTTCGGTTTCTTTAAGCTTTCTTGCACGAACCTTCCATGTGCATTCCTTTTGCTCACACACCATGGTGTAACGCAACTTCATGTCGGAGTGCTCAACATAAATTGGCCTATGGTTTCGAATGGCATAGTCAGCCAACCAAAACTTCAGCATAGGCAAGCTCAAAAACTTCAATCCTTTCTTCAAATAAGCATTCTCGTCCTCATTCTCCACCCTTGGTTTCCTGGATCCGGGCATGGTGTTGGCTCAATCGCCGTCATTCTCATTCCACTGTCAACAACAACTTTATGGGCAAGGCTGAGATCTTTAAACAAGTGAGTTCTTTTTTGTAAGCCCGTCAGCTCAAAGTGGATTTGGTTCTCCTCCTTTGTGAATCCATCCTCGTCCAACTGTTCAACTGGACCCTCGTCATCCGAGTCATACGCATATTGACGCCTAAAAGGCAAGTCACGATCCATGTCCTTTTGCGCTATGTACACATCCAAGTCACCAACATCATTGCCATGAAACCCTTCCTCTTGCTCTTCGTCGTCATCATAAGCATCTTCATCCTCTTGAATTACTTCGTCACTAGCAATCACCTCAACTTCATTTGCTTGGCTAGTTGGTGGTTGGCTAGAAGCATTGGGGGCATACAACTCAACCTCATTTGCTTCGATAGATGGTACACGGGGACGTGGTGGGGGATAAACATTGGGGGCATCAACCACAACCCTATGCTCAACAAGTGGCACCATTGTCCTCTCGCTCATGTCATCCATTGGGGAAGAGACATGCCGGTTCAAATCAAAGGTAAACCGAGGAGATTCAACCTTGGTGGCAAACAATTCAAGTGACTTGTCTTCCGATTGGGATACTTTTTCCTTATATACATCCCAATGCAAATCCGAGGTGATAAGCATACTTTTCAAGCGAGATTTGGCTCCAACTCCAACATCATACTTTCCTATTAACTTAACATCAACATTGGTGTCCATCCACTCTAAGACTTGTCTCACTTTTGCAACAACATCCTCATAGCTAGGGCTTGTATCAAAAACCAATGGTTCCTCACCCGTGTCGGCATTGTTACTCAAGAATGCCTCCTTGTACATGTAATGAACATTAACAAGTCTCTCAATCTAAAAATAACATGAATGCATTTAAGACTTCAATGAGAATTGGTGTGTTTATCCAAATACATCTAATTATATCCAAATCATATCAAGACTAAATTATTGGTGATGTCCTAAAAAGTATCACTAATTAACACACACTAAGCAAAGTTAACCCTAATCACTAACTAACCCTAACCCCCAATCTTTCTACTCAACAAGCATATATTCCTACTACACATCATGCATAGCACTATATTATCAAAGTTAACCAAGCCATTCACACTAACATAAGGGAGAAAACATGAAAACTAGGGTTCCACCAACATGTATAAAATGCAACCAAAATAACAAGATTTGACAAAAAATAATTGGATGATTTGAGGGAGATTACCACAAGCAATAAAGTGATGGAAAGATCCACCTAAGGAAAGCACCTTTTGGGGAGGATTTGAGGGGGGAGCTTGAGGGGTGAGAGAGAGTGGGGAGGCAGCAATTCTTCTTCTACCTCGGGCTGGATTGGGAAAAGTGTGTGGGATGGGTCCCACACACTTTCCCCAAGGGTTATTCTGCCACGTCAGCAGGTCAACGGGCAGGCGGGCAGTGCGGGCCAGGGGCCAGACGCCAGGGACCTTGGCGTCACCAAAAAAGGTCAGAAACGAATTTTTTTCCGAAACGAGGTCAAATCGGGATTAACTTTGCCTTAAGGGTCAGAACAGTAATTTTGTCCGCCTACACCATCCGCCGAGCGATGGCATCTCAACGTCAATGAGCTGAAGCGCAACCACCCGTTTGATGCGATCAGAGAGGGGGAGGGAGAGCAGGCGGTGGCATACCTGATCAATGCTAGCATCGTCAGCTCCGCGTCGTTGGCACCTGGCCGCAATGACGAACGAGGCCGGACCGTCAGGCTCGACCGTGGACATCACCTTCACCGGCGACGTCCAAAGGCCATGCGGACTTCAACGAAAAAGTAGGACGTGGGCACAGGTCCCACGCCCGGCGAAGAGCAGACTTGAGTGTGATCTAATATTAAAAAAATCAAATATTAATGAAATTCAACGTGTGTTTTCTACTGTGTTTGATTTGATGCATCCGATTAGATACCGTTCTTCGCTCTCCCGAGACATGTTCTGCGTGTTCGTGGACATTTTGATGCCATCCTGTGTGAACCTCGTTGGAGTTGCCCTAACGCTCCGTGTTTGTCTCCGGCTGACAGCTCCAACGACGAGCTCTCAACTGTTCACATATCCATTCAATGTCGTGAGTCAGACGGGGCCCACTCGCCGGCCGGCCCGCCTGCGGCTGTTATTATCGCCGGTGGCAGCACGGTCAAGGCTCGGCGACCTAGATAGAACGGCCGTTCGTCCACTGCGCCGTACGTACGTAAAACACCGGCCGGGTGATCCGCGCCGTCCGGTTCCGATCAGACGGGCCTGCGACGTCGGCGACTCGGCCATGTGTCAGCGGTTCAGTGCTCCATGACTGACTGCCGGGGAGGAGAGGACCATGCTGGCGTCGCGGTGCGGCAGAGGATTCAATACAACGAGCTGCCGCCTACTCCACGCTTATCGACATGTCTGGTCGAACCTGCAGCAGCTCACAAATTCAATTCCGCAGAGATGGTATAGTGCGATACACAGTGTGCCTTTACGTGTGGGCCCGTCATACAGCACATGGTTTCAGTCAGGCTTTTATGGTTTTTACACCATCCAGAAAAGTCGGTGCTCGTATCGCATGCCTGCATGGATACCGTGCTCAGTGCAGGAGCACGTAGATGGACGGCCGGGAGGAACGCGTGGTAAAAGCTGTTAGTGTGAGAAAGAGAGTTTAATCCCCACTAACAAAGATGCAAGAGCTGTGAATCAACCTGTGGTTGAGTTGGTTAGATGGACAGTGAAATCCCCAATCCACCAGGATTTAAATCCTGGTGCTCGCATTATTCCTGGATTTATTTCAGGATTTCCGGCGATGCGCTTTCAGTGGGAGGAGACGTACCCGTCGACGACGAGGCGCCTACGGTGACTTCGTAAATCTCAAGATGATATGCCGGCTCAGTCTCTCAGAGATGCTCATAGGGGTAGGGTGTGCGTGTGTGCGTTCATAGGGGTGAGTGTATGCGCGTGTATATGAGCGCTTGTGTCTGTACTGATGCTAAAAAAAACAAAGATGCAAGAGCTTTTCTTTTCTTTTGCGGATGAAGATGCAAGGGCTTAACTGTAGTAATGTTAAAAGATTTTTAAGCATGACTACTCAAACATTTTTATGACCAATTATATTGTCACGAGGATGGCAAGCATTTGACAACATAATTTTCTATAAAAATATTTGGATTGTCATGTAAAAAAAAGGGTTTGAAGATCTTAGCTTTTCACGATCTTACTTCTTTTGAAGATATTCATAAGAGAGCTTCTCATGATCAGACAAGAGAGTGTTATGATGACTTTGAAGGTTATCAAACCTGGTCTGAAGTCTCTGAAAATTTTCAGTCAGGGCTTTAGTGCGATCCATTTCTTCACCCAACATATCATCACTTTTGTCTAGCATGTTTTGAACCTTTTCAAGAGCCTTTTGTTGTTGCACATCAATCTTAGCAAGTTTAGAGTAACTAGGCTTAAGACTTTCATCAGATTAATCCTCACTAGATTCAGAGGAGGCATATTTGAGTACCTTGGCACCTTTTGCCATGAAGCAATAGGTGGGAGCGTAGTCATCACTGCCTTCATCAGCCTTGTTGGTGAGATCACTTTCTTCAGAGGAGAAGACGGGCTTGCTGACGAATGCAGTAGCGAGGGCTAGGCTCGCCACACCAGACTCAGAATCATCAGATTCCTCCTCTTCCTCATTTTCTTCAGATTCAGCCTCAGAGTCCATTTCCTTGCCAATGAATGCCCGAGCCTTCTTCGAGCTTATCTTCTTGTGAGACGAAGGCTTCGAGGATTTTGATGATGAAGATTTTGAGGATTTCTTCTTTTTCTTCGCATCCTCAGAACTGTAATCCTTGTATTTCTTCTTCTTTGATTCCTTTTCCCACTGAGGACAATCTTGAATATAGTGTCCAGGCTTATTGCACTTGTGACAAAGCCTTCTCTTGTAGTCACTGGATGAGGAATCATTGCTCTTTGAGGGTCTTCCAAAGCGACCACGTCTTGAGAACTTTTGGAATTTCTTCACAAGCAGCGCCAGATCATGACTTAGTTCTTCAGGATCACCAAGGCTACTACCAGAGTCTTCATCTTAGGATTCTGATACTGCCTTGGCCTTCAGTGCACGTGATCTTCCATAGCTCGAACCATAGAGATCTCTCTTTTCAGCAAGCTGGAACTCATGAGTGTTGAGCCTCTCGAGGATATCAGCGGGGTCAAGTGACTTGTAATCAGCACGCTCTTGTATCATCAGTGCCAGAGTGTCAAATGAGGAATCAAGCGATCTCAGCAATTTCTTCACCACTTCATGGTCGGTGATGTCAGTGGCACCAAGCGCTTGAAGCTCATTTGAGATGTGTGTGAGGCGATCGAAGGTTTGCTGAACATTTTCATTATCGAGTCTTTTGAAGCGATTGAAGAGATTGCGAAGAACGTCAACTCGAGAGTCATGCTGAGTTGAAACTCCTTCATTGACCTTGGACAGCCTATCCCAGATGAGCTTAGCAGTTTCCAAAGCACTCACTCTTCCATACTGTCCTTTACTCAGATGGCCACATATGATATTCTTCGCTTGGGAATCAAGTTGCTTGAATCTCTTCACATCGGTAGCGTTCAGTGAAGGTGAGACGGAGGGAACACCATTTTCCACAACGTACCAGAGATCGTTATCAATTGCCTCAAGATGCATGCGCATCTTGTTCTTCCAGTAGGGGTAGTCCGTCCCATCAAAAGTAGGACACCCAGCAGAGACCTTGATCATACCTGCGGTCGACATAACTAAAACTCCAGGCGGTTAAACCAAAATCACACAGAACAAGGGAGTACCTTGCTCTGATACCAATTGAAAGTGCGTTATATCGACTAGAGGGGGGGTGAATAGGCGATTTTTATGAAATTCTTCACTGAGGAATTTGCCAGTGAGGAAATTTCTTACTGAAGAATAACTGGCAGCGGAATAAATACTCAGAAGTAAACATAGCAGATTACATGCATGGTCATCATGATGAAATGAAGACGAGTACAGAGTACAGAAAGCGTAAACACAGGATAGCACAAGATGAAGACAAACAGACTGAAGAAATTGAACTGAGGAAATTGAGAAAGTCTTCAGTCAAAGTCTTCAGGCACAGATATGAACAAGCACACAACACAGTAATGAAGAAATGAAAGTGTTGAGGAAATAGAACCAGTAGGCTTGGTGAAGACAATGATTTGGTAGACCAGTTCCAACTGCTGTCTCAGTTGTACATCTGGTTGGAGCGGCTGAGTATTTAAACCCGAGGACACACAGTCCCGGACACCCAGTCGCTGAGCACGCAGCTCAGGACACCAAGTCCTCACCGTATTCTCCTTGAACTAAGGACACACAGTCCTCGTCCAATCACTCGTGGTAAGTCTTCAGGTGACTTCCGAACCTTGACAAACTTGGTCACTCGGCGATCCACAATTCCTCTTGGATGCTCTAGACCATGATGCCTAACCGTCTGGAAGAAGCACAGTCTTCAAAGGTAACAAGCGTCGGATCAACTCAGGATCAATCTCTTCAGTGATGCTCAATCAGTTTGGGTTTGTAGGTGTTTGGGTTTGGGTTTTGGATAACTCCCCCTGAAATTGTGCATAGTGAGGAATTTGCTTTTGAAGCAATGCACACTTGAAGAGATGAATCATGGAGATCTCCCCCTATATCTTGCAATTCATACACGCATTTGATATATCATATGAAGAATTTGAAATGCATGATGAAATATGGTGCCTGATGTAATTCAACATGCGTGCAATAATATTAACGAGGAATAAGCATGCATAATAGCACATCAAAAGTATCAGAGCTCAGTGCATCAAAAGCATCAGAGCACCGTCCAAAAGTATCAGAACACCATCGGGTTTAAGATTACAACTCGATCCAATAAAAGTTTCGGAAGAACGAGAGTTGTAACTTAGCAATAAAAAACGCCCTTTATTATAGACCCGCTTGAAGACTAACTCAGATTTCTCCCCCTTTGTCATCAAATGACCAAAAGGATTGAAACTGAGGACTAACGCCCCTGAAGAAATTCAAGTTGATGGAGGAGCGCCAGCGTTGTTGGGGTCGGTTGTTGTAGTAGGGCCTGCTGCAGTGTCGTCCAAGTCTTCATCGTCATCAGTGCCGCGTGATGAAGAATATGAGCAGGCCACCAAAGAAGGAACCTGGACCTTCTTGAATTTCTTCGGCGGAGGTGCAGACCAGGCAAATTCTTCCTTGAGACCCATGTTCTCCAAATCTTCAGCACTATAAACTTGAGATAGAACAGCCCAGGTGCGGTTGAAGGTTTCATGAATGTAGTAATGGTTCTTCTTCACGGCATTATGGGTGGAGGTCATCATGTGAAGAATTGAACCAAACTGACGCTTGACCCATTTGTGATTGCGACCAACCTTTTGATGAAGACTGACACTACAAGAAATATGTCAACTTGTGACCTCCACTATTGGTCACTGAAAGGTCACAAATTTCCATTTACGACCTTTTTGTGACCAAAAACAGAAGGTCAAAAGCTGGCGGTTGTAAACTGACTATAGCGACCTTTCTTCTGGAATGGTCAAAGACGTTTACGACCAAAATATTCCTACTGTGGCGTTTTGGTCACTAGCAACCTCCCCAGGCCACGTAGGCATCCAGCGTGGCAAGCTGATGTGGCACAAGATTCAGCCCGGTCCAATTCGGTTTTCTACATGGGCCTAGCCCAACAATTCAGCCTATTTGTGTTTTTTTCTGTCAATTTTCGGTTGTGTTCATGGGCCAAGCCCAATATTGCATCCTTTTTATTATTGGGTCATGGCCTTTTTATCCCAGTTTTAAAATTGTGGTAAGTGGGTCCAAGTTGTCAGCTTCTAGTAAGTGGGTCCTGGCTGTCAGGGTCATATTCTTCATATTTCAATTTGGCAGTAAATAAATAAGCAGTATTTAAATTAGCACAAACAGAAAACACATATAATAATACTTCAAATAACAACTAGATTCGGGATGGAGCTCCTACTCTACAAATAACACATAATACAATGGCTGAATCTGGAGCTCCTGCTCTACAAATAACACATAATAGAATGGCCCTCCTGCACTACCAACACACAGGGCACTACCAACTACCAACTGTAGTAACTAATACTATACTTTACAACCTCTACACGATGGAGCCCCTACTCTACCAACTGTGATATATTCTTCACGATGGAGCTCCTTTGATAGCATTACAAACTAGGCACCTGATCCTGTCATGAACAACATGCAACCTCAGTCACCCTGTTACATGAATCAGCAAAGAAAAATTAGAAAACTGGAGCCAATATATTATAAAGAGACCACTCAAAAAAAGACAAGTTATTTAGAATGATAACATAAATTCAACTAGTACAATGCTTTTACTATCCAGCTAGTCAAAACAAGATACTCATTCATACAAGAAAGGTGACTCGCGAAAATAGAGATTCTACTCATAGCTCGCGGAGTATTAATATTCTATTCTTATAAGCTTATTCTTATGCCTGAAGCAAGTAAGGAAATCTGATCAAATATGCAACACCTCCATAAACAAAAACATCATGACTGGCCTGGGGTTCTAATTCTGCTTTTTTTCTTGTGGGCCATGATTATGATGATATAGCCTAATAAACTGTATGCCAAAATGTAAAGAAGATAAATATGGTGATACAGCAAAACCATGATTATCTTCTAATGTGAAACCCAGGACTCGTACCACAAAGAGTAGTAGCATGGGCGGTCAGCAGAGCAAAACTCGTCAAGATTAGCCAATAGATTCTGCACAAGTGAAATCAACAGCATGAGACAACATATTAAGCCATAATCTTAAAATCCAAATTTCACATGAACTAACAGGAAGGACAACCACATGGCAACAACAATTTGAAAAGGGAATCAAGTACTGCTGAAACATGAGAAACCATATGTAGAATTTATAAAAGGAGCAGAATTTCTAAAAGAAGTACACCATTACATAGTGCTACAGCAAATGTGAAATGGTTGTCGATGTACATGAGTTCACATTTAGAAGGAAAAAAATGTACTGTAAAAGGTTCCATATCTGAAAGATATTCACTCAACTAAAAGAAGGTCGAGTTTGACTTGCAAATGAAAACATGCTAGAACCTTTCTGTCAATTTATGAGAAGTAGAACCACTATGCCACATGGTTGTTCTTTAAATAAACAAAATGAGCTGCAACGCAGGCTAACGGAAAAGCTATGAGCATCTTTTGGGCAGACCATCCAGGATGATGTACAAATCAGAATGAAAGCATGATTATATATTTCAGGGAGACATTGGGTAACCAAACATTTCAACTGATCGAGAAAGACCTTGCAGAAATGGCCTCGTTCATGCCTTTTTTGGCCCCAAACTGAGGCCTTCCATCATCCGCTCGAATTCGCCGTTGCTATTCAACGTACGAAAGATGCCTGCCAGGAGGACGAAATCAAATGAATAAGAACCCCACATTATGCAACAGCAATACAACATTAGTATGTGTGTGTGTGTGTGCGTCGCGGTTACCTACAGATCCTACTAAGCAACATTGTTGTAAGTGTCAAACTGAAAGGGGGGTAGCCGCGTGGGTTTAGTACCTTGGGAGAGGGAGCACCAGCAGGTGGAGTCAACAGCGACGCGGGACTGGAGGCGCGCCGACGCGACCGCGGTGTGCAGGGGCAACAACGTCTTGAACGGATTCCTTCAAAGGCAGGCAACCTGCAAACAAATAATTAAGCAGACCAAGACATGTTCGTTTCAGAATCGGAATTCACATGATGGAACACAGAGCCAATGTCTGTCATTTGTTGGAAAATGCACAATGAAGGTAGTGACTGGTAATTACAGGAAATTCCAGATTGAGGTGGTGGTGGGATGATATCCTGGACTCCACATTAGTCCAACTTATGGCAATTATGTATGACAAACTAAAACAATTTCTGCTCAACAAGTGTAGTGGGTTTAACTTTTACAATAAAGTAAATTACAAGATATATCATAAGAATTAATATCCCAAGGAGCAGATCATTGTAGTTTTTTTTTGTCCAACAAAACATGTATGCAAGAGCATACTAGTGTATTCAACAAGGTGTGGTGTAGCTAGGGAGTTCAAGCGAGGTGACATGTAGTTTCTCACAAGCACAAGCTCAGAGCAAGCAAACGGAGGCAGGGAGAAGAGAGCTCACCATGGCTCTCATGTAGCCAACGCCGAAGAGGCGGCATGTCCGTTCAACAGAAGATGCTGGGGCCGAGCTAGCCTACCACGGCACACCTCGATGAGCCCACCCTTGTACTCTGCAAATCCTGTTGCCGCTGCACATGACGGACAAGAGACATAACAAGATAATGTTGATCAAATCGAAGGATAAATCATGTCCAGGAACAAAGGAGCAGCTTAGATAGCTCACATTTCATGTCCTGGAAATCATGTCGAGGTACACCGAACAACACCTATCAATGCTCAGCAGCTGCACCTTGATACAAAGAGTGAAAAAAAGAGGTCAATCACCTCCACAAAGAGCAGCACCTTGAGAAGGAATTGTACAAGGAATTGTGCCAGCTGCCAAAGAAGAAAAGACTCTCTGCTTCATTCATTCTAGACTATTTGCAATTTCAGTTTGGTTTAGAATTAGAAACGAATCTTGAACAAAAAGGAAAAGAAAAGGTGTTCGTCATATTTGTTCTTCATACAAGAAACTGAACCAACAAGTTGCTTCAGTCAGAGCTAACTCAATATTTCCGTAGAGAGGTCAGGTTTGCTGAAACCAAATCAAAGTGAATACCATGATGATCATAAGTTTATTTGAGTTTTTTCTATACTCCTTAAAATTAGAAACCGAATTCTTAGATTAGGATTCATGTCATCTAGATATTAAAATCAGAAAGCTCAAATACATATTTTGGAGGCAAAGCTATTTTTTCTATACTCCTTGTAATCCTTAAAATCAGAAAGACAATGGAAGAACTTTGAGAGAACTATTTTTTCTCAAGTTTGTAGAGCTATCACTATATATTTTGGAGGCAAGGTTGTCCCTGTACTAAGGAGAGCAAGCTAGCTCAAATGCATAAGAACACCTTTAAGCTTTATATTGAATCCCTGATTTGTTGGAACTACGAAATCGCTAGTTCTGAATTCCAACATGATAGCTGCATAGTCCAGCTAGCTACACTAGGAGCTACAGAGTATGCCTACTCATACTATCTTCAGATCGAGCTAATTTCACGGCACACATGGCTGATGCAATCAAATTTGGGCAAATAAACTGAATAGTAATCGAATCTTCCTTTCTCTGCTTCCCCTAGTTCCACACTAAAAGAGGAGGTAGCCTGTGTTTCGGCCGCAACAGAGAGGAGAGAGCAGAGGGCAGAGAGACGTGGTACCGAAGAGGAGGCAGTCGCAGTCGGGGCGGCCGTCGTCGTCGTACTTGGTGCAGAGGGCGGCGGAGGAGTTCGGTGTCGCCGTTGTCCAGCCAACGCGCGCGAGCGCACCAAGCTGTGGGGCGCCATCCAAGAGGCGCAAAGGGCACCAGGGGGCACGGTGGGCGACGGAGAGGAGCCGCCTGAGACGCGCCGTCGATGGACGCAGCGCCGAAGCCGAAACCCTAGCCACGGGCTAGGGGTCGCGGCGAGCTTCGTATAGCGGGAGGGGCGGATCCAGTCGACCTCGAGGACGGAGGGGTCAGAGAGCGGCAGATCTGGCTGCTATGGAGCCGCGAGGAGGGGAGAGGGAGGCCCGACGGCAAGCTATGGGGCTGGCAGGGAGGGCGCGACGCTAGGGTAGGGGAGGGAGGGACGAGGTCGGCGTTGGTGGGTGAGGAGGACGACGAGGTCGGCGGTGGGTGGGAGGAGGTGGATTGGGAGGGGCCGGGGACGGAGAGGAGGAGGTGGCGGCGGCGGCGAGGAGACTGGGAGGAGGGAGGAGGGAGGAGGGGTGCGATGGGGGAAGGGGTTTGATCTAGGGTTGGGGGTGCGTGGGGTATCTCTTTTTCTTTTTTGTTTCTTTTTTTCTGTAGATGGATGGATGGATGGATGTGGGATGGAGAGATGGATGGATGGATGGATGGACGCCATGTCATCAATCCGTGGGAAGAGCCCTGATTGGTTCGTAAAATCAGTGATTTAAAATAGTTTCTAAGTACTAGAAATAGGGAAATTTTGTGAAGCAACTATCAAAATATTCTGCAAAACAGCAAAACTAAAATTTTCACTCAAGTTAGACCCCATTTTTATGGATGATCATCTATTTGCATGCATTTTTTATCTTTCTAGATATTTTTAATCATTTTCTTGTGGCAAAAATGGTTTTTTTGTGAAGAACCTACTAAATATTTGTTGTAAAATTGGACCAAATCAATTTGGAATGGCACAAGGGTGCATATTGGAATGGCAAACAATGTTGCCTAAGGAAGTTTTCATTTTCTTTGGACGAAAAAACTATTTTCCATTTTTCAAGTGCCCAAATGGAGGTTTTTTTGTGAAGGACCTCCAAAATAATTGTTGCAAAATTGGAACAAATCATTTTTCTAAAATACTAGGCCATATTTAATGCACAATTGACCAAATGGTTGGGTGTCAAAAGTTTTGACCACCTCTCGTGAAAAAGACAAATTTCCGCCAATTCAGTTGGAAGCGGGTCAAATTTGAACTGGAGCTGCCTCATAGTTTGCTATTTATTTTTTCCAAAAATCATTTCTAGGTACATAAGTATCTATTTAATCAGAGAAACACCAAAAAAAATTCCAAGATTCAACCACCAGCTAGGAACGGTCAAGCCCGCCATTTTGACCGCATTTTGAAACGGGCATAAAAAATTCAAAAAAAATCAAAAAATTGGGAAACCTTCGCATTGTGTCATTATATGTGGCCAAGTTCCCAGGAAAAATAACAAACTTGTAATACGACAATTATTTTAAAAAAGTGTCTCAGAAACGAGCTATCATGTGGGGAGATCAATGGCTTTCAAGCCAAATGATCCATCTTATGGCCACATTCATGGCATAGTTTGTTCAAATGATCTCATATTGTGCACAAGGGTGCATATTGGAATGGAAAACAATGTTGCCTAAGGAATTTTTCATTTTCTTTGGACGAAAAAACCATTTTCCATTTTTTGAGTGCCCAAAAGGAGGTTTTTTTGTGAAGGACCTCCAAAATAATTGTTGCAAAATTGGACCAAATCATTTTTATAAAATACTAGGCCATATTTAATGCACAATTGACCAAATGGTTGGGTGTCAAAAGTTTTGATCCAGCTCTCGTGAAAAAGACAAATTTCCACCGATTCAGCTGGAAGCGAGTCAAATTTGAACTGCAGCTGCCTCATAGTTTGCTATTTATTTTTTCCAAAAATCATTTCTAGGTACATAAGTATCTATTTAATTAGAGAAACACCAAAAAAATTCCAAGATTCAACCACCAGCTAGGAACGGTCAAGCCCGCCATTTTGACCGCATTTTGAAATGGGCATAAAAAATTCAAAAAAAATCAAAAAATTGGGAAACCTTCGCATTGTGTCATTATATGTGGCCAAGTTCCCAAGAAAAATAACAAACTTGTAATACGGCAATTATTTTAAAAAAGTGTTCTCAGAAATGAGCTATCAAGTGTGAAGATTCATGGCTTTCAAGCCAAATGATCAATCTTATGGCCACATTCATGGCATAGTTTGTTCAAATGATCTCATATTATGCACAAGGGTGCATATTGAAATGGCAAACAATGTTGCCTAAGGAAGTTTTCATTTTCTTTGGACGAAAAAACCATTTTTCATTTTACGAGTGCCTGAAAGGAGGTTTTTTTGTGAAGGACCTACCATATATTTGTTGCAAAATTGGACCTAATCAATTTTATAAAATACTAGGCCATATTTAATGCACAATTGACAAAATGGTTGGGTGCAAAAAGTTTTTATCCACCTCTGGTGAAAAAGACAAATTCCCGTCGATTCAGTTGGAAGCGGGTCAAATTTGAACTGCAGCTGCCTCATAGTTTGCTCTTTATTTTTTCCAAAAATCATTTCTAGTTACATAAGTACCTATTTAATCATAAATACATGGTTTGGTGGCGATACATCGAGGTTTGGACGGTGGCCGAGGGCCCCAACTCTAGAGCGCGTAAGCTCGCATGCCCGCCGCGTGGTCACCGCGTGACCGTGGCGTTGCCATGTGTTCTGGGTGGCCTAGGCATGTCTAGTGGGTTGGGCACTCCCCATGTAGGTGCTAGGAAGAAAATTACAACATAAGATTCTCACGATGAGACCGATCGATGCTCAAACATGAATAAGCAGCCAAGTGTTTGATTAGCGGTACAGGAAATGCATATGGCTAATGGGCATGAGTTTTGGCTGAGGATGATCAGTTACTAAGAAGACCGTCTTCACAAATTTTCAGCTCAAAAGGAGGAGCCTAGCTGGTACTTGCTTTGCAAACCACCACACTGGACATAAATACGAATGTTGAAGCTCGACTCAAAATAATGAATGGATTGAGCTGGCATTTGGTGGAGGATGGTTATTGGGGCATAGGAAAGCACTGTAGAAAATGGATACTATTTGGACATGCCAAAGTGGTACTTCCTTCACAAACTGTTACTCTGAACAGAATAGGAAAATGAATATTCTTGAATTATTTTTGAACTAGGCAAGGAAGGTTTTTACATATTTGATGAAGATATGACCCAAAGAATTTATGAGATTTTTTTGGGAATTTTGGGAATGACAGAAATATAGGTTGCTTCACAACCTAGGGCAAAAACTGCCACATGGACATGCCACATAGGCAAAACTGATGAGGTGGCGCCTAGCCATAGCAACCCACCACAATTTACAAGGCTATGACCATTTATATTGGTCGTTAACAACTAGAAATAAGGCAGCGGACTAGCGCTGTTTGCTTTATGACCTTTTCGTGTGAGGAAATTATGACCTTTCTGACCAAAATGGTCGCAATGGTTTAGGGTTTGGAGCCCCCCGAACAGCTTTGACCAATTGGTCTGAAATGGTCATAAATTTATGACCAATTCTTCGAGGGTCACTGACAGAAGGTCATAAGTTGACATATTTCTTGTAGTGTGAGGAGTAACTCATGATCAGTCATCACCCTGGGTGCTGTGGTGTGAGGATCTGGCTTGGCAGTGTTAGCAGCAGAATCATGTGTGGCAGAGTCATCATTGGTGGAATACGAAGCAGCCTTGCGAAATTGACCATCCAATGGACGAATGCCTTCATCTATCACAGCAGTGGCCTTGCCCTTTTCTTCAGCTGAGGAAAATGTCCTTTTGAGGACTTCAATAGGGGGCAAGTAGCTGCAGTGGTTGAGAGTTTCAGCTTTATAGTTGAGTGAAGACCTTGTCCTGATGAATCTCATAATCCAAGGTGCATAAGGCTTCAGCTCGAATGGTGACTAGCAATGTTGGCCAGAGTCCTCATGAAGAAATCATGGAAGTTGACGGGAACGCCATGAATGATGTTGAAAAGCATATTTTTCATGATGCCAACGACTTCTTCGTCATTTGAGTCATGGCCTTTGATTGGACTCATTGTCTTCGTTAAAATGCGGTAAACAGTCCGAGGCACATAGAGTAATTCCTTGACGAGGAATTTGGTTCGTGGGGCCTGCCCTGGCTTCAAAGGCTTCATGAGCACTTGCATATAGTGATTTGTCAATTCAGGGTCATTGTAGATGCAACGCGCACTGTCATGGGGAGGACTTAGAGGAAGGACACGAAGCAATTCTGCTGCTGGTGCCTTATAGTGAGTGTTTTCAGTCATCCAGTCCAACACCCATGAGTTGACATCTTCAGCGTTTCCAGTGATGTGCAGTGTTGCGTAGAACTGAAGAATGAGTTCTTCATTCCAATCGCAAATGTCAGTACAGAAATTGAGTAATCCTGCATCATGAAGAACACTGAGAACTGGCTCGAAGCATGGCAGAGATTCCATGTCCACGTGAGGAATATGTGCATGATCGAAGACTTTGTCTTTGTCAAACAACACTGACGAATAGAAGTTTGCTTGACTAGCAGTCCAGAAACGCCTCTTCCTTATGCGAGCAGAGTCATATGGATTGTATTCAGTGAAGAACACGTGCTCGCCATAGAAGTCTTCAGCCTTGAATTTTTGTTTCCTTGAGAATGGATCCTTTGGCCTTGGCAGAGGAGTGTCAGTGAGTTGCATCACGACCTCAGGAATCACAAGCTCAGGTTCTTCAGGCTGAGGAATTTCAGTATTTTCCTCAGGTGCAGTCACCTTTTCAGTTGCAGCAGCAGTTTCTTCAGCACTAGTGGCTGGAATTTCTTCATTCGCAGTTGTAGTGGGATGAGTTTCTTCGGAGACCATCTGAACAGTTGGTGCAGGGGAGTGAGGAATTTGCTGCAATGGGGTGAAGAGTGGGGAATTGGGGTGCTGACTTTCCCAAAAGTCATCATTCATCACAGGTGTGGTGCTACCAATATCCACATCTTCTTCATCAATTTCTTCAACACCAGCCTCTTCAACATCAAACTGAGGCATTGGTGATGAGACCTGGGGGGTTGAAGGGATTGCATCCACTTCAATTTCTTCATCAATCTGCTCTGAGGAAGCAGCAGAATGATTTTCTTCATCTGATCCACTGGGGATCTCATAGTCTTCACCAAAAGGAACAAGGTCCTTTGATGGCATGGCTGAGATGGGAATGGCATCAATGGGATTTGCAAATGAGCTTGTCATCGGCTTCATCTTCTTGGGAGCTGAAGATTCTAAAGCAGCTGATGCCTTCCTTTTCTTCACAGCGGCTCGCTCTGCGGCCTTGGTTTTCTTCACTTCTAAAGCAGAGGGAAGAATAGGAGTTGGAGTAGGCGCAGGTGGAGGTGAGGAATCTGGTTCATTTACTTCAGGCGCAACTGATGCAGCTGCCCTGGATTCTTCATTTTCTTCAGGCGCGCCACAAGTGGATGCCCTGACAGTTTCATCAGCGGCTGGAGCAGAGTCATCAGCCTTGGAGCTAACATTTTCTTCAGCAGCCTGAACTTCATCAGCGGTGCTGGCATGTTCTTCAGTTTGCTGAACAGATGCTTCAGCTTGAGGAATTTGTTGAGTGGGGGTTGCACTCTTGGTGAAAGCTTCAGTCAGCTTCACAAATCTGACCTTGGCTCCCTTCCAATCAGCATAGTAGGAGTCAAAGTTGTCGCTGAGGGCTTTGATTTCAGCTTGCATCTTTACAAGTTCTTCAGTTGTCATCTTGACAACGTTTTTCTTCAGCAGCTTCTCCTTGCGATACTGAGATTTCTTGATCTCTCTGGCCCTATCATATTTCCACTTCTCCTCTTGGATGAAGTGAGTCAACATGTGACTTTGGCCAGGAGTCAGTTTGAAATCAGGCATAGGTGTGTTAGGATCCTTATGCCAGAGATCAATATAGTCTAGGATCGCCCTTGGATCAGATAGCAGGGGCACAGGTGTGCCTTTGGCTTGAGCAGCTCTTTCTTGGCGGTCCCTGATGATTTCAGTAAGTTCTTCTTCATCAGCATCATCATCATCGGATGGAACATTGAAGACTACCTGCTTCTTGTGAGGACTTGGGCGGGTGCCGCGTCCAGCAGTAGCCTTTTTCTTCCGCAGAGAGGGTCCAGTTGAGGAATTTTGTGCAGCTGAAGAACCTCCAGAGACACCATAGGCAATATTGATGCCTGCAGTCCTTTGGCACGTGCCAAGATGCACAGGTGCTGAGGACTTTGACGGAACTGCTGAGGGTTTTGGAGGAGGTGCTGAGGACTTTCGAGGAGCAGGAGCAGTATGAGGAATTGGTCTTGAAGATTGTGAGACTTCAGGCTGCATTGCAGAGGAACTTGGCCGTGAGGGCATTGATGGTGAAGCACTTGGCTTGCGAGCGGGCTTCTTTTGCATTGATTTCCTCGGTCTGGCAGAGGCCTCAGTGGCAGCAGCAGCAGCAGAGTCTTCATTGAATTTCCTCACTGCTTCTCGGGCTTGTCTTTGCAGTTTAGCTTGACGCTTGGCCCATTCTTCAGGAAAGTCCTCACCTCGTTTGATGCTAGTGGGATCAGCTTCTTGGCCAGGTGCCAATGGTGGTCTTGGGCATGGAGGGTTTAGAGCGAATTTCTTCATGTACTTAGGAGTAACATATCTGTACTCCCTCCATTCCCTTGCCCATCTCCGTTCAATCCTCTGTATGCACACCTTCCGCTGATTTTTGATTTCTTTACCAAATTTTGCTTCATCAGGTGTGCAATACTCAGCATATATGTCTTCAGGTATCTCGAAGGCAGTCATGACCTCAGGCTTCTTACCTCCTTTCTGCGGCCTTTTACCTTCAGCCATTTTCTTCAGTTGAGGAATTTGAACTATTGAGTTCTCTGAAGAAGTATGCAGTTTTTCTTCGAGGAACGCTGCAAATGAGTTAAGTTGATGAGAACCTAATGATTCAGCAGCGGACATGTGTACCTATGAACAGAATATAGGTGCGGGGAATTTGGAGAGGTCATATGCGTTCTCAGAAGATTTTTCGAAAGGAACAAGTTTGAGGAATTTAACCAGATTCGTCTTGAGGAATTTCACTAAGCGCATAAATCTCAGGTTCCAGAGTTGTATAGATTGAAAATCCACACAATTGAGGAATCTTGAAGAAAAGGATGCTTAGGGAAATGAATCAAGATCCGATAACATGTGAGGTGTTTTGTGTGTGAGGATTTGAAGTAATAAAACACCTTTGAAGATTTTGTAGAAAAATTTTGGATCAAAGAGGGCAATAAAAATAACTTTTTAATTACCCGGAGTGAAGAACACGACGAACTGAGATGAACAGTTGAGAAGTTCGTCAGGTTAGATCTCCCACGCCCTAACTTGGCAGAGGAAGACGTCTACGGCGACGGCGGAGGTGAAGATTTCCACAGTCGGCGCGAGTACGACGGCGACGAGGTCGAGGCAGTGAAGCTCTTCCTTACCGGCGATGATGAAGTAGCGGCGGCGCTAGGGTTTGGAAGCTCGAGCAGGAGAGTGAGATCGAGCGGGGTAAAAGAAGTGAGGATGGCGACATGGGGTATTTATAGCCACGGTGAAAAACTGCTCGCCCGAAGATTTGGGACGAACGTGCCCCTGGCCGTTCTCCTTCTTGCGACATGTGTCACCCACGTATTGTGTAGTGGAGATCGTGTAAGATCGTGGGTGGATAAAATAATACATCATGGGATGCGGAATGGTTTGAGCGGCAAAACCGAAAGTTTGGATAAGATTAGTTTTAACGTTCCGTTCGCAATTTCTTCAGCTGACAAGGACACAGTGAAGAATTTGAACGAGTTTCAAATAGAACGCATATGAAGAATTTGTGAACAGATTGGATTGAGTATAGCATAGAGGGGGAAGGGTCCGATCACATTCACTTAGCAGAAAAACCAACTTGAAGAAATAGCCATAAGTGAATGCTGTAGAGGACATAAACTCATATATATATATAGCCAATGAAGAAAAACGACGGCACAAGTGAAGATTTTGCAGGTTGAAGAATTTGAACAACTGAAGAATTTCAAAAGTTGACGAAAAACTCAAATTGAAGATTTTCAACTTTTGTGGTGGCGTGACCCACCGTATAAGAATGATGATTTCAGACACCGCGTACAATTGTCGTAGGGTTCTGAGAATCAAATTCTTCGTTAATTTCTTCACACTTAGAGTGTTATTCTTCATTGATTGAAGAAAAACGTTTCTTCATGTGTTGCACATCTAAGTCATCAATTTTGCATAAGTGTTGGGATGAGTGCCTTTTCAAAGTACATTCGAAGACTCTAAGATATTTAGCTCACACCGCAACTTGCTAAGTCTCTTCTCATCCAAGGGCTTAGTGAAGATATCAGCTAGCTATTCTTCAGTCTTCACGTGCTCGATGGAGATGTCGCCCTTCAACACATGATCACGAAGAAAATGATGACGAATTTGAATATGCTTTGTCTTCGAGTGCTGAACTGGGTTGTGAGCAATTTTGATGGCACTCTCATTGTCACAGAGGAGAGGCACATTCTTCACGTTGACGCCATAGTCCTTGAGTGTTTGCTTCATCCAAAGCAGTTGCGCACAACAAGAGCCAGCAGCAATGTACTCAGCCTCCGCAGTAGACAGTGATACGCAGTTCTGTTTCTTCGAGGACCAACAGACCAAGGATCGTTCGAGGAAATGACAAGTACCAGATGTTGACTTGCGATCCACACGGTCACCAGCATAGTCAGAGTCAGAATATCCAATGAGATCAAAATCCGAGCCCTTGGGGAACCATAAACCTAGTGTTGGTGTGTGAGCTAGATATCGAAGAATATGCTTCACAACCTTATGGCGTGATTCCTTCGGTGCAGCTTGAAATCGGGCACACATGCAAACACTAAGCATTATATCTGGCCTAGATGCACATAAGTACAATAACGAACCAATCATGGAGCGGTATACCTTGTGATCGAAGTCAATACCATTTTCATCAGTGCATAGATGACCATTTGTGGGCATAGGAATTTTGATGCCTTTGCAATCTTGCATGCCGAATTTCTTCAGGACATCCTTGAGGTATTTCTCCTGAGATATGAATATGCCATTGCGCTGTTGACGAATCTGAAGACCTAAGAAGAATTTTAACTCTCCCATCATAGACATTTGATATTCTTCACTCATCATATAGGCAAATTCATCACTGTAATGTTGGTCAGTACAGCCAAAAATGATGTCATCAACATATATTTGGCACAAAAACAGTTCACCGTCATAAGATTTAGTAAAGAGAGTGGGATCGAGTGAACCGGGTGTGAAGCCTTTCTTCATGAAGAATTCCTTCAATGTATCATACCACGCCCGTGGGGCCTGCTTGAGGCCATAGAGCGCCTTGTTAAGTTTGAAGACTTTGTCGGGATTCTTTGGATCTTCAAAACCTGGGGGTTGAGCAACATATACTTCTTCCTCAAGCTTACCATTGAGGAATGCACTTTTCACATCCATTTGATATAAGATGATATCATGATGGTTAGCATAAGCAAGCAATATGCGAATAGCCTCAAGTCTAGCAACAGGTGCAAAAGTTTCATCAAAATCAATTCCTTCAACCTGTGTGTAGCCTTGAGCTACTAGTCGTGCCTTATTCCTCACCACAACACCATTTTCATCTTGCTTGTTGCGGTAGATCCACTTTGTGCCAATGATGTTATGCTTGCGAGGATCGGGACGATTGACTAGTTCCCATACGTTGTTGAGCTTGAATTGATGTAATTCTTCTTGCATGGCCTGAATCCACTCAGGCTCCAGAAATGCTTCATCTACCTTAGTGGGCTCTCTGATAGAGACAAAAGCAAAGTGCCCACAAAAGTTAGATAGATGTGAAGCTTTTGAACGGGTGAGAGGACCTGGTGCACGAATGTCATCAATGATCTTCTCCACTTGCACTTCTCTTGCAACATGAGGATGAGCTGGTTGTCGTTGAGGAATTTGATCAGCATTTTCTTCAGCATCAATTTCCTCAGCATTTTCTATAGATGCATCAGCTCTACGTTCTTCATGTTCTGGGATGAATTCTTCAGCAGATTCTTCAGTAGGAATGATATCTTCTGTAGCCTTGTGTTTAATAGAGTCCTCAGGTGCTGGTTCATCTAACACAGAAGGCAGGTGCTCTCTTTGCGAGCCATTAGTTTCATCGAACCACACATCTACAGTTTCAACAATCTTGTGAAGAACATTGTTGAAGACTCTGTAGGTGTGCGAGTCCTTTCCGTAACCAAGCATAAAACCTTCATGTGCTTTTGGTGCAAATTTAGAGTTGTGATGAGGATCTCTAATCCAGCATTTAGCACCGAAGACTTTGAAATAACTCACATTGGGTTTCTTGTCAGTGAGGAGTTCATAGGCAGTCCTCTTGAAGAATTTGTGAAGATATACTCTGTTGATGATATGGCACGCAATATCAATTGCATCAACCCAGAAACGACGAGGGGTTTTGTACTCATCGAGCATAGTGCGAGCCATCTCAGCAAGAGTCCTGTTTTTGCGCTCCACGACGCCATTCTGTTGAGGAGTATAAGGTGCAGATAACTCATGAGTAATACCAAGTTCATCAAGATAGTCGTCGGGACCCGAATTCTTGAACTCAGTGCCATTGTCACTTCTGATGTGCTTGATCTTCACACCAAAGTTGGTCGAAGCCCTCGAGGAAAATCGTATGAAGACTTCCTGCACTTCAGTTTTGTATGAGACAAGGTGTACCCATGTGTAACGAGAGTAATCATCAACAATAACAAAGCCATATTGAGATGCTTCATTTGAAACAGAGGAATAGTGATTAGGACCGAAGAGATCCATGTGAAGCAATTCAAATGGTCGAGTAGTGGTCATGATAGTCTTCGCTGGATGCTTGGCCTTGGTCATCTTTCCAGCTTCACAGGCACCACATAAGTGATCCTTGAGGAATTTGACATTTTCAATGCCAATGACATGCTTCTTCTTCGCAAGCGTGTTCAAATTCCTCATGCCTGCATGACCAAGTCGTCGATGCCATAGCCATCCTTCTGAAGCTTTTGCAAGTAGGCACACGACTGGTTGTGAATCTGCAGAGAAATCAACAATATACAGGTCTCCTTTCCTAAAGCCTTCGAAGACTTTGGATTGGTCAGCTTCCATAATCACAACACAACGGTATTTGCCAAAAACAACAACCATATCAAGATCACAAAGCATTGAGACAGACATAAGGTTGTATCCTAAGGACTCAACAAGCATGACTTTGTCCATGTGTCGATCCTTTGTGATAGCAACTTTACCTAGACCCAATACCTGACTTTTGCTCTTGTCAGCGAAGATGATATGCTTCAGATGTGATGACGACAAGGGAGCATCCATCAACAGATTTCTGTCACCAGTCATGTGATTTGTACATCCACTATCAAGTACCCACTCAGTGGCTTTGGGTTGATCTTCCTGCAGATGAATTAGTGCAACTTACGAACCTCATATACTTCAGCGGTGAAGAATATGATATCACAAATTCATCAATTCAATTTCATCAAACAATAAGACAGATAAAACAAAGTGAGGACGTGTGAAATGAAAGTTCATTTCATCATGGTTAGCTTGCGTCCTTTCAGGCAATGTGTCAGGTCCCCAACAAATTCTTCAGACGTTAAATCACGTCTGGAGACCTGACCCTGCAGAAGAGATTAGTTCTTTTTCTTCACCACCCACATCTGAAGGGGTGGCAAAGAGTTCATCACTCTACGAGATCCATATGAGAAAGGTGGCATAGCAGCCAAACCATTTCGTTTCACATAAGAAGGGTTAGAGTAGCATATGAATAAGCAGAGAAATTCTTCGAGGACTTATGAACATAATGATTAGGAGAATAACGCTCATATTCATAGCCTTTGGCTCTTCCCTGCGAAACAGAGTTGTTAGCACGATGATGTTCATATGAGGACTTTGATCCATGTGAGGAATTTGGTCCATATGAGGACTTGGATCCATATGAAGAATTTGGTCCATATGAAGAATTTGATCTGGGGTTCCTTTTCTTCACAGGTGGTGTCATGAGGACATTCACCTGAAGACTTTCAAGGCATCTTTTGGGAACCCAGATTTTCTTCATAGGAGAACCATTCCTGCAGTTAGTGCCAACATATCTAGCAAATACTTCACCATTCTGATTTTTGAACAGTTTATAGTTGGAGTCAAATGACTCATCAGAAGAATGAGAAGATTCACATGTATAGCCAGATAAATTAGATGGATCAACTGGAGGTCCCTTTTGCAGCAACCCATGAGGTTTTGGGGTACTGCTCAGGCTTCCAATATGTACCATCAGCATTGAGTTTCCTCTCAAAGCCAATACCCTCTTTTCTAGGGTTCCTGTTGAGAATCTGCTTTTTAAGCACATCACAAAGAGTCTGATGCCCTTTGAGGCTTTTGTACATGCCTGTCATGTACAATTTCTTCAGCCCTGCATCGTCAGTGATACTAGCAATATCCTCAGATGAGGAATTAGTGATAGTAGAGACAGGTGAAGAATTTGTAACATTTGAAGCATTTGAACATTCAGGTGAGGAATTAGCAGATTCTCGTTCAATGCATTTTAAACATGGAGGATTAAATTCTTCCTGAGCAGCGCTGATTTGTTGAGCAAGTAATGAATCGTGCTCCTTCTGAAGATCTTCATAACTCTCTCTTAGCTTTTCAAGATCTTGCTTCTTTTGAAGATATTCATAAGAGAGCTTCTCATGATCAGACAAGAGAGTGTTATGATGACTTTGAAGGTTATCAAACCTGGTCTGAAGTCTCTGAAGATTTTCAGTCAGGGCTTTAGTGCGATCCATTTCTTCACCCAACATATCATCACTTTTGTCTAGCATGTTTTGAACCTTTTCAAGAGCCTTTTGTTGTTGCACATCAATCTTAGCAAGTTTAGAGTAACTAGGCTTAAGACTTTCATCAGATTAATCCTCACTAGATTCAGAGGAGGCATATTTGAGTACCTTGGCACCTTTTGCCATGAAGCAATAGGTGGGAGCGTAGTCATCACTGCCTTCACCAGCCTTGTTGGTGAGATCACTTTCTTCAGAGGAGAAGACGGGCTTGCTGACGAATGCAGTAGCGAGGGCTAGGCTCGCCACACCAGACTCAGAATCATCAGATTCCTCCTCTTCCTCATTTTCTTCAGATTCAGCCTCAGAGTCCATTTCCTTGCCAATGAATGCCCGAGCCTTCTTCGAGCTTATCTTCTTGTGAGACGAAGGCTTCGAGGATTTTGATGATGAAGATTTTGAGGATTTCTTCTTTTTCTTCGCATCCTCAGAACTGTAATCCTTGTATTTCTTCTTCTTTGATTCCTTTTCCCACTGAGGACAATCTTGAATATAGTGTCCAGGCTTATTGCACTTGTGACAAAGCCTTCTCTTGTAGTCACTGGATGAGGAATCATTGCTCTTTGAGGGTCTTCCAAAGCGACCACGTCTTGAGAACTTTTGGAATTTCTTCACAAGCAGCGCCAGATCATGACTTAGTTCTTCAGGATCACCAAGGCTACTACCAGAGTCTTCATCTTAGGATTCTGATACTGCCTTGGCCTTCAGTGCACGTGATCTTCCATAGCTCGAACCATAGAGATCTCTCTTTTCAGCAAGCTGGAACTCATGAGTGTTGAGCCTCTCGAGGATATCAGCGGGGTCAAGTGACTTGTAATCAGCACGCTCTTGTATCATCAGTGCCAGAGTGTCAAATGAGGAATCAAGCGATCTCAGCAATTTCTTCACCACTTCATGGTCGGTGATGTCAGTGGCACCAAGCGCTTGAAGCTCATTTGAGATGTGTGTGAGGCGATCGAAGGTTTGCTGAACATTTTCATTATCGAGTCTTTTGAAGCGATTGAAGAGATTGCGAAGAACGTCAACTCGAGAGTCATGCTGAGTTGAAACTCCTTCATTGACCTTGGACAGCCTATCCCAGATGAGCTTAGCAGTTTCCAAAGCACTCACTCTTCCATACTGTCCTTTACTCAGATGGCCACATATGATATTCTTCGCTTGGGAATCAAGTTGCTTGAATCTCTTCACATCGGTAGCGTTCAGTGAAGGTGAGACGGAGGGAACACCATTTTCCACAACGTACCAGAGATCGTTATCAATTGCCTCAAGATGCATGCGCATCTTGTTCTTCCAGTAGGGGTAGTCCGTCCCATCAAAAGTAGGACACCCAGCAGAGACCTTGATCATACCTGCGGTCGACATAACTAAAACTCCAGGCGGTTAAACCAAAATCACACAGAACAAGGGAGTACCTTGCTCTGATACCAATTGAAAGTGCGTTATATCGACTAGAGGGGGGGGTGAATAGGCGATTTTTATGAAATTCTTCACTGAGGAATTTGCCAGTGAGGAAATTCCTTACTGAAGAATAACTGGCAGCGGAATAAATACTCAGAAGTAAACATAGCAGATTACATGCATGGTCATCATGATGAAATGAAGACAAGTACAGAGTACAGAAAGCGTAAACACAGGATAGCACAAGATGAAGACAAACAGACTGAAGAAATTGAACTGAGGAAATTGAGAAAGTCTTCAGTCAAAGTCTTCAGGCACAGATATGAACAAGCACACAACACAATAATGAAGAAATGAAAGTGTTGAGGAAATAGAACCAGTAGGCTTGGTGAAGACAATGATTTGGTAGACCAGTTCCAACTGCTGTCTCAGTTGTACATCTGGTTGGAGCGGCTGAGTATTTAAACCCGAGGACACACAGTCCCGGACACCCAGTCGCTGAGCACGCAGCTCAGGACACCAAGTCCTCACCGTATTCTCCTTGAACTAAGGACACACAGTCCTCGTCCAATCACTCGTGGTAAGTCTTCAGGTGACTTCCGAACCTTGACAAACTTGGTCACTCGGCGATCCACAATTCCTCTTGGATGCTCTAGACCATGATGCCTAACCGTCTGGAAGAAGCACAGTCTTCAAAGGTAACAAGCGTCGGATCAACTCAGGATCAATCTCTTCAGTGATGCTCAATCACTTTGGGTTTGTAGGTGTTTGGGTTTGGGTTTTGGATTTTCCTCACTTCATGATTTTCGCTCAAAGTCCTCGGAGGATGGGTTGCTCTCAAATGACAAGTGTCAAGTTCTCTCGGAGCAGCCAACCAGCTAGTGGTTGTAGGGGGCGGCTATTTATAGCCTAGGGAGCAGCCCGACATGATAAGACATAAATGCCCTTCATTGATATGACCGTTAGGTGGATAAGATATTTTGGGACAGCTGGCGCGCAACACAGCAACGGTCGGAAATTTGACTCTCAAATTCCTCAGGGCTATCATGTTCCTCACTGTGTAGGCAATTCACACTGGCGAATTCCTAACTCCTCAGTCAGAGCAAAGTCCTCAGTGACCAGAAGAACTGTGTCTCTGTCACTGAAGAAATTGATTGAACTATATGAGATTTCCAATGGCTTCACTCGAAGGTATTGGTAGGTGTAGGCTTTGAGTTGAGCATCACATGGAAATTTCTCCTTAGTATTTCCTCGACCCCCTTTAACAGTACGGTGTTTCCTATGACTCAAGAAAGAGAAAATGAAACTACGAAAACAAAAGTCTTCACGCTTCATGTTCCTCGAATGAATACCAAGTCTTCAAGGTCACACCAATTTCTTCACTTTCAAAGTCTTCAGAAAGTCTTCAGATTTATCAAAGTCTTCAGTTGAAGAAACTCATTTTTAGGGGTCGACTTTCTCTGTAGACTTATATACCTGTGTACACTCATAAACGCATTAGATCCTTAACCTATAAGTCTTCAATACACCAAAATCACTAAGGGGCACTAGATGCACTTACATCTACTTATGTCATACACTGCCATTTTTCCGCAGGTTCTTACGACCAAAACACTATTGGGGGGCCCCCGTGGCAAGTTCAGTCGCAAGGCGCTAACACTGACAAATGTACGGGCAACCAACTTCAACTAGCTAGTATGGCTAATCAAGGTAATGCAAAACAAAAAAGAGCACATACTGCTGTGGACATGAAAAATGAACATGCAAAAAAACTGGCAAAAGGACTCACGAGGTATCACGGGTGAAAATGCAGAGCCTTCATGCAGCACGTGGCATCAGGCAGCGCCCATGTACCTGCCATCGACGTCGTACACACGTGAGTCCATAAAAAAAGTGAAGTTGCGGATGCTAAATTAGCTCCAAATTGCCATGACTGGACATCTACAATTGCCATGAATTTAAAACTACACTTGTCATCCCTGGACAACTGTTTTGCCATCCCTGGACACCTGCAGTTGCCATGGAGAAACAACTACAGTTGCCATGCCAGCGCAACTACAGTTGCCATGCCATGGCAACTGCAGTTGCCATGAAGGAACAACTGCGGTTGCCATACCGACGCAACTACAGTTGCCATACCAGTAAAACTGCAGGTGCCACATCAGGGGCAACTGCAGTTGTCGTGCTAGCACAAACTGCATTTGCCATGAATTGAACAACCACTCCTATGCTTACAGGTTATTACGCTGGTGGTAACACGGCAAACGTCCCGTGGCAAGCTTCACAAACTGCAGGTGGAGCATGACATTTTGGTGTCACAGACCACACAAGATGGTCAAATGCAACACAACAAGGCAAGGAAAAAAACTAAACCACAAAAACATCGCTACATTTGTCGTTTGTAGTTATACTGTAGGCAAATCAATACTTGCCATGTTTGTTGAACAGTAGTTGCCATGACTGGGCAGCTACAGCTGCCACACATGTCCACATGCAGACTCACGGCTTGCTGTTTGAAAAAATATGTCGTGCCAAATCACTCGAAGATGGTGTGATCCATTGCGATACACGTGTTATTCAAAAAAAAATCTCACTCTCGTGCCTGTTTGTTCTATTACAGAGCCTACAACTACAGTGCACAGTGGCGCGGGGACATCTACTGCGGGGAGCTCTGAGCGCACGGAAGACGCGTTCCACCAGCCAGCAGACAATCATGCCGCAAACAATTTCGAGTTAGAGTCGGGAATGGCAATCATTCCAGCAATGCCGGCAAGCACCCCTTTGAACACAAGCACGGGCAACACTCAGACAGATGGGACTGCCGCCCATACTGAAGTGAATGATGAAACTGATGATGACGCACAAGGGGATGAAGATGGTGGGCAATCAGAGATCGTGGTGCCTCAGCCACCATACATTGGGCAGAGATTTGGATCGTTCGAAGAAGCAAAGGAATACTACCAGACATATGCAAAGTTCCATGGATTTGCGGTCAACACCGAGTACCATAGGAAAATTAAGAAAACTAACAAGTACAAAAGTGGTGAGATGAGGTGCCACAAGGCACGCAGGAACAAGAAGGGGAAAGGCGATGCGCCTGTCGTTCCGGAATGAAAGAGAGGTATCATTCAGAAGACTGAGTGCCCTGTCCGGTGTAAGCTAAACGTAGATGGAGCACAGTGGCTGGTCAATGAATATTTTGACGAGCACAACCACCAACTCATAAAGAAGTTCGACCTGGTGAAATTTCTGACCGCCCACAGAGGGTTCACCCCCGTCGAAAGGCAATTAGTAAAGCTGCTACATGATTGTAACGCCGGTCCATCGAGAATGGTGCAGATACCATCTCTCATCCACAACAAAAAGGGGACTCTGAGTAGCATGCCGTACATACCAGCTGACGTCACAAACCTATAGGCCAGGTACCGTAGAGAGAGCAAGTTGGCAGACATAGAGGCCACAATTGCCTACTTTGATGAGAAAGCAAAGGAAGATCCAGATTTCTTCTACAGGATAAGGTTGGACGATGAGGACCGCGTCAAGAACATGTATTGGGTGGATGGTGCTGCAAGGAGAGCCTACAAACATTTCCGAGATTGCATTTCATTCGACGCGACGTACCTCACCAACATGTACAAGATGCCATGCGCTCCGTTCATAGGAATAAATAACCACAATCAGTCGTTGCAGTTCGGCTGCGGGCTCGTCCGGAACGAAGACACGGATGGGTACGTTTGGCTGTTCAAGACCTTCTTGGATTGCATGGATGGACTTGCTCCGATGAACATAATAACGGACCAGGATTTCAGCATGCGTGCAGGCATAGAGCAGGTCTTTCCTTTGGCAGTGCACAGACACTGCAGGTGGCACATTATAAGGAAGGCTGAGGAGACGCTAAGACCGTTCTTTGCTGAACGTCCAGATCTGCACAAGGAATTCGAGCTGTGCGTGGACCACAACTTGACGGTGGAGGAGTTTGAAAGGAGCTGGATGGTCATGACTGAAACACATAAAGTCCAAGACAACAAGACTCTTGTAAGCCTGTGGGAGAAGCGAATGGTACTGGGTGCCGGCCTACTTCATGTAGTGCTTCTTTCCCTTTTTGCAGACTACGCAGCACAGCGAGGGGTTCAATGCTGTTCTGAAGCGGTACGTCAGCCCTGGCAACTCATTGCTTCAGTTTGCCAAGCAGTACACAGCTTTGCAACAGAAAATTCTGGGATCTGAGCTACAACAAGAAGCAAACACCGCGCTGAAGCAGCCGAAATTGCTAACGTACTTGCCGATGGAGAGGCAAATGAGCAAGATATACACCAACAAGATCTTTAACAAGTAAGTCAGTTGCGTTACAGTCTTATTTGCAGAAAAAACCACCAAGTCAGTATGTGCCTTATAGAGTGCAATGCAATTGCCATGATTTTGCGGTTGCCATGTTTAATAAAGTACTGTTTGCCATGCTTACTCAGCTGCAGTTGTCGCGTTCAATGGAAATTCTGTTTGCCATGCTTACCCGGATGCAGTTTCCATGTTCAATGAAATGCAGTTGCCATGTTAAATGGACTGTACTTCCAGTGGGCATGTTGGTATGCAAATGCCAATATCAACTAAAAAATGTTATGTTGTTGCCATATCTACTGAAAATGCAATTGCCATGTTTACTGAAAATGCAGCTGCCATCTTTGCTAAAAATGCAGTTGCCATGTTCACACAATTGTAGTTGCCATGTTTAGTAAAAGTGCAGTTGCCATGTTTGACAAGATGCATCTGCCATGTTTGTAGAAATGCAGTTGCCAGGTTTACTCAACTGTAGATGCCATGTTTAAATAAAAGGGCAATTACCATGTTTTATGCAATGTGCTTCCATTGGGGAATGCTGTTGTGGAAAAATGACGATGTCACGTTGAAAATGTAATACAGTTGCCATGTCTATTGTACTGCATTTGCCATGTATAGTGTACTGCATTTGCCATGTATAGCGTACTGCATTTGCCATGTCAACGTACTATAGTTGCCTTGTTCAATGAATTATGTTTGCCATGTTCAAACAAAATGTGTTTCTATTTCCATGACAACATAAGGGGGTGCAAGAAAAAGAGTGCGCGGTAGTTTAACAGAAAACACACAAAATTTGCAGATTCCAGGAAGAAATAAAGCGTGCTAGCATGTTCACGGCTTTCCAGGTGGACGAACGTACGTTCAAGGTGTGTTCTATTTTGGGCATGTCAGATTCAGAACCTGAAGACCCGGACAAAGGAAGGAACTACTTCGTCACAGCCTCGATAGGCGAAGGCGAGTTCTACTGCCAATGCTGCAAGTTCGAACGGGACGACATTGTGTGCTGCCACATACCAAAAGTAATGGACGTGAACGCTGTGACACGGATGCCCCGCCATTTCATAAGGCGGCGATGGACTTGGGACGTTGACGACGCGTTGGCGCCGCAAACAACACACGCAGTTCTGGCTGTGCATGACGAGAGACCAGAGTCAACCATGGAAGCCGTGAGGCACGTTGTGCTGACAAAGAACTATGCGGAGCTAATTGATGAAGCGTGCAAGAGTGATGACACAGCGAGAGTCGCAGAAAAACACAGCAAGGCACTGAAAAGAGAGCTTGATGAGATCAAGAAGAGGAAAGCCGAGGAAGCCTTACACCGGTTCCGCCGCACATCAAGCGTGCCTTCATCCACGGGGCCATCGTCTGAAAACTCAGAGATAGGATCTGGAACAGCAAGCACACATACCCAGGTCAGGAACCCACCCCGTTCCATCACAAAGGGTCGTCCAAGAGAGATAAGGTACAAGTCGGGATTGGAGATCCAAGCAAAACACAAGAAAACGAAGAAAGGGGCGGGCAATCCATGAGCAAAAATTGTGGCGATGTGGCATGGTCCTTGTGGACATTTTGTTTTGTACCCTAGATGATGAGAATTCTTTTTTAAAACAATTGGGAGAATGACTCTCGAGGGGCATCAGAAGTGCAAGGGAAAATTCATTGAATGGATAAATGCAGTTGACATGTTATGGGTACTTAATCTGCCATGTTATGTGTAGTTAATCTGCCATGCTATTTTATACTAAATATGCCATGCTATGTTATACTAAAATATGCCATGCTATTTTATACTAAAATATGCCATGTTAGTTGTACTGGACCTGCCATGTTAGTTGTACTAGATCTGCCATGTTAGTTGTACAGGATCTGCCATGTTAATTATGCTGGATCTGCCATGTTAAGTATGCTGGATCTGCTATGTTTGCTGTACTGAAAATATGCCATGGTTTTTGTAATGACTCTGCATGGCATATATTTCCATGACAGTACGACGCGGTTTAGAGACACATAGTGTGTTGTGTGCAAATGTATGGGAAACGAGTTGGAAAACAGCGTACCATGCAAAAACCTCAGCAAAACGTTGTGGCTGCATGATCAACCTACCCATGCTAGCCGATGCAGTTAGCGATGAAAATGAAGAAGCAAAACAGCCAAAATGTAAAACAACAATGACTTCCACTACCCATGTCTGATGAACTACATTTGCCATTGTTTTTAAAACATCATAGACGCGTTCGAAGCATCAAACCGGTGCTGGAAACGACGAAACCATTGTAATAACAACGCCTAAAATAGGTTCACATCCACACATATATTACAGAAACTATTCAAATGTCGCTCACACACCACCACTACATAGTAGGCTACACGGGGTTGCAGTCATAACATAGCACACAAACATAGTTTTCGACGAGAAACAAGGAGATAGTACCTTACATTCCTTGGCAACAGAATGTAAGGTATGCGTCCGGTGTGTAACGCCACGTGATCACTTGTACTTCTTGATGACTTTCTTGACAGCTTCCTCCACGAACTCGCGTGCTCCGGACCGCTTGTTGAAATCGTCATTCGTCAGCCAGTTCCATGTGTGGATTTTCCGGAGCTCAACGACCGTTGCAGCTGTGATAGCGGGGACAATTCTGCCTTCCCACTTTGCAAGGTACTCCAGCGCGTGAAAGCCACAGTCCGTCCTGCACAAGGAAAAAGAGTCACGTGACCGCGCAAAAGAGGGCATACGTAACAGAAGGTAGACTACAATTTCAGATCTAACAAACAAAACAGGGATTGGATTGATGTAAATGGCAGATGAAAAGGGAGGAAGAAATTACGTGTTCCCTTGCTTCACAGTCGCCACATACAGTCGGGAAATGCCTGATCTGGACCTTTGAATGTTCATAGTGACGTTGCCATGTCTCTTTGAGGTTTTTGATGAAGAATTCGGCATGCGTAGTAAGGTCTGCATCAGCTTCCGAACGGATTGAATCAAGCACCTCAAAACGTTGGTTCTTCAGGTCAAGACAGATCGCATAGTGGTGACCACACTTGTCGTGTGGGTCATGTGGTGCAAGCTCCTGGAACATGGGGAACATGACTTGCATTTAAAAAATGAAGAAATGAGATGCAGAGTTCACATAAAAGAACAACAGAGGGACCAAAAAAATTAGAATCACGTAGAATGTTGGGTTATGGGTGGGGGTAGTTGAAAGAAAGTTGCCATCCATGTATGAACAAAATGAGCCATGTATTTTACTATCAAGTTGCCATATAGTTTGCACGGGATGCAAAAATCAAGAAGTCAGTGTGCACGGCAAATGTTGCCACATGAAAACATCTGCCACATAAACACAAGTACAGACGATGGCAAAAAAACACACCATGTGAAAAAACGGTGCAGACAGGGAAGGACTACTCACATATTTCTTTAGTGTGAGCTTGAATTCACCGTGTTGAGCAAAGTTCTTCCTCGGGATTTTGTGGTGGAAGTCACCATCCCCATATTTTGCAGGTCACGCTGTAATGCATGATTATCTTGTCGGCACACATATCGGTGTGATTGTTGATGTAGTCGATCCCACATGCAACTACATTCATCGACATTTTACCGTTTGGCCTCACGGACTCGGCAAGATCACCCAGGTCGACGTACGTCGCTCCACATTGAATGACTTTGGTTCTGTCCAAACATGAGCTGTATGAAAACGGTATAACATGGAAAAATCATGCCTACTAAGTAAAAAAATATATGAAAGAACTAAAACGTAAGCGGACCGTTCATAGAAAGTACGAAGTAGATGAATGGTAAAAAAGGAGCAAAGCAAAATCAGAGATTATGGGCTGTGGTCATTTACGCTTTTAGCTCCTTCATGTGCTTGCTGCTGGCCCTCGCATTTCCAAAACGCTTGACAATATCGTACAACTGGGTCTGTTCCTTAGTGGCCCTGAATTCGGGCTCATAGTCTTCCGCGGGCGGTGCGTGAACTACCCTCTGCGGCCTCACAGAACCAGGAGTGGCACTCCTAATGGTATCATCAGATACCGTATCTGCAGGCGCGTTGGAACTTGATTGCCCTTGGCCTCGTGTGGACCTCCTCTTCAATGCTGCCTCATCGATCATGTGGCAAGCTTCGTCAAGTGACGGTGAAATCTCCTCGGGGGTGGCTGCATTGATAAAAAAAGGTGGGTTAGGATACCTATAAAATAAAAAACACATCGATTGTGAGAAGATAAGGTGCATGATGTGAGATGTAGGTAGAAAAAGTGGGGCAGTTGCCATGGGTGGTCCAACTACAGTGGCCATGTTGTAGCAACTACAATTGCCATGTAGTTGCACTGTAGTTGCCACCTAGTTGGACTGTAGGTGCCATGTCACAGCAACTACAGTTGCCATGTTGTGTCAGCTCCGCTTGCCATGTGATTGCCGTATGAAAAAAATGCAGCGTGGAAACAAAGAATGCAGGTGCCATGGTGTGGCAAATCCAGTTGCCATGTGTAATGCACTGTATTTGCCATGTGACAGCAACTACAGTTGCCGTGTTGAATCTGCTTCAGTTGCCACATGGTTGCCCAAAATGTCAAATGCAGCAAGAAAAAAATGTAGGTGAGATGGTGCATCAAATCCAGTTGCCATGTCATCACATGTCAGTTGCCGTCACAAGTGAGAACCCCCCAAAAAATATGATTGGGACAAAAGTCAAACTACAAAGATGTATACAAAAAAATCATAAGGACATGACAAAAGTGTACCTTGCACAATCGGCTCTGCGAACTTGACAGCCTTCCTGCCCTCGACCATTGGCTGTGCCATCATTGCGGGCATGCCTCCTGGGAAAGCAAAGGCAACTGGCATAGGATCTTGCACCACCGGTTCATCTTGACTGATGCCAAGGCTGAAGCTCGGTGGGGTAAAGGCCATTGGGTGCCTCTCATTCCTACTGGCCGGACCACGAACGACTTGCAGGGCAGAATCCAAGGGTGAAAGATCAACAAACATATCTGAATCGGCCGCTACAGAATGATCGGCCTTATTTGCAGGGCAGGGCGTGTTGTCAGCGGTATCAGCCGCAGCTTTCATGAAAATCTTCTTGTTTGGGCTGTAGGGGACACCGACATTGACTGGGAGCCTGGAAGTGCGCAGATTTATGCTGGGGATTTCCACTGCGGGTGAAGGCGCAGTCTGCTTCAGGTGTTCACCTGCGTTGCTCGTGCCCGGCTTCACAACTGCTTCAGTTGTGCTCCGGTCTTCCGGTTTCTCCATCACATTGCTTTTGGCAGGCGGCGGGAATAGTGTGGACGCAGGAACAAAACCAGACTCGTCTCTCCTGCTCCTGGCTACTGCCGGTGCGTTCGGTATGTGTGTTGGTTGCTTGCGAGGGCTACAACACCTAGGTGGAAGACCAGCACGCGAAACAGTCGCCTTAGCAGTATCTGCACTGACAGGAGCTGGAGCTGTTGTGCCAGGACTCTCGCCTGTGGATGGCATATCCTTGTGAACTGCCGCCTCAGCCGCTTCTGTCATGGACACAGGAGTGCCACCACACACGCGCTTGGAATCAGTGTCAGATGAGCGGGAATCTTCCTTGCTGAGGTTCGTCTCGGGAGCGTCCACTTCAATGCTTGCTGATGGGGTGGCATGGCTCACAGCAGCATCCTTCATTGCCAGAAGAGTTGGCAGTATTTCAGTTGTCCTGGTAGATACAGACTCGTCACTCCCCGATGTACGGATGCCTGTTGTCTAGCCTGCACATCTGCAGCCGGCGGAGATGGTCGGCCACTTGCATCAGAGTTGGTGGGAGCGGCTGACGGTACAACAGCAGTATTATCGCCTGGTGCCTCATGTACATCTGAGTTGCCACCTGTTGACAACTTTGAATGCAGGCGTTCGTGGGGGTCCCTACTGATAAGCTTGGCCCCGCGCGTAGTAGTCTTCTTCACCCTGCAAAGGAAAAAATAAAAGCACGTGAAAAAGGTATGAAAAAATGGACAAAAAAATATGTTTGCAATGGTAGAAACATTAAAAAACTAAAAACAAGTAGAAAAGCTGGTAGTTGCCATGTAAGGGGGTCATGAGATGCCATGTGCCATAGTCAGCAGTTGCCATGCAACAGCAGTTATCAGGTTAGGCAAAATTGAAGAATGATAGAAATGTCTGATCTGTCAGGGATGCAATTTCAAAATTAGGTGTGGGATGAGCTCTCGAAAGCAAATGGTAAAAAGATGGCAGTTGCCATTAGGTACAGAAATAGTTGCCATTTAGCCTAGATGCCAGTTGCCATATAAAGATAACAGGAGTTGCCATACACTTAAAAAATGAAGGAAGAAATCATTTGGAAAAACAGCAGTTGCCTCGTGGGGGACGATAACAGAAGAACATGTGACAAGCTGAACAGTTGCATTGGAAACTCAAGAAAAAAACCACTATGTCGAATGAAAGCACATGGAGAAAACCTACGTCCTGGCTGCCTTCCTCATGTCTGGCAACACGACATGATCCCCGGTGTTGGTCGTCGTCGTACGAGGAGAAGACCTGGTGGAAGGGATGTCACCAGCAATGGGGGCACCTTTATTCAAGCGAGCAGAAACACGGGTTGGAGTTGGCGCCTGTTTCTTCGCAACTGCTCGTCCACCAGCGGTCGGCTCGCTGCACGCAACAGATGGAGGGAAAAAAGAAGGTGGCAATTGTCAGACAACAAATTAATTGCCGCGCTTGACAAAAAACAAGTGCAAAAGAAATGGATCAGATTGTTCCAAGAAAATGGACACAGCAGAAATCAAAAATTGAAAAGTCGAACCTCCTCCTGGCAGCTACGGGATTGGTCCTAGACCTCTTGCCAGGAGAACCCTGCCCAACATCCTCTGGAGCCCTCCCCCTCCTTGATGGCAACACCCCCTCGCCTCTCGCAGCCGTATGTCCTTTCATTTTCTCCGATAGGGGGGGGGGCATCTGTTGCATCCTTGCCCTTGTTGCCGCCGGTGCGAACTTCAGCATGTTCATCGTCATCGGTGTCCTCTTGCACATTATCCGTGTCATCGTCGTCATCCTTGCTGAGCCCAGCGTCTCCATCTACATCGTCTTGTGTGTCACCGGGCTCTTGGGAACTGTTGTAGTCATACTGGCCATGGCAACCGGTTGGCCGATGTGTACGTTCTGGGACAAATGAAGTGAACTGCCTCGCAACCGCATCGCTGTCAGAGGCACTAAGGGACGTCCACCCCTCAACCAACTTCCCGAGCAAGCCGGTCATTCCGGATGCAAACTGCCCAATTAGATGCTCAACTGGTGCCCTCGCCTGTGCACGAAAACAAGAAGCATCAACAACGACCCCATACTGCAGTCGCTTGCGCGACATCAACAAGTAATCCACGGCAAAACTATGGATGTAGATACTTTGATTACCTCAGAGGGGCAAGATGGAGCTGAGTGCACGTCCACCCACTTTCCAAATTTTTGAGGCCCCCCAAACACGCTGTAGTCTATAGCATGCTTGGCCATCAGCTAGGAAAAACAAAAAGAAATTGTAAGCATGCCGTATAAACCACGGACGGTTGCCTCATGTCAAATTTGTAAGCATGCCGTGTGAAGAGATAAACAAAAACCAACCTGTAGTTTTCCATATTTTCCATCAGTTGCCCTGTCTGCGGCAAGCACAACCTTGACAGCGTTGATGGTCCACGCAGAAACAACAAACTTGTCCGTAGGCGGCGGGCCTCCTACCCCAGTGAAGTCCACGTTGGACAGGTCAAGACAGTCGACATACATGAGCTGATTTAAAACAATTTTACAAAGAAAGAAATATCAGTTGCCATCATGGGTGCTTTGCAGTTCAAAAAAGAGCAGGATAATGTATGATGAACTGATAATATGTATGTGCTAGTTGCCATCATAGTGTGCTGGCAGTTGCCATCATACTGTGATAGCAGTTGCCATGCTAATATAATTGCAGTTGCCACATTGTCAATATGGCAGTTGCCATCTTGTTATGATCAGGTTGTCATGCATGAATAAAAGTGTGTTATAAACAAAGAGTTCACAGAGAGATCTGGTAAAAATAAATACCACTAAATGCAGTCGACAACCCTTCTGGTACATCTTGTTTTTGAAAGCATCGTGTAGAAAGTCGGCAATAAACTTACACCAGTTCATGTTCTTCACATTTTTTAGATTCGCCTGCACCACACAACATTTCCGGGAAAAAAGTTTGCCGCATCAGAGATCAAAATGGAAGAAACACAACGAAAACACTGGCAGTAGTAAGGATGGATCATTCACCAGGATGGGGAAACATTTTTTGCTTGGGCGAAGAGAAGTGGTCGGCGCGAAAACAGCTGAGATGAGGTACATGAGTAGCTTCATCTTGAAAACATCTCCGTGCGTCATCATGGCCTGCAGCGAATCTGCCAGCACAGACGTGTTCGGCATGGACTCCAATCCAGGAAACAAACGGGCGAACAACTCTTCCTCGATCTCATTATTGACCTTGTACGGGACTTTGATATGTCCATGAGGCACACCCAGAGTGCAGAACACGGATTCCTCGTTCAACGGGAATCTTCCCCGCCCCGGAATTATGAATTCCCTGGAGGCGGGCTCGTAGATCTCACCAAGCCAGTCGCATACAGGGTTGACAAGGTTCGTGCACCGGACATCCATTAGAGCCTGCATACCCATCTCAGCAGCAGCTCCCTTTTGATCGCCGGTGAATTTGTCAATCAACACAGTCAGACGTTCCTGGGAGGCTCTGTTGCGAATACCTTTCCTCTTCTGCGAAAAACAGACACAAAAGTGTTCAGCTGTTGCCATGTTTTGCAATGTAATGAAAATTTAGTTCATGACAGAGGACTGCAAAAAGATCTAGGTGCCAACCAATAACATAAATCGGGAGGAGGGGGCGGGTGTGTGGACAGTTACCTCATCGCCCTCTTTTCTCCATCCAGTTGCCCGGTTACGCTATGGTGGATCCATGAAATCACCGTCATCATTTTGATGATCGCCACGAGCCATTCTGCTGATGTAGGAACAGACCAAATTGTTAAGGTGGAAATGTAAATGCAATAGGACATAAACGTGGCAAGTGATCATGTTGGTTAGCTATCACTACTAGAAAAAAGTGTACATATGGTAAATGCACTTGAAAAACAAAATGTTGAAGTTGCCATGTTAGCCCAATATAGTACAAAGCAATGAAACCACATCTGAATCGATAACCTGAAAACAGGCACAGTGTGTTCAGATATCACAAAAGTCATTGTGGCAAAACAAAAAAAATTGCGTCCGCAGTACAGTGAAATTGCAACGTTGTACCGACTGTGACATGGCAACAGACATGATGTGGCGACAGACATGATATGGCATCTGGCACAATTGGTACGCAAATGTGGTTGCCATATTATGCAGCCAATTTGCCACACTGTCATATCTGCAGTGTGGCAACAGACATTGTGTTCACATTCTTTTTGCCACATGATTATACAATCCAAGTGGCAAGCACGCACACTTGGTGTGCACATTAGTTGTCGTCCAGTGCAGCTGGATGCCGAACTGCATTGACTACCAATTGTAGCAACTATAAAGTGTGGTAACTATCACAAATAATTTAGAAAAAATTAGACCTCACAATGAAAAAGCATGTTTGTGGTTACTATCATATAAATTCAGCAAAAATTCAGTTTGCCACATGGAAGAGCGTGTGTGTGGCAACTATCATAGTCATTCAATAAAATTAGTTGCCCCTATGTGAAAGCTTAAATGTGGCAACTATGATAGTCATTTTCAGTAATTTGTTGCCGCAAAGGAAAACACGTTTGTGGCAACTATCTCCAGTTAGTTGCCACACATTTGTTCACGTTCAGTCATTCTGCCAAGTTCGCCTCATTCTACAGTTTCAAAGCCAAACTAACTAGATCTAGGTTTCAATGGCAACTACTTCGACTTCAAAATCGCCCTCAAAATTCTCGCGTGAATTGGCTGCAAACACAAAATCGAACAAAATGCGCATCAAAACAAACTGGGGGACACCTCCCAAATACATACGCAAGACTAGTGCATGCCTCCGAGCAGACATAACCGCATCGACGATGCCTCCGCGGCGGCGGCGACGAAACTACCGGGTGCCACCAAAAAACGGCTAGCAGACATCTTCGGTGCCGGCGGGAACGCCGACGCACCGCCGAATCGCCAGAATCTCTACGAATCGATCTAGGAATCGAACAGGGAGGGGAAGGGGGAAAATGCAGGAAGGAGTTGCGAGAGATGTAGCGACCATTACCTTCAACCCGCACGCGTTCCGGCGAGGCCGCTCCGCTCCGGCGGGCACCACCGACGGCCGCGAACACCGTCGATTGTTCCGCCTTCGCCGTCGCCTTCTCCCCTCGCCTTCTCCTCCAGTGGTTTGGAGTGCGAGTGGGTTGTGCCAGTAATTGCGTCGCGGGTGAGTAAATGGAACCGTGAGGGAGAGGGTGGAGGGGTGTGTGACGTGTTTGACGTCAACCGCAGTCTGAGCGTGGCGTGCGGGCGCATGGCAGTTCCATCGCACGCCTCTGAGTGGCAACTGTTGACCACGGGATGGCAACCACCGTGCGGGCGAACTGACTCCCACACCGCACACGAGACTCGTCCTACGTGGCACCGAAAACCGGCCTTTTTGTTCCAAGATTCGTGCGTACAGTTGCCAACGGAGATGCCTGCGTGTGGTCGGGGTGGTGAACGCCCACACGTGTGGGCGTTAACATTTCCGTAAAAAAATAATCTAACATTTGATTTGTAGCGAAATCCTTCTTTAATCACTATAGCAAATATCACTTAATTAATGAAAACCAGCAACCTTTAGGGAGGATTTGAGAGCCACTAGCATTCACGTAATGTCATACGGGCAGTGCGTCAAGTCATACGAGGCTCCCTATAAGGTAAAAAGACCGCGACCAGTTCTCTCCTCTTCTGCCGACGAGGCTCCAGGTTCTCTCCTCTTCACCCAGCATGTCCGCGGGTTCTCTCCTCCTCCGCCGCCCTAGAGACGAGTGAGGGGGAGGGGGGGTCTGGGATCTTCACCTTAGTTGTGTATTTAGGATTAGTATGTGTGTTTCCCTCGACGTCGTTTTGATGACAGCGACCTCGACAATTGGAATAGTTTTTCCACGATTTTGCCCTCGTCTCGGCAGCGCCATTGCGGTGGGGTTGAGGGATTCATGGGAGGTTGTCTTTTGTGTTGTTCCTTTGGTGCAACAGATGTGGTGTCCTCTGGTGGCCTGGTGGTGGTTTCCCTAAGCGACATTTACCATTTGTGTGGGAAGGTGTCGGTCCAACGACTAAGATGATGATCTATGGATGACGGTTCATGTGTTGTGCTTGGATAACGTCGATGCACTAGTTACTTATGCGGGGAATATGTGGATGCCCCCCGGTCGATGCGCCACAACAACTTTGGCTCCGCCAACGACGAGCCTCTCAATAGGCTCACAAAGCATAATCCAACAGTGGTACTTTCTCAACTCTAACAATGGCACGTCGTGGCGATGGCAATTGTAGTGATTCCTAGGGTCTTTCTTGTATATTTTTTAGGAGAGGGGGGTCTGTAAATTTTCTTAGACTCATACCTTCCTTCGCCCTTTTCTGGATGATTCCATGTGTGTGCGTTGTACGGTTGTATTGTGACTTGTGATGAATGAGTGAATAAATGGCAATATCCTTAAAAACTCACATCCTTATTTAAAAAGTTGTCAAACTTTATTCATTTGAAATACCAATTAAATTCTTTATGAGGATGGGTCTAATTTAATTCAAAGCTCCTCAAACCAATCAACATTCGAAGGAAACTAAGCCAACCAAGCAAGCTCATGAGCAACTTATAAAATGCCAATTAATTTGTTTATGTGGATGGGTATAATTTCATTCAAAGGCTCCTCAAACCAATCAACGGTTGAAGGAAATTCTAGCAAACCTAGTAAGTTCATGAGCAACCTTATTTGTTTATCTACAATGTTCGAAACTAGATATAGGAAAATCACAAGCAAAGTAATATCTGTCATTGAAAACTACAGCCGCCGTTCCATTGACCGCCCTCCATTCTTCATGGTGTCAATGACCTCCAGATTACCCAAATTAATAACGAGATGAGTGCACCCCACCCATTGCGCGAGGGTAAGCCTGAATCTAGGCGCCAAGGCTTCAACCATCAAGACATCCACATACCAATGAATATTCATATTTCCCTAGCGATGGGTTTACCTTTTATCGTCCCTCGGGACCACCTCAGCGATGCCTCTAAGAAAATCTTGATAAAAACATGCACCAACATTAAGTTTAACAAAATCCAAGGGGGGCAGATCCAACCCCCTATTTTCATGGAAACATTTAGAGAGGAAGCAATAACATAGTTAGCTGTTAGAACATGAATCCCCATAGTAATCTAATAAGCATATTAAATTATTTCCTCGTGAACTAGTTTACACCTTTTCCACCACAAATACAAAGCAGAAATGATGATCATCTCACAAACATTCTAAAGACCCATAATAGACAAGGCATGGTTTGGCGAAAGAAGTAAGAACTCCAACAATCAACTTCACATGCTTTATTAATAATTTCGTCCATCCTCAACCTTCTCCAAACCTCCCTTTCTTTATGGCAAAGAAACAACAAGTGCGTTGTATCTTATGGACCAGAATAACAAGAAAGACATTGGATCAAGACTTTCAGATGTCTATTCGCAAGCATAACACGGAATGGGAGGGTGAAAGTGCTAGTTATCGACTAGAGGGGGGGGTGAATAGGCGATTTTTATGAAAGTCTTCAAAACATGAAAGTTTCGAAGACAAACGATAGAAACGAACCTATTAACATGCAGCGGAAGGTAGACTACACTAGGCAAGCCATAGTCAAGTATTCAATGAAGTGAAAACACGAAGACTATTAGCAGCTAGGCAATATGGATCAGGATGGAAGATAGTATGAAGCCAATCAGAACAAGTAGGTACACAATGAAGTCAAACAGATAGTGCAAGCAGGCAATTACTTCACGAAGACAAACTGTAAGTAAAGAGAGGGAGAAGATAGAACCGGTCTCTTGGAGAGGACAAGGATTTGTTGGACCAGTTCCAGTTGCTGTGACAACTGTACGTCTGGTTAGGGAGGCTGAGATTCAACTCAGAAGACCACATCTTCACCTTGTTCCCCTTAAGCTAAGGACACCCAGTCCTCACCCAATCACTCTGGTAAGTCTTCAAGGTAGACTTCCAAACCTTCACAGACTTCGTTCACCGGCGATCCACAATGACTCTTGGATGCTCAGAATGCGACGCCTAACCGGCTGGAGGATTCACAGTCCTCAAGTGTAACAAGTCTTCAGGTCACGCAGACAGAAAGAGTTTAGTGATGCTTAACACTCTTTGGCTCTGGGTGTTTTGGGCTTTGTCCTCCCAAGGATTTCTCTCTCTCTCTCTCAATAGCTTCGGAGGTGGGTTGCTCTCAAACGACAAAAGCCGTCCACTAACTCTAAGCAGCCACCAATTTATGGTGTAGGGGGTGGGCTATTTATAGCCACTAGGCAATCTGACCTGATTTGTCCGAAATGACCCTAGGTCACTAAGGAACTGACACGTGTTCCAACAGTCAGATTTAAAACACACGCGATAGCTTGACTTGGGCTAAAAGTAAAGCTGACTCATCCAGCTCTGGATAAAATTTGCTCACATTGTCTTCGCTCGAAGACATAGGATTTGCTTGAGCATCACTTCAGTCACTCTGACTTTGTTCACTTGGACCCCACTTAACAGTACGGTGGTTCCTACGACTCAACAAAGAAGAAAAGGAAACTACGAAACAACTATGTCTTCGCACTCCATAGTCTTCACGTGAATGTCTTCTCGAGTCATAAGCTTCGATGTGATTGTCTTCACATACCACCATTGTCTTCATACATTTTTAGGGGTCATCTCCGGTAGGTAAACCGAATCAATGAGAAACTAGTATCTGTGTTATCCTGCAATTCTCAAAAATACATTAGTCCCTCAGCCAGGTTTGTCGTCAATACTCCAAAACCAACTAGGGGTGGCACTAGATGCACTTACACTCTCCCCCTTTTTGGTGATTGATGAAAAACTGGTTGAAGTTTTCAACGGGGATAAAAGTATGTGAAATTGTAAAGGATTAAGATATTGTCTTCATAGTAGTAAAAGGCTCCCCCTGAAGATGTGCATATAAGTATTTTGCTTTTGGAATGCAAATGCACATGGCAGTTTGTACTTGTGGAGATCCTCTTCAACTTATGAAGGCAATTCATCATGCATGATAAGATATAACGAAGATAATTGCATGAATAATGAAAAATGGACGTCTGCAGTATGACTTCGTGCGGGATTTATCATAGCACATGCGGAATTTATCATCGCATCACAGAATAGCAGAAAAAGTAGCAGACGACCATCAAGTTTAAGTGTTACAACTCAAAGAACCAAATGTATCAAAAGCGAGAGTTGTAAGCACTTGGCAAGAGTATAGTATCCACCCATATGGACCCGCTTGAAGACTATCAACTCATATGCTTCTCCCCCTTTTATCAGTAAGGACCAAAAAGGTTTGAAGACATAGAGCCGCTACTCGTTCTCATGAGGAGTAGGTGAAGCAGCAGGGTCGTCGTTGAGGTTTGGTGGTGCAGAAGAACTTGGTGCAGTGTCGATACGCGCCGAAGTTGGAGGTGGTGAAGTAGCATCATCTTGGTCATCAATGACTCTGGCATCAACAGTTGCAGCTGAGGAAGAATAGTCAGAGTCTTCAAGAGAGGGAGTTCGACGCAAGACTGCATTCCTGGGAGGAGTGGAATCAAACTTGAATCTTTCGGTGAAGCCATCATCTTGAAGATCAGCTTCAGCACTAAGCAATGTCAGACTCTTCCATGACCTCCGACAGGTTTCGTGAGTGACAAATGCATTCTTGGTGGCAAGGTTGCGAATACGATTGACATCCACCAAGAGGCTTTGCATCTGATGCTTCAGCCAGTTGTGATGCTTATCCTGTTTTTGATGTAGGGCAACGAGAAGTTCTCGGTCATTAAGGACACGAGAATGTTTCCGAGGCCTTTGTGCAATTGTGCTTTCAGTGGCTTTAGTATGGGCACGATGAGGTGCACGTGTATTGCCAGCCAAAGGATAAACACGAGTGGCAGCCAGAACTCCTTCAATGGGCTGAGCGAAGCTTTGGTGATCAGCTTTGTGAAGATAAATTGGTTCCTTGGCAGGTTCTGGGTAGATGGCTTCGACAGACATATCAACCTCTGGCAAGAATATTAGATGGTTGTGCGCAGGCGGCTGATAGTTGATAGCAGAATGAAGCTTGATGAGGCGCATTACCCATGGAGCATAGAATTTCAATCCAAAAAGATCAGAGCCAGATGCAGCAAATTGCCTGATAAAGAAGTCTTGAGCATTGAAGCTGATGCCATTGAAGATATAAAAGACCAATGTCTTCATTGCTCCTTCAAGCTTCACTGCAGAAGAATGTCCCTTGACAGGCCATAGAGTTCGCCTGATGATATGATAAATAGTGCGGGGCAGATACTCTAGGTCTTCAACAAGGAATTCCCTTGGATATTCAGCGTCGCGAGGAAGAGGCTTCATCATGTTCAGCATTTGGCTCATGTTGGGATCAGGCTTCTGGAAGATGCTTTCCAAAGCATTGCGGTGAAGCTGACAACCAGGCTCGAAGAGTTCACCTGGAGTGGGCAGGCCTGTGAGCTCAATAATATCCAGAGCTTTGGCTTTGTGGTGTACATTGCCTGTCATCCACTCAAGGATCCAAGTCTTCGGATCCCTGTTGTAGCCGCGAATGTGGAGGGTAGCATAGAATTGTAGCAGAAGCTCTTCATTCCAGTGCTCTTTATCAGTCACAAATTGCAGCAGACCAGCATCTCGGAAACAATCAAGGGCTTCTTCTAAGCAGGGCAGTCCAGCAATAGCTTCATAGTATAGACGCATATGGGGAAAGATGCGCCCTTGATCATAGAGAACACAGGAATAGTAACTGCGCTGCTGATAGCTCCAGAACTGATCAGATGAAATTCTTGGCTTCGAGTAGGGGTTCTTGGCACTATCAAGGAAGGTGTTGTGTGCAATGAAGCCATTTGCATTGAAAGATCCTGGTGAAGTTGCAGTACCTGGAAACCTTGGCAGACTTGGCTTAGGCTTCTGGACCTGAGGCCTGTGCTCTACATGATAGTGAAATTGTGGACCTGCAGCAGGTGGAGGAACCAGAATGGGCCATCGGACAGTAACCAGTTGACCATGATCAAATGCTTTCTCAATGGTGTGTGGCCTTGGAGGCGGTACATGAGCAGTGGCATTGGCATTAGCTTCAGGCTGCAGATTTGCTTCAGGTGTAGCATCGGCTTTAGGTGCATTGACTTCTGGCACCACATTAACTTCAGGCGCCACAGTAGCTTCAGCCATGACAACGTCATTGGCTTCAGTAGTGTTGTTTGTGGCCGCCTCAGTATTGTCAACCTCCACTTGAGTAGCTGAGGGGTCGGACACGTTCTCCTCGAGAACAACTTCTTGGTTGGACGGGGGTGTAGCAACACGTTCTTCTTCTTGTGGGGGTTCTTCTTATTCATCGGCTGATACAGCCGGAATGTCTTCAACAACTTTGGCTTCAGACTCTGAGATGTTCGCAGTTGGAGTGGCTTCAGGAAACACTTGACATGATACTGAGTGGTGGTGCTCTTCTCCTTCTGGAACACTCGAAAGAGTGACTTGTGGCCTTGGTCCTTTGCGAAGCCTGTGAAATGTTGGCGACGCTTGTGGAGATGGAGTTGGCTGGGCCTCAAAGTCGTTATCATCAAGTACCGGAGTGGTGACTTGAGTTGGGGGAGTACGATCTGATTCTTCTCCACGGGGGGAGTCTTGAGGGTGATCAGCCCATGAATCATCCCGAGCAATTGGCGTCAAAGGACGACCAATGCTGATGAGTTCCCTGTTCATGAGAACAGACGATGATACCATGTTGTGCTCGATCTGAGGAAGGACTTCATCATCTTCTACATTGTCTTGGGGACCAATGTCTTCAACTGCGGTGGGGTCAACAGCTGGAATGTCTTCAGCTTCAGGAGCCTCTGTGGTAGCAGGCTCATGAACTATCAAACAACGCTCTTGGTGTGCAGACGCAGGACGAGCAACTGAGATTGGCTCGACGACAAGGGGCTCTGTGGGAGCAGCCTGATCTTTCTTCTTAGTCTTTCTCTTCTTGGTTGGTGGCGCATCATCAGTGGTGTTCTTGTTCTTGCGCTTTCTGGCTTCAGCTTCGGCTTTTCTTGTTTTCTTGAGTTCTGAGGCTACTTTGGTGACCTTAGGCTTCACGCCTGTCATGCTGGCGAGGAAGACAATGCGAGATTCTTCCCGCCTGGATGCTTCAGCTGGGGCCACATTAGGCTTCTTCTTCTTGGCAGCCATCTTGGGGCCGATGCCAGGACGCCCAAGTGCCTTGCGCTTCTCGGCTTCATTGTAAGCTTGAACACATTTGGCAGTGAGGAGTTTCATGCGCTCTCGAGAACCTTTTGCTTCATCACGTTTCTTGTGAAACGCCTCCTTGAGCTCATGCATCATTTGCTTGAAGTTTTGGCCATCAGTCACACTGAGCTTGGCCATGTGCTTCTTGAACTGAGCCTTTTCATAGTCAATTTTGTGCTTCAGTTGAACAATCCTCTGAGCTAGAGCCAGCTCAGGAGCAATGGCTCCATGGAAGGAGACACTGAGGCCAATAGGGAGCTGAAGGTCATCAAAACTGAGGTTTGGGCTGTCAAACCACTCATCGATGAACTTGTTCAGGATGTCCACATCGAAAAGGGGAAGATCGTTGAAGATTTCCGCCTCTTGCTTGCTCTTTATCAGCAGCTCAAGAGCATCATCGCTAAGATCGTCGTCACTAGACAGATCAATGGCTTCGTTCTCATTCCTCAGAACGATAGCTGGGGTCAGTGTTTGACCAGTAGTCTGCATGGGCTGCTCCTTTTTCTCAGACTTGGAGATGCGAGAATGATCTTCAGAATGCACACTTGGTGCAGGAGGAACAGTGGCCAAAGGCTTCGCATGCGAAGCTCTTGGTGCAGTGGAGGGGTTTGAAGCCTTGGGTTTCTTCTGCATCTGTGGTTTTGGCAGAGCAGGCGCTTCATCAGAGTCAGCGTCATCTGCAGAGTGCTCCACGACTGCCCCTTGAACCATAATGTTAGTGATGAGACCTTCAAGGTTGTAGAAGGGCCCAACAATATTGGCAGCATCACGTGTGCCATCGGTCCGAGGAGCAGAGGGACCGGGATTGAAGTCTAATCCCAGCGACTTCTTGTTTTCTTTGGCCCATGCCTTTGCAGTCTTAAAGTTGCGCTTGAAAAGATTGTCATCACGACACCATAGCAATGATGATGGGTTGGCATTGGCAGGTTGTGGTCCACGGACCATACAGGGGTACAAACCCTGAGCAATAGCTTCAACTATGTTCTTGGGTTGAAGATTTCGATAGAGAATATCACCCCAAGGACTCTTGATGGCATTCTTCTCAGCATACTCCTGGGTCACGAACCTGTATTTGAACCATTGCTCGGCCCAATATCTTCGAATCCACTGGAATCGTGTTTTGCGCTGATTGTAATCCTCTTCTGGATCACTCTTGTACAACTCATAGAGATCTGGTGGCAAATCCCTTGATGTCCCCCACGGCGCTGCCTGCTGCCCTTCCTTGTAGACTTTTTTGTTGCCATGAAGTTCAGACTGAAAGGCTTCAAAACTATCAAAGTCTTCCATCTGCTGGTCAGACAAGAACTTGCTTCGGGAGAGTTAATGTGATGCTGTAAGAATTTTGCAAATGAATGCAGACTATGAGAACCAAGGGATTCTCCCATGGACATGTACCTGTGACAGCATTAGAGATGCGAGGGAAGGGGAAGAGGTCATATGCATTCTCATAAGATTTTGAAGATAAATCAATTTAGAAGACATTGACCTCATAGCGCGAAGACATTCACTTATATGATGAGAGTTGGTTCCAGATTTGTACGAATCCAAGAATAGGTACAAGTGAGGAATCTAACTACGTGTGAAGCATAAGTGAATATACTAGGCATATTATGAGATGCAGAACAGGATAGATCCAAATTTGTAGCCACAGAAACCACTTTTGGTGCGGAAGGATGAATCTATCGGATCAAAAAGGAGGTAAAAGTAAGTTTTAGTTACCACTCGAAGAACTGCTAGACGGAGTGGAGAGGAGGACGAGCAGTTCGATCTTCTGTGCCCTAACTTGGTGAAGGAAGACACCTACGGCGGCGTCGGAGAAGACGAGGTCCGCGGCTGGCGTGAGGACGGCGTCGGTGAGGTCATGGCAGCTAAGCGCTTCGTCGTCGGTGGCGTCGAGAGCTAGCGGTGGCGCTAGGGTTTGTCTGAGGTGGAGACGTGGAAGAAAGATTTTGACCGCGATGTGATGTGTATTTATAAGGAAAGGGACAACACAGCGCAATTACGTAGGTGCCCCTAGCGGTTCACATCTGAGGGACACGTGGCAAACATGCAACACATTGGAAGTTGTTCCATGTTCCCACGCACGGTTGAACTGTCGGGTGGTTGTTCCGGCTTCTCCGGGTTTCAGGCAATAAGGATTGAGCATTTAAAACAGATTCAATGTTTGTCTCTATATCTTCTGCTGACAAGACGCAGAGAAGACATTCGACGGTTTTAATAGAATGCATATGATTTGGATAGATAGAATTTGAGGTAGAAGCATAGAAGAGGTTAGGGTCCGATCACATTCACTTAGTCCAAAAGATTCAAAAGGAAGACATAGCTATAAGTGAATGTTGTAGAGGACAGAACACAAGTATATAAGTGTAAGACCAAATCAACAAAGTGAAGATTAAAATGAAGATAAATCAAAGTTGAGAATAAATCAAATGCGAAGACATAGCAAATGCAACGCCAAGAGAAAACACTCCAAACAAAAGTTTGGTGGTGGCGTTACCCACCGTATAGGAAGTATTAGACCCAGACACTGCGCACAATTATCATGGCGCTCCAAAGTCAAATTCCGCATTAATGTATTCACACATAGAGTGTAAGTCTTCAGTTATTGAAGATATACGTTACTTCGTGTGTTGCACATCTAAGTCATCATCATGCATAAGTGTTAGGATGTGTGCCTAATCACAGGACATTTGAGGATTCTAAGATATTTAGCTCACACCGCAACTTGCAAAACCTTTTCTCATCCAAGGGCTTTGTGAAGATAACTGCCAATTGCTCTTCAGTGTTGACGTGAATGATATCAATATCTTCCTTCATGACATGATCTCTGAGAAAGTGATGATGAATTTCAATGTGCTTTGTCTTCGAGTGCTGAACTGGGTTGTTGACAGTCTTGATGGCACTTTCATTGTCACAGTAGAGTGGTACTTGTTTCAGATGGATGCCATAGTCCTTGAGTGTTTGCTTCATCCATAGAAGCTGAGCGCAGCAAGATCCAGCAGCAATGTATTCAGATTCAGCAGTGGAGAGAGATACACAGTTATGCTTCTTTGAAGACCAACAGACAAGTGATCGTCCCAGAAAGTGACATGTGCCTGATGTAGACTTGCGATCCACCTTGTCACCAGCATAATCAGCATCTAAGAATCCAACTAGATCAAACTCTGAGCCCTTTGGATACCATAATCCTAATGTTGGGGTGTAAGCCAAATATCGAAGAATCCGCTTCACAGCTAAGTGATACGATTCCTTTGGTGCCGCTTGGAATCGGGCACACATGCAAACACTAAACATTATATCTGGCCTAGATGCACATAAATAAAGTAAAGAACCAATCATGGAGCGGTATACCTTTTGATCGAACTCTTTACCATTGGCGTCAAGACCCAGATGACTTTTGGTTGGCATTGGTGTCATGTAACCTTTGCAATCTTGCATTCCAAACTTCTTCAGGCAGTCTTTGAGATATTTCTCTTGAGATATGAAGATGACGTTGCTTTGCTGACGAATTTGAAGACCAAGGAAGAACTTCAGCTCACCCATCATGGACATCTGATATTGCTCTTGCATCATGTGACCAAACTCATCACTGTATTTCTGGTTAGTGCAGCCGAAGATAATATCATCCACATATATTTGGCACACAAACAATTCACCATCATATGTCTTCGTGAAGAGTGTGGGATCCAGGGAACCAGGTTTGAAGCCTTTGCTCTTCAGGAAGTCCTTGAGTGTGTCATACCAAGCACGAGGGGATTGTTTGAGGCCATACAATGCCTTGTTAAGCTTGTATACCATATCAGGATGTTTTGGATCTTCAAAGCGAGGTGGTTGTGCAACATACACTTCTTCTTCAATCTTGCCGTTGAGAAAGGCACTCTTCACATCCATTTGATACAAAAGAATGTTGTGTTGATTTGCATAGGCTAGCAGTATGCGAATGGCTTCAAGCCTTGCCACAGGAGCAAATGTTTCATCGAAGTCAATCCCTTCAACTTGAGTGTATCCTTGAGCAACAAGACGAGCCTTGTTTCTGACGACTTGACCATGCTCATCTTGCTTGTTGCGATATATCCATTTTGTGCCTATTACGTTGTGCTTGCAAGGGTCAGGACGCTTGACTAGTTCCCACACATTGTTCAGCTTGAACTATTGAAGCTCTTCTTGCATAGCTTGAATCCATTCAGGTTCCATGAAGGCTTCAGCAACTTTCTTGGGTTCTGATATTGAGACAAATGCAAAGTGCCCACAGAAATTTGCTAGCTGTGTTGCTCTTGAACGAGTGAGTGGACCTGGTGCATTGATACTATCAATTATCATCTCAATCTGTACTTCATTTGCAACACGAGGATGAACTGGATGAAGATTTTGCTCTTGCTGATCATTGTCTTCATTTCGAGCGTTGTCTTCAGGCTGAGCATTGTCTTCAGGTTGATTAGGTGCAGAAATGATAAGTTCCTCTTCAGGCTGTGCCTCAGAAGGTATGATCTCTCCAGTTCCCATGAGCTTGATGGATTCACTAGGTGGAACTTCATCTAGCACATTTGACAGGTGCTCTCTTTGCGAGCCGTTAGTCTCATCGAACCGCACATCCACAGTTTCAACCACTTTATAGTGAAAGAGGTTGAAGACTCTGTAGGAGTGCGAATCCTTTCCGTAACCAAGCATAAAACCTTCATGTGCTTTCGGTGCAAATTTTGAAGTGTGATGTGGATCCTTGATCCAGCACCTAGCACCAAATTCTCTGAAGTAACTGACATTTGGCTTCTTACTAGTAAGGAGTTCATAGGATGTTTTCTTCAGAAGCTTGTGAAGATAGACACGGTTGATGACATGGCATGCAGTATCAATAGCTTCAGGCTAGAACTTTCTTGGAGTCTTGTATTCATCAAGCATCGTCCGAGCCATCTCAATGAGTGTTCTGTTCTTGCGCTCCACTATGCCATTCTGCTGAGGTGTGTATGGAGTGGAGAACTCATGAGTGATGCCCAATGTATCCAGGTAAAGAGAGGCCGGTGTTCTTGAACTCTGTGCCGTTGTCACTTCTGATATGGTTGATCTTGACGCCATAGTTGTTCATGGCACGGTTGGTGAAGTGTCTGAAGACATCCTGCACTTCAGTCTTGTAGAGGATTATGTGCACCGATGTATATCTTGAATAATCATCAACAATGACGAAGCCATAGAGACAAGCAGTAGTAGTGAGAGTAGAGTAGTGAGTAGGGCCGAATAGGTCCATGTGTAGTAGCTCGAAGGGTTGAGATGTAGTCATGATTGTTTTCGAGTGATGCTTGGCCCTCGTCATCTTTCCAGCTTCGCAGGCACCGCACAGATGATCCTTCTTGAACTTGACTCCCTCGATGCCTATGACGTGCTTCTTCTTTGCGAGAGTGTGCAAGTTCCTCATGCCAGCATGCCCTAGCCTCTGATGCCAGAGCCAGCACTCTGAAGCTTTTGCTAGAAGGCATACAACCAACTATGGTCCTGCTGAGAAGTCTACCATGTACAAATCATCTTTTTGGTACCCTTCAAAGACTAGAGACTTGTTAGATTCCATTAGAACAAGGCAACGATATTTTCCAAATATCACAATCATATTCAAACCGCAAAGCATTGAGACAGACATTAAGTTGAAACCAAGGGATTCAACAAGCATTACTTTATCCATGTGCTGATCCTTTGAGATTGGAACTCTACCTAGACCCAATACCTTGCTTTTACCAGTGTCAGCAAATGTGATGTGACTCTTGTCAGATGGACGTAAGGTTGAGTCCATGAGAAGACTTCGATCACCAGTCATATGATTAGTGCATCTGCTGTCCATAATCCATTCTGAAGCATGAGGTGTCATACCCTACAGTACAATTAGGGGGATAGGCTTCACCAAGAGTATTGTGAAGCATAAACATTTGATGCACAAGAAGATTATCAAAGCTCAGATCAAGGTTAGGACTGATAGGATGATTGGCAAGCGTTTCAGGAACAAAATACATAGTGAGACCATTTGGGCATTTTATCTTGCGCCCCAGAAGATGTTTTAGGTCCCCAGCAAAAGCATCGGACGCCTTTGATTTCCGGCTGGAGACCTTTCCCTGCAAAAGAAAGTTAATTTTTCTTAACCACCCACATTTTTAGGGGTGGCTTAGAAGCAATGAGTCTAAGTGCAGCATCTAAGAACTTCGGCTTTGGCGCCCTAGCAAATAGCCTTGCAGGAGGCAAATAGTACTCATATGAATAAGCAGAGTAGTTCTTAGTCTTATGAACATAGCGGTTTGATCATACGTGCTTATATTCATAAGTTTGAGTATATTCCTGCAAAACATTGGCGTTAGGGTGACTCAGGTGAGTCCTCGGTCTGTATGAAGCCTTTGGGCCAGATGAAGCCTTTGGTCTGGGGTTTGTCTTCTTCCCTTGTGGTGTCATGATGACATTCACAGAATGATTCTCAAGAACCCTTTTGGGCACCCAGATCTTCTTCATAGGTGGTCCATTCCTGCAGTTAGTACCAATATACCTAGCGAACACTTCACCGTTCTGGTTCTTAAACAGTTTATAGTTTGCATCAAAGGATTCATCAATGATAATAGGGTTAGCACAAGTGAAGCCCGATAAGGTGGATGGATCCACTGAAGGTTCCTTTGTAGCAACCCATGTGGTTTTGGGGTACTGCTCAGGCTTCCAGTAAGCACCATCAACATTCATTTTCATCTCGAACCCAACACCCTCTTTCCTAGGGTTTCGGTTCAGAATCTGCTTTTTGAGGACATCGCACAGTGTCTGATGCCCTTTGAAACTGTTGTACATCCCTGTTTCAAGCAATGTCTTCAAACTAGCATTTTCATCAGCAATAGTGGTGGCATCCTCAGCAGAGGGGTTAGTTACCACATCAACAGTTGAAGATATTGCACCAGATGCAGCAGTAGAACATTCAACAACAGAAGTAGCGTTATCACACTTAAGGCATTTTAGACATGGTGGTTCAAATCCTTCCTGAGCGAGACTGATCTGTTGAGCACGAAGGGACTCGTTTTCTTTCTGAAGATCTTCATGAACTGCTCTCAATTTGTCAAGTTCTTGCTTCCTTTGAAGATAATCATAGGAAAGCTTTTCATGAGTTGTTGAGAGAATTTCATGACGACTTTCAAGTTCCTCGCACTTAACATGAAGATTTTTTATGTCTTCAATTAAGGACTGAGATCAGGTCATTTCCGCGTCCAATAGGTCATCGCTTTTGTCTAGCAGTTTTTGAATATGTTCCATAGCTTTTTGTTGTTCAGTTGCAATTTTAGCAAGTGTTTTGTAACTGGATTTGGATTCACAATCAGAGTCATGTTCACTTGATGTTTGAAAGTAAGCATCGCGTGAGTTTACCTTGGCGCCACGTGCCATGAAGAAATAGATGGGAGCGGAGTCGTCCGTGTCATTATCATCAGTGTTGGTGACGGAGCCATTGTCTTCAGTGTTGAAGATGGACTTGGCAACATAGGCTGTGGCTAGAGCTAGACTTGCAACACCAGAGTCGGACTCCTCCTCAGATTCCACCTCCGCCTCCTCTGAAGTAGACTCCTCCTTTGAATCCATCTCCTTGCCAACAAAAGCACGAGCCTTGCCAGATGAGCTCTTCTTGTGTGATGAAGACTTGGACGAAGACTTGGAAGAAGACTTTGAGGATTTCTTCTTCTTCTTCTTCTTCTTCTTCTTCTTCTTCTTCTTCTTCTTCTTCTTCTTCTTCTTCTTCTTCTTCTTCTTCTTCTTCTTCTTCTTCTTCTTCTTCTTCTTCTTCTTCTTCTTCTTCTTCTTCTTCTTCTTCTTCTTCTTCTTCTTCTTCTTCTTCTTCTTCTTCTTCTTCTTCTTCTTCTTCTTCTTCTTCTTCTTCTTCTTCTTCTTCTTCTTCTTCTTCTTCTTCTTCTTCTTCTTCTTCTTCTTCTTCTTCTTCTTCTTCTTCTTCTTCTTCTTCTTCTTCTTCTTCTTCTTCTTCTTCTTCTTCTTCTTCTTCTTCTTCTTCTTCTTCTTCTTCTTCTTCTTCTTCTTCTTCTTCTTCTTCTTCTTCTTCTTCTTCTTCTTCTTCTTCTTCTTCTTCTTCTTCTTCTTCTTCTTCTTCTTCTTCTTCTTCTTCTTCTTCTTCTTCTTCTTCTTCTTCTTCTTCTTGTCATCAGAATCATATTCCTTGATCTTCTTCTTCTTGTTGTTTTCATTGTCCACTGTGGACACTCAGAGATGTAGTGACCAGGTTTCTTGCACTTGTGGCATGTTCTCTTCTTGTGGTCATGAGTAGAAGCTTCATCATTTCTTGAGATGTATCATGAAGACTTTCTGAAGCCTTTCTTCTTTGTGAATTTTTGGAACTCTTCACAAGCATAGCAAGCTCCTTTCCAATGTCTTCAGGATCACCAGAACTGCATTCAGATTCTTCTTCAGATGAGGAAACAGCCTTTTCCTTCAAATCGCGAGTTCGGCCATAGTTGGGACCATAGATATCTCTTTTCTCAGATAGCTAAAACTCATGTGTGTTGAGCCTCTCAAGTATGTCAGACAGATCGAGTGTCTTGAAGTCAGGGCGTTCTTGAATCATCAGGGCTAGGGTGTCAAACGAGCTGTCAAGTGATCTCATGAGTGTCTTGACGATTTCATGCTTGGTGATCTCAGTAGCACCAGAAGCATGAAGCTCATTAGTGATGTCAGTGAGGCGATCAAACGTGAGCTGGACATTCTCATTGTCATTTCTCTTGAAGCGGTTGAAGAGGTTGCGAAGGACACTGATCCTTTGATCTCTCTGGGTTGAGACGCCTTCGTTGACCTTGGAGACCCAGTCCTAGACTAGGTTTGACATTTCCAGAGCACTCACACGGCCATACTATCCTTTGGTCAGATGACCGCAGATGATGTTCTTCGTAGTAGAATCCAGTTGAATGAACTTCTTGACATCAGCAGGAGTGATGCCTTCGCCGCCCTTGGGAACGCCGTTCTAGACGACATACCAAAGGTCGACATCAATGGCTTCAAGATGCATGCGCATCTTATTCTTCCAGTAGGGGTAATCAGTGCCATCGAAGACTGGGCACGCAGCGGAGACTTTGATTATCCCTGCAGTCGACATAGCTAAAACTCAAGGTGGTTAAACCGAATCACATAGAACAAGGGAGTACCTTGCTCTGATACCAATTGAAAGTGCTAGTTATCGTCTAGAGGGGGGGTGAATAGGCGATTTTTATGGAAGTCTTCAAAACATGAAAGTTTCGAAGGAAACGATAGAAATGAACCTATTAACATGCAGCGGAAGGTAGACTACACTAGGCAAGCCACAGTCAAGTATTCAATGAAGTGAAAACACGAGACTATTAGCAGCTAGGCAGTATGGATCAGGATGGAAGATAGTATGAAGCCAATCAGAACAAATAGGTACACAGTGAAGTCAAACAGATAGTGCAAGTAGGCAATGACTTCACGAAGACAAACTGTAAGTAAAGAGAGGGAGAAGATAGAACCGGTCTCTTGGAGAGGACAAGGATTTGTTGGACCAGTTCCAGTTGCTGTGACAACTGTACGTCTGGTTAGGGAGGCTGAGATCCAACTCAGAAGACCATGTCTTCCCTTGTTCCCCTTCAGCTAAGGACACCCAGTCCTCGCCTAATCACTCTGATAAGTCTTCAAGGTAGACTTCCAAACCTTCACAGACTTCGTTCACCGACGATCCACAATGACGCTTCGATGCTCAGAACATGACGCCTAACCGGTTGGAGGATTCACAGTCCTCACGTGTAACAAGTCTTCAGGTCACGCGGACAGAAAGACTTTAGTGATGCCTAACTGTCGGGGAAACTGATCCACGAACACCTATGGGACCGGCGGACCGAGCCCCTTTCGGTTCGGCGGGGGCGGAGATCGCGCGAAGAGCAGATCGAGGCGAAGCACACGAGCAGTTTAACCAGGTTCGGGCCGCACGGATGCGTAAAACCCTACTCCTGCATTGTGGTTTGTATTGAGTTCTTGCTCGGGAGCGCTGAGTGCTACAGTACACACCAGCAGCTAACGAGACCGAGCGTGAGTGTTCTTTTTCCTTCCGAACCCCCCTCTACATTGCGCATGGGCCTCCTTTTATATGCTCAAGGGGTCACCGACAAGTGGCAACGTAGACAAGGTAAAAATGGAAAGGTGTTGTGGTTGGTACAACTACCTGTACAGTGTATCATACCTAACCCTGACGGCAGGGGACAAAGGCATTAAATGCCTGTCTGCGTCACCCAAATAGTGCGGAAAGGGACCGTCAGGGACGCCACCGCTTGCCACGATGGCAGTCTTGTCATCGCCGCTTGCCACCGCGCATCGCTGGCTGCACAGCCTCCTGCCACGTGCGCCTGGAAAGGTCCCAGAGCGACACGTTGGTGGATGTGCTGGAGCGCGGGTACAGAGTGGTAGCTTGCCGCGGTCGTCGCCTTGTCGCGTCCGGAAGCTTGTCGCTCAGCGGGCCTTGGTTGGCCTTCCCGGCAAGCTCCTCTTGCCGGGGCCTTGGTTGGCCTTCCCGGCAAGCTCCTCTTGCCGGGGCCTTGTCTCCTTGGCTTGAATACTTTGTTCTTGAATGGCTCCAAGGGAACCACAGAGGACCTTGGCGGTCACCCGGCAAGCCTTGCCGCGGGGCGCTGCGACTACCCGTGCACAAGTTCGGGATACTAGGGTACCCCTACTCTAGTACACCGACAGGAGCCCCCGGGCCTGGGCCACACACGGTGCCGAGCGCTGTTGGGCCAGGCCCAAAACAGGGCACGGGCACGCGCGGCCTGGGTTACGCCGTATCTCACTCCGTATCCACCGCGCCCTCCCCGAACGGCACGCGTCGAATGCGGCGTCGTGGGAGAGATCGTGGGTGGTTTCTTTATTTGGAAAGGCGGAACGTCCGCCCCCTCCCTCTTTATAAGCAGGGGAAACAGGGGCAGTTCGCTCATTCCGCCGATTGCTACTCCAATCTCAAAAACCTCCGCCGCTCCCCCTTCTTCCCAAAGCTGAAAGAGAGCAGCGCTCCGCCCCCCATCGCCACCAGCACCACCAACGCCGTCGATCTCCCCCACCAGCTCCGCCATGTCTCCGAAAGCCGACAAGGTGAAGGTCGTGAAGTCGGCCGAGGCGCAGCGGCTCGCGGCGCTGCGAAAGGAGCGGGCAATCTTCCCCCCCAAGCTCGCGGGAGTATTACTACCTCTTCCGGTCGACGGAGACGCGTGCGCATCCGCGCACGAAGGTACTTCCAGCCGCTGCTTGGAAACTGGCTCCAAATGGATATCCCTTCTTCGCGTTGTTCTTCTACTAAGGGCTCTGCCCGCCTTTCTCTGAGTTTTTCTACGACATTATGAACACCTACGGGCTCCGCCTCCTTGACTTCACCCCCAATGCTGTTCTGACCATGGCAGTTTTCGCACATCTCTGCGAAAAGTTTGTCGGAGTCTATCCAAATGTAGCTCTCTTTCGCCACTTCTTTATGCCCCGAGTTGAGAAAGGAGAGCCTTTATCCGGCGGAATCGCTTGGATCTCGAGAGCCCACAAGAAGGAAGCTTATCTGGAGGGAGAGCTCCGCAGCAAGTGGGAGGAATGGAGAGCAGACTGGTGCTGGATTGTCGAGGAGAACCCGCAGCCGTTTACCGCCCGGCGCCAAGCCCCAGTAGTGCGCGGCAACGATTGGAGCAACGTGGCCCCGGAAGACGATAGGCTGAAGATTGCCGTCACCCGGATCCAACGCCTCAGGTTTTCCGGGCTCACTGTAGGCGCCGTTGGCGCAGATTTTCTTCGCCGCTGCATCGCCCCTCTGCAGGAGAGAAGGAGACCCGCCTGGGAGTTCAAGAATGCGGCGGACATCATGAGGCTGCGCCCGGGCCTCAACTTCAACTTCACTGTCCTGGAACTCAACGCGATGCTCTAGGAGCTGTTCAAGCACGACCCTCAACATCCCGAAGTGTTTAGGTTGCCGTAGGGTGTCGTTCCGCTGTGCAACAACTCCTCGCTCGACCACATCCGTGCATTGATGCCGTTGTGCGATTCGCATGGAATTGTCGCAACTTGGCAAGAGCCTGCAGACGACGTCGTGCAGGAGTTCTTTGATGGCTTGGTAGAAGTGCCGGTCTGCTCCGATGAACAGAAAAGCCTTACTCGCGACACCACCAATGAGGAGATGGAGGGCATCGCCACTAGGCTGGAAGAGGCGGCGGCAGCCGCTGCCGCGGGCGAGTTTGGATTCACCGTGGAGGAGGCAGAGGCAGCAGAGGCGGCAAGCCTTGCCGAGCGAGAGGGGCTTGCCGGCGAGGGAGAGCTTGCCGGGCCTGGTGTCGAGTCAAGGGAGCCCGCCGAGGATGCGGGCGGCTCGTTGGAGATCAACTCCTCTTCCTCCTCATCTTCAGACGGCTCGCCGCAAGCAAAGCCCCCAGCTCCACCAAGAAGGCATCTCCGCAAGGCCGGGGACGTACCGGAGCGGCAGACGAGTCAACAGCCGCCGCGCCGCACGACACGCTCCACCGCGGCAAGCACTGTTGTCGTGGGAGCACCTCACGCCGCTGCGGCGACTGGAGCGGGGTCCTCCCGGACCACCGCTTCTGCTCCTGCTGCTTCTCATGCCGCGACGGCGGCCGGAGCAGGGTCGTCTCAGACCACCGCCACTGCCCCCGCCAAGAGGCCAAGGGAACCTACTCCTCCGCCTCGTTGCGCCGGAGGTGAGCCGGACTTTGACTTCTCCGCGTTCAGCTCCGACGAGGAAGAAGAAGAGTAAGATTCTTTGCTGTACTTGTAGTTCTTCAATTCTTGCTGTTTTGTCTTGTATCTGATTTGCTTTACTCCGAACTCATTCCTTTTCAGGACTCTGGCCCAGAGAGCGGCGAAGAGAGCCAAGGTCCCGGTGATTGTCATCGAGGACGAACCCACCGCGACGGTAGGGGGTGTGTCCGAGACCACCTTGCCGGACCCGGCAATTATTCCCCAAAGCAGCCCCCAGCACAGCCCCCAGTGTAAGTGTATGGTTTACTTCCCGCCGTTGGGCGCGCATGGGTGCTCTTTCTTTGCTGACATCTGACTATTGGTTTGTGTAGGAGCAGAGCAACCTCACTAGGAGCGCCCGGAGACCGCCCCCGACATGCCATCTGCTTCGACTACGCCGCCAAGGGAGAGTTCCCCGGCCAGGGAGCGTTCTCCGGCAAGGGAGAGTTCTCCGGCGGCCCCCCGGCGGCGGAGACCATAACTATAGAGCCCAGTACAGGTAATCCTCTCGCTTGAAAACTTCCCTTGGGTTCTTCTTCTTTTGATCTTCTTTTTGGATATTTGCTTGACTTTTCTCCCTTTTCCGGCCGTCAGACCCATCTGCCACGGAGCCGATGGAGACCGAGGTCGCCGGCGAGGAGAACGCGCGTGGCAATACCGACGACGCCGTTGCCACCGAAGAAGCAGCCGGCGCTGATGATCCCGCCGGCGACGAGGCCGCCAAAGCTGCTGCCGCAAAAGCTGGCGAGGGATCTGGCGATCGCACTGACGGCCTGGAGGCCGTAGGAGCGCCAGGCGCTACGCCGACCGCCGATCCCTCCACCGCTGCCGCAGCGTCAGGCTCCGAAGAGCCCCAGCCAGGCACCTATTTGAAGGCCGGCGATGGCGTCTTCATCAAGCTCCCCTGGGAGTCAAGCTCCAGGGCGCCGGTCGAAGGAGAAATCTTGGATGGAGAGGTGCTCGCCTCCGCTGGGTTGACGCTGGTTGATGCGCCGAGAAGCAGCAGCGGCGAGCCTTAGGAGGAGCGTCTGCTGCGGAAGCTGGTGTCGCTCTACCGCGCTCGACAGACCAAGCTGGAATCCCGAGAAGCGCTTGTCGCGAAGGCGGGAACGGACATCGATAAGCGCGCGGAGGAGCTCCGAGGTCTTAATCAGGAAGCTCTCCGGTCCCTGGCAGAGGAGCGGGAGCAACTCGCCGAGGAGCAGAAAGCCTTCCTCCTCGAGAAGGCTGAAGTTGAAGAGCAACAACGGCTTGCCGCCGAGAAGCTGTCTGCGCGGGAGGGCGAGTTGGCGCAGCGGAAGGTCAACCTTGACAGCCACGAGGAGGAGCTTGCTGCGCGCGAGCAAACATTCGGCGGGGCTCTCAAGGAAGCAGAGGATGCTGCCGCAGCTGCCGAGGCCGCCAAGAAGGAGCTGGAGACAAAGGTGGCGCAGCTGGAGGTCGATCTCAAGGCGAGCGGTGAAGAGCTTGCCGCGCTCAAGCGTGAGCGCGAGAAGGACGCCTACAGCTTTGGCGAGCTGCAGGGTCGTCTCACCAAGAAGTGCAAGGAGCTTAGCGCCGCCAAGGACTCCATCACTGATCTTGAGTTGAAGCTGACTACTTTGACCAAGACGCTGGACGGCGCCAGGGAGCAGGAGGTGGCCTTGAAGGAGAAGATCAAGGCCGACGAGGTGCTGCTGGCGAGTGCTGCTGCCGCCCAGAACACTTTTAGGGATAATGTGGAGCACTGGACGGAGGGTCTCGTGGATGTTGCCGCAGCCATCGACAGGGAGCTGGCGCAGCTGGGGATGGAGGATCTCGGGTATCCTCCGATGAGAATCTCCAACCCAGTGCCAAGCTCACCTTGTTCTTCAAAGGCGTGGCGACGGCCCTCCAGCGACTCCGGGAGAAGATCCCAAAGCAGCTGGCCGACGAGTCGCGCAAGATCTGCGCGGGAGCTCTTCAAAAGGTGTTGGTGAAGGTGGCCTTCCGCAACCCGGGCCTCAACCTCACCAACGTCCTCAAGACCCTGCCACCGGATGCTGATCTGGAAGCGCTCAAGACCCTTGTCGCACCCATTGTGGACAAGGTGAGCGGGATCAAGAGGGTTGAGGGCGATCGCGTAGATTAGGCCGCCCGTTTTCTCCTTTTCTTGTCGTTGCTGGTCATGTTATGAGAACAATCTGTTAGTGCTGCGACAAGCTATCTTGTAATATAACTCTATTTTGGGCAGCGATTGCTATGTTATTTCCTTTACTTGATTCCTTCCTTTGTATGTTTTTACCCTACGCTTTTAGGGAACTTGCCGGCGCAGGCACCTTAGCCGCGAGCGCTGAGTGCGGGACGTCAGCAGCCTGCTGGCGGTGCCGCTACCGACAAGAAACCTTGTCGCAACTAGTCGCAGCTCACTTAAGTTGTTGAGCGGACTCGAAACAAAGTAAGGGCGCAACTAGCTACGAGTTGGTTCCTCCGCGCACAGGTTTTCCATACAAAGCTCGGTCGTTCGAGGAAGATAACTTAAAAATTTTAAAAATCTGATTGCTCAAACTTTGGCAACTTAGCTTTTCTGTCGTTTGCTTCCCGGTAAGGCGAAACTTTCTTCAACGACGCCTGGTCCACACCATTATCGGGGGTAGGCGCTGCACAAAGTGTCAGATAACACATGCAAAAAATAGAAAGCATGAAATTAACAAGATGTGCGGAGCACATGAGCTTTATTTATGCACGGGGTCTGCGCCCGGCTTTGTACAAAGGATTACATGCAACAGCGGCAAGACTTGTACAAAAGGTGGTTGCCGGAACAGGTTCCGGCAACCGCGCCTTACGGGTAGAACTTACGAAGATGCTCAATGTTCCAGGAGTTGCTCACCGGAATGCCATCTTCGGTCTCAAGGCGGACAGCACCAGGCCTAATGACTCGTTTCACCCGGTAAGGGCCTTCCCACTTTGGCGTCAACTTGTTGGAATTCTTAGCGGACTGAACGCGCCGAAGAACAAGGTCGCCTTCCTCGAGACTTCTGGCATTAACTTTGCGGCTATGGTAGCGGCGCAAAGCTTGCTGGTAGCGAGTAGCTCGTACAGCAGCCTGAAGACGGTCTTCCTCAAGGAGCAGCGCGTCATCTTGTCGCAGCTGCTCTTGCTCAAGCTCATCATAAGCGAGCACTCGAGGTGACCCGTATACGAGTTCTGTGGGGAGAACTGCCTCTGCTCCATAGACTAGAGCGAAAGGTGTCTGGCCAGTGGCTCGATTTGGCGTCGTCCTGATCGACCAAAGAACCACCGTCAGCTCCTCAATCCAATTCTTTCCGCACTGTGCAGCTAGTCAAAAGTCCTGGTCTTGAGCCCGCGCAGCACTTCAGCATTTGCCCTCTCCGCTTGACCGTTGCTTCTCGGGTGAGCAACAGAAGCGAAGCAGACCTTGGCGCCAAGATCTTGGACGTACTGCATGAAGGTGCGGCTCGTGAATTGCGTGCCGTTGTCGGTGATGATCCTGTTAGGGATCCCGAAGCGGCAAACAATCGACCTGAAGAACTTGACTGCTGACTGTGCTGTCACCTTCCTCACTGCTTCCACTTCCGGCCACTTTGTGAACTTGTCGATTGCAACGTACAAGTACTCAAAGCCCCCGACAGCTCGGGGAAAGGGGCCGAGGATGTCGAGCCCCGAGACCGAAAATGGCCAGGATAAAGGGATCGTCTGGAGAGCTTGAGCTAGCTGGTGTATTTGCTTGGAATGGAACTGGCACGCTTCACACTTGGTTACTTGTGCAGTTGTATCCTGGAGGGCTGTCAGCCAAAAGAAACCTGCCGGAATGCTTTGCCGGCAAGTGCTCTTGCGCCAATGTGGTGACCACATATGCCTCCATGTATCTCTGCCAACAGCTTTTGTCCGTCTTCCCGGTGAATACACTTCAATTTCACACCGTTGAGTCTTCTTCTGTACAGTGTGTTGTCGACAAACTGGTACATACTTGACTGCCGGGCTACTCTTTCCGCTTCTTCTTGCTCTTCGAGAAGTTCTCCTGTCTGAAGGAAACGGACAATCTGCTGTGCCCATGCTGGAGCTTGTGGCTCGACAACAAGGAATAAAGGCACATCTGTTGCTGCGAGAACATCCGCTTCTACGGCGAGAACCTGCGGCTCAGCCGGAGCTTGATGTTCCCCGGCAAGCTTGCCGGAGCAAAACTTGTCGGGAGCGTTTGCTTCAACGGAACAAACCCTAGGGCTTGCCGGAGCAGACTGCTCCTCAGCACCCTCGGTGTTGATCTTGGGGACCTTCTTGGCGGCAGCTTCGGGGAGCTCTGCCGAAAAATAGTCACCAGAAATCAACTTCCTCTTCTTGCTCTGTCCAGTCGATGGCGTTACAGACGGTTGAGTCAGCTTGAGCACAAAGATCCCTGGTTCCACAGGTAACTTAAGTGTGGCGCACTTTGACAGGCCATCGGCAATGTCGTTCTGATCTCTTGGAACATGCTCCATCTGTAGGCCGTCAAAGTGCTCTTCTAGCTTTCTCACTTCATCAACGTAGGCTTCCATCACCGGACTCCGATAATTCTTGTTCACTTGGCAGACGACAAGCTGCGAGTCACCCCTTACAATGAGCTTATTGATCCCAAGGTCTGCTGCGATCCTGAGACCGGCAAGCAAACCTTCATACTCTGCGGTATTGTTTGTTGCTTGCTCCTTGGGAAAGTGCATCTGGACTACGTACTTGAGGTGCTCTCCGGTGGGTGCAACAAGTAGCACGCCCGCACCGGCGCCTTGCAGCGAGAAGGCACCATCAAAGTACATCAGCCACTCTTTGCTTGCTTCCTTGACGGGGATGCTCGTTTTTGGAATTTCTTCATCTGGTGTTGGCGTCCACTCTGCTATGAATTCTGCCAATGCTCTGCTCTGGATAGTTGAAGTGCTCTCAAATTTGAGGCCAAAGCTTGACAGTTCCAGTGCCCACTCGACAATCCTGCCTGTTGCTTCTGGATTCTGTAGTATCCTCTTCAGCGGAAAACGAGTGACAACTGTGATCTCATGTGCTTGGAAGTAATGGCGCAGCTTTCTCGAGGCCATGAGAAGGCCAAAAAGCAATTTCTGCACACCAGAGTACCTTGACCTAGCCCCCTGCAGAAGGGAACTGACAAAGTAAACTGGGCGCTGCACCATTCTCTTCTATATCCCCTCACGCGCCTGCGCAGATCCAGCTTTGTGGGGACCAGAGCTTGTCGGTGAAGTCCCCTGCTTGTCGCTGGATGCATCTGCCGTGGTTGTTGGCTCATCATCCGCCTCCCTCTCTGCTACTAACGCAGCACTAACCACTTGATTGGTTGCCGCTAGATACAGCAGCAACTTTTCTTGTGGCTTAGGTGCGACAAGTGTTGGAGTGGAGGACAGGTATCTCTTCAAGTCTTGCAGCGCAGCCTCCGCTTCCGGAGTCCATTTCATTGGACCTGCCTTTTTCAATATTTTGAAAAACGGCAGGGCGTGCTCAGCAGACCTAGAGATAAACCTGCTGAGAGCAGCCATGCAACCGGCAAGTCTTCGTACATCCTTGACGCGCTTTGGTGCTTCAATCTGCTCAATGGCCTTGATCTTGTCGGGATTGGCTTCAATTCCCCGCTGAGACACGAAGAACCCGAGAAGCTTGCCGGAGGGGACTCCAAACACACAATTCTCGGGGTTAAGCTTGAGGTTGATCTTGCGCAGATTTGCAAAAGTTTCGTCTAAATCTTGAATCAGAGTTGCCTTGTCCTTGCTCTTGACCACTATGTCATCCATGTAGGCTTCCACATTTCTGTGTATTTGTGGCTCAAAAGCGGTATGGACTACCCTTGCAAATGTTGAACCAGCATTCTTTAAACCGAAAGGCATCCGTTTGAAACAGTACGTGCCACATGGAGTGATGAATGCGGTCTTCTCCTCATCCTCTTCTGCCATGAAGATCTGATGGTATCCTAAGTATGCGTCAAGAAATGAAAGCAAGTCACATCCGGCCGTGGAGTCAACAATCTGGTCAATGCACGGCAAGGGAAGTGGGTCTTTGGGACAAGCTTTATTGACATCGGTAAAGTCGATACAAAGCCTCCATTTCCCGTTTGCCTTGCGCACGACTACAGGATTGGCCAACCACGTGTTGGGGAACGTAGAAATTTAAAAAAATTCCTATGCACACGCAAGATCATGGTGATGCATAGCAACGAGAGGGGAGAGTGTTGTCTACGTACCCTCGTAGACCGAAGCGGAAGCGTTGACACAACATAGAGGAAGTAGTCGTACGTCTTCCCGATCCGACCGATCCAAGCACCGTTACTCCGGCACCTCCGAGTTCTTGGCACACGTTCAGCTCGATGACGTTCCCCTAGCTCCGATCCAGCAAAGCTTCGGGGACAAGTTTTGTCAGCACAACGGCGTGATGATGATCTTGATGCTCTACCAGCGCAGGGCTTCGCCTAAGCACTGCAACGATATATTCGAGGTGGAATATGGTGGAGGGGGCACCGCACACGGCTAAGAATAGATCACGTTGATCAGTTGTGTGTTCTAGGGTGCTCCCCTGCCCTAAAGGAGCCAAGGGGGAGGGGGCGGCCGGCCTAGAGGGGGCGCGCCAAGGAGGGGGAAACCTACTCCAAGTAGGTTTGCCCCTCCCTTTCCTATTCCAACTAGGACAAGAGGGGAATGAGGAGGAAGGGAGAAGGAAGGAGAGGGGGCCGCGCCCCCTTCCCTTGTCCAATTCGGACTGGGGCAAGGGGGGCCGCGCGCCACCTGGCTGCCCTCTCTCTTCTCCACTAAAGCCCATTAGGGCCCAATAACTCCCCGGGGGGTTCCGGTAACCCATCGGTACTCCGGTAAAATGCCGATTTCACCCGGAACCATTCCGATGTCCAAATATAGGCTTCCAATATATCGATCTTTATGTCTCGAAAATTTCGAGACTCCTCGTCATGTCCGTGATCACATCCGGGACTCCGAACAACCTTCGGTACATCAAAATGCATAAACTCATAATAACTGTCATCGTAACGTTAAGCGTGCGGACCCTACGGTTCGAGAACAATGTAGACATGACCAAGACATATCTCCGGTCAATAACCAATAGCGGGACCTGGATGCCCATATTGGCTCCTACATATTCTACGAAGATCTTTTATTGGTCAGACCGCATAACAACATACGTTGTTCCCTTTGTCATCGGTATGTTACTTGCCCGAGATTCGATCGTCGGTATCCAATACCTAGTTCAATCTCGTTACCGGCAAGTCTCTTTACTCGTTCCGTAATACATCATCTTACAACTAACATATATTAGTTGCAGTGCTTGCAAGGCTTATGTGATGTGCATTACCGAGAGGGCCCAGAGATACCTCTCCGACAATCGGAGTGACAAATCCTAATCTCGAAATACGCCAACCCAACATCTACCTTTGGAGACACCTGTAGTACTCCTTTATAATCACCCAGTTACGTTGTGACGTTTGGTAGTACCCAAAGTGTTCCTCCGGCAAACGGGAGTTGCATAATCTCATAGTCAAAGGAACATGTATAAGTCATGAAGAAAGCAATAGCAACATACTAAACGATCGGGTGCTAAGCTAATGAAATGGGTCATGTCAATCAGATCATTCAACTAATGATGTGACCTCGTTAATCAAATAACAACTCTTTGTCTATGGTTAGGAAACATAACCATCTTTGATTAATGAGCTAGTCAAGTAGAGGCATACTAGTGACACTATTTTTGTCTATGTATTCACACATGTATTATGTTTCCAGTTAATACAATTCTAGCATGAATAATAAACATTTATCATGAAATAAGGAAATAAATAATAACTTTATTATTGCCTCTACGGCATATTTCCTTCAGTCTCCCACTTGCACTAGAGTCAATAATCTAGATTACACAGTAATGATTCTAACACCCATGGAGCCTTGGTGCTGATCATGTTTTGCTCGTGGAAGAGGCTTAGTCAATGGGTCTGCAACATTCAGATCCGTATGTATCTTGCAAATCTCTATGTATCCCACCTGGACTAGATCCCGGATGGAATTGAAGCGTCTCTTGATGTGTTTGGTTCTCTTGTGAAATCTGGATTCCTTTGCCAAGGCAATTGCACCAGTATTGTCACAAAAGATTTTCATTGGACCCGATGCACTAGGTATGACCCCTAGATCGGATATGAACTCCTTCATCCAGACTCCTTCGTTTGCTGCTTCCGAAGCAGCTATGTACTCCGCTTCACATGTAGATCCTGCCACAACGCTTTGTTTAGAACTGCACCAACTGACAGCTCCACGGTTTAATGTAAACACGTATCCGGTTTGCGATTTAGAATCGTCCGGATCAGTGTCAAAGCTTGCATCAACGTAACCGTTTACGATGAGTTCTTTGTCACCTCCATATACGAGAAACATATCCTTAGTCCTTTTCAGGTACTTCAGGATGTTCTTGACCGCTGTCCAGTGATCCACTCCTGGATTACTTTGGTACCTCCCTGCTAAACTTATAGCAAGGCACACATCAGGTCTGGTACACAGCATTGCATACATGATAGAGCCTATGGCTGAAGCATAGGGAACATCTTTCATTTTCTCTCTATCTTCTGAAGTGGTCGGGCATTGAGTCTTACTCAACTTCACACCTTGTAACACAGGCAAGAATCCTTTCTTTGCTTGATCCATTTTGAACTTTTTCAAAACTTTGTCAAGGTATGTGCTTTGTGAAAGTCCAATTAAGCGTCTTGATCTATCTCTATAGATCTTAATGCCCAATATGTAAGCAGCTTCACCGAGGTCTTTCATTGAAAAACTCTTATTCAAGTATCCTTTTATGCTATCCAGAAATTCTATATCATTTCCGATTAGTAATATGTCATCCACATATAATATCAGAAATACTACAGAGCTCCCACTCACTTTCTTGTAAATACAGGCTTCTCCAAAAGTCTGTACAAACCCAAATGCTTTTGATCACACTATCAAAACGTTTATTCCAACTCCAAGATGCTTGCACCAGTCCATAAATGGATCGCTGGAGCTTGCACACTTTGTTAGCTCCCTTTGGATCGACAAAACCTTCTGGTTGCATCATATACAACTCTTCTTCCAGAAATCCATTCAGGAATGCAGTTTTTACATCCATTTGCCAAATTTCATAATCATAAAATGCGGCAATTGCTAACATGATTCGGACAGACTTAAGCATCGCTACGGGTGAGAAGGTCTCATCGTAGTCAATCCCTTGAACTTGTCGAAAACCTTTTGCGACAAGTCGAGCTTTGTAGACAGTAACATTACCGTCAACGTCAGTCTTCTTCTTGAAGATCCATTTATTCTCAATTGCTTGCCGATTATCAGGCAAGTCAACCAAAGTCCACACTTTGTTCTCATACATGGATCCCATCTCAGATTTCATGGCTTCAAGCCATTTTGCGGAATCTGGGCTCACCATCGCTTCTTCATAGTTTGTAGGTTCATCATGATCTAGTAGCATGACTTCCAAAACAGGATTACCGTACCACTCTGGTGCGGATCTTACTCTGGTTGATCTACGAGGTTCTGTAGTAACTTGATCTGAAGTTTCATGATCATCATCATTAACTTCCTCACTAATTGGTTTAGACGTCATAGAAACCAGTTTCTGTGATGTGTTATTTTCCAATAAGGGAGCAGGTACAGTTACCTCATCAAGTTCTACTTTCCTCCCACTCACTTCTTTCGAGAGAAACTCCTTCTCCAGAAAGGATCCATTTCTAGCAACAAATATCTTGCCTTCGGATCTGTGATAGAAGGTGTACCCAGCAGTTTCCTTTGGGTATCCTATGAAGACGCATTTCTCAGATTTGGGTTCGAGCTTATCAGGTTGAAGTTTTTTCACATAAGCATCGCAGCCCCAAACTTTAAGAAACGACAACTTTGGTTTCTTGCCAAACCATAGTTCATAAGGCGTCGTCTCAACGGATTTTGATGGTGCTCTATTTAACGTGAATGCGGTCGTCTCTAAAGCATAACCCCAAAACGATAGCGGTAAATCTGTAAGAGACATCATAGATCGCACCATATCTAGTAAAGTACAATTACGACGTTCGGACATACCATTACGTTGTGGTGTTCCGGGTGGCGTGAGTTGCGAAACTATTCCGCATTGTTTCAAATGTAGACCAAACTCGTAACTCAAATATTCTCCTCCACGATCAGATCGTAGAAACTTTATTTTCTTGTTACGATGATTTTCAACTTCACTCTGAAATTCTTTGAACTTTTCAAATGTTTCAGACTTATGCTTCATCAAGTAGATATATCCATATCTGCTTAAATCATCTGTGAAGGTGAGAAAATAACGATATCCGCCACGAGCTTCAATATTCATCGGACCACACACATCTGTATGTATGATTTCCATCAAATCTGTTGCTCTCTCCATTGTACCGGAGAACGGTGTTTTAGTCATCTTGCCCATGAGGCACGGTTCGCAAGTACCAAGTGATTCATAATCAAGTGGTTCCAAAAGTTCATCAGTATGGAGTTTCTTCATGCGCTTTACACTGATATGACCTAAACGGCAGTGCCACAAATAAGTTGCACTATCATTATTAACTCTGCATCTTTTGGCTTCAACATTATGAATATGTGTATCACTACTATCGAGATTCATCAAAAAATAGACCACTCTTCAAGGGTGCATGACCATAAAAGATATTACTCATATAAATAGAACAACCATTATTCTCTGATTTAAATGAATAACCGTCTCGCATCAAACAAGATCCAGATATAATGTTCATGCTCAACGCTGGCACCAAATAACAATTATTTAGGTCTAATACTAATCCCGAAGGTAGATGTAGAGGTAGCGTGCCGACTACAATCACATTGACTTTGGAACCGTTTCCCACGCGCATCGTCACCTCGTCCTTTGCCAGTGTTTGCTTAATCCGTAGTCCCTGTTTCGAGTTGCAAATATTAGCAACAGAACCAGTATCAAATACCCAGGTGCTACTGTGAGCTCTAGTAAGGTACACATCAATAACATGTATATCACATATACCTTTGTTCACCTTGCCATCCTTCTTATCCGCCAAATACTTGGGGCAGTTCCGCTTCCAGTGACCAGTCTGCTTGTAGTAGAAGCACTCAGTTTCAGGCTTAGGGCTAGACTTGGGTTTCTTCTCCTGAGCAGCAACTTGCTTGTTGTTCTTCTTGAAGTTCCCCTTCTTTTTCCCTTTGCCCTTTTTCTTGAAACTAGTGGTCTTATTGACCATCAACACTTGATGCTCCTTCTTGATTTCTACCTTCGCAGCCTTTAGCATTGCGAAGAGCTCGGGAATCGTCTTATCCATCCCTTGCATATTATAGTTCATCACGAAGCCTTTGTAGCTTGGTGGAAGTGATTGGAGAATTCTGTCAATGACGCAATCATCCGGAAGATTAACTCCCAGTTGAATCAAGTGATTACAATACCCAGACATTTTGAGTATATGCTCACTGACAGAACTATTCTCCTCCATCTTGCAGCTATAGAACTTATTGGAGACTTCATATCTCTCAATCCGGGCATTCTGTTGGAATATCAACTTCAACTCCTGGAACATCTCATATGCCCCATGATGTTCAAAATGTCGTTGAAGTCCCGGTTCTAAGCCGTAAAGCATGGCACACTGAACTATCGAGTAGTCATCAGCTTTGCTCTGCCAGACGTTCATAACATATGGTGTTGCTCCTGCAGCAGGCCTGGCGCCCAGCGGTGCTTCCAAGACGTAACTCTTCTGTGCAGCAATGAGGATAATCCTCAAGTTACGGACCCAGTCCGTGTAATTGCTACCATCATCTTTCAACTTTGCTTTCTCAAGGAACGCATTAAAATTCAACGGAACAACAGCACGGGCCATCTATCTACAACCAACATAAACAAGCAAGATACTATCAGGGACTAAGTTCATGATAAATTTAAGTTCAATTAATCATATTACTTAAGAACTCCCACTTAGATAGACATCCCTCTAATCTTCTAAGTGATCACGTGATCCAAATCAACTAAACCATAATCGATTAACACGTGAAATGGATTAGTTTTCATTGGTGAACATCATTATGTTGATCATATCTACTATATGATTCACGCTCGACCTTTCGGTCTCCGTGTTCCGAGGCCATATCTATATATGCTAGGCTCGTCAAGTATAACCCGAGTATTCTGCATGTGCAAAACTGGCTTGCACCCGTTGTAGATGGACGTAGAGCTTATCACACCCGATTAACACGTGGTGTCTGGGCACGACGAACTTTGGCAACGGTGCATACTCAGGGAGAACACTTCTTGATAATTTAGTGAGAGATCATCTTATAATGCTACCGTCAATCAAAGCAAAATAAGATGCATAAAAAGATAAACATCACATGCAATCAATATAAGTGATATGATATGGCCATCATCATCTTCGTGCTTGTGATCTCCATCTCCGAAGCACCGTCATGATCACCATCGTCACCGGCACGACACCTTGATCTCCATCGTAGCATCGTTGTCGTCTCGCCAAACTTATGCTTCTACGACTATCGCTACCGCTTAGTGATAAAGTAAAGCATTACAGGGCGATTGCATTGCATACAATAAAGCGACAACCATATGGCTCCTGCCAGTTGCCGATAACTCGGTTACAAAACATGATCATCTCATACAATAAAATTTAGCATCATGTCTTGACCATATCACATCACAACATGCCCTGCAAAAACAAGTTAGACGTCCTCTACTTTGTTTGTTGCAAGTTTTACGTGGCTGCTACTGGGCTTAGCAAGAACCGTTCTTACCTACGCATCAAAACCATAATGATAGTTTGTCAAATAGACTCCGTTTTAACGTTCTCAAGGACCGGGCGTAGCCATACTCGGTTCAACTAAAGTTGGAGAAACTGACACCCGCCAGCCACCTGTGTGCAAAGCACGGCGGTAGAACCAGTCTCTCGTTAGCGTACGCGTAATGTCGGTCTAGGCCGCTTCATCCAACAATACCGCCGAACCAAAGTATGACATGTTGGTAGGCAGTATGACTTATATCGTCCACAACTCACTTGTGTTCTACTCGTGCAAATAACATCAAACCATAAAAACCTAGGCTCTGATACCAATGTTGGGGAACGTAGAAATTTCAAAATTTTCCTACGCACACGCAAGATCATGGTGATGCATAGCAACGAGAGGGGAGAGTGTTGTCTACGTACTCTCGTAGACCGAAGCAGAAGCGTTGACACAACGTAGAGGAAGTAGTCGTACGTCTTCCCGATCCGACCGATCCAAGCACCGTTACTCCGGCACCTCCGAGTTCTTGGCACACGTTCAGCTCGATGACGTTCCCCTAGCTCCGATCCAGCAAAGCTTCGGGGACGAGTTTTGTCAGCACGACGGCGTGATGACGATCTGGATGCTCTACCAGCGCAGGGCTTCGCCTAAGCACTGCAACGATATATTCGAGGTGGAATATGGTGGAGGGGGGCACCGCACACGGCTAAGAATAGATCACGTTGATCAACTGTGTGTTCTAGGGTGCCCCCCTGCCCCCGTATATAAAGGAGCCAAGGGGGAGGGGGCGGCCGGCCTAGAGGGGGCGCGCCAAGGAGGGGGAAACCTACTCCAAGTAGGTTTGCCCCTTCCTTTCCTATTCCAACTAGGACAAGAGGGGAAGGAGGAGGAAGGGAGAAGGAAGGAGAGGGGGGTCACGCCCCCTTCCCTTGTCCAATTCGGACTGGGGCAAGGGGGGCCGCGCGCCACCTGGCTGCCCTCTCTCTTCTCCACTAAAGCCCATTAGGGCCCAATAACTCCCCGGGGGGTTCCGGTAACCCATCGGTACTCCGGTAAAATGCCGATTTCACCCGGAACCATTCCGATGTCCAAATATAGGCTTCCAATATATCGATCTTTATGTCTCGACCATTTCGAGACTCCTCCTCATGTCCGTGATCACATCCGGGACTCCGAACAACCTTCGGTACATCAAAATGCATAAACTCATAATAACTGTCATCGTAACGTTAAGCGTGCGGACCCTACGGTTCGAGAACAATGTAGACATGACCAAGACATATCTCCGGTCAATAACCAATAGCAGGACCTGGATGCCCATATTGGCTCCTACATATTCTACGAAGATCTTTTATCGGTCAGACCGCATAACAACATATGTTGTTCCCTTTGTCATCGGTATGTTACTTGCCCGAGATTCGATCGTCGGTATCCAATACCTAGTTCAATCTCGTTACCGGCAAGTCTCTTTACTCGTTCCGTAATACATCATCTTACAACTAACATATATTAGTTGCAGTGCTTGCAAGGCTTATGTGATGTGCATTACCGAGAGGGCCCAGAGATACCTCTCCGACAATCGGAGTGACAAATCCTAATCTCGAAATACGCCAACCCAACATCTACCTTTGGAGACACCTGTAGTACTCCTTTATAATCACCCAGTTACGTTGTGACGTTTGGTAGTACCCAAAGTGTTCCTCCGGCAAACGGGAGTTGCATAATCTCATAGTCAAAGGAACATGTATAAGTCATGAAGAAAGCAATAGCAACATACTAAACGATCGGGTGCTAAGCTAATGAAATGGGTCATGTCAATCAGAACATTCAACTAATGATGTGACCTCGTTAATCAAATAACAATTCTTTGTCTATGGTTAGGAAACATAACCATCTTTGATTAATGAGCTAGTCAAGTAGAGGCATACTAGTGACACTATGTTTGTCTATGTATTCACACATGTATTATGTTTCCGGTTAATACAATTCTAGCATGAATAATAAACATTTATCATGAAATAAGGAAATAAATAATAACTTTATTATTGCCTCTAGGGCATATTTCCTTCACCACGTAGGATGGAGCACTCCTCTGACAAGGCCTGCTGCTTCCAACTACTTGATTTCTTCTGCGATGAATTCGTGGCGCTCCACTGCTTGTTTCCTGACCTTCTGCTTGACGGGCCGCACATGAGGACAGACGGCAAGATGGTGCTCGATTACTTTCCTGGGAACACCGGGGATGTCAGACGGTTGCCACGCAAACACGTCGACGTTCGCCCGCAGGAAAGCAACGAGCGCGCTTTCCTATTTAGGGTCGAGAGTGGCACTGATGGTGAAGGTACCACCAGTGCCGTCCTCCTCGGTGGACACCTTCTTGGTCTCTGGCGGAGCTGCCGTTGTCTTCTTACACTTGCTGGTGGAGCTCGATGGTGCGTCCTCGACGGTAGCGAAGCACTCCGAAGAGGTGCGCTTGCCGGAGTGGGCACCAGAACTCTTGTCGGACTTGGTCTTCTTCTTCCCCCCGGGAGGTTCAACGGCAAGTGACTTGCGATCTGTTGCTGTTGCCGCTTCCCGGTAGATCTTGTCGGTGCAGATAAGAGCATCCTTCTTGTCACCAAGGACAGAGATTACACTTATCGGGCCTGGCATCTTCAGCATGTTGTATGCGTAGTGAGAGGCTGCCATGAATTTGGCGAGTGCTGGACGGCCGAGTATCCCATTGTAAGGCAATGGAAAGTCAGCAACGTCAAAAGTGACCCTCTCAGTCCTGAAGTTCAACTCGCTGCCAAATGTTACCGGCAACGTGATCTTTCCCTTCGGCTTGCTCCTTCCCGGATTGATTCCTTGGAATGTGCCGGTCTCTTCGAGCTCGCTGTCAGGGATCTGGAGTTTCTGGAGTACCGCGGAGGAGATTAGGTTCAAGCCGGCCCCGCCGTCAACTAGCATCTTAGTGACCTTAAGGTTGCAGATAGTTGGTGAAACCAACATCGGCAAGCACCCGACCGCAGTTGTGCGATCAGGGTGGTCCTCAATATCAAAGATGATAGGCGTGCTGGACCATTTCAGAGGCTTGCGTGACTCGACAGGTGGTTCTGCCGCATTGACTCCCCGCACCCACTGCTTGAGTTGGCGGTGTGAAGTATGCAGAGAAGCACCGCCATCAACGCACAAGACCTCTGTGGCTTTCTGGAACTCTTGCTCACTGGTCTCGTCATCATCCATATCTTCATCGTCGTTGTCATCTTCAACCTTATCGCGGCCGCGGGGAGGTCTGTCTCCTTGCCGCTGCTTGGCCTTGCCGCGGCGTCCTCCCCGGCCGGGGCGCTTCTTGCCGGATCCTCCAGCACCTTCTTGGGCCTTCTCCTTGTCGCGTCGCTCGTATTCAGCCTTTTGCTGCTCGACAAGCTGCTCGACCTTCTTGCAGCTCTGGAGATCATGACCCTTGGTGCGGTGGATCTTGCAGTACTGCTTGTTGGTGCTGTCCTGCTTGTCGGCGACCGCCACAGTCTGGCAGTTGGTGCATGCGGCAACCTCCTTGCCGGAGCTACCAGCTTTGGCTTTCTTGGCGCCACCTCCGTTGCTGGACTGCTCAATGACTAGCACATCTTTGCCTTTCTACTTCCTGTTGTTCCGCCGCCGGTTTTTCTTTGCCGGGGCAGCATCCTCGCTGTCAGATCCTCCTGCTCCTGTATTCTCTCTGGGGAGTTTCCTCCCTTCCTCAGCACGTGCACACTTGTCGGCCAGGGCATATAGCTCACTGACGTCTTTGATCTTGCACATCGCCATCTCCTCCCGCATCCTGCGGTTACGCATGTTCTGATGGAACGTGCTGATGACCGCGGCAGGGTGGACATCTGGGATGTTGTGCTGTACACGGCTGAATCTCTGAATGTACTTGCGTAGGGGCTCTCCTTCCTTCCGGGCTAGCAGATGAAGATCGCTCTCTTGGCCATGAGGTTTGTGGCCGCCTGTAAAGGCACCGACAAACTGATGGCATAGGTCTGCCCAGGAGGATATGGAGTTGTCCGGCAAGTGCATGAGCCAGGACCTGACGTTGGGCTTGAGCACCAGCGGGAAGTAGTTGGCAAGGATCTTGTCGTCCCGCCCCCGGCAGCTTGCACCGCGATGGTGTAGATGCTGAGGAACTCCGACGGATGCGACTTGCCGTCGTACTTCTCTGGTACGTCTGGCTTGAAATTCTTCGTGCTGGGCCACTGGACTTGCCGCAGCTCACGAGTAAACGCAGGGCAACCTACCGTGTACGGCAAGTCGCCTGGTTCCCCTGGCGCATGCATGTCGACAGAGGGCCCAGCGCACTGGTCCGATTGACGCCGCGCTTCTCTTAGGCGCTCAATGCGAGTACGAGCGTCTTCTTGCTGTCGTTCGTGAAGAACTTGGCGCTGATCGCGACGATCTCGTGGATCTGATGATGCGGTGGAGTCGCTGTCGAGGTATATCCGGCGAGTCAACGATCTTGGCCTTCGGGGCGGAGAGTGCACGGTGGTTGCACCCCCACCGATCTTGTCGCCATCAGCTCGTGCCTGGCAGTCTTGCCGCGGCTGCGATGTACTCGGCTGCCGTGGAGTGTCGCCGTTTGCGAAGCCGATGAGACTCTGAATGGTGGCCCTCCATTCGTCGATCTTGTCTGCCGTTGGAGGGTAATCCAGGAGCAGTTGAGCTCGCGCCAAAGCTTCTGCTGGAGTGGTGGGTGGCAGTGGCGAACGGTGTGAGGAGCGGGATATGCTCGGACTTCTAACTATGTTAGAAGGAGCAGTATCCCGTCCAGGCGACTGTGCCTCGCTCGTGCCAGCATGTTGGCGTGCATGCTGGTCTTGAGCACCCCGAGATCCACCAGCTCGATCTTGGTCTAACGAACGTATGGTACCATGACTACCATGACGCTGCCGGTCCTGCGCCTCCTGAGATGGGCGTGGTGCATGTACGGACGGATCCGGGGTCTTGGAGTGCGCCCGGTCGTTGTGGGAGCCGACTGCGCCGCCGATGGGCAGCGCAGCCTTGTCCTTGGACCTGGCAGCACCGTGAGCTCCCTCGTCGACGCCCGTTCTTCTGCCGGCGTCTACCACACCACCCGTTTGCTCCGGTGGTAGTGGGTTCGACGCGGACGGAGCAGCCGCCTCCGAAGCCTTCTTCTTCGGTGGCATGTCGATGAAGAAGATGAAGATCTAGCTCGTGTGAACGCCGGATCAGGTTCACACAACCTCGATGCCCCCTACCTGGCGCGCCAAATATGTCGGGGAAACTGATCCACGAACACCTATGGGACCGGCGGACCGAGCCCCTTTCGATTCGGCGGGGGGTGGAGATCGCGCGAAGAGCAGATCGAGGCGAAGCACACGAGCAGTTTACCCAGGTTCGGGCCGCACGGATGCGTAAAACCCTACTCCTGCATTGTGGTTTGTATTGAGTTCTTGCTCGGGAGCGCTGAGTGCTACAGTACACACCAGCAGCTAACGAGACCGAGCGTGAGTGTTCTTTTTCCTTCCGAACCCCCCTCTACATTGCGCATGGGCCTCCTTTTATATGTTCAAGGGGTCACCGACAGGTGGCAACGTAGACAAGGTTAAAAATGGAAAGGTGTTGCGGTTGGTACAACTACCTGTATAGTGTATCATACCTAACCCTGACGGCAGGGGACAAAGGCATTAAATGCCCGTCTGCGTCGCCCAAATAGTGCGGAAAGGGACCGTCAGGGACGCCACCGCTTGCCACGATGTCAGTCTTATCATCGCCGCTTGCCACCGCGCACCGCTAGCTGCATAGCCTCCTGCCACGTGCGCCTGGAAAGGTCCCAGAGCGACACGTTGGTGGATGTGCTGGAGCGCGGGTACAGAGTGGTAGCTTGCCGCGGCAAGCGCCTTGCCGCGGTCGTCGCCTTGTCGCGTCCGGAAGCTTGTCGCTCACCGGGCCTTGGTTGGCCTTCCCGGCAAGCTCCTCTTGCCGGGGCCTTGATTGGCCTTCCCGGCAAGCTCCTCTTGCCGGGGCCTTGGTTGGCCTTCCCGGCAAGCTCCTCTTGTCGGGGCCTTGTCTCCTTGGCTTGAATACTTTGTTCTTGAATGGCTCCAAGGGAACCACGGAGGACCTTGGCGGTCACCCGGCAAGCCTTGTCGTGGGACGCTGCGACTGCCCGTGCACAAGTTCGGGATACTAGGGTACCCCTACTCTAGTACACCGACACTAACACTCCTTGGCTCTAGGTGTTTTGGGCTTTGTCCTCGCAAGGATTTCTCTCTCTCTCTCTCTCAATAGCTTCGGAGGTGGGTTGCTCTCAAACGACAAAAGTCGTGCACTAACTCTGAGCAACCACCAATTTATGGTGTAGGGGGTGGGCTATTTATAGCCACTAGGCAACCCAACCTGATTTGTCCGAAATGACCCTGGGTCACTAAGGAACTCACACGTGTTCCAACGATCAGATTTCAAGCACACGCGACAGCTGACTTGGGCTAAAAGTAAAGCTGACTCATCCAGCTCTGGATAAGATTTGCTCACATTGTCTTCGCTCGAAGACATAGGAGTTGGTTGAGCATCACTTCAGTCACTCTGACTTTGTTCACTTGGACCCCACTTAACAGTACGGTGGTTCCTATGACTCAACAAAAAAGAAAAAGAAACTACGAAACAACTATGTCTTCGCAATCCATAGTCTTCACGTGAATGTCTTCTCGAGTCATAAGCTTTGATGTGATTGTCTTCACATACCACCATTGTCTTCAATGTCTTCATACATTTTTAGGGGTCATTTCCGGTAGGTAAACCGAATCAATGAGAAACTATTATCTGTGTTATCCTGCAATTCTCACAAACACATTAGTCCCTCAGCCAGGTTTGTCGTCAATACTGCAAAACTAACTAGGGGTGGCACTAGATGCACTTACAGAGGGTGACATGCAAGATACGTCAAATGAAAATTTTAACCTTTGCCAAGCATAAAAGCTTCCAAATCTTACACCAACTAGGATTAACTATGGTTTTTCACATACCATTAGTATGTCAGAATTTTCTCCCATGTTGATGATCCCATTCCACGAAATAGCACTACTGTAGGATGCTGCTAACGCGACTACGATAAGAGACCCTTCGACGAAACTGTGTGCGATGCAATAACCGCAAACAGTGGTGTATAAAACCCGTCAAAAAAGGTGCAAAACATTTGCGATGACGGATGCATCGAACACGATTTAGATTTTAGTTGCGTGTGTGATGCAGGGCATATGGTTCAGTTCAATTAACTGTATGCGATGAGGAGGTACAAAAGAAACAGGCAGCCAGATGAAGGTGTGTGCGATATACAGCATACGGTTTACTCGGATGAACTGTTTGTGATGAGGAGGAACAACATAAACGAGCAACTAGATAAAGGTGTGTGCGATTGAGGGTATATGCTTCAGAAGGATTAACTGTTTGTGATTAGGAAAGAGAACAAAAATTGAGCAGCCAGCTCAACGTGTCTGCGATTGATGGCATACACTTCACACAGATGAACTGTTTGCGGTTAGCCACAACAAATAGAAATAGTTAGACAGATCAATGTGTGTGCGCTAGACGGGCACACATTCTAATCAAAAGAAGCATGCGCGTGATACGTCTCCAACGTATCTATAATTTATGAAGTATTCATGCCATGTTTACAATAGTTTTATATGATTTTGGTATGATTTGATTAGAACTAACCCGGACTGACGCTGTTTTCAGCAGAACTATCGTGGTGTTGTTTTTGTGCAGAAATAAAAGTTCTCGGAATGCGATGAAAATCAACGGAGAATTTTTCTGGAAAATATAAAAAATACTGGAACAAAAATCTACCAGAGGGGAGGCCCGTGGGCCTCACGAGGGTGGAGGGCACACCCCTGTGCATCGTGGACTTCCCGTGGGCCCCCCTGACTTGTTCTCGACACCAACCTCTCCTATAAATACCCAAACCTCCAGAAAATAACCTAGATCAGAAGTTCCGCTGCCGCAAGCCTCTGTAGGCACGAGAAATCAATCTAGGCCCTCTCTGGCACCCTGCCGGAGGGCTCCATCATCACCAGAGGCCATGGAGGAGGATCCCAGAGGGGCCATCATCGCCATGAAGGCCAAGGACCAGAGGGAGAACCTCTCCCCATCTAGGGGGGAGGCCATGGAGGAGGAAGCACAAGGGGGAGAACCTCTGCTCCTCTCTCTCGGTGGCGCCGGAGTGCCATCGGGAGGGGAATCATCGCCGCGGTGATCGTCTTCATCAACATCACCATTCTCATCTATTTTACACGGTCCACTCTCCCGCACCCCGCTGTAATCCCTACTTGAACATGGTGCTTTATGCCACATATTATGATCCAATGATGTGTTGCCATCCTATGATGTTTTGAGTAGATATCATTTGTCTTTAGGTTGATTGATGATCTAGATTGGTATGAGTTGTATTTTTTATTTTGGTGCTATCCTATTGTGCTCTCCGTGTCGCGCAAGCGTGAGGGATTCCCGCTGTAGGGTGTTGCAATACGTTCATGATTCGCTTATAGTGGGTTGCTTGAGTGGCAGAAGCATAAACCCGAGTAAGGGGGTTGTTGCGTATGGGATAAAGGGGACTTGATGCTTTAATGCTATGGTTGGGTTTTACCTTAATGATCTTTAGTAGTTGTGGATGCTTGCTAGAGTTCCAATCATAAGTTCGTATGATCCAAGAAGAGAAAGTATGTTAGCTTATGCCTCTCCCTCATATGAAATTGCAATGACGACTACCAGTCTTGTTAACAATTGCCTAGGACATTTCCGCACACCGATCCATCATTATTTCACACTCGCTATTTCTAATACTTAAGTAATATATTCTAACTTTATGATAGAAGCACCTACTTTTATATTTTAGCTCTCCGATACCATGCAAAGTTATCCTCTTCATACCCACAACATAGTTTTATTTCTCGTTTCTAGTTGGAAGCAAACGTTCGGTGTATGTAGAGTCGTATCAGTGGCAGATGGGACTTGAGAGAATATTAATCTTAACTTTAGCTCCTTGTGGGTTCGACACTCCATACTTATCACTTCCACATTTTGGAATTGCTACGATGATGCCTTGCACTTGGGGATTATGAAGCTCTTTTCTGGCGCCGTTGTCGGGGAGCAATAGCGTGGGGTTGATATTCTCGTGTGTGCTTGTTTGCTTTCTTCACTAAGTAGATTTTGTTTTTCCTTTTTGTTTATGTTTAGTTGTGGGTGAAACATACATTTTTTAAAAGAATATAAAAAGTTTTTCAATAAGAGAAGTGATTGGAAGGTTATGCATTGGAGAAGTGAGGGTCGACCTTGAACACTTGTGTTCATGCTCATGGAAACAATGTAAAAAAATTCATGGAAGTTTCTCTGAAAATAATTATCCCCTTGTATATATCCATTGTATTATAAAAATAATCTTCCAAGCTTTGGTTTTAGGATGATTAGATTGCTTGTTTATTATGTGCAGTACAAAAACAGAAACTTGGCTGTAGCGCGTGAATTTAATCTTTTTACTGGAAAGTCAAATGGGTCTGCAACTTTTTGCAAATTACTTTCGTACAATTTTTTTAAATTGTGAACAAAAACTTAGATTTTTTGGAGTTACAAAAGTATACTAAACTTCCAGATTACTATAGACTGTCCTGTTTTTGACATATTCTGTTTTCTATGTGTTGTTCGCTTATTTTGATGAATCTATGGGTAGTATCGGGGGGTATGAACCATGGTGAAGTTGGAATACAATATATATAGTTCTAATATGAAATTGGAATGAGTTTGCAACAGTACCTATGTTGGGGAACGTAGTAATTTCAAAAAAATTCCTACGCACACGCAAGATCATGGTGATGCATAGCAACGAGAGGGGAGAGTGTTGTCTACGTACCCTCGTAGACCGAAGCGGAAGCGTTGACACAACGTAGAGGAAGTAGTCATACGTTCTCCTCGCGATCCAACCGATCACAGCACCGTTACTCCGGCACCTCCGAGTTCTTGGCACACGTTCAGCTCGATGACGATCCCCGGGCTCCGATCCAGCAAAGCGTCGAGGAAGAGTTCCGTCAGCACGACGGCGTGGTGACGATCTTGATGTGTTACCGGCGCAGGGCTTCGCCTAAGCACTGCAACGATATGATCGAGGTGGAATTTGGTGGAAGGGGGCACCGCACACGGCTAAGGAAAGATCTCAATGATCAATTGTGTGTCTTTGGGGTGCCCCCTGCCCCCGTATATAAAGGAGCCAAGGGGGAGGGGCTGGCCGGCCAAGCCCTGGCGCGCCAGAGAGTCCTACTCCCTCTGGGAGTAGGATTCCCCCCCCCCCCAATCCTAGTTGGACTAGGATTCTCCAAGGGGGAGAGAGAGAGAGGGGGGCGCCCACCTCTCCTAGTCCTAATAGGACTAGGGGAAGGGGGGGAGGCGCGCAGCCCCTAGGGCAGACCTCTCACCTCTCCTCCAAGGCCCATGTTGGCCCATTATGCTCCCGGGGGGTTCCGGTAACCCTCCCGGTATTCCGGTAAAATCCTGATTTCACCTGGAATGCATCCGATGTCCAAACATAGGCTTCCAATATATAATTATTTATGTCTCGACAATTTCGAGACTCCTCGTCACGTCCGTGATCACATCCGGGACTCCGAACTCCTTCGGTACATCAAAATGCATAAACTCATAATAACTGTCATCGTAACGTTTAAGCGTGCGGACCCTACGGTTCGAGAACAATGTAGACATGACCGAGACACGTCTCCGGTCAATAACCAACAGCGGGACCTGGATGCCCATATTGGCTCCTACATATTCTACGAAGATCTTTATCGGTCAGACCGCATAACAACATACGTTGTTCCCTTTGTCATCGGTATGTTACTTGCCCGAGATTCGATCGTCGGTATCCAATACCTAGTTCAATCTCGTTACCGGCAAGTCTCTTTACTCGTTCTGTAATACATCATCTCGCAACTAACTCATTGGTTGCAATGCTTGCAAGGCTTTATGTGATGTGCATTACCGAGAAGGCCCTGAGATACCTCTCCGACAATCGGAGTGACAAATCCTAATCTCGAAATACGCCAACCCAATATGTACCTTCGGAGACACCTGTAGAGCACCTTTATAATCACCCAGTTATGTTGTGACGTTTGGTAGCACACAAAGTGTTCCTACGGTAAATGGGAGTTGCATAATCTCATAGTTAAAGGAACATGTATAAGTCATGGATAAAAGCAATAGCAACACACTAAACGATCGGGTGCTATGCTAATGGAATGGGTCATGTCAATCAGATCATTCAACTAATGATGTGATCTCGTTAATCAAATAACAACTCTTTGTTCATGGCTAGGAAACATAACCATCTTTGATTAATGAGCTAGTCAAGTAGAGGCATACTAGTGACACTCTGTTTTGTCTATGTATTCACACATGTATTATGTTTCCAGTTAATACAGTTCTAGCATGAATAATAAACATTTATCATGATATAAGGAAATAAATAATAACTTTATTATTGCCTCTAGGGCATATTTCCTTCAGTCTCCCACTTGCACTAGAGTCAATAATCTAGACTACAAAGTAATGATTCTAACACCCATGGAGTTTTGGTGCTGATCATGTTTTGCTCGTGGAAGAGGCTTAGTCAACGGGTCTGCAACATTCAGATCCGTATGTATCTTGCATATCTCTATGTCTCCCACCTGGACCAAATCCCGGATGGAGTTGAAGCGTCTTTTGATGTGTTTGGTTCTTTTGTGAAATCTGGATTCCTTTGCCAAGGCAATTGCACCAGTATTGTCACAAAAGATTTTCATTGGACCCGATACGCTAGGTACAACACCTAGATCGGATATGAACTCCTTCATCTAGACTCCTTCATTAGCTGCTTCCGAAGCGGCTATGTACTCAGCTTCACATGTAGATCCCGCCACGACGCTTTGTTTAGAACTGCACCAACTGACAGCTCCACCGTTTAATGTAAATACGTATCCGGTTTGCGATTTGGAATCGTCCGGATCAGTGTCAAAGCTTGCATCGACGTAACCGTTTACGACGAGCTCTTTGTCACCTCCATAAATGAGAAACATATCCTTAGTCCTTCTCAAGTACTTAAGGATGTTCTTGACCGCTGTCCAGTGATCCACTCCTGGATTACTTTGGTACCTGCCTGCTAAACTTACAACAAGGCACACATCAGGTCTGGTACACAGCATTGCATACATGATAGAGCCTATGGCTGAAGCATAGGGAACATTTTTCATTTTCTCTCTATCTTCTGCGGTGGTCGGGCATTGAGTCTTACTCAACTTCACACCTTGTGCCACAGGCAAGAACCCTTTCTTTGCCTGATCCATTTTGAACTTTTTCAAAACTTTGTCAAGGTATGTGCTTTGTGAAAGTCCTATTAAGCGTCTTGATCTATCTCTATAGATCTTAATGCCCAATATGTAAGCAGCTTCACCGAGGTCTTTCATTGAAAAACTCTTATTCAAGTATCCCTTTATGCTATCCAGAAATTCTATATTATTTCCGATCAGTAATATGTCATCCACATATAATATCAGAAATGCTACAGAGCTCCCACTCACTTTCTTGTAAATACAGGCTTCTCCAAAAGTCTGTATAAAACCAAATGCTTTGATCACACTATCAAAGCGTTTATTCCAACTCCGAGAGGCTTGCACCAGTCCATAAATGGATCGTTGGAGCTTGCACACTTTGTTAGCTCCCTTCGGATCGACAAAACCTTCTGGTTGCATCATATACAACTCTTCTTCCAGAAATCCATTCAGGAATGCAGTTTTGAAATCCATTTGCCAAATTTCATAATCATAAAATGCGGCAACTGCTAACATGATTCGGACAGACTTAAGCATCGCTACGGGTGAGAAAGTCTCATCGTAGTCAATCCCTTGAACTTGTCGAAAACCTTTTGCGACAAGTCGAGCTTTATAGACAGTAACATTACCATCAGCGTCAGTCTTCTTCTTAAAAATCCATTTATTCTCAATTGCTTGCCGATCATCGGGCAAGTCAACCAAAGTCCACACTTTGTTATCATACATGGATCCCATCTCAGATTTCATGGCCTCAAGCCACTTTGCGGAATCTGGGCTCACCATCGCTTCTTCATAGTTCGTAGGTTCATCATGGTCTAGTAACATGACTTCCAAAATAGGATTACCGTACCACTCTGGTGCGGATCTTACTCTGGTTGATCTACGAAGTTCAGTAGAAACTTGATCTGAAGTTTCATGATCATTATCATTAGCTTCCTCCCTATTTGATGTAGGTGTCACAGAAACAGATTTCTGTGATGTACTACTTCTCAATAAGGGAGTAGATACTGTTATCTCATCAAGTTCTACTTTCCTCCCACTCACTTCTTTCGAGAGAAACTCCTTCTCTAGAAAGTTTCCGACTTTAGCAACAAATATTTTGCCTTTGGATCTGTGATAGAAGGTATACCCAATAGTCTCCTTTGGGTATCCTATGAAGACAATTTTTTCCGATTTGGGTTCGATCTTATCAGGTTGAAGCTTTTTCACATAAGCATCGCAGCCCCAAACTTTAAGAAACGACAACTTTGGTTTCTTGCCAAACCACAGTTCATAAGGCGTCGTCTCAACGGATTTTGATGGTGCCCTATTTAACGTGAATGCGGCCGTCTCTAGAGCATAACCCCAAAAAGAGAGCGGTAAATCGGTAAGAGACATCATAGATCGCACCATATCCAGTAAAGTACGATTACGACGTTCGGACACACCATTGCGTTGTGGTGTTCCGGGTGGCGTGAGTTGCGAAACTATTCCGCATTGTTTCAAATGTAGACCAAACTCGTAACTCAAATATTCTCCTCCACGATCAGATCATAGAAACTTTATTTTCTTGTTACGATGATTTTCCACTTCACTCTGAAATTCTTTGAACTTTTCAAATGTTTCAGACTTGTGTTTCATTAAGTAGATATACCCATATCTGCTTAAATCACCAGTGAAGGTGAGAAAATAACGATATCCGCCACGAGCCTCAACATTCATTGGACCACATACATCAATATGTATGATTTCCAATAAATCTGTTGCTCTCTCCACAGTACCGGAGAACGGTGTTTTAGTCATCTTGCCCATAAGGCACGGTTCGCAAGTGCCAAGTGATTCATAATCAAGTGACTCCAAAAGTCCATCAGTATGGAGTTTCTTCATGCGCTTTACACCGATATGACCTAAATGGCAGTGCCACAAATAAGTTGCACTATCATTATCAACTCTGCATCTTTTGGCTTCAACATTATGAATATGTGTATTACTACTATCGAGATTAAGTAAGAACAAACCACTCTTTAATGGCGCATGACCATAAAAGATATTACTCATATAAATAGAACAACCATTATTCTCTGATTTAAATGAATAACCGTCTCGCATCAAACAAGATCCAGATATAATGTTCATGCTCAACGCTGGTACTAAATAACAATTATTTAGATCTAATATTAATCCCGAAGGTAGATGTAGAGGTAGCGTGCCGACCGCGATCACATCGACTTTGGAACCATTTCCCACGCGCATCGTCACCTCGTCCTTAGCCAATCTTCGCTTAATCCGTAGCCCCTGTTTTGAGTTGCAAATATTAGCAACAGAACCAGTATCAAATACCCAGGTGCTACTGCGAGAATTAGTAAGGTACACATCAATAACATGTATATCATATATACCTTTGTTAACCTTGCCATCCTTCTTATCCGCCAAATACTTGGGGCAGTTCCGCTTCCAGTGACCAGACTGCTTGCAATAGAAGCACTCAGTTTCAGGCTTAGGTCCAGACTTGGGTTTCTTCTCTTGAGTAGCAACTTGCTTGCTGTTCTTTTTGAAGTTCCCCTTTTTCTTCCCTTTGCCCTTTTTCTTGAAACTAGTGGTTTTGTTAACCATCAACACTTGATGCTCCTTTTTGATTTCTACCTCCGCGGCTTTTAGCATCGCGAAGAGCTCGGGCATAGTTTTGGTCATCCCTTGCATATTATAGTTCATCACGAAGCTCTTGTAGCTTGGTGGCAGTGATTGGAGAATTCTGTCAATGACGCAATCATCCGGAAGATTAACTCCCAGTTGAATCAAGTGATTGTTATACCCAGACATTCTGAGTATATGCTCACTGACAGAATCGTTCTCCTCCATTTTACAGCTATAGAACTTATTGGAGACTTCATATCTCTCAATCCGGGCATTTGCTTGAAATATTAACTTCAACTCCTGGAACATCTCATATGCTCCATGGTGTTCAAAACGTCGTTGAAGTCTCGGTTCTAAGCCGTAAAGCATGGCACACTGAACTATAGAGTAGTCATCAGCTTTGCTTTGCCAGACGTTCACAACATCTGGCGTAGCTCTTGCACCAGGCCTGGCACCCAGCGGTGCTTCCAGGACGTAATTCTTCTGTGCAGCAATGAGGATAATCCTCAAGTTACGGACCCAGTCCGTGTAATTGCTACCATCATCTTTCAACTTTGCTTTCTCAAGGAACGCATTAAAATTCAACGGAACAACAGCACGAGCCATCTATCTACACAACATAGACAAGCAAGATACTATCAGGTACTAAGTTCATGATAAATTTAAGTTCAATTAATCATATTACTTAAGAACTCCCACTTAGATAGACATCCCTCTAATCCTCTAAGTGATCACGTGATCCAAATCAACTAAACCATGTCCGATCATCACGTGAGATGGAGTAGTTTCAATGGTGAACATCACTATGTTGATCATATCTACTATATGATTCACGCTCGACCTTTCGGTCTCCGTGTTCCGAGGCCATATCTGTTATATGCTAGGCTCGTCAAGTTAAACCTGAGTATTCCGCGTGTGCAACTGTTTTGCACCCGTTGTATTTGAACGTAGAGCCTATCACACCCGATCATCACGTGGTGTCTCAGCACGAAGAACTTTCGCAACGGTGCATACTCAGGGAGAACACTTCTTGATAATTTAGTGAGAGATCATCTTAAAATGCTACCGTCAATCAAAGCAAGATAAGATGCATAAAAGGATAAACATCACATGCAATCAATATAAGTGATATGATATGGCCATCATCATCTTGTGCTTGTGATCTCCATCTTCGAAGCACCGTCATGATCACCATCGTCACCGGCGCGACACCTTGATCTTCATCGCAGCATCGTTGTCGTCTCGCCAATCTTATGCTTCTATGACTATCACTACTGCTTAGTAATAAAGTAAAGCATTACATCGCGATTGCATTGCATACAATAAAGCGACAACCATATGGCTCCTGCCAGTTGCCGATAACTCGGTTACAAAACATGATCATCTCATACAATAAAATTTAGCATCACGTCTTGACCATATCACATCACAACATGCCCTGCAAAAACAAGTTAGACGTCCTCTACTTTGTTGTTGCAAGTTTTACGTGGCTGCTACGGGCTTTAAGCAAGAACTCATCTTACCTACGCATCAAAACCACAACGATAGTTTGTCAAATAGACTCCGTTTTAACCTTCTCAAGGACCGGGCGTAGCCATACTCGGTTCAACTAAAGTTGGAGAGACAGTCTTCCGCAAGCCATCTATGTGCAAAGCACGTCGAGGGAACCGGTCTCGCGTAAGCGTACGCGTAAGGTTGGTCCGGATCGTCTCGTCCAACAATACCGCTGAACCAAAGTATGACATGCTGGTAGGCAGTATGACTTGTATCGTCCACAACTCACTTGTGTTCTACTCGTGCAAATAACATCAAACCATAAAACCTAGGCTCGGATGCCACTGTTGGGGAACGTAGTAATTTCAAAAAATTTCCTATGCACACGCAAGATCATGGTGATGCATAGCAACGAGAGGGGAGAGTGTTGTCTACGTACCCTCGTAGACCGAAGCGGAAGCGTTGACACAACGTAGAGGAAGTAGTCGTACGTTCTCCTCGCGATCCAACCGATCACAGCACCGTTACTCCGGCACCTCCGAGTTCTTGGCACACGTTCAGCTCGATGACGATCCCCGGGCTCCGATCCAGCAAAGCGTCGAGGAAGAGTTCCGTCAGCACGACAGCGTGGTGACGATCTTGATGTGTTACCGGCGCAGGGCTTCGCCTAAGCACTGCAACGATATGATCGAGGTGGAATTTGGTGGAAGGGGGCACCGCACACGGCTAAGGAAAGATCGCAATGATCAATTGTGTGTCTTTGGGGTGCCCCCTGCCCCCGTATATAAAGGAGCCAAGGGGGAGGGGCTGGCCGGCCAAGCCCTGGCGCGCCAGAGAGTCCTACTCCCTCTGGGAGTAGGATTCCCCCCCCCCCCCAATCCTAGTTGGACTAGGATTCTCCAAGGGGGGGAGAGAGAGAGGGGGGCGCCCACCTCTCCTAGTCCTAATAGGACTAGGGGAGGGGGGGAGGCGCGCAGCCCCTAGGGCAGCCCTCTCACCTCTCCTCCAAGGCCCATGTTGGCCCATTATGCTCCCGGGGGGTTCCGGTAACCCTCCCGGTATTCCGGTAAAATCCTGATTTCACCTGGAATGCATCCGATGTCCAAACATAGGCTTCCAATATATAATTCTTTATGTCTCGACCATTTCGAGACTCCTCGTCACGTCCGTGATCACATCCGGGACTCCGAACTCCTTCGGTACATCAAAATGCATAAACTCATAATAACTGTCATCGTAACGTTTAAGCGTGCGGACCCTACGGTTCGAGAACAATGTAGACATGACCGAGACACGTCTCCGGTCAATAACCAACAGCGGGACCTGGATGCCCATATTGGCTCCTACATATTCTACGAAGATCTTTATCGGTCAGACCGCATAACAACATACGTTGTTCCCTTTGTCATCGGTATGTTACTTGCCCGAGATTCGATCGTCGGTATCCAATACCTAGTTCAATCTCGTTACCGGCAAGTCTCTTTACTCGTTCTGTAATACATCATCTCGCAACTAACTCATTGGTTGCAATGCTTGCAAGGCTTTATGTGATGTGCATTACCGAGAAGGCCCTGAGATACCTCTCCGACAATCGGAGTGACAAATCCTAATCTCGAAATACGCCAACCCAATATGTACCTTCGGAGACACCTGTAGAGCACCTTTATAATCACCCAGTTACGTTGTGACGTTTGGTAGCACACAAAGTGTTCCTACGGTAAATGGGAGTTGCATAATCTCATAGTTAAAGGAACATGTATAAGTCATGGATAAAAGCAATAGCAACACACTAAACGATCGGGTGCTATGCTAATGGAATGGGTCATGTCAATCAGATCATTCAACTAATGATGTGATCTCGTTAATCAAATAACAACTCTTTGTTCATGGCTAGGAAACATAACCATCTTTGATTAATGAGCTAGTCAAGTAGAGGCATACTAGTGACACTCTGTTTTGTCTATGTATTCACACATGTATTATGTTTCCAGTTAATACAGTTCTAGCATGAATAATAAACATTTATCATGATATAAGGAAATAAATAATAACTTTATTATTGCCTCTAGGGCATATTTCCTTCAACCTAAAGGTAGTGATTTGCTTTATTATACTAATGGATCTCACAAAGTTTTTGTTAAAGTTTTGTGTGGATGAAGTGTTCGAAGATCGAGGAGCTATCAATATGAGAAGAATAAATAAAGGCAAGAGTTCAAGCTTGGGGATGCCCAAGGCACCCCCGGTAAATATTTCAAGGATACCCAAACATCTAAGCTTGGGGATGCCCCGGTTGGCATCCCATCTTTCTTCTTGAACAATTATCGGTATACCTCAGTTTTTGTTTTGTTCACATGATTTGTGTCCTTTGTATTCTTCTTTTTCTTTAAGAACCATTATAGTATGAGATATCCCTTCATTGATTTAAAGAATTCTTCATGTGCTTCACTTATATCTTTTAGGTATGATCTTATTGAATTGCTCTTTGTGCTTCACTTAAATCTCTTGAGTATGGTTTTATAGAATGCTTCGTGTGCTTCACTTATATATTTTGAGATTGGATATTGCTTAGTCTATATTAATTGTGGAATGCTCCATGAACTTCACATATATCTTTTGGAGTATGAATAATACTATAATCTAAAGTGGATTTGGAAGAGTGTCAACTTTAGTTAGTAATGATTCCACTATTTTGGAAGAGGTTCCAATTGATTATGAGAACAAAGTTGCTATCTATGATGATTATTGTGATTACATGTATGCTATAAAGAATAATGTTAACCATGAAACTTGTCATCATGATTTTAATTTTCAATTGGATTATGCCTCACATGACAGTTATTTTGTTGAGTTTTCTCCCACTATTCCGAATGAGAAGAATTTTGCTTATGTGGAGAGTAGTAAAATTTCTATGCTTGTAGATCATGAAAAGAATGCTTTATGTGATGGTTATATTGTTGAACTCATCCATGATGCTACTGAAAATTATTATGAGGGGGGAATACATGCTTGTAGGAGTTACAATAATATCAAGTTTCCTCTCTATGTGTTTAAAGTTTTGAAGTTATACTTGTTTTGCCTTCCTATGCTAGTTGATTCTTGTTCCTATAAATTATGTTCTCAAAAAATCCCTAGGCATAGGAAGTGGGTTAGATTTAAATGTGCTAGTCATATTCTTCATGATGCTCTCTTTATGTTTTAGTTCTTATCTTTTATGTGAGCATCATTGAAATCATCATGCCTAGCTAAAAGGCATTAAAGTAAAGCGCTTGTTGGGGACAACCCAATATTGACCCTTACTGTTTTTGTGTGTTTACATGATTAAGATACTGTAGTAATCATTTTTAGAGCTTTTGTTTCAATAAAGTGCCAAGTAAGACCTTTGGGAAGACTTGGGTGGAAGTTAATGTGATCTTGCTGTAAAAAATAGAAACTTTGCGCTCACGAGATTAGCTGTCATTTTTTTTACAGAAGAGTGCTTTTGACTTTATTCTTTTTGCAGAAGATTAATATAAAAATTCCTCACTCCACCAATTTACTTGATAATTTTTGGGGTAACAGAAGAATGGTTGTTGTTCAGATCATTACAGACTGTTCTATTTCTAACAGATTCTGTTTTCATTGCATAGTTTGCTTGTTTTCTAGTTTCTATGGCTTATATTTCTCAATATAAATTGTAGAAATGATATGGTATAGCAGGAATTGTGTGAGAACAATTATGAACCTTGTCTTCGACAGTACCAAAGTGAATGGTTTACTCTTTATCATACTAACCTATCTCACGAAGTTCCGTTAAGTTTTCTGTGATTGAAGTTTTCAAGCTTTGGGTGAGATATCGATATGTGGAGAATAAGGAGTGGAAAGACCCTAAGCTTGGGGATGCCCAAGGCACCCCAAGGTAATATTCAAGTAAGACTCAAGCGCCTAAGCTTGGGGATGCCCCGGAAGGCATCCCCTCTTTCGTCTTCAAAACTATCGGTATACCTTACTCGGAGCTATATTTTTATTCGTCACATGATATGTGTTTTGCTTGGAGCGTATTTTAAATTTTACTTGTTGTTTGAATAAAATCATTGGATCTGAAATCTTGAATGAAAAAGAATCCTCCCATGGCTAGTTAATTATTTGACTACTCAATGTTCTTCACTTATATCTTTTTGGAGTAGTTTGTCATTTACTCATGTGCTTCACGTATATCCTATAAATATACTATCATAAATCCGAATTTATATACGTTTCATATGCTTATAACATGGGGAGTAATGACTTCACACATAATAAGTATAGGTGGTAAATTTATTGAAAGTTAGCAAACACAGAATTGGTCACTGGAACAATTCATGAAAGAATATTGAAGGAAGAGAGATTTCACATATAAATATACTATCTTGGACATCTTTTGCAATTGTGAGCACTAATTAAAATATGAGATGCTAAAAAGTTGATGTTAGACAAGGAATACAACTTAATGGGTTATGTTTTCCTATATCCGAAACGTTATATTGTCTTGGATCATCCAACATGTTGAGCTTGCCTTTCCCTCTCATGCTAGCCAAATTCTTTGCACCAAGTAGAGATACTACTTGTGCTTACAAACATTCCTTAACCCAGTTTTGCCATGAGAGTCCACCATACCTACCTATGGATTGAATAAGATCCTTCAAGTAAGTTGTCATCGGTGCATGCAATAAAAATTGCTCTCTAAATATGTATGATATATTAGTGTGAAGAAAATAAGCTTTATACGAACTTGTGATAGGGAAGAAATAAAAGCGATAGACTGCATAATAAAGGTCTTTATCACAAGCGGCAATGTAAAGTGACATTCTTTTGCATTAAGATTTTGTATCCAATCATAAAAGGGCATGACAACCTCTGCTTCCCTCTGCGAAGGGCCTATCTTTTACTTTTATCTTCTACCCTTATACAATAGTCATGGTGATAATCACCTTTCCTTTTTACACTTTTTCCTTGACAAGCACTTTGTGTTGGAGCGATCCGGATATATATATCCACTTGGATGTAGGTTTTCATAAATTATTATTGTTGACATTACCCTTGAGGTAAAAGGTTGGGAGGCGAAACTATAAGCCCCTATCTTTCTCTGTGTCCGATTAAAACTTTGAACCCATAAATATCACATGAGTGTTAGAAATTGTGAAAGATTAAATGATAGTTGAGTATGTGGAGTTTGCTGAATCAAAGCTCTTACATAGACCCTTCCCTAAAATAAGATGAATTGCAATTGTTTGATGACTAAGAGCACGGTTTGTTAGTTTTCAAGAAACTTTATGATCTATACTTTAACATGCGAATAGCTTGTTACTTGATCATGAGAAGTTTCATGAGTTGAGCTACTGTTATGATATATAATGATGCTAGAAAAATTGATTGGAACTATCTTTGATCAAACTTATAAACTTGATAGCATTCACACTTCATAAATGATTTCTTTTATCATTTACCTACTCGAGGACGAGCAAGAATTAAGCTTGGGGATGCTGATACGTCTCCAACGTATCTATAATTTATGAAGTATTCATGCCATGTTTACAATAGTTTTATATGATTTTGGTATGATTTGATTAGAACTAACCCGTACTGACGCTGTTTTCAGCAGAACTACCGTGGTGTTGTTTTTGTGCAGAAATAGAAGTTCTCGGAATGCGATGAAAATCAGGGGAGATTTTTTCTGGAAAATATAAAAAATACTGGAACGAAGAGTTACCGGAGGGGAGGCCCGTGGGCCCCACGAGGGTGGAGGGCGTGCCCACCCCCCTAGGGCACGCCCCTGTGCCCCGTGGACTTCCCGTGGGGCCCCCTGACTTGTTCTCGACGCCAACCTCTCCTATAAATACCCAAACCTCCAGAAAATAACCTAGACCGGAAGTTCCGCCTCCGCAAGCCTCTGTAGCCATGAGAAATCAATCTAGGCCCTCTCTGGCACCCTGCCGGAGGGGCCATCATCACCGGAGGCCATGGAGGAGGATCCCGGAGGGGCCATTGATGTCTACTACACAACCTTCTTCTTGTAGACGTTGTTGGGCCTCCAAGTGCAGAGGTTTGTAGGACAGTAGCAAATTTCCCTCAAGTGGATGACCTAAGGTTTATCAATCCGTGGGAGGTGTAGGATGAAGATGGTCTCTCTCAAGCAACCCTGCAACTAAATAACAAAGGGTCTCTTGTGTCCCCAACACACCCAATACAATGGTAAATTGTATAGGTGCACTAGTTCGGCGAAGAGATGGTGATACAAGTGCAATATGGATGGTAGATATAGGTTTTTGTAAACTCAAAATATAAAAATAGCAAGGTAACTAATGATAAAGTGAGCTAAAACGGTATTGCAATGCTAGGAAACAAGGCCTAGGGTTCATACTTTCACTACTGCAAGTTCTCTCAACAATAATAACATAATTGGATTATATAACTACCCCTCAACATGCAACAAAGAGTCACTCCAAAGTCACTAATAGCGGAGAAGAAACAAAGAGATTATTATAGGGTACGAAACCACCTCAAAGTTATCCTTTCTGATCGATCTATTCAAGAGTCCGTAGTAAAATAACACGAAGCTATTCTTTCCGTTCGATCTATCATAGAGTTTGCACTAGAATAACACCTTAAGACACAAATCAACCAAAACCCTAATGTCACCTAGATACTCCAATGTCACCTCAAGTATCCCTGGGTATGATTAGACAATATGCATCACACAATCTCAGATTCATCTATTCAACCAACACAAAGTACTTCAAAGAGTGCCCCAAAGTTTCTACCGGAGAGTCAAGACGAAAACGTGTGCCAACCCCTATGCATAAGTTCACAATGTTACGGAACCCGCAAGTTGATCACCAAAACATACATCAAGTAGATCACCATAGATAAGCACATGCAAGACATACATCAATTTTTCTCAAATCCTTAAAGACTCAATCCGATAAGATAACTTCAAAGGGAAAACTCAGTCCATTACAAGAGAGTAGAGGGGGAGAAACATCATAAGATCCAACTATAATAGCAAAGCTCGCGATACATCAATATAGTAACACCTCAAGAACATGAGAGAGAGAGATCAAACACATAGCTACTGGTACATACCCTCAGCTCTGAGGGTGAACTACTCCCTCCTCGTCATGGAGATCGTCGGGATGATGAAGATGGCCACCGATGATGGATTCCCCCTCCGGCAGGGTGCCAGAACAGGGTCTCGATTGGTTTTTGGTGGCTACAGAGGCCTGCGGCGGCGGAACTCCCGATCTATGTTATGTTCTGGGGGTTTCTATACATATAAGAGGTTTTGGCGTCGGGAACAAGTCAGGGGGGGTCTCCGAGGGGGCCATGAGGTAGGGGGGTGCGCCCAGGGGGTAGGGCGCCCGCCCACCCTTGTGGGTGCCTCGGGACTCTTCTGGCCCATCTCCGATGCTCCGTGGGCTTCTTCTGGTCCAAAAATAATCTCCGTCAAATTTCAGGTCAATTGGACTCCATTTGGTTTTCCTTTTCTGCAAAACTCAAAAACAAGGGGAAAATAGAAACTAGCACTGGGCTCTAGGTTAATAGGTTAGTCCGAAAAATCATATAAAATAACATATAAATGCATATAAAACATCCTAGATGGATAATATAATAGCTTGGAACAATAAAAAATTATAGATACGTTGGATACGTATCAGCATCCCCAAGCTTAATTCCTGCTCGTCCTCGAGTAGGTAAATGATAAAAACGGAATTTTTGGTGTGGAATGCTACCTAACATATTTTTCAATGTAATTTTATTTATTGTGGCAAGAATATTCAGATCCATAAGATTCAAAACAAAAGTTTAGTATTGACATGAAAACAATAATACTTCAAGCATACTAATAAAGCAATCATGTCTTCTCAAAATAACATGCTTCGACTTCATCACATAACGGTTCACCATACGTGCATGCTACGAGAATCACAAACTTTAACACAAGTATCTCTCAAATTTACAATTACGCCACTAGCATGACTCTAATATCACCATCTTCATATCTCACAACAATCATAAATAATCAAACTTCTCATGGTATTCAATGCACTCTATATGAAAGTTTTTATTATACCCATCTTGGATGCCCATCATATTAGGACTAATTTTATAACCAAAGAAAATTACCATGTTGTTCTAAAAGACTCTCAAAATAATATAAGTGAAGCATGAGAGTTCATCTATTTCTTCAAAATAAAACCACTGCCGTGCTCTAAAAAGATATAAGTGAAGAACTAGAGCAAATGACAAACTACTCCGAAAGATATAAGTGAAGATCAATGAGTAGTCGAATAATTATGCAACTATGTGAAGACTCTCTAACAATTAAGAATTTCATATCTTGAGATATTATTCAAACAGCAAGAAAAACTAAATAAAATAAAATGACGCACCAAGCAAAACACATATCCTGTGGTGAATAAAAATATAGCTCCAAGTAAAGTTACCGATGAACGAAGACGAAAGAGGGGATGCCATCCGGGGCATCCCCAAGCTTAGGCTCTTTGTTGTACTTGAATATTACCTTGGGGTGCCTTGGGCATCCCCAATCTTAGGCTCTTGCCACTCCTTATTCCATAGTCCATCAAATCTTTACCCAAAACTTGAAAACTTCACAACACAAAACTCAACAGAAAACTTGTAAGCTCCGTTAGTATAAGAAAATAAATCAGCACTTAGGTACTGTTGTGAACTCATTCTAAATTCATATTGGTGTAATATCTACTGTATTCCAACTTCTCTATGGTTCATACCCTCCGATACTACTCATAGATTCATCAAAATAAGCAAACAACACAATGAAAACAGAATCTGTCAAAAACAGAATAGTCTGTAGTAATCTGTATCAAACGTATACTTCTGGAACTCCAAAAATTCTGAAATAAGTTTTTGGACCTGAGGAATTTGTCTATTAATCATCTGCAAAATGAATCAACCTAAAAAGCACTCTCCAGTAAAAAATGGCAGCTAATCTCGGGAGCGCTAAAGTTTCTGTTTTTTACAGCAAGATCATAAAGACTTCACCCAAGTCTTCCCAAAGGTTCTACTTGGCACAAAAACTAACTAAAACATAAAACCACATATAAACAGAGGCTAGATGAATTATTTATTACTAAACAGGAGCAAAAAGCAAAGAACAAAAATAATATTGGGTTGCCTCCCAACAAGCGCTAACGTTTAACGCCCCTAGCTAGGCATGATGATTTCAATGATGCTCACATAAAGGATGAGAATTGAAACATAAAGAGAGCATCATTAATAATATGACTAGCACATTTAAGTCTAACCCAATTCCTATGCATAGGTATTTTGTAAGCAAACAACTTATGGGAACAACAATCAACTAGCATAGGAAGGCAAAACAAGCATAACTTCAAGATTTTAAGCGCATAGAGAGGAAACTTGATATTATTGCAATATGTAGAAGCATATGATCCTATCTCATAATAATTTTCAGTAGCATCATGAATGAGTTCAACAATATAACTATCACATAAAAGCACTCTTTTCAAGATGCATAAGCATAGAATTTTTATTACTCTCCACATAAGTAAAATTCTTCTCATGAATAGTAGTGGGAGCAAACTCAACAAAATAACTAACATGTGAAGCATAATCCAACACACCCAATACAATGGTAAATTGTATAGGTGCACTAGTTCGGCGAAGAGATGGTGATACAAGTGCAATATGTATGGTAGATATAGGTTTTTGTAATATGAACATATAAAAACAGCAAGGTAACTAATGATAAAAGTGAGCGAAAACGGTATTGCAATGCTAGGAAACAAGGCCTAGGGTTCATACTTTCACTAGTGCAAGTTCTCTCAACAATAATAACATAATTGCAACAAAGAGTCACTCCAAATTCACTAATAGCGGAGAACAAACGAAGAGATTATTGTAGGGTACGAAACCACCTCAAAGTTATCCTTTCTGATCGATCTATTCAAGAGTCCGTAGTAAAATAACACGAAGCTATTCTTTTCGTTCGATCTATCATAGAGTTCATACTAGAATAACACCTTAAGACACAAATCAACCAACCTAATTTCACCTAGATACTCCAATGTCACCTCAAGTATCCGTGGGTATGATTATACGATATGCATCACACAATCTCAGATTCATCTATTCAACCAACACCAAGTACTTCAAAGAGTGCCCCAAAGTTTCTACCGGACAGTGAATACGAAAACGTGTGCCAACCCCTACGCATAAGTTCACAATGTTACAGAACCCGCAAGTTGACCACCAAAACATACATCAAGTAGATCACGTGAATATCCCATTGTCACCACAGATAAGCACATCCAAGACATACATCAATTGTTCTCAAATCCTTAAAGACTCAATCTGATAAGATAACTTCAAAGGGAAAACTCAATCCATTACAAGAGAGTAGAGGGGAGAAACATCATAAGATCCAACTATAATAGCAAAGCTCGCCATACATCGAGATCGTAACACCTCAAGAACACGAGAGAGAGAGAGAGAGAGAGAGAGAGAGAGATCAAATACATAGCTACTGGTACATACTGAGGGAGTCCTGGATTAGGGGGTGTTCGGATAGCCGAACTACATCTCCCGCCGGACTCCAGGACTATGAAGATACAAGATTTAAGACTCCGTCCCGTGTCCGGAAGGTTCTTTCCTTGGCGTAGAAGGCAAGCTAGGCGTGCGGATATTCAAGATCTCCTACCAATGTAACCGACTCTGTGTAACCCTAACCCTATCCGGTGTCTATACAAACCGGAGGGTTGTAGTCCGTAGGACAGAATCATCTTCATACACAATCAAACCATAGGCTAGCTTCTAGGGTTTAGCCTCCTTGATCTCGTGGTAGATCCACTCTTGTACTACCCATATAATCAATATTAATCTAGCAGGAGTAGGGTTTTACCTCCACCGAGAGGGCCCGAACCTGGGTAAAACAAAGTGTCCCCTGTCTCCTGTTACCATCCGACCTTGACGCACAGTTTGGGACCCCCTACCCGAGATCCGCCGGTTTTGACACCGACACTGGTGCTTTCATTGAGAGTTCCTCTGTGTCGTCACCTTTAGGTTCGATGTCTCCTTTGATCATCAATGGCGAGGAGGTCCAGGGTGAGACCTTTCTCCCCAGACAGATCTTCGTCTTCGGCGGCTTCGCTCTGCGGGCCAACTCGCTTGGCCATCTAGAGCAGATCGAAAGCTACGCCCCTGGCCATCAAGTGAGGTTTGGAAGCTTAAACTACACGACGGATATCCGCGGAGACTTGATCTTCGACGGATTCGAGCCACAGCCAAGCGTGCCGCACTGTCAAGAAGGGCATGATATAGCTCTGCTCCCGAACAGTGTCCTGGAGGCCGCATACGCGCCGACCCCGATCCTTGATTCGGAGCCCGCTGCGTTCATCGAGGAAGAACGGTTGGACGTCACCTCAGGGGCTGCGACGTTAAAAGCGATCGAGCCGAACGCCAGTCCCGCACTCCGCGTTGCCCATGACTCCAAGGAGCCGGATTATTCTCCGAACTACGGGCTTCCCAAGCCCCCGCCGATCGAATCTGATTGGGCGCCTATAATGGAGTTCACCGTCGCGGACATCTTTCAGTGCTCACCTTTTGGTGACATCCTGAATTCTTTCAAGTCTCTCTCTTTATCAGGAGAGCCCAGACCGGATTATGGTCTGCAAGGTTGGGATTCGGACGATGAAGAAATTCAAAACCCACCCACCACCCACTTGATAGCCACTGTCGAAGATCTCCGACATGCTTGACTTCGGCTCCGAAGACCTCGACGGTATGGACGACGAATACGGAGACGAACCGGAACCAGCACCCACAGGGCACTGGCTATCCACCACGCACAACGACGTACTCATGGTGGATACACCGGAAAATATTGACAATGAGGAAAAAGGGGGCGAAAAGAAGGGTAAACCCTCCGGGAAGCACTCAAAGCGGCGACATAAATGCCGAGCTAAACCCCGCCTCGATCAAGACCCCGCCATAGAGCAGGACGAATCGGCAGGTGACGAACATGCCTCAGAACAGCCGTGTGAACACCGCAGCACGGATAAAGAAGACGAACAGTCTTCCCCCTGTCATAACCAGACTCCAGACGATATCACGCCGGATAAAACCATGGAGCAGAAGAATCTCCAAAAAAGACTAGCTGCCACAATACGCAGCCTAAAAAAGCAGAAGCAAAAGCTAAAGACGGCGGAAAGTGCACTCAAGACGAGATGGAGCAAAGTAATCAAGACCGCAGACAAATACAGTGGCAGCCGCCGCACCAAATGCTATCCGAAGAGAAAGCTACTGCCCGAATTCGATCAGGAGGCCCTAGAGCCCCCAAGCGTGGAAAATAACAAGGCTGCGCGATCGGATAGACGACCCACCGGCCACCACAAAATGGCAAACGGCGCCGCACACAATGCGGCATGCGACCCAATTAAAGATTCGCATCATGCCCCAGCCAGATCCATTTACGGACAAAGGAAGCACGCTCCCATGAGCAATGTAGAAAATACACCATCAGAATCCGGCGCAACCAAATACAGGGGTGCCGCACACCCCCTATGCTTCACCGATGAGGTTCTGGAATATGAATTTCCAGAGGGGTTTAAACCCGTTAACATAGAGTCATACGATGGAACAACAGATCCCGGAGTCTGGATCGAGGATTATATCCTCCACATACATATGGCTAGAGGAGACGATCTCCACGCCATAAAATATCTACCTCTTAAGCTCAAAGGGCCAGCTCGGCACTGGCTTAAAAGCCTTCCTGACAATACAATCGGAAATTGGAAAGAGCTCGAGGACGCTTTCCGAGCAAATTTTCAAGGGACCTACGTCCGTCCCCCGGATGCAGACGACCTCAGTCACATAACTCAGCAGTCCGGAGAATCAGCTCGGCAGTTCTGGAACAGACTCCTCACTAAAAAGAATCAAATAGTGGATTGTCCGGACACCGAAGCCAACCCCTCAGGATAACAGGGAAGACCCGTCCAGCCTAAAAAGAATCATGGACAGGACATGTCAGATACACAACACTCCTGGGAAACCTGCTAATCATAACCACAGAGACTGTTGGGTTTTCAAACAGTCCGGAAGGCTCAACGCCGAACACAAGGGGCTCGACATACCTAGCGAGGAAGAAGACGAACCCCAAAAGCAGCACACCAGGAAGCAAAAGGACTTCCCACAAGAAGTCAAAACAGTGAACTCACTTCACATAACAAGGCATGAGGCACCCGTAAAGGTCTGCATATTCAAGCCTAAATCTCAGGCGTCTCGCCACTGGTCACTGAAGCCAATAACTTTCAATCAGCTAGAGTATTCTCGAAATGTCAAGCATGCGGGCCGGACCGCCTTGGTACTCAAACCAATAATAGACGGATTCCAGTTTACCAATGTCCTTATGGACGGGGGCAGTGGACTAAACTTGATATATCAAGATACAATTCGCAGCATGGGCATAAACCCAACAAGAATCCGTCACAGTAAAACCTCCTTTCAAGGGGTAGCACCCGGCCCCGACACCCATTGCATGGGTTTTATTCGGCTGGCAGTCATATTTGGCTCCGCCAATAACTTTCGTCGCGAGAAGCTGATCTTCCACATAGTCCCGTTTTCAAGCCGCTATCAAGCACTACTGGGACGAGGAGCCTTCGCGCGCTTTAATGCAATACCGCATTACGCATCCCTCACGCTAAAGATGCCCGGTCCTCGAGGCATCATCTCTTTAAAGGGAGTGCACTAAAATACGTCTCCTCCAAAAGGAGGATTGCACGGCTGCCTAAACAGCCGCACAATAAAATGGCCTCGCCGTCCAACAGACCTTTTCGATATAAGTAACAGAAGGCCATGGCCCCGGACTCCATGAGTTCGCCAAGAGCCCCCCATCATCGTCGGCTCAGTACGCCATACAAGGGGCTGCACACAGAGACAATAACGCTCGACTTCATTCATTTTTATTTTTTATTATTCTTTTTGTCCCGCACGACCCATTTTAAATTTAAATTCCTCTCTTTCACAGATGAATGTCGTACTGCGCCCGTCCAGGACACGGCACAACAGAGATACAGGCGCACACGTGTAGTAGGGACCCGCCAAGGATTCTTTTTTAGATTAAGGCCCTGCGTAAACCTTTTTTACTGTCTCTTGCTGTTATACATCCCATGGTTCATTTTACCATAACCAAGGAGGAGACTGGCATCTTGGCATGTGGCCACGCCAGAATTATTGCTCGTACCTGGACACGAAGGGCTTTTTTCTTTCTTTTTATATAAAAGGGGGAGGGTGTTGTTCCGCACACACCCACAAAGACCGAACACCTTAGGGAGTGTTCGGCGTCGCGAGTTTTGGCACTATATGCATCAGCTCCGAGTCATGATTTTGGTCACATGTTGGGTTGCCCGGCTCCTGTGTTCGGCCACCTTACGTTCCGTTCTGTCGGCTAAGGTGGCTCTAGGAGAACTACTGCGATTGCGCCCCGGTTCGACCGGGCAAGCGCCTCAGTAGAGAAAGCCGAAAACCGACTGTCATGATGTAGCGAGAGACTGGTCGCTACTCAATGACTCATAGGGGTTTATCGAACTCCTCCATTTTGACGAAGGGCCGCTTCCCGGTCAGGCTAGCATACGTCCCGAATTCGGATGAACGCAGTCGCCATTCCTGGGCTACCTAAAGAGTCCCATTGTCAAGCTCCTATGGCTAAGTGAAAGTGTTAAAGCATTATAGTCCGGATTGCCTAGCCCGCTGCGCTATCACCTCCTTTGTAGGACCAAGACGTTGGGTTAACTGTGATATTGCGTTTTCAGCGCGCACCCCCGCACTATGTGCGTGGGGGCTGAAGCCAACGACTGCAATCTTTCAGAATATATATATATATATTAAAACGGCCGCACAGGAGAGGTTTTTATTACTTGAAGGCACAAGTCTAAAATACGCCATCTATAAAAATACTGATCTATGATTACATATGCTGTCATACTGCAGCATCTTTCGAACACTGCGTCTCAATTATACGAGCGCCCGCGAGGACCTCCTCAAAAAAGTGTTCGGCAGGATTTCGGCCTTCAGCCGAATCACGAGACGCAACAGCGGTAGGATCCATATCTGCCCAATATGTCTTAACTCGGGCAAGAGCTAGCCGAGCTCCCTCTGTGCACGCTGACCTCTTCAAAGCTTCTACTCGAGGCACCAAGTCAAGAAATTGCTGCACCAAGCTAAAATAGCTTGTCGGTTTCGATCCGCCTGGGCATAAGCGATCCATGGCATACGTCATGGCGAGTCCAGACAATCTATTCAGCTCGGCCCATTGGGCCAGGCGATCGTCCACCGCAAGTGGACGCCTTGGATTGGTGAATTGCGACCAGAAGAGTTTTTCCACTTCATGATTCTCCTTATCCTGAAAGTGTCTGGTCGCATCGGCAGCACTAGCCGCCAAGTCCAGGTAGATGTCCTTCACACTCCACGCTCGGTCCAACAGGGCAAACCTCGAATCACAAAATTGTCTCCGCAGCAAGAATGGCTTTCCATCCGCAATCAGTCCGGCTTGACGTAGCTCTTCCTTTGTCGCTCTCACCATAGAGCGGGCGTCCTTGAGGTCAGCAACAGCTTTCTCCAAATCCGTCTGCCTGCCTCGGCCTTCCTCCTCAAGATATCTGCAACGGTCGGTAACACTTTTCAACTCTATGGCAATATTAGCCATCTCATCCCTGCTTCGGCAATGGGCAGCCTGTTCGGCCCGCAGCTCTTCACGGGCTCTCAAGGCAGCTGCATCGCTTCTTCTGGCTTGGCTCTTCGCTTTGGCAAGTTCGGCCCTAAGTCCTTCCACGGCTGCCGCACCATCTGCATCAAGTATACACACGGTAAGATTTTGATCTAGATCTCCTCTTACTAACAATCGCCATGAAAAATCAATACCTTGAGCATCATCAAGCCGCTGGTTAACCAGCGCGATGTCGGCCTCTGCCTCGTCAAGTTGCCGTTTCATTTCGGCAAAATCTTGAGTCCGGCTCGACCCCGGACAATTAGCCGCCTACATATACAGATGCCATTTTAAGGACCTGGGATTAAGATCCTCTGCGTGCCACACATCTTTGCGCCACACAGAGTCTCAGGGGCTATTATCTACACAGGACGCATGTTATTATGCGTAATTAACACTAATGTTCGTTATTTGAAACGTACCTCAAAACCCGCCAATAAACTCTTGACGGCCTCGTTCAGTCCGCCTCCTGCGGCTGCAATTTTTTCAACCACCGTGTGCATCAACACACGATGCTCCTCTGAAATAGAAGCTCGGCTCACCAGAACCTTTAGCTCCCCCGGCCGAACACCAGTTGGCGCCGGACTCGTCCCACGGCCCTCTTCGGAGGCCGGGCACGGAGAGCCTTGTGGGGTCATGTGATCGTCTTCTGCCTCTAGCAGATTCAGAGACATCCTTTGTGATGACACTTCGACGTCGTCTGCCTTGTCAGGCGATGCAGAAAGAGGAGGCATTCCGCTCTCCATCATCTCCAGAAGGAGATCCCCCGACGATGAGTTCTGCTGTGAGGGGTCGAGGTCCGAACTACAAGGTAAAGTTTCGATCAAACACTTTTCAGATATAAAGCAAGGGTTTCTCTTAAGAACAATTCCTTTTCTACTTACGGCTCGTTGGAGAGCCGCTCCCCTTGCGGACTCAATTCGGCCGAGGGGCTCCTCGGCGACGGGTCCTCTGACATGGATTATTTCCGCCGTTTTGAAGCTTGGACTTCTGGGTCGTCAGTGGTGGCCCTCTTCTTTCCCCTAGGAGGGGAACTTTCAATTCCCCCCTTCGGAGTAGCCTCTCTCGAAGAGGCCATGGTTTCCTTGTCGGTTCTCTTATCTCCCTCCAAAGGCACTACCTCTAGCATCCTGACTAGCACGGGATCCAGCCTGGTTTCGGGAAGGGGAGCCGGACACCGGATCAGCTTCGCCTTTGCTATCCACTCCTGCTTAAAGGAAGAAATGATGTTAAAAAGCAAGTAAAACTATGCGGATAGAAGGTCCGAACACAAGGTCACCCACTTGAGTATCCGGGTGATTGCGGCTTAGGCCAGCATCCTCGGTCAGGTCCGGACTCGCTTCTTGCGATCCGAAGAACAGTTTATGCATCTCCTTAGGCATTACGCCCATAAAATTTCGGAGAACTCGCTGTCCCTCTGGGTTGAACTCCCATAAGCGAAGGGGGCGACGTTGGCCGGGCAGTGTCCGGCGAATCAGCATGACTTGTGTCATCTTGACCAAGTTGAGGCCTCCTTCCAGGAGATCCTTAATGCGACCCTGTAGCAGAGGAACATCTTTGGGCAAACCCCGATCTAATTCCGTATTGATCCACGATGCTAACCGTGGTGGGGGACCCGAGCGAAAGGCCTGAGGCGCCACCCACGTTGCTTCAGATGGTCGCTCAGGGGCACAGGGTGTCCGGCCTCAGCATACTGAGACCAGAACACCTTCTCCGTTGAGCTGCCCTCCTCGGATCGATAGAATGCGGCGGCATCGGACACGCTACGGGGCAAATCTGCGAATGCTCCTGGAGAGCTCCGGATTCGGGTAAGTAACAAGTAACTAACTTTTACATGTTTGCTTTGCATAAAGAATGCCTTACCCGCCGCTATCTTTTTCATTGCATCCACCTCCTGGAGGGCCTTCTGGGCTTCGGCCTTGGCAGACTTGGCATTTTCAATGGCCGTCGCGAGCTCGGACGCTCGCGTCTTTGAGGCAAGCTCCAAACTCTCATGTTTTTTCATGAGAGCCTGGAGCTCTTGCCATACCTCACCAACCTGGGCCTCACACTTCTCCCGCTCGGTGCGCTCCGTGGCCGCCCTCTTCTCGGCCTCGGACAGCGCTTGCTTAAGGGTCGCCACCTCAGTCATGGCCCCTACAATAGCCACGTTAATCCTGTCATTTTTTGCAATTTCACTTTTTATATATTTCAATAAGGTATCTCTTACCTTCCTTCTCCTCGAGCTGTTGCTTGGCAAGGCCGAGCTCTTGCTCGGACCGCTCGAGGTCCTGCTTCAGCGTGCCCACCTCCGCAGTCAGTGCGGCGGACATTAGCAGCAAAGCCTGCATACACATATTGACTCATTTTTTGTTAGACTCCTGCGAATTTCATTAGCTCCTCTATTCGGCTTTTCTTTCCGAACGCCAAACAAAGCATCAGGGGCTACTGTCTATGCGGTAATATTTTTACATATTCTTTACTTACCTCAAAGCCTGTTGAAAGGCTGGCACAGGCTTCAGTCAGTCTGCTCTTGGCGGACTGAACCTTCCAGATCACTGCACGCATAATAGTGCGGTGCTCCTCGTCAATGGAGGCACCGTTAAGCACCTCCAGCAAATTGTCCGGTACCTCCGGTTGGACAGAGGTCACCGGCTCGGTAGGCTTGCTCCTCTTGGAAGGAGGCTGCCTACCGGAGTCCGGAACCATTGAAGGTTCCGACACGAAGTCCGGCTCAAAGCCAGACTCGGAGCCCTTGGGGGATCTATCCCCTTTGCACCTGGAGTCCGGGAGGTCGCCTTGCGGCGCCTCCAGGACCACCTCCTCCTGGCTTGGCACCTGTTGGGACAGCACCTCGGCGTCGTCCGTAGGGTGGGGGGAGGTAGCGGGCGGAAGTGAATTCACGTCCGACGAATCCAGGGAGCCGCTCGACGACTCGACGAGTACGGCCTTGGGCGGACTGCATAATTATATTAGACATAAGGAAAGGTTGTGCAATAAAGGAATACTATGAATTACTCTAGTATCCGGATACTTACAATTTCTCCGGGCGCTTGGCCCTGTGCGGCCACTCCTCTTCGCCGTCGTCGGCGTCGGTGGAGTAGTCTAGAGGAAGGGTCTTCCCCTTCTTGGACCCTTCGGCCTCCCCGGTCGGGGCGGCCTTCCTTTTCTTTCCTCCCCCCGCTGGAGGGGGAGAGGTTTCTTCTTCCTCCTCCTCGTCTTCAGGGGAGGAGCGTGTCTCGGAGTCGTCGGATGATGAATCCGACACCTCCAGGCGTCGGGCACTCTTTCGAGTCCCTGTGGCCTTCTTCTTGGCCTTCTTCTCCGGCACCACATAGGGTGTCGGAACCAGCAGCTTCGCCAAGCGAGCATCGGCTGGGTCTTCGGGCAAAGGAGCCGGACAGTTGATCTGTCCGGATTTCGCCTGCCAATCCTGTCAAAGGTAAGGGAGCTTAGATCCGGCATAGAGTCAAACTATGAAAAACTAATACCCTGTAAAAGGTAAAAATAGCTTACCGCACTAGCGTGACGCTGCACGCTGAATCCGTGATCCTCAGAAGCGGATGCGGGAGCCTTGGCGCCCTTGAGTTCGGTGTTGCGCCGGGTCGAACTCCCACAGGTTGAAAGCCCGTTGTTGACACGGGAGGATCCGGCGGATGAGCATAACCTGGACTACGTTGACAAGTTTGAGCTGCTTGTTCACCATGGTTTGGATGCATGTTTGCAGTCCAGTCACCTCTCCTTTGTTGCCCCATGACAGGCCCGTCTCTTTCCAGGACGTGAGCCACGTAGGGGGTCCGGATCGGAACTCGGGGGCTGCGACCCATTTAGGGTCGCGCGGCTCGGTGATGTAAAACCACCCCGATTGCCACCCCTTTAGGGTCTCCACGAAGGAGCCCTCGAGCCATAGGACGTTGGGCATCCTGCCCGCCATGGTGCCTCCGCACTCCGCCCGGTTGCCGCGCACCACCTTTGGCTTGACATTGAAAGTCTTGAGCCATAGGCCAAAATGGGGGCGCTTGCAGAGGAAAGCCTCGCACACGACGATAAACGCCGAGATGTTGAGGATGAAGTTCGGGGCCAGATCATGGAAATCCAGGCTGTAGTAGAACATGAGCCCCCGGACAAAAGGGTGAAGAGGAAAGCCCAGTCCCACGGAGGAAGTGGGGGAGGAACACTACCTTCTCATGGGGCCTTGGGGGGGATGAGCTGCCCCTCTTCGGGAATCTGGTGCGCGATGTCGTTAGACAAGTATCTGGCCTTCCTCAGCTTTTTGATGTGTCCCTCCGTGACGGTGGAGACCATCCACTTGCCTCCCCCTCCGGACATGGCTGGAGAAGGTCGAGGTGGGAAGTGCGGACTTGGGCGCTGGAGATCGAGTGTGCGGAAAATGGATAGGCAAAGGAGGAAGAAGGCATAGGTGAAAAGGTGGATCCTTATCCCCTTATATGGGCGGATGCAACTATGCGTCCCCACCAGCCTGATAAAACTCGCTTATCTCCCAAGCGCTGTAATCAATGGCGTGGTTGGGTTACCCACATCCGTATTGATGAGAATCCCGTGAAATGAGGGGACACGATCTCTGCTTTGACAAGACGTGCCAAGGAGACCGCCTCGCAAAACGCGCTAAGGTCGGTCAGTAAAAACGATTCGAATAAAGGCTTGGCCGTGGTGTGATGTCATGCTATGGAATACGTCAGCAGATTAGATTTGTGTAAACATTATTCTCTCTATGGCCATATGTGGAAGCTTATTTTGTAGAGCCAGACACTATCCTTTGTGTTCAAAATCTTCTATGAAGTACTTGCAGGAGGAACCCGCCTTGCAATGCCGAAGACAATCCGAGCGCCGGACTCGTCGTCATTGAAGCCTGGTTCAGGGGCTACTGAGGGAGTCCTGGATTAGGGGGTGTCCGGATGGCTGGACTCTTGGACTATGAAGATACAAGATTGAAGACTTCGTCCCGTGTCCGGAAAGGACTTTTCCTTGGCGTGGAAGGCAAGCTTGGCGATACGGATATGTAGATCTCCTACCATTATAACCGACTCTGTGTAACCCTAGCCCTCTCAGGTGTCTATATAAACCGGAGGGGTTTAGTCCGTAGGACGAAGAACAAAAATCATGCCATAGGCTAGCTTCTAGGGTTTAGCCTCCTTGATCTCGTGGTAGATCTACTCTTGTACTACCCATATCATCAATATTAATCAAGCAGGAGTAGGGTTTTACCTCCATCGAGAGGGCCCGAACCTGGGTAAAAACATCGTGTCCCTTGTCTCCTGTTACCATCCGCCTAGACGCACAGTTCAGGACCCCCTACCCGAGATCCGCCGGTTTTGACACCGACAGGGGGGTTTGGACGAACATTTCCCGGTGGGGGTGGATGAACAGGACCCGTGGTGTTGCCTCCGGATGAACAGGACCTCGATCGATAGAGCCGGTTGGGGCTGGATGAATAGGACCCCATGGAGGGCAGGATGAACAGGACCACCCCGTGGAGGGCAGGATGAACAGTAGACGGTGGGAGGCTGGATGAACAGTTGCCCGTGGAGGGGTGGTTGAACAGGAGCCCGTGGAGAGGGCTGGTTGAACAGTAGCCGGTGGAGTAGCGCGCGGTGGAGGCTGGATGAACACGAGCCCGTGAATGAACAGTCGCAGGTGGACGCTGGAGGAGGTCAACGGTGGATGAATAGTAGCCCGTGGAGGCTGGAGGGGGTCGACGGTGGAGATGAACAGTATCCCGTGGAGTCCCGTTTTATGGTATGCCACACCCCTCCTGATGAACATGACCCCGTTTTGACCGTAGTGCTCCAACATAAGTCCGTTTCCTTCGTTTTGCGGTACGCCACAACCCTCCCGATCAACAGGACCCCCATTTCGACCGTAGGAGGTCCGTTTCCTCCATTTTGCGGTACGCCAGACCCCTCCCGATGAATACGATCCCGTTTCGAACGTGGCCGGTCGAACACAATGTCGTTTCCTCCGTTCTACGGTACGCCCGGCCTCGTTTCCATCGGTTGTTCCGTCCAAGCCCTCCCGATGAACATGATGACCCATTCCGTTCCGACCCAGCCGGTTGGCTTCCCATGAACACGACGACAATGTTGTTTCTCCGTTTCGACCCAGCCATGTACACGAGCCCTGGTCGTATGTACGCGCGAGCAGGCGTTCGAGACCCCGCCCGTATGTACGTACGTGGCCGTATTTACTTTCTTGCACCCTGGCTGCTGTACGTACGTGTACATGCTACGTGCGCGCCTCTACTACGACACGTGCGCGCCTCTACATCTTCCAGTATGTACGTACACATTCGCGACCAGAATGACAACGCTACGTACGCTTCGACCAGGTGGGTCCCGGCTGTCAGGCACTTCCTTCCATGCGAAGATGTAGCTGGTGGGTCCCAGCAGTCAGGGGGGCGAATCGTTTTTTTGCCCGGATGCACTTCCTTGCGTGCGAAGATGTAGCTGGTGGGTCCCAGCAGTCAGGGGGGCGAATCGTTTTTTTTTGCCCGGACGCACTTCCTTGTGTGCGAAGATGTAGCTGGTGGGTCCCAGCAGTCAGGGGGGAACATTTTTTTGCGAAATACGGTGGCCCATCCGGTGGGTCCCCGCTGTCAGGTGGAGGAATAATTATTTTGCGTGTAATAAGGAGGCAATTCCTTGCTGCGGCCATGGACCTAGGTCTCAGCCTCTCCACGTACAGTACTCTTCCGATGGAAGTCGTTCCTTCACCATGTTCACCACGCCGCGCCGAGAGCACCAGGGCGGTGGACGACGGTGAGGCCTAGGAAGGGGACGACGCGGAGCCGGGGAAGACGCGACAGTGGAAGCCTGCGCGGAGAGGAGTACGAGGGTTCACTGGTTCGGCTGCGGTGTGAGGCTACCGTCGCCGCAGGGCCTGGTCAGCGGTGGGAATAGTAGGGGGCGGTGAGGTCTCCGTGGCAGCACAGCCGGCCACGGGAGGCAGGAGCATGCGGCACGACTGGCACTGCTTTGGGCGGCTGGAGCAAGAAGACCAGAGGTTGAAGAAGCACTACGGCCGTTGGATGGACATCGTACGGTTACTAGAGCTCGAATCGTTCATATTGACTAAGTTGACAAAGCACTCCATCCCCGTCAACTTAGTAGGCCCACAAGTCAGCCACCCACCAAGGTGGGTCCCAACTAGCAGGAGGAGTATTCATTTTTTTATGTAATAAGGAGGCACTTCCGGTGGGTCCGAGCTGACAGCGGGGGGAACGTTTTTTTCATGAAACACGGTGACCCGTCCGGTGGGTCCCAGCAGTCAGGGGAAACGTTTTTTTTTTGCAAAATATGGTGGCCCATCCGGTGGGTCCCTGCTGTTAGGTGGAGGAATCATTATTTTCCGCGTAATAAGGATGCCTCTCTTTGTTGCGGCTGTGGACCCATTTGTCAGCCTCTCCACGTACAGTACACTTCCGATGGAAGTTGTTCCTTGACCATGTTAACCACATCGCGTTCTGTTACATGCATGCGTCCATGGGCGTGGTGCGTCCCCACTGTCAGCCTCTCACGTACAGTCATGTTCCGATGACTCTCGGTTGTTGACCATGTTGACCACACTGTGCCGAGCGCACCAAAGGCCGGTGGACGACGGCGAGGCCCCAGACTGGAACGACCTGGAGATGGGGAAGACGGGGAAGTGGAGTCGCAGATGGAGAGGAGTGGGAAACTTGACCGGTTCGGGTGCGCAACAGCACAGCCGCGGTGCTGCCCACGGGAGACAGGAGCAAGAACAGAGGTTCAAGAAGGAGCATGGTTGTTGGATTAACATCCAACGGTCCAGCTGCTAGAATCATTTGTTGATTAAGTTGACAAAGCCCTGCGTACACGTCCGCTTAGTAGGCCCACAAGTCAGCCACCAAATCTGATGGGTCCTAGCTGTCAACGGGGGGGATAATTATTTTCGCATAACAAGGAGGCACTTCCTTCCGTGCGAAGATACAACCGGTGGGTCCCAGCTGTCAGGTGGAGGAAACATTTTTTTCCGAGCTTAATAAGTAGGAACTTTACTTGAGTGCGACCATGGACCTCGTGGGTCCCAGCCGTCAGGCTCTCCACATATAGTCCTCTTCTGATGACTCTCGTTTGTTGACCACGCCGCACCGAGCGCAACGAGGCGGTGGACGACGGCGAGGCCCCGGACGGGAACGACTCGGAGATGGGAAGACGCGGCAGTGCAGTCGTAGATTGAATGGAGGAGAAGGGTTATAACTGGTTCTGGTGCAACATGGGGCTGCAGTCGCTGGAGAATAACATGAGGTGTAGAGGGGTGGAGGGATAGCCTGGCCGGCGGTGGGGTAGCGCTTTGCAGCGATGCATGCTAAGCAGAGCCGTTAGCCCCCGGAGGCCGTACCAGGCGGTCCCGGCTACGCTGGAGGAAGAAGACAAGAGATTGAAGGTGCATGCCGACCAAGTTGACAACGCCCTGCGTAGGCTTCGGCCTATTGGCCCACATGTTAGCCTACAAAAATGTGGCATATATTTAACCCATGTTTTCTAGAATGTACAGTCCATTTACTGGACTGGGTAAACAAATAATTTCGCGTCAATGTGGCCCATTTATATTATCTAAGAAATCCCAGCCCATTTGCACTTCCTTCAAATAAACGAATTAGTTGGGCTCGTTATATATAATATGTTATGTTAGAAGGAGCAACTAATATCAAAAATAAACCGGAGAGGCACATTTTTTATATACATAATTAACAAATTAGCGAGTTATTGCTCAAAATAAAAATGAGTGCATTATTATTACATTGGTCCTTAAAATCTTCGCAAGCTTTTGTATGCAATCACAAGGATTTTCCTTGCATGTGAGTCAAAAACAACCAGGATTTTCCTTGCCAACTTCTGTTAAACATTTATTTTTATAAGTTAATAACACGTGGGATGTGTTCATAATGTATATATAAGTCTCTATAAAATATAGGATAATAGTAATAATATAAATATATATAATGTGGTTAAAAAATACATTGGGCTGCCGATCTTTAAGAAAAAGCCCATAGGCCGGTATGGACCTCAAAAAATAAGTTGAAACCACTGTCACCCGTATGTCGTGGCTACACATGTTAAAATACAAAACCTAGGCCTAGCTGATGCTTGTTCGCCCTCTGGAAAAAAACGATACCAGATCCCCGAGCGAACTGGATTATAGAGGGGGCCGGCGGCACGACTGAAGAAGCACATCAGGAGAGATTTTTTCTTCAGTGGATGGCTCTCGATGGCGTTTTTTACTTGCCTCTGCACCATACAACTTGTATTTTTAGCCTCCCAGTCCGTGGTGGACCAGCAGCCCATTTGCTGGGCGGGCCAACCTACAGAAACCGGCACTCGATTTTTCATCAAGCCCCATAAACAACGCAATACTATGTTTGTTTTGAGGCCGAAAACATTACGGTAGGGGTTGAGCGGGGGAGGGGGCAAGACAGAGCAAAAAGATTAAAAAGAGCTGATGCGCCGTTGCTACCCTAACAAAGCAGGTGCAATTCTTCTCTAGAAGAAGGTGTGCCGTTGACACCCACACGTCACATACCCCACAGTAGGCATACTAACAAGTTCACACACAAGCACAACAGAAAAGGTAAACATTCGTATCAAACTCAGTTTCAGAAGACACGTTCATATTCATAGCCAACATTCACTATCAACAACTCAAAAGATTCATATATACACAAGTTCAGCATGTCTATGGATCCAAATGATTGATAGATCACACAACAATATTCATAGATAATTCACAAAAAGATTCAGATATACACATGTTCAGTATGTTTATGCATCCAAATGATTGAGATCACATCCAATATGATCCATGGACGAACTTTAATTACCTAAGGTACATACTGGTAAATGTTGTTCAGTCGGAGGTACTTCTTGCTAAAATTAATTCTTGTACGAGTAAACTTTCGAGTACATAAGAGGCAGCACAGAGAATCTGAACTTTGCTTGTAGGTTTATCCTCAAATAGTGCCCTCGTGCCGAGGGAGGTTTGAGTAACTTGGCCACAAGTTTCATCCAACTAGTTTACTGGCACATCTTGGTCCTGTAGCTCGCCAAAATTCTACATTGCAGACTGGTAAATGGTGTTCAGTCGGAGGTACTTCTTGCTAAAATTAATGCTTCTACGAGTAAACTTTCCAATACATAAGAGGCAGCACAGACAATCTGAACTTTGCTTGTAGGTTTATCCTCAAATAGTGGCCTTGTGCCGAGGGTGGTTTGAGCAACTTGGCCCCTACTTTCATCCAACTAGTTTACTGGCTCATCTTGGTCCTGTATCTCGCCAAAATTCTACATTGCAGACGAGAAAGGAGGCGGTTGAGAGAATGAACCACCCAAATTTTTTGTGCAGTTCAACTGAAATGGAGCATCCCTGGCGTGCAGACTGATTAAGTGCCAGATGAATATACGCGTCAACCAACTTGTTTGGAATCTTTAGACTCCATGCCATACAGTTCGCTACCATATGTGCAGATAACCAAAAGGCACAAGTTGGGACCAAAGACTGGACTGCGTTTTTCTGGGCTATTGCGCCAGGCAATATTTTTGGCGTTCACTCTCCTAATACTTGGAGTTTGACAATTGGTTGACGCCGGTTGATACTCGAATGAATATAGGCACTTCTTCTTGTCAACATCGATGCTTGTCTGAGTGAACTTTGGAGTACATAGCAGTAGCATAAGTACCTGTCCATCTGATCTTTTTTTGCAGTTCTACGGAAATCACCCGATGTAATGATTTGCCTGCGAGTTCAGGCTCCAAGTTACTCCTTTATGAAATCGGCAAACAGTAGCACAATACCAAATTACCAATACATATGACAAGCACAATAATCGGGATAAAGACCAGTACCAACCTGTGTGAGGTAGCATATCAATTACTATTTCCTTTGACTGGAAGCGGAGACAAGCCAAGCGACTGACAACAAAGGAAGAATGCAAGCAGAGATTAGCGACTAACAGGAAAGGAAGGAAGTTGTCGAGGCAATGAAGCACCCAAAGTTTTTGTGCAGTTCCACCAAAATCGAGCATCCCTGTTGGCACATATATTGAGAGAGTGAGATTACTGTAATAGTGGGATTAGTTGATGAAACATACACTAACAAATAGAAGCACCCTCATTATCTTAATGGGTAAAGTTAGCATTCCCTCCCTACTCCACCACATGATTCACCTCATAGACAAACATACACACATACATGATTCAACATAGGGTGATACTAAAGATTTGTTTAACTCCGACAGGAAAATTAGGCAACAATAAATTAGTGGTACTTAAGTACTCCTAATTAATTAAGTGAGACAACGGAAGTGGCAGGGCTCCTTGGAGGATCGTCTCACATGAAGGTAGTCATTGCCGGAGCCCTTGAATGGCCTCGAATGAGGCCTCTGGCTTCTGCAAGATCGCCTTGGCACTGCTTACTCTTCTTCTTCTTCCTCTTCATGATTTGTTTCTCAGTCTCCTCACCAATTGGTGAAACCAAGTACATGATTGGCCTTCTATTTCAGAATTGGTTTTGTCAGTGAGGGAGTACAAGTGTAATAGTAAAAGATAGCATTATTTTCTCATGGCAGTCGCAAAATAGAGATGAACACATGCATTAAATATCATTCTTACCTAAAGGAAGGTTATGGTGCCAATATGGATGATGAGGATTGGAACACTGATCTCCCTTTGTGTAGTTCCACCGAAATGAACCAACTGTTCCATTCTGACATTCCAGTTAAACAGCACAAAAGTCACTTCTTTTAAGAAGAGTTTTGCGCAGTGCACCAAAAGGTCACAACAGCAACCAGGTGAAATGGTTATCCCTGTTTGCACAAAAAGCTACGTAGGAAATAGTCAGAGTCTCAAATAGTTACAGGCAAAAACATTTGGCTAAACTTGTCATGGCTTATAACAGTGGCATGGCTTCATTTTTACCAGGGGCATTAGATTAAGAACAACTAAATATTTGGTATTAGGGCATGGGACAGTGGGTGCACTAGCAGTCCAACACCATGTACCTAAATAGGGGCATAAAGTGGTGATTCATAGTTTGTTGCCCCGAGAAACAAACATCCAAGAAACATATCTGGGTTGGTCCCATTTTTGTTCACTCTAGCCACCTACTCAAATGTGTGGATAGCAAATCTAGTCCTGGTCATACCACTGTGTACAACATTACCCCTATATTTCCCTTTTCGACCAAGAGACCGGTTGGATGATCAGTTTGTACTACTTTCACCCCCTTTCCTTCCTATTTGTACCAAGTCTGATGTACTACATACTAAATTCCCCCACCCCACTTTATTTCTTGTTTGAACCAACTACAAGATTCGACTCCATGAAGTAGCTTTACCTCTAACAATAGAAGAAGAAAAATAGGTGAAGTTGGACCATCCGATCGAGAGGAGCTGAGAGGTACAAAATGATGCACATGCAGCGACATAGCAAGCTGGGGAAGTAGAGCTAAGGCAGTTTCGAAGGAAGATATACCTGAAGATCATCGGGATGTGGATAGGTGGGCGGCGGGAGGCCGGATCCGCCCACACTAGGGCAACAGCGAAGGGATCGGAGGACCTCTCGCGCCGGCGCTCGGCCAGAGATAACGGTGCAGTCGGCAGTGGGTGTCCTCCCTCACTGTCGACGATGGCCTAAACGCTGCCCCTCCTCCCCTTCACCGGTGGAGCGGGTGTTGGAAATATGCCCTAGAGGCAATAATAAAATAGTTATTATTGTATTTCCTTCTTCATGATAATTGTCTATTGTTCATGCTATAATTGTATTAACTGGAAACCATAGTACATGTGTGAATACATAGACCACAACATGTCCCTAGTAAGCCTCTAGTTGACTAGCTCGTTGATCAATAGATGGTTATGGTTTCCTGACCATGGACATTGGATGTCATTGATAACGGGATCACATCATTAGGAGAATGATGTGATGGACAAGACCCAATCCTAAGCATAGCACAAGATCGTGTAGTTCGTTTGCTAAGAGCTTTTCTAATGTCAAGTATCATTTACTTAGACCATGAGATTGTGCAACTCCCAGATACCGTAGGAATGCTTTGGGTCTACCAAATGTCACAACGTAACTGGGTGGCTATAAAGGTGCACTACAGGTATCTCCGAAAGTGTCTGTTGGGTTGGCACGAATCGAGACTAGGATTTGTCACTCCGTATGATGGAGAGGTATCTCTGGGCCCACTCGGTAATGCATCATCATAATGAGCTCAATGTGACTAATGAGTTAGCCACAGGATCATGCGTTACGGAACGAGTAAGGAGACTTGTCGGTAACGAGATTGAACGAGGTATTGGGATACTGACGATCGAATCTCGGGCAAGTAACATACCGGTGGACAAAGGGAATTGTATACAGGATTGATTGAATCCCCGACATCATGGTTCATCTGATGACATCATCGTGGAACATGTGGGAGCTGTTGGTTATTGGCCGGAGAGGTGTCTAGGTCATGTCTGCATGGTTCCCGAATCCGTAGGGTCTACACACTTAAGGTTCGGTGACGCTAGAGTTGTTATGGGAAATAGTATGTGGTTACCGAAGGTTGTTCCGAGTCCCAGATGAGCTCCCGGATGTGACGAGGAACTCCAGAGTGGTCCAAAGTGAAGATCGATATATTGGACGAAGGGTATTGGAGTCTGGAATTGTTCTGGGAGTACCGGGTGACGACCAGCGTGACCGAAAGGTGTTTCAGAGGCCCCGACAAGCGTTGGGGGGCCTTATGGGCCAAGGGGAGGGGGTACACCAGCCAACTAAGGGGCTGTGTGCCCCTCCCAACCCCTCTCACGTAACTTGGAGAGGTGGCGGCACCTCCCCTAGGGCAGCTGCCCCTCCCGGCTTGGGGGGCAAGTTTCCTATGGGTGGGGGCGCCCCAACCCATCTAGGGTTTCCCCTGTGGCCGCCGCCCCTCCCCTAGGGAACCCTAGGGCGCCTCCTCCACCCCTTCCCCTTATATATAGTGAGGGAGAGAGAGGGCAGCCACACCCCTTCCCTGGCACAACCCCTTCCTCCTCCAACTCTTCCTTCTCCTCCGTAGAGCTTGGCGAAGCCCTGCAGGAATACCACAAGCTCCACCACCACGCCGTTGTGCTGCCGGAGTTCTCCCTCAACTTTTCCTCTCCCCTTGCTGGATCAAGAAGGAGGAGACGTCCCTGGGCTGTACATGTGTTGAACGTGGAGGCGTCGTCCGTTCGGCGCTAGATCGGATCTTCCGCGATTTGAATCGCCGTGATTACGACTCCATCAACCGCGTTCTTGTAACGCTTCACTTAGCGATCTTCAAGGGCATGAAGATGCACTCCGTCTCTCTCGTTGCTAGCATCTCCTAGATTGATCTTGGTGACACGTACGAATTTTTTTGAATACTTGCTACGTTCCCCAACAGTGGCATCATGAGCTAGGTCTATGCGTAGATTCTATGCACGAGTAGAACACAAAGTAGTTGTGGGTGATGATTTGTTCAATTTGCTTGTCGTTACTAGTCTTATCTTGATTCGGCGGCATTGTGGGATGAAGCGTCCCGGACCGACCTTACACGTACACTTACGTGAGAAAGGTTCCACCGACTTACATGCACTTGATGCATAAGGTGGCTAGCGGGTGTTTGTCTCTCCCACTTTAGTCGGATTGGATTCGATGAAGAGGGTCCTTATGAAGGGTAAATAGAAATTGGCATATCACCGTTGTGGCTTTTGCGTAGGTAAGAAACGTTCATTCTAGAAACCCATAGTAGTCACGTAAAACATGCAACAACAATTAGAGGACGTCTAACTTGTTTTTGCAGGGTATGCTATGTGATGTGGTATGGCCAAATGGATGTGACGAATTATATATATGTGATGTATGAGATTGATCATGTTCTTGTAATAGGAATCACGACTTGGATGTCGATGAGTATGACAACCGGCAGGAGCCATAGGAGTTGTCTTAATTTATTGTATGACCTGCCTGTCAATGAAAAACGCCATGTAATTACTTTACTTTATTGCTAACCGTTAGCCATAGTAGTAGAAGTAATAGTTGGCGAGACAACTTCATGAAGACACGATGATGGAGATCATGGTGTCATGCCGGTGACCAAGGTGATCATGCCGCGCCTCGAAGATGGAGATCAAAAGGCGCAAGATGATATTGGCCATATCATGTCACTTTATGATTTGCATGTGATGTTTGTCATGTTTACATCTTATTTGCTTAGAACGATGGTAGCATAAATAAGATGATCCCTCGCTAAAATTTCAAGAAAGCGTTCCCCCTAATGGTGCACCGTTGCGGAGGTTCGTTGTTTCGAAGCACCACATGATGATCGGGTGTGATAGATTCTAACGTTCGCATACAACGGGTGTAAGCCAGATTTACACATGTGAAACACTTAGGTTGACTTGACGAGCCTAGCATGTACAGACATGGCCTCGGAACACAAGAGACTGAAAGGTCGAACATGAGTCGTATAGTAGATACGATCAACATGAAGATGTTCATCGATGATGACTAGTCCGTCTCATGTGATAATCGGACACGGCCTAGTTGACTCGGATCATGTATCACTTAGATGACTAGAGGGATGTCTATCTAAGTGGGAGTTCATTAAATAATCAGATGAACTTAATTATCATGAACATAGTCAAAAGGTCTTTGCAAATTATGTCGTAGCCTACGCTTTAGTTCTACTGTTTAAGATATGTTCCTAGAGAAAATTTAGTTGAAAGTTGATAGTAGAAATTATGCGGACTGGGTCCGTCAACTGAGGATTATCATCATTGTTGCGCAGAAGGCTTATGTCCTTAATGCACCTCTCGGTGTGCTGAACCTCGAGCGTCGTCCGTAGATGTTGCGAAACATCTGACATACACGTTTTGATGACTACATGGTAGTTCAGTGCGTAATGCTAGCGGTTTAGAATTGTGGCACCAAAGACGGTTTTGAAACGTCGCAGAACATATGAGATGTTTCAAAGACTGAAATTGGGATTTCAGACTTGTGCCCACGTCAAGAGGTATGAGACCTCTGACAAGTTTCTTAAGCCTGCAAACTAAGGGAGAAAAGCTCAATCGTTGAGCATGTGCTCAGTTTGTCTGAGTACTACAATCGCTTGAATCGAGTGGGAGTTAATCTTCCAGATGAGATAGTGATGGTTCTCCATAGTCACTGCCACCAAGCTATTAGAGCTTCGTGATGAACTATAACATATCAGGGGTAGACATGATGATCCTTGAGAAACTCGCGATGTTTGACCCCGCGAAAGTAGAAATCAAGTAGGAGCATCAATTGTTGATGGTTAGTAAAACCACTAGTTTAAAGAAGGGCAAGGGAAAGAAGGGATACTTCATGAAACAGCAAATCAGTTGCTGCTCTAGTGAAGAAACCCAAGGTTGAACCCAAACCCGAGACTAAGTGCTTCTGTAATGAGGGGAACGGTCACTGAAGCAGAACTACCCTAGATACTTGGTAGATGAGAAGGCTGGCAAGGTCGATAGAAGTATTTTGAATATACGTTATATTATTGTGTACTTTACTAGTACTCCTAGTAGCACCAGGGTAATAAATATCAGTTCGGTTGCTAAGTGTTAGTAACTCGAAATAAAAGGTTGCGGAGACTAGCTAAAGGTGAGATGACGATATGTGTTGGAAGTGTTTCCGAGGTTGATGTGATCAAACATCGCACGCTCCCTCTACCATCGGGATTGGTGTTAAACCTAAATAATTGTTATTTGGTGTTTGCGTTGAGCATAGACATGATTGGATTATGTTTGTCACTATACGGTTATTTATTTAAGGAGAATAATGGTTACTCTGTTTATTTAAATAATACCTTCAATGGTCTTGCACCTAAAATGAATGGTTTATTGAATCTCGATCGTAGTGATACACATGTTCATGCCAAAAGATATAAGATAGTAATGATAGTACCACATACTTGTGGCACTGCCATTTGAGTCATATTGGTATAAAACGCATGAAGAAGCTCCATGTTGATGGATCTTTGGACTCACTCGTTTTTGAAAAGATTGAGACATGCAAACCATGTCTATTGGTATATATGCATGAAGAGACTCCATACAGATGGATCGTTTGGACTCACTTGATTTTGAATCACTTGAGACATGTGAATCATACCACATGGGCAAGATGACTGAAAGGCCTCGTTTTCAGTAAGATGGAACAAGATAGCAACTTATTGGAAGTAATACATTTTGATGTGTGCAGTCAAATGAGTGCTGAGGCACGCAGTGGATATCGTTATGTTCTTACTTCACAGATGATTTGAGTAGATGCTGAGTATATTTACTTGATGAAACACAAGTCTGAATTATTAAAAGGTTTAAGTAATTTCAGAGTGAAGTTGAAGATCATCGTGACAAGAGGATAAAATGTCTATGATATGATCATAGAGATGAATATCTGAGTTACGAGTTTGGCACACAATTAAGACATTGTGGAAATTGTTTCACAACTAATACCGCCTGGAACACCATAATGTGATGGTGTGTCCGAACATCATAAATGCACCCTATTGGATATGGTGCAAACCATGATGTCTCTTATCGAATTACCACTATCGTTTATGGGTTAGGCATTGGAGACAACCGCATTCACTTTAAATAGGGAACCAAGCAATTCCGTTGAGATGACATCGTATGAACTGTGGTTTAGAGAAATCTAAGCTGTCGTTTCTTAAAAGTTTGGGGCTGCGACACTTATGTGAAAAAAGTTTCAGGCTGATAAGCTCGAACCCAAAGCGGATAAATGCATCTTCATAGAATACCCAAAACAGTTGGGTATACCTCCTATGTCAGATCCGAAAGCAAAAGTGATTCTTTCTAGAAATGGGTCCTTTCTCGAGGAAAAGTTTCTCTCAAAAGAATTGAGTGGGAGGATGGTGGAGACTTGATGAGGTTATTGAACCGTCACTTCAACTAGTGTGTAGCAGGGCACAGGAAGTTGTTCCTGTGGCACCTACACCAATTGAAGTGGAAGCTTATGATAGTGATCATGAAACTTCAGATCAAGTCACTACCAAATCTCGTAGGTCGACAAGGATGCGTACTACTTCAGAGTGGTACGTAATCCTGTCTTGGAAGTCATGTTGCTAGACAACAATGAACCTATGAGCTATGGAGAAGCGATGGTGGGCCCGGATTCCGATGAATGGCTCGAGGCCATAAAATTCGAGAGAGGATCCATGTATAAAAACAAAGTATAGACTTTGGAAGAACTACTTGATGGTCGTAAGGCTGTTGGGTGCAGATGGATTTTAAAAGGAAGATGGACAATGATGGTTAGTGTCACCATTAAGAAAGCTCGACTTGTCGTTAAGATGTTTTCTGACAAGTTCAAGGAGTTGACTACGATGAGACTTTCTCACTCGTAGCGATGCTAAGAGTCTGTTGGAATTATATTAGCAGTTACTGCATTATTTATGAAATCTTACAGATAGGATGTCAAAACATTGTTTCCTCGACGTTTTTCTTGAGGAAAGGTTGTATGTGATACAACCAGAAGGTTTTGTCAATCCTGAAAGATGCTAACAAGTATGCAAAGCTCCAGCAATCCTTCCAAGGACTGGAGTAAGCATCTCGGAGTTGGAATGTACGCTTTGATGAGATGATCAAAGATTTTGGGTTTATACAAAGTTTATGAGAAACTTATATTTCCAAAGAAGTGAGTGGGAGCACTATAGAATTTTTGATGAGTATATGTTGTTAACATACTCTTGATCAGAAATGATGTAGAATTTCTGGAAAGCATACAGGGTTATTTGAAAAGTGTTTTTCAATGGAAAACCTGGATTAAGCTACTTGAACATTGAGCATCAAGATCTATAAGGATAGATAAAAACGCTTAATAGTACTTTCAAATGAATACATACCATGACAAGATTTTGAAGGAGTTCAAAATAGATCAGCAAAGAAGGAGTTCTTGGCTGTGTTACAAGGTGTGAGTATTGAGTAAGACTCAAGACCTGACCACGGCAGAAGAGAGAGAAAGGACGAAGGTCGTCCCCTATGCTTTAGACATAGGCTCTACAGTATGCTATGCTATGTAGCACACCTGAAGTGTGCCTTGCCATGAGTCAGTTAAGGGGTACAAGAGTGATCCACGAATGGATCACATGACTGCGGTCGAACTTATCCTTAGTAACTAGTGGAGTAAGGAATTTTCTCGATTATGTAGGTGGTAAAAGAGTTTGTCGTAAAGGGTTACGTCGATGCAAACTTTGACACAAATCCGGATGACTCTGAGTAGTAAACCGGATTCATATAGTAGAGCAGTTATTTGGAATAGCTCCAAGTAGCGCATGGTAGCTGCATCTACAAGATGACATAGAGATTTGTAAAGGACACACGGATCTGAAAGGTTCAGACCCGTTGACTAATAACCTCTCTCACAAGCGAGATATGAACAAACCCCATGAGTGTTGGATTCATTACAATCACATAGTGATGTGAACTAGATTATTGACTCTAGTGCAACTGCGAGATTGTTGGAAATATGCCCTAGAGGCAATAATAAAATGGTTATTATTGTATTTCCTTGTTCATGATAATTGTCTATTGTTCATGCTATAATTGTATTAACTGGAAATCGTAATACATGTGTTAATACATAGACCACAACATGTCCCAAGTAAGCCTCTAGTTGACTAGCTCATTGATCAATAGATGGTTATGGTTTCCTGACCATGGACATTGGATGTCATTGATAACGGGATCACATCATTAGGAGAATGATGTGATGGACAAGAACCAATCCTAAGCATAGCACAAGATCGTGTAGTTCGTTTGCTAAGAGCTTTTCTAATGTCAAGTATCATTTACTTAGACCATGAGATTGTGCAACTCCCAGATACCGTAGGAATGCTTTGTCACTCCGTATGATGGAGAGGTATCTCTGGGCCCACTCGGTAATGCATCATCATAATGAGCTCAATGCGACTAATGAGTTAGCCACGGGATCATGCGTTACGGAACGAGTAAAGAGACTTGCCAGTAACAAGATTGAACGAGGTATTGGGATACTGACGATCGAATCTCGGGCAAGTAACATACCGGTGGACAAAGGGAATTGTATACGGGATTGATTGAATCCCCGACATCGTGGTTCAACCGATGAGATCATCGTGGAACATGTGGGAGCCAACATGGGTATCCAGATCCAGTTGTTGGTTATTGGCCGGAGAGGTGTCTGGGTCATGTCTGCTTGGTTCCCGAACCCGTAGGGTCTACACACTTAAGGTTCGGTGACGCTGGAGTTGTTATCGGAAATAGTATGTGGTTACCGAAGGTTGTTCGGAGTCCCGGATGAGATCCTGGATGTGACGAGGAACTCCGGAGTGGTCCAGAGGTGAAGATCGATATATTGGACGGAGGGTATTGGAGTCCGAAATTGTTCTCGGAGTACCGGGTGACGACCAGCGTGACCGAAAGGTGTTTCGGAGGCCCCGACAAGCGTTGGGGGGCCTTATGGGCCAAGGGGAGGGGGCACACCAGCCCACCAAGGGTCTGTGCGCCCCTCCCAACCCCTCTTTCATAACCTGGAGAGGTGGGGGCGCCTCCCCTAGGGCAGCCGCCCCTCCCGGCTTGGGGGCCAAGTTTCCTAGGGGTGGGGGCTCCCAAACCCATCTAGGGTTTCCCCTGTGGCCGCCGCCCCTCCCCTAGGGAACCCTAGGGCGCCTCCTCCACCCCCCTTCCCCCTATATATAGTGATGGAGAGAGAGGGCAGCCGCACCCCTTCCCTGGCGCAGCCCCTTCCTCCTCCAACTCTTCCTTCTCCTCTATAGAGCTTGGCGAAGCCCTGCTGGAATACCACAAGCTCCACCACCACGCCGTCGTGCTGCCGGAGTTCTCCCTCAACTTCTCCTCTCCCCTTGCTGGATCAAGAAGGAGGAGACATCCCCAGGATGTACGTGTGTTGAATGCGGAGGCGCCATCCGTTCGGCGCTAGATCGGATCTTCCGCGATTTGAATCGCCGTGAGTACGACTCCATCAACCGCGTTCTTGTAACGCTTCCGCTTAGCGATCTTCAAGGGTATGAAGATGCACTCCCTCTCTCTCGTGGCTAGCATCTCCTAGATTGATCTCGGTGACACGTAGGAAATTTTTCGAATTATTGCTACGTTCCCCAACAGGGGAATACGTCCGGATCTGTAACCAGCGGTGAGGATAGAAAGACAGTGTTTTTTGAAGGGAGAAAGACAGTGTTACCACCCTTATCTTGTTTAGATCTGGAGAGGATGAGGGTGTGTGAATAGAGCAACCCTAGCAAGCAAGCGCGGAGGCTCCGGCCTATATATACATAGTGGGGTAGTTTTCCTTTTTCACTCCATCAAAACAATCGTTTAAAATTGTGTACTACGTGCCAGATCGCTGTTTTTTTAGTTGTTGATTGTTTTTTGAGATAGCTACTTGCTTGTTCCAAGTGGTGTTACGGTGTGCCAGGTCGCACTTTTTTTTGAGGGTGCCAGGTCGCACTTTGTATCGTTCAAGTCTGGTACAAGTCCCTCCATTAAATGAACAACCACCCCCTCATAAAAATTGTGAACAAGCCCATGGCTAAAATTATTGGAAACATGGGTTGCCCCAACATGAATTATTATTTATATTTTCTACTCCCTCCATTCCTAAATGTAAGTCTTTTTTTATTCGCCACACCTAAGACAAGAATTTTTTTATTAGCAGTGAACCGCACATTTCATAGACACAAAAAGTGTGGCAAGATTCCCTTAGGCAAGCCCAAGTGTGTCTAACAATTTGAGCAACTCAAGTTAGGCAAGTGTGGCAAGTGTGGGAAAAATAATGTGGCTACATAAGACAAACATAGTTACAATCCAAACAACCCCGTAATTTTTTGTGACAGGCATGAAAATTTGGTTAGTTAAATTTATAGTCAAAATTCGGCAAGGTGCATCAAATCAACACATGCAAGTATCAAAAGGGAGGTCACGGCATGCATGCATGCGTTGTACTCCCTCCGTTTCCAAATATAAGTGTTTTTAGAGATTGCAACAAGTGACTACATATGAAGCAAAATATGTCTACATACATCCTTATGTAGTAGTCCATTTGAAATGTGTATAAAGACTTATATCAAGTGCAGTGCTTTGATGTGTCACGTCAACTCGTACAAGACCGAGAAGTTTGATTACTACAACGCCCCCTCCCTCGCGCATGAGCGTGGTGGCTGGCAGGACTAGTAGGAGCTTTCGCTACACGCTTCTTGACGGCGGAGAACTTCCGGATGGAGTTGACCATCATGTCGTCCATGCGAGAGGCGAAGCCGGCGTCGGCGAGGGCTACGACGCCGGCGGTCGCCAGCACCGTCTGGAAATGCTGCGCGGTGCGGGGCCGCAGGTCGGCGCCTTGGATGATTTGGCACAGCCGACTGCCGCTCGCGACCATCGCCTCCATAGGTGCTTCTGGCTTCTGGTCACTTGGTCTTGGATTGGAGTGAGCAGTGTTGCGCTGTGATTGAGAAAGAACATTTATTGTCAATCTAACCCTGCCATCCATACACCTCTTTGGTTTAGAGTTAGTTTAGGGTTAGAATCTAACTCTAACCTCTAACTGAGTTAGTAGAGTTCTCCTCGTCTCGGTTCATCGCCATCATACTTTCCCCATTTCTGTGTCTTCAGTATCCTGCGAATCAAAGAGGCCCTTAGACTGGTTTAGGTCCGGTAGTTTTTTATAAACGTGATATGTCCAAAATTTAATGAACGTGCTCCGGTTTCTACGAAAATAATCTGGTTTCATGTAGTAATTCATTTATTTATTTATTCTTCTGTGGGGGGTTGCATGTAATTCGTGAGGTCTGAAATGTAAAGTACCCCGACATATGCTCTGAGTCATGCATGCACTACGACCGAGATGCTCTATGTCCCACATGTCGGTGAAAGGGTGCACGTGGAAATAGCCTAGGAGTACATATAGGAGGATAAATGCATGAAAAAATATGTACGTGAAGCGTAGATGTGGTTCGAAAAGGAGACCTAAAGTGATGACAGGTATAGGTCACACGCACCCAACTAGTGGTAGTACTAGACATACGACTGCTTTTTCCCTAAAAAAAGAGGTACGAGTGCTCAGTACTCCTATTCTATCAACGCGAGTCCCATGTGACAACAGCGTCTGTGCTACAGCTAGCTCTTCTCCCCCGTTTCTCTCTTCTAATTCTAAACTCAGCCGACGCCCGGTGGGCGGGGTGGGGATTTGCCGATGGTCGGTTTGCTCAACTGCGGCCCCACCTCACAGTGAAAATGTTACTACTGGAATAAAAATGCCATATACTCCTATACAAATAAAACATTAAGGCCACGAGGCGATGCAGTTCTGGTTACAGGAGGCAAGAAGAAGAGATGCATCCATCGACGACGTCCACCTCCTCGACTCAGGGCGCCGGCCCACCGAACGGTGGCTAAGTAGCAGCGGCTTTCGTGGCCAGGTCGACGTGCTTCTGAACAATGGCGTCCAAAGATTCCAGCCGCTGGAAGAAGGCCAACGTCTTTCTGTCCTTGGTGGCCTTGTAGTGGCCTATGTAGACGATTTCCTCGTAGACGTGGATGTGCAGGTCGACGGTTTCTTGCATGGCGAGGCGCTGTGCGACGAGCGCAGCCTCGAGGAGCACATTCTTCATCGTGACCTCCGGCAACTGCAGGGCCACCAGGGCTTGAAAGAGTTCATCACCATGGAGGCTGATGAGGGTGGCAGACAATGAGGAGCCTGGGCACGCGGGCTGGAGCAGTACGGCAAGGTCGTCCATGCGCTTCTTTACAGTGGCGAACTTGCGGATGGAGTTGACCATCATGTCGTCCATGCGAGAGGCAAAGCCGGCATCGGCAAGGGCTATGACACCGGCGGTCGCCAGCACCATCTGGAAACAATGCGCGATGCGAGGCCGCAGTCCGGTGCCTTGGATGATTTGGCACAGCCGACTGCCGCTCGCGTCCATCGCCTCCATAGGTGCTTCTGGCTTCTAGTCACTTGGTCTTGGATTGGAGTGAGTAGTGTTGCGCAGAGACTAAGGAGTAGATGGATTGGAGTGGTGGGGCGCCTTTATATGAGAATCCAAACTCTGTTGCATTCATATCGTGCTGGCTCTATTTTGCTTCTCCAATTAATTCCCTCTGCGTGTAGAGTAATTTGAGGATGCATCATTGACCGTTCAACGTCTCGGGAACCGCTACCCTCCCCTCCTTGGCATTCAAGCACCTATGGAGGCGACTACTGCTCACGTCTATCGCGTGTCAGGAGACGTTCCCGTCGACGACGAGGTGCCTATGGTGACTTCGTAAATTTCAAGATGATAGTACTAGTATACTCAATATTGTGCACCGCGACCAAGGCCGAGAGGAAAACAAGAGAACTACGTATTTATTTACGGTGTAGATTCACTCATTTTGCTCCATATGTACTCCGTCTCGGTCAATGCTCCCAAGATGAATAGTGTTATACTAGCAAGGCAAATACTCCTTTCTGGTTTACAGGGCTATACTAGCAAGTACATACTACAATAGTGGGCTCACATAGTAATTTTGTCTCATGCAAGAGCCTGGCTATATGCGTGCTCCAAGGTTCGCAACTGCCATGTTCGGGTTGCACTTGGCTCTTCGCCTCTTCGAGAAGATGAACAATGATGTTACTATTGCTGCTTCTACAGTATCAAATCCATTGCTGCATGTCCTTCCATCGCGAGCGGGAGGGATAGCTTGTTGTAGTACTATATAAGCAAAAGCCTGTCCTCGTCTGTGAGCCACTGTGCGCATGGGCGAGGGAGAAGGCATGTAGTAGTAAAATCAAGCTTCTCCTCGTTGTACGAGTTGACGCGACACATCATAGCACTGGCCCCGCATGGTTGCGTCCAAACTTGGCTGAAAGATCCGCAGTGTACAATACTCCATTTGCTGCAACCTCTAACATTTACCCCACCACAAATTAAAATATATATCCCTGTCTTGACCAGATGAGCGTGCAAACTAGAATCACCAGGATGACAGGTAGGTCCAGAAGATAATTTTAATCAAAAAAATAGCATGGAGCCAACCCGAACGATTTTAAGCTTACAAGCACGGTACACGCTATCCTAGACTACTCTACACATGAAACTGCCACACGAGTGTCCGGGCTGCGCTTGGCTCTTCGCCTCTTCGGGAAGTCGAACAAAATGATGGAGTACTACTGCAGTGGAGGATTACTACAGTATGCTTCTGGCCATCTAACACTGATTGAACTGCTGCATGTCCACCGCGTATGGGAGGGAGAGCGTGTAGCGAATGAAAGCTTCTCCTAGTCCTGCTAGCCACCACGCTCATGGGCAAGGGAGGGACGCAGCTTCATTGACTTACTGCTCCTGCCTTTGCGTCCATGACGGGCCCAACGGGTCGGTGGCCCACCTGTCATGCAGCCAAAGGCAGGTGCAGTTAAGGCGAGAGGGCGTTGTAGTAATCAAACTTCTCAGTCTTGTATGAGTTAACGTGACACATCAAAGCACAGCACTCGATATATTTCAATAATTTGCGTTTACCGATGCATTAATTACAACGCATGCATGCATGTCGTGACTCTCCTTTTGATACTTGCATGTGTTGATTTAATGCACCTTGAAGTAGTATGAATATATGACGGTAAAGCTTTGTAATGCCCCGGCCCTAATAAAGCGAGAGATGGTTGTGCACGAGGAGGGCGAGATCATGCAGACGGAACAGGACCCGACGATGGAGCTCTCTATGGTCTCGATGGACCTCACCTTGCTCCACTGCCCCTTGTGCCTCTCTCCCTTGAAGCCTCCGGTGTATGAGGTTCGAATACACCTTGTCCGTTCGGCTGATCGAGCAAGGTGCAGGTTTCTTGATTGATGTGTTGTTCGATTGATTTGTGTAGTGCAAGGGAGGGCACCTGGCTTGTGTGGACTGACGCGTCGAGCGCCCGGGAACCAGCGGTAGTGCCAGAAGTGCGAGCGCGGCAGTGGCTTCGACGTGCGGAACAAGGCGGTGTACGCCGTCCTCTCCTCGGTGAGGGTGGAGTGCCCGCACGAAGGCTGTGGGCTCTACGTCACTTACCACAAGCTCGCCGATCACCATAGCGTGTGTCCGCTCGCGCCCTGCAAATGCCCCATGCCCATCTGCGGCTATGAAGGCCCACCACCGTGGCTCTCCCCCCACATCAGCATCGTGCATCCCATGCTCGTGCACATGATCCAGTACGGCAAGGCGCTCCAGCTGCAAGTGCCACTGTCGGAGCCACGGCTCTTGCTGTTCACGGAGGAGGATGGCTACGCGTTTTTCTTGGTCGGCGGCATGCTCGACACCGGCGCGCCTATCACCGTGTCGGTCGTCTGCATCAGAGCGGGGGCGTCCCCACTGCCGCACTACGTGGCCAAGATGTGGGCGAACGGCCCGCCGGGGGAGCCAAAGGCAGGACCGACGCCGTCAAGGTGGAAATGGAGGTGACAAGCAGCAGGGATCCCGGCGACGTCGCCATGCAGGAGCTGACCTTCTTCACCAAGGTTGTCAGAATCGTGATTCTGAATCGGATCGGACCTCCGATGGCAGGATCGCAAATCGTAGAATCTTCACTATCAGGATCGTAAAAACGTAGATTCTATGAACCAAAGTCGTAGAATCAGAGGGGTTAGTTTGGATCGTAAAGTCGTGGAATCGTACAATAAAATCGCGATTCTGACAACCTTGTTCTTCACAGTTCCGGCCAAGCTGCTGGCCGGGGCTAAGCTGGTGTCCCTACACATTTAGATTGATAAGCTCACGTCCTAAATGATTCTACAGCGCCTTCTGTTTATCTTAGTAATATGCTAATATAGGGGTTAGCTCGGTCTACTTTAGCTTAAGAGATGGTGGGTTTTGTTGGCGATGCAACAATTACCTCGACATCAAATCAGCAGTGAAAGTAATTTCGAACAATCGAATGGATGTTTTGTGTCTGTTGGATATAAAGATCCTTTGGTTAAGAAGTAACAGCTTATATGCTTTTTTTAAATGGAACAACGATACTAGTATAATTTTTGTTGACATGCACTAAATATTTTCGAAACGGACATCGGGCTGTAGCTAGAAGGGCGGTTGGGACGCGGCATCGACCCATACCGCGGTGACACCCGATTGTGACGCACCGACTGTGGATTTTCTCCCTCGCCGATGTCGACCGTGTCTACGCAGAACATTGTTCCCTTCCCCCAGCTGCGGGATCAGGCTGGATATGTGACCAGCAGTGTGGCCATCGTCGTACTATGCTTGTGAAGAGAGCAACCCAAGCAAGCAGGCTTGTAGCTTAGGCTCCTGCTAGTGTATATATAGTGGTTTTCTTTTTCTCTCCATATCAACCATTTTGTATTGCGTACGTGTCATTGAAGAGTGAAATGATGGTTGCTTCTTCCGACTAACTTCTGTGTGATTTGACTGCTCCTTTAGTGGCCCTACATGTACTCCCCCTACGTGTATGCAACAGTCACACATACACATGGACGCAAAAACGCGCGCGACGCCCTAATGCATGCATGTCCGAGCACACGATGGAACACACATGGTCACGCTCAAGTGCTCAACCTACACGTGCATGCACACACATACTCAGCCAGGGTGAGCTAGTGACCGTATAAACACCGAAATATATATATATATATTGAGTGCAATGAGCGTATTATGAAGTCCACTGACCATATTTTTACATATATACAATGACAGACAGTGTATTTATCTCGCTTGAAATTAAGCCATATTAACTTGAGAGGAGGCAGTATGGACTAGCATTACTTTGTTGTGTCCCGTCAACTTGCTGAACAAGGAGAAGCTTGCAGGACGGGAGAAGCTTGCGCACGGTAGCTTGCAGGACAAGGAGAAACTTTTGACTAATGCAAGTTGTCCTTCGCTTAGGCGGTGGACGTGAAGCAGTTAATTCGGTGTCAGATTGCGAGAAGCATACACTATACTAGTAATATTATTGTTGCACTTCCCGAAGAGGCTAACAGCCAAGCGCAAAGTTTACTAGTACTACTACTATAGTCTATAGAGGTACTATACTAGTACTAGGAACCGGATGGAGGAGCGTCTGCACTCTTATTATATTTTTAAAATGTGATAAAGCAATCTTCAACACATTTTGTTCTCTTCGAGGGTTTTCGCATGTGATAATGGAAGCTTGTCCCAATTCGGCCAAAAAAATTACCACAACATGTTGGTGCCATGTCATGACACCATGCCAAGTTTCATGATTTTTAGGCGTGTTTTGGATTTACAAGAATTAAAAAAGCAAGTTTCTCAATCTTTCCAGCCGAGCAACGACGCCCAGATGTTTGAATTTCATTCCCATTGTCGGTGGAAAACGACACCTATGGGATCACTGGGATCCCTTCTATGGTTGGCGGGCGCGGGGTTGTGCACGGGTCTGGTAGTCAGCACAAAGATCCTTTACCTAGGTTCGGGCCGCGAGGATGCGTAATACTCTAGTCCTGCTTTGGTGTATATTTGAGTGTTCTTGAGTTCTTGAACTAGCTACGGCGTATGCGTAGTCCAAAAGATCTGAATCCTTCTCCAGTATGCCTCGGGCCTCCTTTTATCGTCAAAAGGGGTCGCCATGGTGGCACACATGAGGTGGAAAGGTATACAGTGTACAAGCTTATCGCCTGTCATTACGGGACAAGATGCATTAAATGCGCTCCTTAGGTGTCTTGTTGCTTTATTGGGGATGGCAATGAGGCCCGTCCCATCCGTCGCCGCTCCGCCTCGCTCCGACGCATGTCCAGGCCAACGAGGCATGCAGCGCCACGTAGGCTGGCAGGCTGTTGAGATGGCGTGGTGGTAGGGTCTTCACGAAGATCTGCATGCCACCACGTAGGTGTTTGCTGAGTTGGCCTGGAGGCCGCACGTCGCCACGCAGGTGCCTGCCCAGCTGGTTGGGCTGGCAGCTGCATGAGAACGGTGGTGGAGTCTTGGCAGACATGGGTCTGGCTGTGTCCTCGGCAAGGGTCTTGCCGGGGCCCCGGCAAGGGTCTTGCGGTGGCATCGCGGTCGTCCCGGCAAGGATCTTGCCGGGGGTCTCGTGGATTTCCTCGGCAAGGATCTTGCCGAGGATCGTCGTCTTCTGGTCCTCATCTGATCTTGTGTGCTTATGATCTTCACAAAGATCTGCATGCCACTATGGAGGTGCCTCCCGCACCTTGGTTCCAATGTGGTTGATGGTGTTGGAAACCTTGGGCTCAAGGGTGGCGCGCTCTGCTAGCGTTGGGCAAGTTGCCCTGGCAAGGGTCTTACCGTGGTTGCGGAGGCCGGCCCGGCAAGGGTCTCGGGGGGGGGGGTCCACCTTGCCCTCTTGCTCTTTGTGTCTCTGGTCTTGGCGTTGCTATGCCCGTCTTGTGCTTTTGGCTTTCCTCCTCTGCCCTGCTTAGTGTGCCCGCGGGCGCGGCTCTGACTGCCATGCACAAGTAAAGGGGTAAAAAAGGAGAGGCCCTACTTTTGTACACCGACAGGAGCCCCCGGGCCTGGGCCACACATAAGCACAACGTATTGTTGGGCTAGTCCCAGAATGGTGCGCGGGCAGGCGGGGCGGAGTTTTACCATAATAATTCCCTCGCTTCCTCACAGCCCACGTTGAATGCGTGACGTGGGGGGTCATGCGCGGAATGACCGCAGCATGCTTGCGTCATCCGTGGTGAACAGTAAAGAGGTGGCTTGCATGTTCCCTTGAACAGCAGAGCCACCGCTCATTTACTCTCTCCGCCTTGGAACCGTTGTTCCACGTTTCCCACCACGCCTGCTCCTCACGCCACGTACGCCGCATGCACGACGCGGGGTAGGTGACAGACGCATGGAATATGGGAAGGCGCGCAGGGGCCGATACTCACGTGCCTTTGATTGGGAGGGGAGGGCGGTCGATGGCCTCGCTTGCTCCCACTTTAATGAGCCGGATTCGAGCGGGCTCTTCAGGGGCGTAGAGCTAGTCTTTCGGCCTCCCCTTCCCAACTATAAAAACAGGACTGAGGGGTAGGAGGAAGAGCATCTCCCTGCGCCTCCCCTTTGTCTCCATCCCCACCCACGGTTATGGTGAGAGGGTGCGGCCGCGCCCGTTCTTCTGCGGAGGCGACCAGGTCCTCCTCCCGCCAAAGAGCTGCGGCGGTCAAGGAAGAGCTAGATGCTGATACGTCCATTTTGCATCATGCTTTTATATCGATATTTATTGCATTATGGGCTGTTATTACACGTTATGTCACAATACTCATGCCTTTTGTCTCTTATTTTACAAGGTTTACATGAATAGGGAGAATGCCGGCAGCTGGAATACTGGGCTGGAGAAGGAGCAAATATTAGAGACCTAGTCTGCACAGCTCCAAAAGCCCTGAAACTTCACGGAGGCGGTTTTTGGAATTAATAAAAATACTGGCGAAAGAAATCCACTAGAGGGGGCCCACACCCTGGCCACGAGGGTGGGGGGCGCGCCCTACCCCACTGGGCGCGCCCCCCTGCCTCGTGCGCCCCCTGGCAGGCCTCCGGTGCCCATCTTCTGCTATATGAAGTCTTTTACCTTGGAAAAAATCATAGCAAGCTTTCAGGACGAAACACCGCCGCCACGAGGCGGAACCAATCTAGGGATCCGGCGGAGGTTTTCTGCTGGGGAAACTTCCCTCCAAGAGGGGGAAATTATCGCCATCGTCATCACCAACGATCCTCTCATCAGGAGGGGGTCAATCTCCATCAACATCTTCACCAGCACCATCTCCTCTAAAACCCTAGTTCATCTCTTGTATCCAATCTTTGTCCCAAAACCTCAGATTGGTTCCAGTGGGTTGCTAGTAGTGTTGATTACTCCTTGAAGTTGATGCTAGTTGGTTTATTTGGTGGAAGATCATATGTTTAGATCCTTTATGCATATTAATATCCCTCTGATTATGAACATGAATATGATTTGTGAGTAGTTGCGTTTGTTCCTGAGGACATGGGAGAAGTCTTGCTATAAGTAGTCATGTGAATATGGTATTCGTTCGATATTTTGACGAGATGTATGTTGTCTTTCCTCTAGTGGTGTTATATGAACGTCGACTACATGACACTTCACCATTGTTTGGGCCTAGAGGAAGGCATTGGGAAGTAATAAGTAGATGATGGGTTGCTAGAGTGACAGAAGCTTAAACCCTAGTTTATGAGTTGCTTCGTAAGGGGCTGATTTGGATCCATATGTTTCATGCTATGGTTAGGTTTACCTTAATACTTCTTTTGTAGTTGCAGATGCTTGCAATAGGGGTTAATCATAAGTGGGATGCTTGTCCAAGAAAGGGCATCACCCAAGCATTGGTCCACCCACATGCCAAATTATCAAAGTAACGGACGTGAATCATATGAGCGTGATGAAAACTAGCTTGATGATAATTCCCATGTGTCCTCGGGAGCGTTTTCCTTCATATAAGAGTTTGTCCAAGCTTGTCCTTTGCTACAAAAAGGACTGGGCCTTCTTGCTGCACCTCATTTACTTTCATTACTTGTTACCCGTTACAAATTACCTTATCACAGAACTATCTGTTACCTATAATTTCAATGCTTGCAGAGAATACCTTACTGAAAACCGCCTGTCATTTCCTTCTGCTCCTCGTTGGGTTCAACACTCTTACTTATCGAAAGGACTATGATAGATCCCCTACACTTGTGGGTCATCAGATGCCCAGGGTGAAGGTCATGCCCGAGGCGGGGCCGCTGGACGGGGCCACGGTCGGTGAGGCGGTCGAGGCAGAGGCAGCCGAGGTAGAGGTGGGCCTGAAAGGGGGATGCCTGCGTCGTCTCCGTGTCCATCGCCATCTCCCGCCAACTCCTCCTACTTCACCGAGTGGTCACGTCGGGGACTCGGCGCTCGAGTTTATCCTCCAACTGCATGGGCCACTGCGCTGCCGTCTTCGTCTTCCCCGGGCATTCGTGAGGGTGCTGGAGATCGACCAGCCACCATGGCTAAGGCTTCACATGAAGGGGTGTTGCCATGGCGACATGTGGGTGAACACAGGGTTCCCCGCCCCTCAGGTGATGCTCCTTCGCTGGGGCTGGAAAACCTTTAAACGCGCCCATTGCTTCAAGCTAGCGTAGAGCGATTTGCTCTCCGTCAAGGTCTTCGGGTGCTCGGGACACAGGCTAGGGTGCTGTGCGGAGAGCTCGACTGATGGCGAAAGCTCCTCTTCGGGCGAGAGCGACGAGGAGGACAGCGACAGCGACGGCGAGGGTAGCGGGTGGGAGGATGACGGGTCCGACTAGCCGTTGGGCACACCGTCCCTGGGCGAGGCCGGCAGCACCATCATGTGCATCGCCAGCTCCTTGAACTTCTCGGGGTCGTCGCCTTGGGCAACTGGCGTTGGAGGGACGGGGAAGACGAAGAATGTGGGTGGCGGGCCGTCAAGTCAGAGTACGATGGCCTCGATGCCTTCATCGCGTATTGCCAGGCCGCTGCCTCGTCTTTCGGCTCTTCCTCCAGCACCGTCATCACCAGCCTCCTTCCGGACTATCTCCGATATGTTCCCTTGGCGCCTTCTACTGCTCATACCTCGCCTAGGCACTCTTTTGCCCTCCTGCTACCTCTTGAGCTTGCGTTGGTTTTCCCCGAAGAGGAAAGGATGATGCAGCAAAGTAGCGTAAGTATTTCCCTCAGTTTTTGAGAACCAAGGTATCAATCCAGTAGGAGGCCACGCGCAAGTCCCTCGTACCTACACAACACAAAGAGCTCAACGCAACCAACACGATTAGGGGTTGTCAATCCCTTCATGGTCACTTACGAAAGTGAGATCCGACAGATAATATTTTCGGTATTTTTGGTATAGAGATGCAAAGTGAAAAGTAAAAGACAAAGTAAAAACAAAGCAAGATTAAAGTGATGGAGATTGGTATGCTGAGAATAGACCCGGGGCCATAGCTTTCACTAGTGGCTTCTCTCAAGAGCATAAGTATTCTACGGTGGGTGAACAAATTACTATTGAGCAATTGACAGAATTGAGCATAGTTATGAGAATATCTAGGCATGATCATGTATATAGCCATCACGTCCATGACAAGTAGATCGAAACGATTCTGCATCTACTACTATTACTCCACTCATCGACCTCTATCCAGCATGCATCTAGAGTATTAAGTTAAAAACAGAGTAACGCTTTAAGCAAGATGACATGATGTAGATAGATAAATTCATGCAATATGAAATAAACCCCATCTTGTTATCCTCGATGGCAACGATACAATATGTGTCTTGCTGCCCCTTCTGTCACTGGGAAAGAACACCGCAAGATCGAACCCAAAGCTAAGCACTTCTCCCATGGCAAGAACTACCAATCTAGTTGGCCAAACCAAATGGATAATTCGAAGAGACTTGCAAAGATAACCAATCATACATTAAATAATTCAGAGAAGATTCAAATATTATTCATAGATAGACTTGATCATAAACCCACAATTCATCGGTCTCAACAAACACACCGCAAAAAGAAGAAGATTGCATCGAATAGATCTCCACAAGAGAGGGGGAGAACATTGTATTGAGATCCAAAAAGAGAGAAGAATCCATCTAGCTAATAACTATGGACCCGAAGGTCTGAGGTAAACTACTCACACTTCATCGGAGAGGCTATGATGATGTAGAAGCCCTCCGTGATGACGGCCCTCTTCGGCGGAGCTCCGGAACAGGCCCCAAGATGTGATCTCGTGGATACAGAAAGTTGCGGCGGTGGAATTAGGTTTTTGGCTCCGTATCTGTTCGTTTGTGGGTACGTGGGTATATATAGGAGGAAGAAGTATGTCGATGGAGCTTCGAGGGGCTCATGAGGTAGGGGGCGCGCCCTAGGGGGGCGCCCCCCACCCTCGTGACCGCCTCTTCGATGCCTTGGCGTAGGGTCCAAGTCTCCTAGGTCTTATCCGGTGAGAAAATCACGTTCCAGAAAGGATTTTTCTGTTTGGACTCTGTTTGATATTCCGTTTCTTCGAAACACTGAAATAGGCAAAAAAACTGTAATTCTGAGTTGGGCCTCTGGTTAATAGGTTAGTCCCAAAAATAATATAAAAGTGGAAAATAAAGCCCAATATAGTCCAAAATAGTAGATAATATAGCATGGAGCAATCAAAAATTATAGATACGTTGGAGACGTATCAGGCATCCCCAAGCTTAATTCCTACTCGTCCTCGAGTAGGTAAATGATAAAAAGAGAATTTTTGATGCGGAGTGCTACTTGGCATAATTTCAATGCAAAATTTCTTAATTGTGGTATGGATATTCAGATTAGAAAGATTCAAGACAAAAGTTCATATTGACATAAAGAATAATAACACTTCAAGCATACTAATAAAGCAATTATGTCTTCTCAAAATAACATGGCCAAAGAAAGTTATCCCTACAAAATCATATAGTCTGGCTATGCTCTATCTTCACCACACAAAGTATTTAAATCATGCACAACCCCGATGACAAGCCAAGCAATTGTTTGATACTCTAACTTTTTCAAAAAAAAATCAATCTTCACGCAATACATGAGCGTGAGCCATGGATATAGCACTTATAGGTGGAATAGAATGGTGGTTGTGGAGAAGACCAAAAAGAGGGGAAGATAGTCTCACATCAACTAGGCATATCAACGGGCTATGGAGATGCCCATCAATAGATATCAATGTGAGTGGGTAGGGATTGCCATGCAACGGACGCACTAGAGCTATAAGTATATGAAAGCTCATCAAAAGAAACTAAGTGGGTGTGCAGCCAACTCGCTTCCTCACGAAGACCTAGGGAAATTTGAGGAAGCCCATCATTGGAATATACAAGCCAAGTCCTATAATGAAAAATTCCCACTAGTATATGAAAGTGACATCACGAGAGACTCTCTATAATGAAGATCATGGTGCTACTTTCAAGCACAAGTGTGGTATAAGGATAGTAACATTGTCCCTTCTCCCTTTTTCTCTCATTTTTTTATTTGGGCCTTTTTTATGGCCTCTTTTTTTCGTCCAGAGTCTCATCCCGACTTATGGGGGAATCATAGTCTCTGTCATCCTTTCCTCACTTGGGACAATGCTCTAAAAAATGATGATCATCACACTTTTATTTTTCTTACAACTCAACAATTACAACTCGATACTTAGAACAAATATGACTCTATATGAATGCCTCCGGCGGTGTACCGGGATATGCAATGAATCAAGAGTGACATGTATGAAAGAATTATGAACGGTGGCTTTGCCACAAATACGATGTCAACTACATGATCATGCTAGCAATATGACAATGATGGAGCGTGTCATAATAAACGGAACGGTGGAAAGTTGCATGGCAATATATCTCGGAATGGCTATGGAAATGCCATGATAGGTAGGTATGGTGGCTGTTTTGAGGAAGGTATATGGTGGGTGTATGATACCGGCGAAAGGTGCGCGGTATTGGAGAGGCTAGCAATGGTGGAAGGATGGGAAAAGGTGCATATAATCCATGGACTCAACATTAGTCATAAAGAACTCATATACTTATTGCAAAAATCTAGAAGTTATCAAAGCAAAGTATTGCGCGCATGCTCCTAGGGGGATAGATTGGTAGGAAAAGACCATCGCTCGTCCCCGACCGCCACTCATAAGGAAGACAATCAATAAATAAATCATGTTCTGACTTCATCACATAACGGTTCACCATACGTGCATGCTACGGGAATCACAAACTTTAACACAAGTATTCTTTAAATTCACAACTACTAAACTATCATGACACTAATATTATTACCTCCATATCTCAAAACAATTATCATGCTTCAATCTTCTCTTAGTATTCAACACACTCAAAAAAAATTCACAAATCTTGAACACCAAGCATATTATTATTAGGCAAATTACCATGCTATTAAGATTCTCAAAATAATTTAAGTGAAGCATGAGAGATCAATAGTTTCTTTAAAACAAACCACCATCGTGCTCTAAAAGATCTAAGTGAAGCACATAGAGCAAAATTATAATGCTCAAAAGATATAAGTGAAGCACATAGAGCAAAACTACATAGCTCAAGAGATATAAGTGAATCACGTAGAGTATTCTATCAAATTCCAATTCATGTATGGCTCTCTCAAAAGGTGTGTACAGCAAGGATTATTGTGGCACACTAACAAACAAAGACACAAATAATACAAGACGCTCCAAGCAAAACACATATCATGTTGGTGAATAAAAATATAGCTCCAAGTAAATTACCGATGGAAGTGGACGAAAGAGGGGATGCCTTCCGGGGCATCCCCAAGCTTTGAATTTTTGGCGTCCTTGGATTATCTTGGGGGTGACATGGGCATACCCAAGCTTAGGCTCTTGCCACTCCTTGTTCCATAATCCATCAAAAGAATTCACCCAAAACTCAAAAACTTCACAACACAAAACTCAATAGAAATCTCGTGAGCTCCGTTAGAGAAAGAAAACAAAAGACCACTTCAAAGTATTGTAATGAACTCATTCTTTATTTATATTGGTGTTAAAACTACTGTATTCTAACTTCTCTATGGATCATACCCTCCAATACTAGCCATAGATTCATCAAAATAAGCAAACAACACACGAAAAACAGAATCTGTCAAAAACAGAACAGTCTGTAGTAATCTGTAACTAACGCAAACTTCTGGAACTCCAAAAACTCTACCAAAATTAGACGAGCTAGAAAATTTGTTTATTGATCAGCAGCAATTTGAATAAGTATGTTATCACGTTCTGATGATTTTTAACAATTCGGGAACTGAACGCAAAGTTTTTGGAGATTACAGCAAGATCAAATAACTATCATCCAAGAAGATCTAATAGGTCTAGCTTGGCACACACACTAATTAAAACTCAAAACCAAATCCAAACAGAAGGTAGATGGGTTATTTATTCCCTAACATAATAAAAACACAAAAAAATAAAAATAAAATTGGGTTGCCTCCCAACAAGCGCTATCGTTTAAATTCCCCAGCTAGGCATAAAAGCGAGGATAGATCTAGGTATTGCCATCTTTGGAACACAATCCATAAGTGGCTCTCATGATAGTTTCATAAGGCAATTTTATTTTATTTCTTGGAAAGTGTTCCATGCCCTTTTTAATGGAAATTGGAATCTAATATTCCCTTCCTTCATATCAATAATCGCACCAACCGTTCTAAGGAAAGGTCTACCAAGAATAATAGGGCAAGAAGGATTGCAATCTATATCAAGAACAATGAAATCTACGGGCACATAATTCCTATTTGCAACAATAAGAACATCATTAATCCTTCACATAGGTTTCTTAATAGTATAATCCGCAAGATGCAAGTTTAGAGAGCAATCATCAAAATCGCGGAAATCTAGCAAATCACACAAAGTTTTGGGGATAGTGGAGACACTAGCACCCAAATCACACAAAGCATAAAACTCATGATCTTTAATTTTAATTTTAATTGTTGGTTCCCACTCATAATAGAGTTTTCTAGGGATAGAAAGTTTCAACTCAAGTTTCTCTTCATAAGATTGCATCAAGGCATCAACAATATGTTCGGTAAAGGCTTTCTTTTGACTATAAGCATGAGGAGAATTTAGCACGGATTGCAACAAGGAAATACAATCAATCAAAGAGCAACTTTCATAATTAAATTCCTTGAAATCCATTATAGTGGGTTTACAACATCTAGATTTTTATTTCTTTCAATCCCACTTTCATCAATTTCATCATAAAGATCTAAATACTTCGAATTTTTAGAATGCCTTCTAGGTAAAGGAAGATCATATTCAGTTTCATCAAGATTCATATTGCAAATCAAAGATTTGATAGGAGACACATCAATAACTTTTAGATCTTCATCTTGATTTTCATAGGAATTTGGTTTTGCGGCCATCTTATTGACTAAGGTAGCTTGCATATCCGAAATTTCAGCAGTCACCTTTTCAAGACGAGCAATTTGGGATCTTATACCATCAAATTCTTTAGACATATCATCGAGCTCTTTATTCATATAACTCATAAAACTTTTTTGTTCCTTAAGCTCGTTTCTAAAGAAATTATTATGCTCAAACTGCAAAACCATAAACTTCCTAACGTTGTTTTCGATCTCCTCTATCCTTTTAAGGTGAAGGTCACCAAATTAATGTAGAGCCATCGCGACGAACAAGCAAGCTAACACATGAGCAAACAAAGGGCAAGCGAAAAAAAGCAAACGGAGAAGGAGAAGGAGAAGGAGAAGGAGTGGGTGAATAAAATGGCAAGGGTGAAGTGGGGGAGAGGAAAACGAGAGGCAAATGGAAACTAATGTAATGCGGGAGATAGGGATTGTGATGGGTACTTGGTATGTTGACTTTTTGCATAGACTCCCCAGCATCGGCGCCAGAATTCTTCTTGCTACCTCTTGAGCTTGCGTTGGTTTTCCCCAAAGAGGAAAGGATGATGCAGCAGAGTAGCGTAAGTATTTCCCTCAGTTTTTGAGAACCAAGGTATCAATCCAGTAGGAGGCCACGTGCAAGTCCCTCGTACATACACAACACAAAGAGCGCAATGCAACCAACGCGATTAGGGGTTGTCAATCCCTTCACGGTCACTTACGAAAGTGAGATCTGATAGATAATATTTTTGGTATTTTTGGTATAGAGATGCAAAGTGAAAAGTAAAAGACAAAGTAAAAACAAAGCAAGATTAAAGTAATGGAGATTGATATGATGAGAATAGACCCGGGGGCCATAGGTTTCACTAGTGGCTTCTCTCAAGAGCATAAGTATTCTACGGTGGGTGAACAAATTACTGTTGAGCAATTGACAGAATTGAGCATAGTTATGAGAATATCTAGGCATGATCATGTATATAGGCATCACGTCCGTGACAAGTAGATCGAAATGATTCTGCATCTACTACTATTACTCCACTCATCGACCGCTATCCAGCATGCATCTAGAGTATTAAGTTGAAAACAGAGTAACGCTTTAAGCAAGATGACATGATGTAGAGAGATAAATTCATGCAATATGAAATAAACCCCATCTTGTTATCATCGATGGCAACGATACAATACGTGTCTTGCTGCCCCTTCTGTCATTGGGAAAGAACACCGCAAGATCGAACCCAAAGCCAAGCACTTCTCCCATGGCAAGAACTACCAATCTAGTTGGCCAAACCAAACGGATAATTCGAAGAGACTTGCAAAGATAACCAATCATACATAAAAGAATTCAGAGAAGATTCAAATAGTATTCATAGATAGACTTGATCATAAACCCACAATTCATCGGTCTCAACAAACACACCGCAAAAAGAAGAAGATTAGATTGAATAGATCTCCACAAGAGAGGGGGAGAACATTGTATTGAGATCCAAAAAGAGAGAAGAAGCCATCTAGCTAATAACTATGGACCCGAAGGTCTGAGGTAAACTACTCACACTTCATCGGAGAGGCTATGATGATGTAGAAGCCCTCCGTGATGACGGCCCTCTCCGGCGGAGCTCCGGAACAGGCCCCAAGATGGGATCTCGTGGATACAGAAAGTTGCGGCGGTGGAATTAGGTTTTGGCTCGGTATCTGTTCGTTTGGGGTTACGTGGGTATATATAGGAGGAAGAAGTACGTCGGTGGAGCTTCGAGGGACCCATGAGGCAGGGGGGCGCCCCCACCCTCGTGACCGCCTCTTCGATGCCTTGGTGTAGGGTCCAAGTCTCCTGGGTCTTATCCGGTGAGAAAATCACGTTCCAAAAAGGATTTTTCTGTTTGGACTCCGTTTGATATTCCGTTTCTTCAAAACACTGAAATAGGCAAAAAAACAACAATTCTTGGCCGGGCCTCTGGTTAATAGGTTAGTCCCAAAAATAATATAAAAGTGGAAAATAAAGCCCAATATAGTCCAAAACAGTAGATAATATAGCATGGAGCAATCAAAACAGTAGAGATCCAATTATGATGAACCAATTCCTAGTGATTTGGATGCACTAGATTATCTTTATAAGCTTTTGCCTGAAATCCGTAAATCTGAAAATTGTGATGAAGTGCTTCACGATAGATCTTTGAATAAAAATCATGATTGCAATGATTTTATTATAAATTCTATTGATGTAAATTATGCTAATAATATGCAAAACCCTAAGTTTGGGGATGCTAGTTTTGCTATGTCCAATAGTCATGATTGGGGAGATTCTTCTTATGATCTTGAAAATTTATTTAAGCCCCATGATAAATATAAGATTGATAATAGTGTTTGCAATAATATTGAAAGTGGGTTTGGAAGAGTGTCAACTTTAGATCCCACATATTTGGATAACATTCAATCTTATGAAATTTTTGATAAAAGTGGGCTGGGAGAAATCATGACATTAGTTAATGATAATCCCACTATTTTGGAAGAGTGTCAACTTCGCATGCATGTGGATCGTGTTGAGAATATGTTATGTGATACATATATTGTTGAATTTTCTTATGATACTACATGTAATTATTATGAGAGAGGAAAATATGGTTATAGAAATTTTCATGTTACCAAATTACCTCTCGTTATGTTGAAATTGCTATTGTTCCTTTCCGCTTCCTTGCATATGCTAGTTTTTGCTTGCTACGATAATTTGTTTGCCTATAATATGCCTATGCATAGGAACTATGTTAGACTTAAGTGTGTTTGTCACATGTTTTATGACGCTCTCTTTGTGCCTCAACTCTTGTCTTTCTTGTGAGCATCATTGAAATCTCAATGCCTAGCTAAAAAGGCTTTAAAGAAAAAAGCTTGTTGGGAGACAACCCAATATTTTTCCTTGCTGTTATTCAATAAATAATCCATCTACCTTCTGTTTGGATGTGGTTTTGTGTTTTAATTAGTGTTTGTGCCAAGTTACACCTATAGGATCTTCTTGGATGATAGTTATTTGATCTTGCTGTAATTTCCAGAAACTTTCTATTCACGAAAACAATTGTTAAAATTACCAGAACGTGACAAAATACTTATTCCAATTGTTGCTGATCAATAAAAATATTGTCTAGGTCTTCCTATTTTGGTAGATGTTTTGGAGTTCCAGAAGTTTGTGTTAGTTACAGATTGCTACAGACTGTTCTGTTTTTGACAGATTCTGTTTTCCGTGTGTTGTTTGCTTATTTTGATGAATCTATGGCTAGTAAAATAGTTTATAATCCATAGAGAAGTTGGAATACAGTAGGTTTAACACCAATATAAATAAATAATGAGTTCATTACAGTACCTTGAAGTGGTCTTTTGTTTTCTTTCTCTAACGGAGCTCACGAGATTTCTATTGAGTTTTGTGTTGTGGAGTTTTCAAGTTTTGGGTGATATCTTTTGATGGATTATGGAACAAGGAGTGGAAAGAGCCTAAGCTTGGGGATGCCCATGGCACCCCCAATATAATCCAAGGACACCAAAAAGTCAAACCTTGGGGATGCCCCGGAAGGCATCCCCTCTTTCGTCTACTTCCATCGGTAATTTTACTTGGAGCTATATTTTTATTCACCACATGATATGTGTTTTGCTTGGAGCGTCTTGTATTATTTGTGTCTTTGTTTTTTAGTGTGCCACAATCATCCTTGCTGTACACACCTTTTGAGAGAGCCATACATGAATTGGAATTTGATAGAATATTCTATGTGCTTCACTTATATCTTTTGAGCTATGTAGTTTTGCTCTATGTGCTTCACTTATATCTTTTGAGCGTTATAATTTTGCTCTATGTGCTTCACTTAGATCTTTTAGAGCATGGTGGTGGATTTGTTTTAAAGAAACTATTGATCTCTCATGCTTCACTTAGATTATTTTGAGAGCCTTAATAGCATGGTAAATTGCTTAATAATATTATGCTTGGTATTCAAGATTTGTAAAACTCTCTTTTGAGTGCGTTGAATAGTAAGGAAAGATTGATGCTTGATAATTGTTTTCAGATATGAAGATGGTGATATTAGATTCATGCTAGTTGAGTAGTTGTGAATTTGAGAAATACTTGTGTTAAAGTTTGTGATTCCCGTAGCATGCACGTATGGTGAACCGTTATGTGATGAAGTCGGGCATGATTTATTTATTGAATGTCTTCCTTATGAGTGGCGGTCGGGGACGAGTGATGGTCTTTTCCTACCAATCTATCCCCCTAGGAGCATGCGCGTAATACTTTGCTTTGATAACTTCTAGATTTTTGCAATAAGTATATGAGTTCTTTATGACTAATGTTGAGTCCATGGATTATATGCACTTTTTCCCATCCTTCCACCATTGCTAGCCTCTCTAATACCGCGCACTTTTCGCCGGTATCATACACCCACCATATACCTCCATAAAAACAGCCACCATACCTACCTATCATGGCATTTCCATAGCCATTCCGAGATATATTGCCATGCAACTTTCCACCGTTCCATCTATTATGACATGCTCCATCATTGTCATATTGGTAGCATGATCATGTAGTTGACATCGTATTTGTGGCAAAGCCACCGTTCACAATTCTTTCATACATGTCACTCTTGATTCATTGCATATCCCGGTACACCGCCGGAGGCATTCATATAGAGTCATATTTTGTTCTAAGTATCGAGTTGTAATTGTTGAGTTGTAAGAAAAATAAAAGTGTGATGATCATCATTTTTAGAGCATTGTCCCAAGTGAGGAAAGAATGATGGAGACTATGATTCCCCCACAAGTCGGGATGAGACTCCGGACGAAAAATAAAAAAAAGAATAGAAAAGAGGCCATAAAAAGAGAAAAGGCCCAAATAAAAAATGAGAGAAAAAGGGAGAAGGGACAATGTTACTATCCTTTTATCACGCTTGTGCTTCAAAGTAGCACCATGATCTTCATTATAGAGAGTCTCACGTGATGTCACTTTCATATACTAGTGGGAATTTTTCATTATAGGACTTGGCTTGTATATTCCAATGATGGGCTTCCTCAAATTGACCTAGGTCTTCGTGAGCAAGCGAGTTGGATGCACACCCACTTAGTTTCTTTTGTTGAGCTTTCATATGCTTCTGGCTCTAGTGCATCTGTTGCATGGCAATCCCTACTCACTCACATTGATATCTATTGATGGTCATCTCCATAGCCCATTGATACGCCTAGTTGATGTGAGACTATCTTCCCCTCTTTTTGTCTTCTCCACAACCACCATTCTATTCCACATATAGTGCTATATCCATGGCTCACGCTCATGTATTGCGTGAAGATCGAAAAAGTTTTGAGAATGCTAAAGTATGAAACAATTGCTTGGCTTGTCATCGGGGTTGTGCATGATTTAAATACTTTGTTGGTGAAGATAGAGCATAGCCAGACTATATGATTTTGTAGGGATAACTTTCTTTGGCCATGTTATTTTGAGAAGAAATAATTGCTTTGTTAGTATGCTTGAAGTATTATTATTTTTATGTAAATATAAACTTTTGTCTTGAATATTTTGAATCTGAATATTCATACCACAATTAAGAAGATTTGCATTGAAATTATGCCAAGTAGCACTCCACATCAAAAATTCTCTTTTTATCATTTACCTACTCGAGGACGAGCAGGAATTAAGCTTGGGGATGCCTGATACGTCTCCAATGTATCTATAATTTTTTATTGCTCCATGTTGTATTATCTACTATTTTGGACTATATTGAGATTTATTTTCCACATTTATATTATTTTTGGGACTAACCTATTAACTGGAGGCCCAGCCCAGAATTGCTGTTTTTTCCTATTTTAGTGTTTCGAAGAAACGGAATATCAAACGGAGTCCAAACGGAATGAAACCTTCGGGAACGTGATTTTCTCACCGAACGTGATCCAGGAGAGTTGGACCCTATGCCAAGGCACAAAAGAGGCGGTCACGAGGGTGGGCCCCCCTATGGCGCGCCCACTGCCTTGTGGGCCCCCTGTTGCTCCACCGACGTACTCCTTCCTCCTATATATACCTACTGTTGGGGATCATAGCAGAAATTTAAAATTTTCTATGCATCACCAAGATCAATCTATGGAGTAATCTAGCAACGAGGGGAAGGAGAGTGCATCTACATACCCTTGTAGATCGCTAAGCGGAAGCGTTCAAGTGAACGGGGTTGATGGAGTCATACTCGTCGTGATCCAAATCACCGATGATCCTAGCGCCGAACGGACGGCACCTTCGCGTTCAACACACGTACGGTTGGGAGTGACGTCTCCTCCTTCTTGATCCAGCAAGGGGAAGGAGAAGTTGATGGAGATCCAGCAGCACGACGGCATGGTGGTGGAAGTAGCGGGATCTCGGCAGGGCTTCGCCAAGCACAGCGAGAGGGAGAGGTGTCACACGAGGGAGAGGGAGGCGCCAGGAGCTTGGGTGCGGCTGCCCTCCCTCCCCCCCCCCACTATATATAGGGCCCCTAGGGGGGGCGCCGGCCCTAGGAGATCCAATCTCCAAGGGGGGGCGACGGCCAAGGGGGAAACTTGCCCCCCAAGCCAAGTGGGGCGTCCCCACCCCTAGGGTTTCCAACCCTAGGCGCAGGGGAAGGCCCAACGGAGCGCACCAGCCCTCCAGGGGCTGGTTCCCATGTCACTTCAGCCCATGGGGCCCTCCGGGATAGGTGGCCCCACCCGGTGGGTCCCCGGGACCCTTCCGGTGGTCCGGGTACAATACCGATTACCCCCGAAACCTTCCTGGTGGCCGAAACTGGATTTCCTATATATAAGTCTTTACCTCCGGACCATTCCGGAACTCCTCGTGATGTCCGGGATCTCATCCAGGACTCCGAACAACTTTTGGGTTACCGCATACTAATATCTCTACAACCCTAGCGTCACCGAACCTTAAGTGTGTAGACCATACGGGTTCGGGAACCATGCAGACATGACCGAGACAACTCTCCAGACAATAACCAACAGGGGGATCTGGATACCCATGTTGGCTCCCACATGTTCCACGATGATCTCATCGGATGAACCACGATGTCGAGGATTCAATCAATCCCGTATTCAATCCCCTTTGTCTATCGGTACGATACTTGCACGAGATTCGATCGTCGGTATCCCGATACCTTGTTCAATCTCGTTACCGGCAAGTCTCTTTACTCATTCCGTAACACATCATCCCGTGATCAACTCCTTGGTCACATTGTGCACATTATGATGATGTCCTACCAAGTGGGCCCAGAGATACCTCTCCGTCACACGGAATGACAAATCCCAGTCTCGATTCATGCCAACCCAACAGACACTTTCGGAGATACCCGTAGTGCACCTTTATAGCCACCTAGTTACGTTGTGACGTTTGGTACACCCAAAGCATTCCTACAGTATTCAGGAGTTGCACAATCTCATGGTCTAAATAAATGATACTTGACATTAGAAAAGCTTTAGCATACGAACTACACGATCTTTGTGCTAGGCTTAGGATTGGGTCTTGTCCATCACATCATTCTCCTAATGATGTGATCCCGTTATCAACGACATCCAATGTCCATGGTCAGGAAACCATAACCATCTATTGATCAACGAGCTAGTCAACTAGAGGCTTACTAGGGACATGGTGTTGTCTATGTATCCACACATGTATCTGAGTTTCCTATCAATACAATTATAGCATGGATAATAAACGATTATCATGAACAAGGAAATATAATAATAACCAATTTATTATTGCCTCTAGGGCATATTTCCAACAGTCTCCCACTTGCACTAGAGTCAATACTCTAGTTCACATCGCCATGTGATTAACACTCACAGGTCACATCGCCATGTGACCAACATCCAAAGAGTTTACTAGAGTCAATAATCTAGTTCACATCACTATGTGATTAACACTCAATGAGTTCTGGGTTTGATCATGTTATGCTTGTGAGAGAGCTTTTAGTCAACGGGTCTGCAACATTCAGATCCGTATGTACTTTGCAAATCTCTATGTCATCTTGTAGATGTCGCTACTACGCTATATTTGGAGCCATTTCAAATAACTGTTCTACTATACGAATCCGGTTTACTCCACTCAGAGCTATCCGGATAGGTGTTAAGCTTGCATCGATGTAACTCTTTACGTCAAACTCTTTATCACCTCCATAACCGAGAAACACGTCCTTATTCTAAGGATAATTTTGACCGCTATTTGGTGATCCACTCCTAGATCACCTTTGTACCATGTGGCAAAGCACACATCAGGCACGGTACTCAACATGGCATACTGTATAGAGCCTATGACAAAAGCATAGGGGACGACCTTTGTCCTTCCTCTTTCTTCTGCCGTGGTCGAGCTTTAAGTCTTAACTTCATACCTTACAACTCAGGCAAGAACTCCTTCTTTGACTGACCCATCTTGAACACCTTCAATATCATGTCAAGGTATGTGCTCATTTGAAAGTACCATTAAGCGTTTTTTATCTATCCTTATAGATCTTGATGCTCAATGTTCAAGTAGCTTAATCCAGTTTTTTCATTGAAAAACACTTTTCAAATAACCCTATATGCTTTCCAGAAATTTTACATCATTTCTGATCAACAATATGTCAACAACATATACTCATCAGAAATTCTATAGTGCTCCCACTCACTTATTTGGAAATACAAGTTTCTCATAAACTTTGTAAAAACCCAAAATCTTTGATCATCCCATCAAAGCGTACATTCCAACTCCGAGATGCTTACCCCAGTCCTTAGAAGGATTGCTGGAGCTTTGCATACTTGTTAGCATCTTTCAGGATTGACAAAACCTTCTGGTTGTATCACATACAACCTTTCCTCAAGAAACTCGTCGAGGAAACGATATTTTGACATCCTATCTACAAGATTTCCAACAGACTCTTAGCATCGCTATGAGTGAGAAAGTCTCATTGTAGTCAACTCCTTGAACTTGTCGGAAAACATCTTTACGACAAGTTGAGCTTTCTTAATGGTGATACTTACCATCATTGTCCGTCTTCCTTTTAAAATCCATATGTACCCAACAGCCTTACGACCATCAAGTAGTTCTTCCAAAGTCTACACTTTGGTTTGATGCATGGATCCTCTCTCGGATTTTATGGCCTCGAGCCAATTTTTCGGAATCCGGGCCCACCATCGCTTCTCCATAGCTCGTAGGTTTATTGTTGTCTAGCAACATGACTTCCAAGACAGGATTACGTACCGCTCTGAAGTAGTACGCATCCTTGTCGTCCTACGAGGTTTGGTAGTGACTTGATCCGAAGTTTCATGATCACTGTCATAAGCTTCCACTTCAATTGGTGTAGGTGCCACAGGAACAACTTCTTGTGCCCTGCTACACACTAGTTGAAGTGACGGTTCAATAACCTCATCAAGTCTCCACCATCCTCCCACTCAATTCTTTCGAGAGAAACTTTTCCTCGAGAAAGGACCCGTTTCTAGAAACAATCACTTTTGCTTCCGGATCTGAAATAGGAGGTATAGCCAACTGTTTTGGGTATTCTATGAAGATGCATTTATCCGCTTTGGGTTCGAGCTTATCAGCCTGAAACTTTTTCACATAAGCGTCGCAGCCCCAAACTTTTAAGAAATGACAACTTAGGTTTCTCTAAACCATACTTCACACGGTGTCGTCTCAACGGAATTGCGTGGTGCCCTATAAAGTGAATGCGGTTGTCTCTAATGCCTAACCCATAAACTATAGTGGTAATTCGATAAGAGACATGATGGTATGTATGATGTTCGGACACACCATCACACTATGGTGTTCCAGGTGGTATTAGTTGTGAAACAATTTCCACAATGTCTTAACTGTGTGCCAAACTCGTAATTCAGATATTCATCTCTATGATTGTATCATAGATATTTTATCCTCTTGTCATGACGATCTTTCAACTTCACCCTAAAATTACTTGAACCTTTCAATAATTCAGACTCGTGATTCATCAAGTAAATATACTTAGCATCTACTCAAATCATCTGTGAAGTAAGAACAGAACGATATCCACTACATGCCTCAGCACTCATTGGACTGTACACATCAAGATGTATTATTTCCAACAAGTTGCTTTCTTGTTCCATCTTACTGAAAATGAGGCCTTTCATTCATCTTGCCCATGTGGTAAGATTTGCATGTCTCAGGTGATTCAAAATCAAGTGAGCCCAAACGATCCATCTGTATGGAGTTTCTTCATGCATATATACCAATAGGCATGGTTCGCATGTCTCAAGTGATTCAAAATCAAGTGAGTCCAAAGATCCATCAACATGGAGCTTCTTCATGCGTTTTATACCATTATGAATCAAATTGCAGTGCCACAAGTATGTGGTATTATCATTACTATCTTATATCTTTTGGCATGAACATGTGTATTACTACGATCAGGATTCAATAAACCATTCATTTTAGGTGCAAGACCATTGAAGGTATTATTCAAATAAACAGAGTAACCATTATTCTCCTTAAATGAATAACCGTATTGCGATAAACATAATCCAATCATGTTTATGCTCAACGCAAACACCAAATAACAATTATTCAGGTTTAACACCAATCCTGATGGTAGACGGAGCGTGCGATGTTTGATCACATCAACCTTGGAAACTCTTCCAGCACATATCGTCGTCTCACCTTTGGCTAGTCTTCATTTATTTTGTAGCCTTTTATTTCAAGTTACTAACACTTAGCAACCGAACCGGTATCTAATACCCTGCTGCTACTAGGAGTACTAGTAAAGTACACATTTAATATAATGTATGTCCAATACATACTTCTATCAACCTTGCCAGCCTTCTCATCTACCAAGTATCTAGGGTGGTTCTGCTTCAGTGACCGTTCCCCTTATTACAGAAGCACTTAGTCTCGGGTTTGGGTTCAACCTTGGGTTTCTTCACTAGAGCAGCAACTGATTTGTCATTTCATGAAGTATCCCTTTCTTGCCCTTGCCCTTCTTGAAACTAGTGGTTTTACTAACCATCAACAATTGATGCTCCTATTTGATTTCTACTTTCGCGGTGTCACGAATAGCTCAAGGATCATATCTATCCCTGATATGTTATAGTTCATCACGAAGCTCTAGTAGTTTGGTGACAGTGACTTTGGAGAACCATCACTATCTCATCTGGAAGATTAACTCCCACTCGATTCAAGCGATTGTTGTACTCATACAATCTGAGCACATGCTCAACAATTGAGCTTTTCTCCTTAGTTTGCAGGCTTAGGAAACTTGTCAGAGGTCTCATACCTCTTGATGTGGGCACTAGCCTGAAATCCCAATTTCAGTCCTTGGAACATCTCATATGTTCTGCGATGTTTCAAAAACGTCTTTGGTGCCACAATTCTAAACCATTTAGCATTACGCACTGAACTATCATGTAGTCATCAAAACGTGTATGTCAGATGTTCGCAACATCCACAACTGACGCTTGAGGTTCAGCTCACTGAGCGGTGCATTAAGGACATTAACCTTCTGTGCAGCAATGAGGACAATCCTCAGTTTACGGACCCAGTCCGCATAATTGCTACTATCAACTTTCAACTAAATTTTCTCTAGGAACATATCTAAAACAGTAGAACTAAAGCGTAAGGTACGACATAATTTGCAAAGTCCTTTTGACTATGTTCATGATAATTAAGTTCATCTGATTATTTAATGAACACCCACTCAGATAGACATCCCTCTAGTCATCTAAGTGATACATGATCCGAGTCAACTAGGTCGTGTCCGATCATCACGTGAGACGGACTAGTCATCATCGGTGAACATCTTCATGTTGATCGTATCTTCTATACGACTCATGTTCGACCTTTCGGTCTTCCGTGTTCCGAGGCCATGTCTGTACATGCTAGGCTCGTCAAGTCAACCTAAGTGTATTGCGTGTTTAAATCTGGCTTACACTCCTTGTATTCGAACGTTAGAATCTATCACACCCGATCATCACGTGGTGCTTCGAGACAACGAACCTTCGCAACGGTGCACAGTTAGGGGGAACACTTTTCTTGACATTATTGCGAGGGATCATCTTATTTAAGCTACCGTCGTTCTAAGCAAATAAGATGTAAAACATGATAAACATCACATGCAATCAAATGGTGACATGATATGGCCAATATCACTTTGCTCCTTTTGATCTCCATCTTTGGGGCGCCATGATCATCATCGTCACCGGCATGACACCATGATCTCCATCATCGTATCTTCATGAAGTTGTCTCATCATCTATTACTTCTACTACTATGGCTAACGGTTTAGCAATAAAGTAAAGTAATTACATGACGTTTATGTTGACACGCAACTCCATGATCATCTTGTCACCGGCATGACACCATGATCTCCATCATCATGATCTCCATCATCGTGTCTCCATGAAGTAGCTCGCCAACTATTACTTCTACTACTATGGCTAACACGTTTAGCAACAAAGTAAAGTAATTTACATGGCGTTTCCAATGACACGCAGGTCATACAAAAAATAATGACGACTCCTATGGCTCCTGCCGGTTGTCATACTCATCGACATGCAAGTAGTGATTCCTATTACAAGAACATGATCAATCTCATACATCACTTATATCATTCATCACATCCTTTCGGCCATATCACATCACACGGCATATGCTGCAAAAACAAGTTAGACGTCCTCTAATTGTTGTTGCAAATTTTTACGTGGCTGCTATAGGTTTCTTAGCAAGAACGTTTCTTACCTACGCCAAAACCACAACGTGATATGCCAATTTCTATTTACCCTTCATAAGGACCCTTTTCATCGAATCCGATCCGACTAAAGTGGGAGAGACAGACACCCGCTAGCCACCTTATGCAACTAGTGCATGTCAGTCGGTGGAACCTGTCTCACGTAAGAGTACGTGTAAGGTCGGTCCGGGCCGCTTCATCCCACGATGCCGCCGAATCAAGATAAGACTAGTAACAGCAAGTAAATTGACAATATCGACGCCCACAACTGCTTTGTGTTCTACTTGTGCATAGAAACTACGCATAGACCTAGCTCATGATGCCACTGTTGGGGATCGTAGCAGAAATTTAAAATTTTCTACGCATCACCAAGATCAATCTATGGAGTAATCTAGCAACGAGGGGAAGGAGAGTGCATCTACATACCCTTGTAGATCGCTAAGCGGAAGCGTTCAAGTGAACGGGGTTGATGGAGTCGTACTCGTCGTGATCCAAATCACCGATGATCCTAGCGTCGAATGAACGGCACCTCCACGTTCAACACATGTACGGTTGGGAGTGACGTCTCCTCCTTCTTGATCCAGCAAGGGGAAGGAGAAGTTGATGGAGATCCAGCAGCACGACGGCGTGGTGGTGGAAGTAGCGGGATCTCGGCAGGGCTTCGCCAAGCACAGTGAGAGGGAGAGGTGTCACGGGAGGGAGAGGGAGGCGACAGGGGCTTGGGTGCGGCTGCCCTCCCACCCCCCACTATATATAGGGGCCCTAGGGGGGCGCCGGCCCTAGGAGATCCAATCTCCAAGGGAGGCGGCGGCCAAGGGGGAAACTTGCCTCCCAAGCCAAGTGGGGCGCCCCCCACCCCTAGGGTTTCCAACCCTAGGCGCAGGGGAAGGCCCAAGGGGGCGCAGCAGCCCACCAGGGGCTGGTTCCCATGTCACTTCAGCCCATGGGGCCCTTCAGGATAGGTGTCCCCACCCGATGGACCCCCGGGACCCTTCCGGTGGTCCCAGTACAATACCGATTACCCCCGAAACCTTCCCGGTGGCCGAAACTGGACTTCCTATATATAAATCTTTACCTCCGGACCATTCCGGAACTCCTCGTGACATCCGGGATCTCATACGGGACTCCGAACAATTTTCGGGTTACCGCATACTAATATCTCTACAACCCTAGTGTCACCGAACCTTAAGTGTGTAGACCCTACGGGTTCGGGAACCATGCAGACATGACCGAGACAACTCTCCGGCCAATAACCAACAGCGGGATCTTGATACCCATGTTGGCTCCAACATGTTCCACGATGATCTCATCCGATGAACCACGATGTCGAGGATTCAATCAATCTCGTATTCAATCCCCTTTGTCTATCGGTACGATACTTGCCCGAGATTCGATCGTCAGTATCCCGATACCTTGTTCAATCTCGTTGCCGGCAAGTCTCTTTACTCGTTCTATAACACATCATCCCGTGATCAAATCCTTGGTCACATTGTGCACATTATGATGATGTCCTACCGAGTGGGCCCAGATATACCTCTCCGTCACACGGAGTGACAAATCCCAGTCTCGATTCGTGCCAACCCAACAGACACTTTCGGAGACACCCGTAGTGCACCTTTATAGCCACCCAGTTACGTTGTGACGTTGGTACACCCAAAGCATTCCTACGGTATCCGGGAGTTGCACAATCTCATGGTCTAAGGAAATGATACTTGACATTAGAAAAGCTTTAGCATACGAACTACACGATCTTTGTGCTAGGCTTAGGATTGGGTCTTGTCCATCACATCATTCTCCTAATGATGTGATCCCGTTATCAACGACATCCAATGTCCATGGTCAGGAAACCGTAACCATCTATTGATCAACGAGCTAGCCAACTAGAGGCTTATTAGGGACATGGTGTTGTCTATGTATCCACACATGTATCTGAGTTTCCTATCAATACAATTATAGCATGGATAATAAATGATTATCATGAACAAGGAAATATAATAATAGCCAATTTCTTATTGCCTCTAGGGCATATTTCCAACACCTACGTACCCCCAAACGGTCAGATACGAAGCCAAAAACCTAATTCCATCGCCGCAACTTTCTGTATCCACGAGATCCCATCTTGGGGCATGTTCCGGAGCTCTGCCGGAGAGGGCCGTCATCACGGATGGCTTCTACATCATCATAGCCCCTCCGATGAAGTGTGAGTAGTTTACCTTAGACCTTCGGGTCCATAGTTAGTAGCTAGATGGCTTCTTCTCTCTTTTTGGATCTCAATACAATGTTCTCCCCCTCTCTCGTGGAGATCTATTCAATGTAATCTTCTTTTTGCGGTGTTTGTTGAGACCGATGAATTATGGGTTTATGATCAAGTCTATCTATGAATAATATTTGAATCTTCTCTGAATTCTTTTATGTATGATTGGTTATCTTTGCAAGTCTCTTCGAATTATCAGTTTGGTTTGGCCTACTAGATTGGTTTTTCTTGCCATGGGAGAAGTGTTTAGCTTTTGGTTCGATCTTGCGGTGTCCTTTCCTAGTGACAGAAGGGGCAGCAAGGCACATATTACATCGTTGCCATCGAGGATAACAAGATGGGGTTCATATCATATTGCATGAATTTATCCCTCTACATCATGTCATCTTGCTTAAGGCGTTACTCTATTTTTAACTTAATACTCTAGATGCATGCTGGATAGCGGTCGATGAGTGGAGTAATAGTAGTAGATGCAGGCAGGAGTTGGTCTACTTGTCTCGGACGTGATGCCTATATACATGATCATACCTAGATATTCTCATAACTATGCTCAATTCTGTCAATTGCTCAACAGAAATTTGTTCACCCATCGTAGAATACTTATGCTCTTGAGAGAAGCCACTAGTGAAACCTATGGCCCCCGGGTCTATTCTCATCATATCAATCTCCATCACTTTAATCTTGCTTTGCTTTTTACTTTGTCTTTTACTTTTCCCTTTGCATCTCTATATCAAAAATACCAAAAATATGATAATCTCTATCAGATCTCACTCTCGTAAGTGACCGTGAAGGGATTGACAACCCTTAATCGCGTTGGTTGCGAGGAGCTATTGTTTTTGTGTAGGTACGAGGGACTTGAGCGTAGCCTCCTACTGGACTGGTACCTTGGTTCTCAGAAACTGAGGGAAATACTTATGCTACTTTACTGCATCATCCTCTCCTCTTCGGGGAAAGCCAATGCAGTGCTCAAGAGGTAGCATAACCCGACACAGCTAGTAAAGGTAAACTCTCTCTATAGGTATGATAAAGCTGAAATCCCTCCTGCTAAGTTTGCTAGCCAATGTTTTGATGAGTTTGATAACTTTATGGTTAGGCAAGAAGATTTTAATGCTTATTTTGGTAGACAACTGAAACGCAAAGCTTATATGATTGAACACTTGGGTGATTATATGTCTGGAGTTAAAGGTGAACTTAAACTCATTAGTAAACATGCTTCTATGGTTACCACTCAAGTAGAACAAGTACTTAAAGCTCAGAATGATTTGCTCAATGAATTGAATAGTAAGAATAATGAATTTTCTGTTAGAGTTGCAACTAGAGGGAGTAAAGTGACTCAGGAACCTTTGTATCCTAAAGGTCACCCTAAGAGAATTGAGCAGGATTCTCATAGAACTAATGTAGATGCACCTAGTCCTTCTAAAAAGAAGAAAAAGAAAATTGATAGGACTTTGCATGCTTCTAGTGAACCTGTTGTTGACACATCTGAGAATCCTAATGATATTTCTATTTCTGATGCTGAAACACAATCTGGTGATGAACATGAACCTAGTGATAATGTTAATGATGATGTTCATGTTGATGCTCAACCTAGTAATAACAGCGATGTAGAAATTGAACCTGTTGTTGATCTTGATAACCCACAATCAAAGAGTCAACGTTATGATACGAGAGACTTCCGTGCTAGGAAGCACGGTAAAGAAAGAGAACCATGGGTTCAGAAACCCATGCCTTTTCCTCCCAAACCATCCAAGAAAAAGGATGATGAGTATTTTGAGCGCTTTGCTGAAATGATTAGACCTATCTTTTTGCGTATGCGTTTGACTGATATGCTTAAAATGAATCCGCATGCTAAGTATATGAAGGATATTGTTACAAATAAGAGAAAGATGCCGAAAGCTAAAATTTCCACCATTCTTGCTAATTATACTTTTAAGGGTGGAATACCAAAGAAACTTGGAGATCCAGGAGTACCAACTATACCATGCTCCATTAAAAAGAAATTATGTTAAAACTGCTTTATGTGATCTTGGAGCCGGTGTTAGTGTTATGCCCCTCTCTTTATATCGTAGACTTGACTTGAATAAGTTGACACCTACTGAAATATCTTTGCAAATGGCTGATAAATCAACTGCTATACCTGTCGGTATCTGTGAGGATGTGCCTGTTGTGGTTGCAAACGTTACTATTTTAACGGACTTTGTTATTCTTGATATTCCCGAGGACGATAGTATGTCTACTATTCTTGGAAGACCTTTTTTGAATACTGCAGGGGCTGTTATTGATTGCAACAAAGGCAATGCCACTTTTCATGTTAATGGTAATGAGCATACGGTACACTTTCGGAGGAAACAACCTCAAGTTCATAGTATCAACTCTATTTGAAAAATTCCATCGATTATTTTTGGAGGTTTTGAATTTCCTCTTCCTACTGTCAAGAAGAAGAAATATGATATTCTTATGGTTGGGGATGTGCATATCCCCGTTGAGGTAACATAGTGTTATTTGAAATTTCTCCGGTTCCATGTTAATCAGAATGAGTTTGTTAACAAGACCTGATCAACCTTGTTATTGGATTCCTTTTGATGAGCATGAGATGGATGAAGTTAGAAAGAACAACCTTTTGTACCCTCCTTTTACTTTCTGTTATTTAGATTAAATAAAGAAGAATTAGTATTTTCTGTCAGTTTACTGATTTATCCATGCAATAAAAAACACCCCGAAAATAAAAGTTCTCCAAATGCCCCAAAAATGAAATATGATTTTTTCTAGAATATTTAAGAATATCTGGCACTGAGAACACAGCAGGGGGAGCAAGCACCTGGCCACGAGGGTCCGAGGCACGCCCCCCTGCCTTGTGGGCCCATGGTGGCTCCCCTCCACTTATTCCAGACACCACACACTCCTTCTTCCTCCCAAAAAAATCACCAACTAGCTCAAGCATGAGTTCTAGCCCATTTTGTTGCAATTTTCGATCTCCTTGCTCAAAGCTCCACTTACAAAACTGCTTTGGGGGATTGTTCTTCGGTATGTGACTCCTCCAATGGTCCAATTAGTTTTTGTTCTAATGCTTTATTCATTGCAAATTTTTGCTGCTTAGGTGACCCTGTTCTTGAGCTTGCATGTCAAATTTATTTGGTCCCAAGTAGTTCTAATGCATGATATAGTCTCTAGGCACTTGTGGGAGTAGTTGCTATCAATTTTGTTGAGTTTGGTTCACTTTTATTTTGAGTCACTAAAAATTTCAGAAATTTTCAGAAAATGATGAAGAGATTATTGAGGGGCTTGTTGAGCCGAACCTCGAAGGATAAGCAAAGTGAAGAAGACGAGAGGCCCAAATATAATCTCCCTCGCACCGCGGAAGTTCGGCCGTGTGAATGGCCTTGTGATGATTTCTCGAGAGCATCCGGGATTTATGATGATTTTTATGAGTTGGCTGAGAATGCAGGCCTCACCGACTTCCTCCGCGACCAGCACGAACAGTATCTCTTACTCACTATTATTTTCGTGCAAAAATTTCATTTCCATGCTAGGAGATCACCAACTTCAGTGGAATTTTATTTATATGATGAGCATAAGGAGATGTCCCTTTCAGATTTCTGCCGGGTTTGTAAGATACCCCTTGCTGGCAGCATAGAGGAACCACATCGTAATGATGTGGAAGTGTTTATTGATATGATTGTTGTACGGGAAACAAGGAAAGTTTCCAATGCAAGAGTTACTAGCATACATTTTCCTGTTCTACGTTACTTTGCAATATTTGCTAGTAGATGCTTAATTGGTCGCGCAAACTATGGCAACCTTAGTGCCCATGATATTGTTATTTTGTGCCATGCCTTGTTCCGTGATGACACATTTAGTATGGGCGCTATTGTTTCAAAGCGGTTAAATCTTAACCGTACGAAGGGCCCCATTTTGGGAGGTATCTTCGCCTCGCGCCTCGCCGCATATTTTAACATTCCTATTAGGCATTATGGGAAATAAGAAAAGTTGCTTCCTCCTGTTTTTCTAGACTATAAGAGTATGGTAGCACATGATTTTATTGTTAAGAATAGGGAAAAGACACTTAAGTACAAATTGATATTTGATAAAATTCGCCCTGAGATTATTACTTTGCCTGCTCCTTCCTTGTTTGACTTATCTGCAGGCAAGTACCTTGTTCCGCTGGAGGCCATTCACGCCTACCGAAACCCCACACCAGCTACAGAGCCAGAGCCGGAACCACAATTTGATCCTTCACGACAGTCTGTTTACCAGTGGAATCCGGGGAGTTTGCCAACCAGTGGCAACCCGAGGCTCCTTCTCAGTACGACCCCAACTACAACTTTGGATACCCGCCAGGCCAGCCATGGCCATAGACCAACTTAGGCCAAAAAGCCTAAGCTTGGGGGAGTACGTATTTCTCATCGAGATTACATTCATATTCACACACTCATGCTAGTTGTCGGTGCTCATACTTTTTCACTGTAATATCCATGCTAGTTTATTTTCTTTTTCTCATTTTCTTCTTGTGTGTTTGATAAACCTTAAGAAAAACCCAAAAAATTAGTTGTAGCTTTTAGCTAGTTTACTTTTCATGCCTGTAGTAGTAATAATTAAAAGAAAACCCAAAAAGATTTCTTGTTCTTCTTTTGTTTGTTGAGAGCTTTCCCGTGTAAATAGTTTTATTTCTTTTCTTTTCTTTGGGGGGCGAGAGGAGAAGACCATAATGAAAATGCTGAAGTGTCTCTTATATGCATTATTGTTGATTTAACCAAGAGCCCATATTACCTTGTCTTCTCCTTTGTATTGAATGCCTGCAGATTCCAGCTTAGTCCAATGCACGTGCACTATTATTATTATTCACATCGTTCGGTCGTGCAAGTGAAAGGCAATAATGACGATATATGATGGACTGATTGAGATGAGAGAAGCTGGTATGAACTCGACCTCTCTTGTTTTTGTAAATATGATTAGTTCATCATTCCTGATTCAGCCTATTATGAATAAACATGTTTGCAATGACAATTAGAGATTATAGTTGCTTATGCCATGCTTAATTAGCTAGGAGTTTATAATGGTTTACCTTGCGTGCCAACATGCTATTAAAATGGTTGTGATGTGGTACGATAGGGTGGTATCCTCCTTTGAATGATTCAAGTGACTTGACTTGGCACATGTTCACGCATGTAGTTGAAACAAAATCAACATAGCCTTCACGATATTTATGTTCTTGGTGGATTATAACCTACTCATGCTTGCACTCAATGTTTATTAATTTTAATGCATGATCATGACTGTTGTCGCTCTCTAGTTGGTCGCTTCCCAGTCTTTTTCTAGCCTTCGCTTGTACTAAGCGGGAATACTGCTTGTGCATCCACTTCCATAAACCCCAAAGTTATTCCATATGAGTCCACTACACCTTCCTACATATGCGGTATCTACCTGTCGTTCCATGTAAATTTGTATGTGCCAAACTCTAAACCTTCAAATGAAATTCTGTTTTGTATGCTCAAATAGCTCATGTATCAACTAGGGCTGTCTATACCTTCCATGATAGGCGGGTTATTCTCAAGAGGAGTGGACTCCGCTCCTCACTCACGAGAAAATGGCTAGTCACCGGGATGCCCAGTCCCATGGTTTATGCAAATCAAATCGAAATAATTGCAAACAAAACTCCCCCGGGACTCTTGTTAGTTGGAGGCACTCATTGTTTCGAGCAAGCCATGGATTGATGCTTGTTGGTGGAGGGGGAGTATAAACTTTACCATTCTGTTTGGGAACCGCCTATAATGTGAGTAGCATGGAAGATATCGAGATCTCTCGGTTGTTATGTTGACAATGAAAGTATACCACTCAAAATATTATTTATCTCTATTTCAAAATCGAGCTCTGGCACCTCTACAAATCCCTGCTTCCCTCCGCAAAGGGCCTATCTATTTACTTTTATGTTGAGTCATCACCTTATTATTAAAAAGCACTAGCTGGAGAGCACCACTATCATTTGCATCCATTACTATTAATTTATATTGAGTATGACTATGATTGGATCTCTTTTACCATGAATTACAATGTTTAGTCACTCCTTGGTCTTCAAAGGTGCTCTACATTTATGTTTTGCGGTCTTAGAAAAGGCTAGCGAGATACCATCTTGTTATATCATATCATGATTGTTTTGAGAAACTGTTGTCATCCGAGATTTATTGTTATTGCTCGCTAATTGATTATGCCATTGACATGAGTAAACATGAGACCTAAGTGTTATGGTGAATATGGTTAGTTCATAATCTTTGCTGAAAACTTGAATGATGGCTTTACATATTTACAACAACAAGAGCAAACAGAGTTTGTAGAAGTTTTTCTTTATCACTTTCAGTTTATCAACTGAATTGCTTGAGGACAAGCAAAGGTTTAAGCTTGGGGGAGTTGATACATCTCCAACGTATCTACTTTTCCAAACACTTTTGCCCTTGTTTTGGACTCTAACTTGTATGATTTGAATGGAACTAACCCGGACTGATGCTGTTTTCAGCAGAATTGCCATGGTGTTATTTTTGTGCAGAAATAAAAGTTCTCGGAATGACCTGAAAATCAACGGAGATTATTTTTGGAATTAATAAAAAATACTGGCGAAAGAATCAAGGCCAGGGGCCCCACACCCTATCCACGAGGGTGGGGGCGCGCCTACCCCCCTGTGCGCGCCCCTGCCTCGTGGGCCCCCTGGAGCTCCACCGACCTCAACTCCAACTCTATATATTCACGTTCGGGGAGAAAAAATTAGAAAGAATGATTCATCGCGTTTTACGACACGGAGCCACCGCCAAGCCCTAATCTCTCTCGGGAGGGCTGATCTGGAGTCCATTAGGGGCTCCGGAGAGGGGAATCCGTCGCCATCGTCATCATCAACCTTCCTCCATCACCAATTTCATGATGCTCACCACCGTGTGTGAGAAATTCCATCGTAGGCTTGCTGGACTGTGATGGGTTGGATGAGATTTATCATGTAATCGAGTTAGTTTTGGTAGGGTTTGATTGTTGGCGAACGTAGTAATTTCAAAAAAATTCCTATGCACACGCAAGATCATGGTGATGCATAGCAACGAGAGGGGAGAGTGTTGTCTACGTACCCTCGTAGACCGAAGCGGAAGCGTTGACACAACGTAGAGGAAGTAGTCGTACGTCCTCCTCCCGATCCGACCGATCCCAGCGCCGTTACTCCGGCGCCTCCGAGTTCTTGACACACGTACAGTTCGATGACGTTCTCCGGAGCTCTGATCCAGCAAAGCTCTCGGAGAAGAGTTTCGTCAGCACGATGGCGTGGTGACGATCTTGATGAACTACCGACGCAGGGCTTCGCCTAAGCACCGCGACAATATGACCGAGGTGGAATATGGTGGAGGGGGGCACCGCACACGGCTGAGGAACGATCTCAAGGATCAACTTGTGTGTCTTGGGGTGCCCCCCTGCCCCCGTATATAAAGGAGCAAGGGGGAGGCCGGCCGACCCTAGAGGGGCGCGCCAAAGGGAGGGGGAGTCCTCCTCCTAGTGGGAGTAGGACTCCCCTTTCCTAGTCCAACTAGGAAGGAGAAGGGCGAAGGAAAGAGAGGGAGAGGGAAAGGGGGGCCGCCCCCCCCCTCCTTGTCCAATTCAGACTCCCCATGGGGGGGCGCCACCTCCTGGCGCAGCCCTCTCTCTCCCCTCGCGGCCCAATAAGGCCCATTACTTCCCCGGGGGGTTCCGGTAACCCCTCCGGCACTCCGGTTTTATCCGAAACCACTCGGAACCATTCTGATGTCCGAATATAGTCGTCCAATATATCAATCTTTATGTCTCGACCATTCCGAGACTCCTCGTCATGTCCGTGATCTCATCCGGGACTCCGAACTAACTTCGGTACATCAAAATGCATAAACTCATAATAACTGTCATCGTAACCTTAAGCGTGCGGACCCTACGGTTCGAGAACGGTGTAGACATGACTGAGACAAACCTCTGGTCAATAACCAATAGCGGGACCTGGATGCCCATATTGGCTCCTACACATTCTACGAAGATCTTTATCGGTCAGACCGCATAACAACAAACGTTGTTCCCTTTGTCATCGGTATGTTACTTGCCCGAGATTCGATCGTCGGTATCCAATACCTAGTTCAATCTCGTTACCGGCAAGTCTCTTTACTCGTTCCGTAATACATCATCTCGCAACTAACTCATTGGTTGCAATGCTTGCAAGGCTTATGTGATGTGCATTACCGAGAAGGCCCTGAGATACCTAATCGACATTCGGAGTGACAAATCCTAATCTTGAAATATGCCAACCCAACAAATACTTTCAGAGACACCTGTAGAGCACCTTTATAATCACCCAGTTACGTTGTGACGTTTGGTAGCACACAAAGTGTTCCTACGGTAAACGGGAGTTGCATAATCTCATAGTCATAGGAACATGTATAAGTCATGGATAAAAGCAATAGCAACATACTAAATGATCGGGTGCTAAGCTAATGGAATGGGTCATGTCAATCAGATCATTCAACCAACGATGTGACCTTGTTAATCAAATGACAACTCCTTTGTCTATGGTTAGGAAACTTAACCATCTTTGATTAACAAGCTAGTCCAGTAGAGGCATACTAGTGACACTCTGTTTGTCTATGTATTCACACATGTATTATGTTCCCGGTTAATACAATTCTAGCATGAATAATAAACATTTATCATGATATGTAAGGAAATAAATAATAACTTTATTATTGCCTCTAGGGCATATTTCCTTCAGTCTCCCACTTGCACTAGAGTCAATAATCTAGATTACACAGTAATGATTCTAACACCCATGGAGTCTTGGTGCTGATCATGTTTTGCCCGTGGAAGAGGCTTAGTCAACGGGTCTGCTACATTCAGATCCGTATGTATCTTGCAAATCTCTATATCTCCCACCTGGACCAAATCCCGGATGGAATTGAAGCGTCTCTTGATGTGCTTGGTTCTCTTGTGAAATCTGGATTCCTTCGTCAAGGCAATTGCACCAGTATTGTCACAAAAGATTTTCATTGGACCCGATGCACTAGGTATGACACCTAGATCGGATATGAAATCCTTCATCCAGACTCCTTCATTAGCTGCTTCCGAAGCAGCTATGTACTCCGCTTCACATGTAGATCCCGCTACGACGCTTTGTTTAGAACTGCACCAACTGACAGCTCCACCGTTTAATGTAAATACGTATCTGGTTTGCGATTTCAAATCGTCCGGATCAGTGTCAAAGCTTGCATCAACGTAACCGTTTACGATGAGCTCTTTGTCACCTCCATACACGAGAAACATTTCCTTAGTCCTTTTCAGGTACTTCAGGATATTCTTGACCGCTGTCCAGTGATCCACTCCTGGATTACTCTGGTACCTCCCTGCTAAACTTATAGCAAGGCATACATCAGGTCTGGTACACAGCATTGCATACATGATAGAGCCTATGGCTGAAGCATAGGGAACATCTTTCATCTTCTCTCTATCTTCTGCAGTGGTCGGGCATTGAGTCTTACTCAACTTCGCACCTTGCAACACAGGCAAGAACCCTTTCTTCGCTTGATCCATTTTGAACTTCTTCAAAACTTTGTCAAGGTATGTGCTTTGTGAAAGTCCAATTAAGCGTCTTGATCTATCTCTATAGATCTTAATGCCCAATATGTAAGCAGCTTCACCGAGGTCTTTCATTGAAAAACTTTTATTCAAGTATCCCTTTATGCTATTCAGAAATTCTATATCATTTCCAATCAGTAATATGTCATCTACATATAATATTAGAAATGCTACAGAGCTCCCACTCACTTTCTTGTAAATACAGGCTTCTCCAAAAGTCTGTATAAACCCAAATGCTTTGATCACACTATCAAAATGTTTATTCCAACTCCGAGAGGCTTGCACCAGTCCATAAATGGATCGCTGGAGCTTGCACACTTTGTTAGCTCCCTTTGGATCGATAAAGCCTTCTGGTTGCATCATATACAACTCTTCATCCAGAAATCCATTCAGGAATGCAGTCTTTACATCCATTTGCCAAATTTCATAATCATAAAATGCGGCAATTGCTAACATGATTCGGACAGACTTAAGCATCGCTATGGGTGAGAAGGTCTCATCGTAGTCAATCCCTTGAACTTGTCGAAAACCTTTCGCGACAAGTCGAGCTTTGTAGACAGTAACATTACCGTCAGTGTCAGTCTTCTTCTTAAAGATCCACTTATTCTCTATTGCTTGCCGACCCTCGGGCAAGTCAACCAAATTCCAAACTTTGTTGTCATACATGGATCCCATCTTAGATTTCATGGCTTCTAGCCATTTTGCGGAATCTGGGCTCACCATCGCTTCTTCATAGTTCATAGGTTCGTCATGATCCAGCATCATGACTTCCAGAACAGGATTGTCGTACCACTCTGGTGCGGATCTCACTCTGGTTGATCTACGAGGTTCTGTAGTAACTTGATCTGAAGTTTCATGATCACTATCATTGGCTTCCTCACTAATTGGTGTAGGTGCTACAGAAACAGATTTCTGTGATGTACTACTTTCCAATAAGGGAGCAGGTACAGTTACCTCATCAAGTTCTACTTTCCTCCCACTCACTTTGAGGGAGTCCTGGATTAGGGGGTGTTCGGATAGCCGGAATACATCTCCCACCGGACTCCAGGACTATGAAGATACAAGATTGAAGACTCCGTCCCGTGTCCGGAAGGTTCTTTCCTTGGCGTAGAAGGCAAGCTAGGCGTGCGGATATTCAAGATCTCCTACCAATGTAACTGACTCTGTGTAACCCTAACCCTATCCGGTGTCTATATAAACCGGAGGGTTGTAGTCCGTAGGACAGAATCATCTTCATACACAATCAAACCATAGGCTAGCTTCTAGGGTTTAGCCTCCTTGATCTCGTGGTAGATCTACTCTTGTACTACCCATATCATCAATATTAATCTAGCAGGAGTAGGGTTTTACCTCCACCGAGAGGGCCCGAACCTGGGTAAAACAAAGTGTCCCCTGTCTCCTGTTACCATCCGACCTTGACGCACAGTTCGGGACCCCCTACCCGAGATCCGCCGGTTTTGACACCGACACTGGTGCTTTCATTGAGAGTTCCTCTGTGTCATCACCTTTAGGTTCGATGGCTCCTTTGATCATCAACGGCGATGAGATCCAGGGTGAGACTTTTCTCCCCGGACAGATCTTCGTCTTCGGCGGCTTCGCTCTGCGAGCCAACTCGCTTGGCCATCTAGAGCAGATCGAAAGCTACGCACCTGGCCATCAAGTCAGGTTTGGAAGCTTAAACTACACGGCGGATATCCGCGGAGACTTGATCTTCGATGGATTCGAGCCACAGCCAAGCGTGCCGCACTGTCGAGAAGGGCACGATATAGCTCTGCTCCCGGATAGTGTCCTGGAGGCCGCATACGCTCCGGCCCCGATCCTTGATTCGGAGCCCGCTGCGTTCGTCGAGGAAGAACGGTTGGACGTCACCTCACGGGCTGCGACGTTAAAAGCGATCGAGCCGAACGCCAGTCCCGAACTCCGCGTTGCCCATGACTCCAAGGAGCCGGATTATTCTCCGAACTCTGGGCTTCCCAAGCCCCTCCCGATCGAATCTGATTGGGCGCCTATAATGGAGTTCACCGCCGCGGACATCTTTCAGTGCTCACCTTTTGGTGACATCCTGAATTCTCTCAAGTCTCTCTCTTTATCAGGAGAGCCCAGACCGGATTATGGTCTGCGAGGTTGGGATACGGACGATGAAGAAATTCAAAACCCACCCACCACCCACTTAATAGCCACTGTCGACGATCTAACCGACATGCTCGACTTCGGCTCCGAAGACTTCGACGGTATAGACGACGAAGGAGGAGACGAACAACAACCAGCACCTGAAGGGCGCTGGACCGCCACCTCGTCATATGACATATACATGGTGGACGCTCCGAAAGACGGAGATGGCGATGGAACAGCAGTGGATGGCACCTCGAGAAAGCCTCCCAAACGCCGGCGTCAGCGGCACCGCTCTAAATCCCGCCAAAGTAAGAACGGTGATTCCGGCACGGGGGATAATTCTACCCCGAATACCGCCGAAGAACACCAACCACAACAAGACTCAGCACGGGAAGATGGAGAAGCCGGCCTTCATAAGGAAGCGGCAGAACAAGAGGTTGAGGACGATAACTACACGCCTCCCTCCGAAGACGAGGCAAGCCTCGACGACGATGAATTCGTCATACCATCAGACCCTGCCGAACAAGCGCGTTTTCAACGCAGGCTTATTGCCACGGCCAACAGCCTAAAGAAAAAGCAGCAACAGCTTAGGGCTGATCAAGATTTGCTAGCTGACAGATGGACAGACGTCCTTGCGACCGAAGAGTACGAACTCGGGCGCCACTCCAAAAATTACCCTAAGCACAGGCCGCTCCCCCAATCAGAGGAGGAAGCAAATGACATGGCAGACCGGCCACCTCACGGCCGCGATAGAGAGGCCCGTCGAAATTTCAAGCCAAACATGCCCCGGGGCCGTTCGGCTAGAGCACAAGGAAACGAGCCAGACCTGCGAGATGCACTGGAGGACAAAGCAAGGCGGACAAGATCGATCTATGGATCGCGCGGACGCCCAACACGTGACGATTTTCAGTCCGGACACAATAACTCCGGCCGGGCCGAACTCAACAAGCACAGCTCTTCCGAGCTGCATCGTGACGTAGCCCAATACAGGGGCGCTGCACACGCATTATGTTTCACAGACGAAGTAATGGATCATCAAATACCAGAGGGTTTCAAACCCATTAACATCGAGTCATACGATGGTACGACAGATCCGGCAGTTTGGATCGAGGATTATCTCCTTCACATCCATATGGCACGCGGCGACGACCTGCACGCCATCAAATATCTCCCACTCAAGCTTAAGGGACCAGCTCGGCATTGGCTTAATAGCTTGCCAGCAAATTCAATTGGTTCTTGGGAAGACCTGGAAGCCGCATTCCTTGACAACTTCCAGGGCACTTATGTGCGACCACCGGACGCTGATGACCTAAGCCACATAATTCAGCAGCCAGACGAATCGGCCAGACAATTCTGGACATGGTTCCTAACAAAGAAAAATCAGATAGTCGACTGTCCGGACGCGGAGGCCCTAGCGGCCTTCAAGCACAATATCCGCGACGAATGGCTTGCCCGGCACCTAGGACAGGAAAGGCCGAAAACCATGGCAGCCCTCACGACACTCATGACCCGCTTTTGCGCGGGCGAAGACAGCTGGCTAGCTCGTAGCAACAACTTATCAAAGAAGACCGGTAATCCGGATACCAAGGACAAAAATGGCAGGTCATGCCGAAACAATCAAAAGCGCCGCGTTTGCAGCGACAGCAATGAAGATACGGCAGTAAATGCCGGATTCAGAGGCTATAAATCCGGTCAGCGGAAACAGCCATCCAAAAAGAATAACCAGGGCCCATCCAGTTTGGACCGAATACTCGACCGCTCGTGCCAGATTCATGGCACCCCCGAAACGCCAGCCAATCACACCAACAGAGATTGTTGGGTGTTCAAGCAGGCAGGCAAGTTAAGAGCCGAACATAGAAACAAGGGGCTGGACAGCGATGACGAGCAGGAGCCCAGGCCGCCGAACAACAAAGGACAGAAGGGGTTTCCCCCGCAAGTGCGGATGGTGAACATGATATACGCGACCCATATTCCTAAGAAGGAAAGGAAGCATGCGCTACGGGACGTGTACGCGATGGAGCCAGTCGTCCCAAAGCTCAATCCTTGGTCTTCTTGCCCGATCACTTTCGATCGAAGGGACCACCCCACTAGTATCCGTCACGGGGGCTTTGCCGCACTGGTCCTCGATCCAATCGTCGACGGATTTCATCTTACAAGAGTCCTCATGGACGGCGGTAGTAGCCTGAACCTGCTTTACCAGGACACAGTGCGGAAAATGGGCATAGATCCATCAAGGATCAAGCCCACAAGGACGACCTTTAAAGGCGTCATCCCAGGTGTAGAGGCCAATTGCACAGGCTCGATAACACTTGATGTGGTCTTCGGATCTCCGGATAATTTCCGAAGCGAAGAGTTAATCTTCGATATAGTCCCGTTCCGCAGTGGTTATCACGCCCTGCTCGGACGAACTGCATTTGCTAAATTCAATGCGGTTCCGTATTACGCATATCTCAAGCTCAAGATGCCAGGCCCTCAAGGAGTAATTACGGTCAGCGGAAACACCGAACGCTCCATCACAACGGAGCAGCACACGGCGACCCTCGCAGCGGAAGTACAAAGTAGCCTCTCAAGGCAACTCTGCAGTCCGGCCGCTAAAACGCCGGACAATGCAAAGCGCGCCAGGAGTAACCTGCAACAAGACCACTTGGCATGTTCGGAGCATGCGTAGCAATACGGCCCCGACCCCAGCCATCGCAGCATCGCGAAGCTAGTACCTCAAGTACACAGTTATGCCCTTAAAATTCCATGGGCATAGGGGAAGGGGGCATTTTAACGGCATGCCTACAATACGGCCTTAAACGTACTAGGGGCTACCGGATTTTTTCTTTTTCTTTTTCTCTTTTTTACTTTCAGGACTCCACATTCCGGATGACCTGTTCGGCCTTGTTGCCACACAGACGATACAAGGCCTAGGAGAGCAGACAAAGCTACGCCGCACTACGGAACTCTCAGGTGGCCTCTATTTCGAGCGATATATCTGTTTCCAAATTTCCGCGGCCTGCGCCTGGCCAGGACATGTTAAATAGTCCAGTTTTTTTTATCGCACTACTTGTATCGTCCGGCTTCGAATAGCCTCTTTATAAACAATGCATACCTTTGTGTCTATTTTCTGCATCACCTTCTTTGAATATATATGTTTATCACATAACATGATCGCACCCGTACACCATGGTACGGCAAACCACGCCAGGGGCTTCATTACCCTTTTATCTGGACGTGTGAAGTCCGTACACTTCCACAAGTGCGGCACCCCGAACTTATAGCACTATATGCATCGGCTCCGAGTCATGATTTTGGTCATATGTTGGGTTTGCCCGGCTCCTATGTTTTGGTGCCTTACGTTCCGCTCTATCGGCTAAGGTAGCACTAGGACAACCGCTGTGATTGTGCCCCAGGTCATGTGGGTGAGCACCTCAGTGGAGAAAGCTAAAACAGACTGTCATGATAGGGCGTCAGACCGGTCGCTATTCGAGAGGTTTTTCGAGTCCTTAAAGGCTTATGCCGCTTCGAGCGGAGAGCTGGTTAAATCCAGCTAAAGGCGTGGATAGCGCCCCGAATTCGGCCTTCCGAACTAGGGGCTTCGCCGAAATTTAAAATTATAAAGTTCTATGGCTAAGTGAGAGTGTTCAAGCATTATAGTCCGATTGCCTGGTTCGTTGTGCTGAGGGCCTCCCTCGAAGGACCCAACTATGGGAACAAGAGCCCTCAGGTTTATCCCGAACACCCCAGCACTAGTTACATGGGGGGAGAAAGCTGACGACTCGCCATCTCTCAATTACTGATAAACGGCCGCACAGAAAATAATATTTTAAATTCAAAGCATTGCTTAAAGCGCATATGAACAAGTTTTCAGCGCACAAGATACAAACGAACGAATTCATGGAAATATTACATCTTTAGCACATTCATCCGCAATAAGGCGGGATCCGGCAAGAACTTCTTCATAGTAGTTCTCGGGCTTGCGATGTTCCTTCCCTCGCGGCGGCCCGTCCTTCACCAGCTTCTCGCCGTTCAGCTTACCCCAGTGTACCCTCACACGGGAGAGGGCCCTCCGGGCGCCCTCGATGCAGGCAGAGCGCTTGATGACCTCAAGCCGTGGACAGGCCTCCCTCAGCCGCCGCACTAGCCCAAAGTAGCTCCCAGGCAGGGCCTCCCCAGTCCACAGCCAAACTAGAAGGCCCTTCATAGCCTGTTCGGCCGCCTTGTGGAGCTCGACCAGCTGCTTCAGCTGATCACTCAGGGGCACAGGGTGTCCGGCCTCAGAATACTGAGACTAGAACACACTCTCCGCCGAGCTACCTTGTTCAGCTCGATAGAACGCGGCGGCGTCGGATGCGCTGCGGGGAAGATCGACAAATGCCCCTGGAGAACTCCGGATTCGGGTAAGAAACAGGTATTTTATTTTTATATTCCTACTTTGCATTAAGAATGCCTTACCCGCTGCTATCTTTTTTACATCCTCCAACTCTTGGAGGGCCTTCTGGGCTTCGGCCTTGGCAATTTTGGTGGCCTCAACGGCAGAGGTGAGTTCGGTGGCTTGCGTTTTCGCGTCAAGCTCCAAACCCTTATGTTTTTCCATGAGGTCCTGCAGCTTCTGCTGCACCTCGCCGCATTGAACCACAAGCTTTTATCGTTCGATGCGCTCCTCGGCCGTCTTCTTTTCGGACTCGGTAAGCTCCTGCCTCAGGGTGGCCACCTCTGTCGCGGCCCCTACATTAGGCAGTGTATACCTGTTATTTTCTGCAATCAAGCCTCTCCATAGGCAAATTTTTATTAACGGTCTTTTTACCTTCCTTCTCCTCGAGCTGCCCTCGGGCAAGACCGAGATCTCGCTCGGACCGCTCAAGGTCCTTCTTAAGGACATCCACCTGCGCAGTTAATGCGGCGGTGGACAGCAGTGAAGCCTGCATACGCATATTTGACTTTTTTGTTAGACTCCTGCGATAATTATTAGATCCTCTATCCGGCTTTTCTTTCCGAACACCGAACAGAGCATCAGGGGCTACTGTCTATGCGGCAACAAATTTAGCATATTAATTACTTACCTGAAAGCCTGTTAGAAGGCTAGCGCAAGCTTCGTTCAATCTGCTTTTGGCGGACTGAACCTTCTGGACCACCGTACTCATAACAGTACGGTGCTCCTCATCAATGGTGGCGCCTTCAAGCGCCTCCAGCAAGTTGTCCGGCGCCTCTGGTTGGGCAGAGGTCGCCGGCTCAGACGGCTTGCTCCTCTTGGAAGGAGTTCGCCTACCGCGGGCCGGGACTGTCGAGTCCGGCGCGGTGTCCGGCACAAAGCCGGACTTGGTGCCCTGGGGGGACTTGTCCCCTCCACTCCTGGAGTCCGGGAGGTTGCCTTGCGGCTCCTCCAGGACCACCTCCTCCTGCCCAGGAGTTCGGTGGGACGCCACTTCAGCGTCGTCTACCTGGCGGGGGGAGACAGCGGGCGGAACAGAGTTCACGTCCGATGAATCCAGGGAACCACTCGATGAATCATCGAGTTCGGCCCGGGGCGGCCTGCACGATTGCATTCAACATAAGGGAAAGCTGTGCAAATGAATGGATGTCATGAGTTACTCTGGTATCCGAATACTTACGACGTCGCCGGACGCTTGGTCCTTTCCGGCCGCTCCTCCTCGTCCTCGTAGGGGTCGGGGGAGTAGTCTGGCGTGGGGGTCTTCCTCTTTTTGGATCCCGTAGCCGCCCCCGCTGGGGCGGCCTTCCTCTTCTTTCCTTCCCCCGTTGGAGGGGGAGGGATTCCTTATTCCTCCTCCTCGTTTTCACGAGAGGAGGGCGTCGCAGACTCGCCAGATGACGAGCTCGACACCACCACATTGCGGGCACACTTTCGAGTCCCGGTGGTCTTCTTCTTCTTGACCTTCTTCCCCGGCACCACATAGGGCGCCGGAGCCAGCTGCTTCTCTAGGAGAGCTGGGGCTGGGTCTTCGGGCAGGGGAGCCGGACAGTTGATTGGTCCGGCTATCTTCAGCCACGCCTGTCAAAGGCAAAGGGAGTTTTTAGATCCCACATAGAGTTAATCTATGTAGAAAAGCTTAATGAACCTGTGAAAGGTATAAGTAGCCTACCTCGCCAGCGTTGCGCTGCGAGCTGTATCCGCGGTCCTCGGAAGCGGATGTGGGGCACTCGGCGCCTTTGGTTAGCACCTTCCAGACGTCTTCATACGTCATGTCGAAGAGCCTATTGAGGGTTTGGTGCTGCGCCGGGTCGAATTCCCACAGAGTGAACTCCCGTTCTTGGCATGGGAGAATCCGGCGAACGAGCATAACCTGGATTATATTCACGAGCTTGATTGGCTTGTTCACCAGGGACCGGAGGCATGTCTGCAGTCCGGTCACTTCTTATTTGTTGCCCCATGATAGGCACGTCTCTCTCCAGGACGTGAGCCGCGTGGGGGGTCCGGATCAGAACTCAGGGGCCGCGACCCAATTCGCGTCGCGTGGCTCGGTGATGTAAAACCACCCTGCCTGCCACCCCTTTAAGGTCTCCACAAAAGAGCCCTTGAACCAGAGGACGTTGGCCATCTTGCCGGCCATAGCACCTCCGCACTCCGCCTGGGTGCCGGACACCACCTTGGGCTTGACGTTGAAAGTCTTGAGCCAAAGGCCGAAGTGGGGGCGGATGCGGAGAAAGGCCTCGCACACGACGATAAACGCCGAGATGTTGAGGATAAAGTTCGGGGCCAGATCGTGGAAATCCAGCCTGTAGTAGAACATGAGACCCCGGACGAATGGGTGAAGTGGAAAACCCAGTCCGCGGAGGAAGTGGGGAAGAAAGACTACCCTCTCATGGGGCTTTGGGGTAGGAATAAGCTGCCCTTCCTTAGGAAGCCGATGTGGGATGTCCTTGGACAGGTATCCGGCTTTCCTTAACTTTTTTACTTGATCCTCCGTGACGGAGGAGGCCATCCACTTGTCACCCGCTCCGGACATTGTTGGAGTAGGCCGAGATGGGAAGTGCGAGCTTGGGCGCTGGAGCTCGAGAGCGCAAAGGATGGATAGGCAGGAGAGGAAGAAGGCGTAAGTAGAAAGGTGGATCCTTATCCCTTTATATGGGCGGATGCGGTTATGCGTCCCCACTTGCCTAATAAAACTCACTTGCCTCTCAAACGTCGTGGTAAATGGCGCGGTTGGGTTACCCACGTCCGTATTAATTAGAATCCCGTTGAAGGGGGCGCACGATCTCTGCTTCGATAAGACGTGCCAAGGAAACCGCCTCGTTAAACGTGTAGCGGTAGAACAGTGAAAATATTCCTACAGAAGGCTTGGCCGCAGTGTTATGATGCACAGCGGGATAGGTCAGCAGATTTGATTTGTGTTAATATTATTCTCTATATGGCAATACGTGGAAAACTTGTTTTGCAGAGCCGGACACTTTTTTGGTGTCATTCATCTTCTTGAAGAACTTGGAGGAGGAACCCGCCATGCAATGCCGAAGACAATTTGCGCGCCGGACTCGTTGTCATTGAAGCCAGGTTCAGGGGCTACTGAGGGAGTCCTGGATTAGGGGGTGTTCGGATAGCTGGACTACATCTCCCGCCGGACTCCAGGACTATGAAGATACAAGATTGAAGACTCCGTCCCGTGTCCGGAAGGTTCTTTCCTTGGCGTAGAAGGCAAGCTAGGCGTGCGGATATTCAAGATCTCCTACCAATGTAACCGACTCTATGTAACCCTAACCCTATCCGGTGTCTATATAAACCGGAGGGTTGTAGTCCGTAGGACAGAATCATCTTCATACACAATCAAACCATAGGCTAGCTTCTAGGGTTTAGCCTCCTTGATCTCGTGGTAGATCTACTCTTGTACTACCCATATCATCAATATTAATCTAGCAGGAGTAGGTTTTTACCTCCACCGAGAGGGCCCGAACCTGGGTAAAACAAAGTGTCCCCTGTCTCCTGTTACCATCCGACCTTGACGCACAGTTCGGGACCCCCTACCCGAGATCCGCCGGTTTTGACACCGACACACTTCTTTCGAGAGAAACTCCTTCTCTAGAAAGGATCCATTTTTAGCAACAAATGTCTTGCCTTCGGATCTGTGATAGAAGGTGTACCCAACTGTCTCCTTTGGGTATCCTATGAAGATACATTTCTCCGATTTGGGTTCAAGCTTATCAGGTTGAAGCTTTTTCACATAAGCATCGCAGCCCCAAACTTTAAGAAACGACAACTTTGGTTTCTTGCTAAACCATAGTTCATAAGGCGTCATCTCAACGGATTTTGACGGTGTCCTATTTAACGTGAATGCGGCCGTCTCTAGAGCATAACCCCAAAACGATAGCGGTAAATCTGTAAAAGACATCATAGATCGCACCATATCAAGTAAAGTGCGATTACGATGTTAGGACACACCATTGCGTTGTGGTGTTCTGGGTGGCGTGAGTTGCGAAACTATTCCGCATTGTTTCAAATGTAGACCAAACTCGTAACTCAAATATTCTCCTCCACGATCAGATCGTAGAAACTTTATTTTCTTGTTACGATGATTTTCAACTTCACTCTGAAATTCTTTGAACTTTTCAAATGTTTCAGACTTGTGTTTCATTAAGTAGATATACCCATATCTGCTTAAATCATCTGTGAAGGTGAGAAAATAATGATATCCGCCATGAGCCTCAACATTCATCGGACCACATACATCTGTATGTATGATTTCCAATAAATCTGTTGCTCTCTCCATAGTACCGGAGAACGGTGTTTTGGTCATCTTGCCCATGAGGCACGGTTCGCAAGTACCAAGTGATTCATAATCAAGTGGCTCCAAAAGTCCATCAGTATGGAGTTTCTTCATGTGCTTTATACCGATATGACCTAAACGGCAGTGCCACAAATAAGTTGCACTATCATTATCAACTCTGCATCTTTTGGCTTCAACATTATGAATATGTGTATCACTACTATCGAGATTCATCAAAAAATAGACCACTCTTCAAGGGTGCATGACCATAAAAGATATTACTCATATAAATAGAACAACCATTATTCTCTGATTTAAATGAATAACCGTCTCGCATCAAACAAGATCCAGATATAATGTTCATGCTCAACGCTGGCACCAAATAACAATTATTCATGTCTAATACTAATCCTGAAGGTAGATGTAGAGGTAGCGTGCCGACTGCGATCACATCGACTTTGGAACCGTTTCCCACGCGCATCGTCACCTCGTCCTTTGCCAGTGTTCGCTTAATCTGTAGTCCCTGTTTCGAGTTGCAAATATTAGCAACAGAACCAGTATCAAATACCCAGGTGCTACTGCGAGCTCTAGTAAGGTACACATCAATAACATGTATATCACATATACCTTTGTTCACCTTGCCATCCTTCTTGTCTGCCAAATACTTGGGGCAGTTCCGCTTCCAGTGACCAGTCTGCTTGCAGTAGAAGCACTCAGTTTCAGGCTTAGGTCCAGACTTGGGTTTCTTCTCTTGAGCAGCAACTTGTTTGCTGTTCTTCTTGAAGTTCCCCTTCTTCTTCCCTTTGCCCTTTTTCTTGAAACTAGTGGTCTTATTGACCATCAACACTTGATGCTCCTTCTTGATTTCTACCTCCGCAGCCTTTAGCATTGCGAAGAGCTCTGGCATAGTCTTATCTATCCCTTGCATATTATAGTTCATCACGAAGCCTTTGTAGCTTGGTGGCAGTGATTGGAGAATTCTGTCAATGACACAATCATCCGGAAGATTAACTCCCAGTTGATTCAAGTGATTATAATACCCAGACATCTTGAGTATATGCTCACTGACAGAACCATTCTCTTCCATCTTGCAGCTATAGAACTTATTGGAGACTTCATATCTCTCAATCCGGGCATTTTGTTGGAATATCAACTTCAACTCCTGGAACATCTCATATGCTCCATGTTTTTCAAAACGTCGTTGAAGTCCCGGTTCTAAGCCGTAAAGCATGGCACACTGAACTATCGAGTAGTCATCAGCTTTGCTCTGCCAGACGTTCATAACATCTGGCGTTGCTCCAGCAGCAGGCCTGGCACCCAGCGGTGCATCCAGGACGTAACTCTTTTGTGCAGCAATGAGGATAATCCTCAAGTTACGGACCCAGTCCGTGTAATTGCTACCATCATCTTTCAACTTTGCTTTCTCAAGGAACGCATTAAAATTCAACGGAACAACAGCACGAGCCATCTATCTACAATCAACATAAACAAGCAAGATACTATCAGGGACTAAGTTCATGATAAATTTAAGTTCAATTAATCATATTACTTAAGAACTCCCACTTAGATAGACATCGCTCTAATCTTCTAAGTGATCACGTGATCCAAATCAAACTAAACCATAACCGATCATCACATGAAATGGATTAGTTCTCAATGGTGAACATCATCATGTTGATCATATCTACTATATGATTTACGCTCGACCTTTCGGTCTCCGTGTTCCGAGGCCATATCTGCATATGCTAGGCTCGTCATGTATAACCCGAGTATTCTGCGTGTGCAAAAACTGGCTTGCACCCGTTGTACATGAACGTAGAGCTTATCACACCCGATCATCATGTGGTGTCTGGGCACGACGAACTTTGGCAACGGTGCATACTCGGGGAGAACACTTCTTGATAATTTAGTGAGAGATCATCTTATAATGCTACCGTCAATCAAAGCAAGATAAGATGCATAAAAAGATAAACATCACATGCAATCAATATAAGTGATATGATATGGTCATCATCATCTTGTGCTTTGTGATCTCCATCTCCGCAGCACCGTCATGATCACCATCGTCACCGGCGCGACACCTTGATCTCCATCGTAGCATCGTTGTCGTCTCGCCAATCTTATGCTTCTACGACTATCGCTACCGCTTAGTGATAAAGTAAAGCATTACAGGGCGATTGCATTGCATACAATAAAGCGACAACCATACGGCTCCTGCCGGTTGCCGATAACTCGGTTACAAAACATGATCATCTCATACAATAAAATTTAGCATCATGTCTTGACCATATCACATCACAACATGCCCTGCAAAAACAAGTTAGACGTCCTCTACTTTGTTTGTTGCAAGTTTTACGTGGCTGCTACGGGCTTAAGCAAGAACCAATCTCACCTACGCATCAAAACCACAAAGATAGTTTGTCAAATAGACTCCGTTTTAACCTTCTCAAGGACCGGGCGTAGCCATACTCGGTTCAACTAAAGTTGGAGAAACTGACACCCGCCAGCCACCTGTGTGCAAAGCACGGTGGTAGAACCAGTCTCGCATAAGCGTACGCGTAATGTCGGTCCGGGCCGCTTCATCTAACAATACCGCCGAACCAAAGTATGACATGCTGGTAGGCAGTATGACTTATATCGTCCACAACTCACTTGTGTTCTACTTGTCCAAAACATCAAACCATAAAAACCAGGCTCGGATGCCATTGTTGGGGAACGTAGTAATTTGAATAATTTTCCTACACACACGCAAGATCATGGTGATGCATAGCAACGAGAGGGGAGAGTGTTGTCTACGTACCCTCGTAGACCGAAGCGGAAGCGTTGACACAATGTAGAGGAAGTAGTCGTACGTCCTCGTCCCGATCCGACCGATCCCAGCGCCGTTACTCCGGCACCTCCGAGTTCTTGACACACGTACAGTTCGATGACGTTCTCCGGAGCTCCGATCCAGCAAAGCTCTCAGAGAAGAGTTTCGTCAGCACGACGGCGTGGTGACGATCTTGATGAACTACCGACGCAGGGCTTCGCCTAAGCGCCGCGACAATATGACCGAGGTGGAATATGGTGGAGGGGGGCACCGCACATGGCTGAGGAACGATCTCAAGGATCAACTTGTGTGTCTTGGGGTGCCCCCCTGCCCCCGTATATAAAGGAGCAAGGGGGAGGCCGGCCGGACCTAGAGGGGCGCGCCAAAGGGAGGGGGAGTCCTCCTCCTAGTGGGAGTAGGACTCCCCTTTCCTAGTCCAACTAGGAAGGAGAAGGGCGAAGGAAAGAGAGGGAGAGGGAGAGGGAAAGGGGGGTCGCGCCCACCACCCCCCTCCTTGTCCAATTCGGACTCCCCATGGGGGGGGGCGCGCCACCTCGTGGCGCAGCCCTCTCTCTCCCCTCGCGGCCCAATAAGGCCCATTACTTCCCCGGGGGGTTCCGGTAACCCCTCCGGCACTCCGGTTTTATCCGAAACCACTCGGAACCATTCCGATGTCCGAATATAGTCGTCCAATATATCAATCTTTATGTCTCGACCATTCCGAGACTCCTCGTCATGTCCGTGATCTCATCCGGGACTCCGAACTAACTTTAGTACATCAAAATGCATAAACTCATAATAACTGTCATCGTAACCTTAAGCATGCGGACCCTACGGTTCGAGAACGGTGTAGACATAACTGAGACAAATCTCTGGTCAATAACCAATAGCGGGACCTGGATGCCCATATTGGCTCCTACACATTCTACGAAGATCTTTATCGGTCAGACCTTATAACAACATACGTTGTTCCCTTTGTCATCGGTATGTTACTTGCCCGAGATTCGATCATCGGTATCCAATACCTAGTTCAATCTCGTTACCGGCAAGTCTCTTTACTCGTTCCGTAATACATCATCTCGCAACTAACTCATTGGTTGCAATGCTTGCAAGGCTTATGTGATGTGCATTACCGAGAAGGCCCTGAGATACCTAATCGACATTCGGAGTGACAAATCCTAATCTTGAAATATGCCAACCCAACAAATACTTTCAGAGACACCTGTAGAGCACCTTTATAATCACCCAGTTACGTTGTGACGTTTGGTAGCACACAAAGTGTTCCTACGGTAAACGGGAGTTGCATAATCTCATAGTCATAGGAACATGTATAAGTCATGGATAAAAGCAATAGCAACATACTAAATGATCGGGTGCTAAGCTAATGGAATGGGTCATGTCAATCAGATCATTCAACCAACGATGTGACCTTGTTAATCAAATGACAACTCCTTTGTCTATGGTTAGGAAACTTAACCATCTTTGATTAACAAGCTAGTCAAGTAGAGGCATACTAGTGACACTCTGTTTGTCTATGTATTCACACATCTATTATGTTTCCGGTTAATACAATTCTAGCATGAATAATAAACATTTTATCATGATATGTAAGGAAATAAATAATAACTTTATTATTGCCTCTAGGGCATATTTCCTTCATTGATCCCTAGTATCCACTATGTTCTGAGATTGATGTTGCTATGACTTTGATATGCTTAATGCTTGTCACTAGGGCCCGAGTGCCATGATTTCTGATCTGAACCTATTATGTTTTCATGAATATATGTGAGTTCTTGATCCTATCTTGCAAGTCTATAGTCACCTACTATGTGTTATGATCCGGCAACCCCGAAGTGACAATAATCGGGACCACTCCCGGTGATGACCGTAGTTTGAGGATTTCATGTATTCACTATGTGTTAATGCTTTGGTCCGGTACTCTATTAAAAGGAGGACTTAATATCCCTTCGTTTCCATTAGGACCCCGCTGCCACGAGAGGGTAGGACAAAAGATGTCATGCAAGTTCTTTTCCATAAGCACGTATGACTATATCCGGAATACATGCCTACTTTACATTGATGAATTGGAGCTAGTTCTGTGTCACCCTATGTTATAACTGTTGCATGAATAATTGCATCCGACATAATTCTCCATCACCGATCCAATGCCTACGAGCTTTTCACATATTGTTCTTCGCTTATTTACTTTTCCGTTGCCACCGTTACAATCACTACAAAACTGCTACTGTTACTTTTGCCACTGTTACCGTTACTTCCATACTACTTTGCTACTAAACACTTTGCTGTAGATACTAAGTTATACAGGTGTGGTTGAACTGACAACTCAACTGCTACTACTTTAGAATATTCTTTGGCTCCCCTTGTGTGGAATTAATAAATTTGGGTTGAATACTCTACCCTCGAAAACTGTTGCGATCCCCTATACTTGTGGGTTATCAATGGTTCAACGGATGGTTGAGTTAATCGAAGCACATAAGTACCTGGTTCCATAAGCAATTTGAAGGCAGCGCATTTGGACAAGTAGTCCATGATGCCCTTCTCCACTCGGGGAACATGCTCCGCTTGTATACCGTCAAAACGCTCTTCCAGCTTCCTCACTTCATCTACGTAGGCCTCCATCAGTGGGCTTTGATAATCTTTGTTAACTTGCTTGACGACAAGCTATGAATCACCCCTGACGATGATCTTCTTGATTACGAGGTCTACCGCGATCCTGAGACCGGCAAGCAACCCCTCATATTCACTAGTGTTGTTTGTTGACATCTCCCTGGGAAAGTGCATCTGGACTACATACTTGAGGTGCTCTCCGGTGGGTGCGACGAGCAGCACACCAGCACCGGCGCCTTGCAGCGAGAAAGCCCCGTCAAAGTACATAATCCAGTCGCGACTTGTTTCCTTGCCGGGGAGAGCGGTCTCCTGAATTTCTTCGCCGGGCGTTGAGGTCCATTCCGCAATGAACTCCGCCAAGACTCTACTATGAATTGTCGAGGTGCTTTCAAACTTCAAACCAAACCTCGACAGTTCTAAAGCCCATTCCACAATCCTCCCGGTTGCGTCTGGGTTATGCAATATCCTTTGCAATAGGAAGTGGGTGACGACGGTGATTTCGTGTGCTTGGAAGTAATGACGCAGCTTCCTCGAGGCCATAAGGAGGCCGTAGAGCAATTTCTGCACACCGGAGTACCTCGACCTAGCCCCCTGCAAGAGGGAGCTGACAAAGTAAACTGGGTGTTGCATCATCTTATTCTTCTGCACTATTTCATTTGGTTGTGTCACTTCTGCTTCGCCAGCGTCAGACTCTGTCGGGGGCCCTGCCTTACCGGCACCAGGCCCTGCCGAGGGGAGCTCTGGTTTGCCATCTGCCAACCCTATCGTTGCCACTGCCTCCTCGCCGACCTCCCTCTGTGCCACTAGCGCGGCGCTAACCACTTGATTCGTTGCCGCTAGATATAGCAGCAATGGTTCTCGTGGTTTAGGCGCAACCAGTATTGGCGTAGAGGAGATGTACTTCTTCAAATCCTGCAGGGCTGTCTCGTCCTCTAGGGTCCATTCCATTGGGCCCGCCTTTTTCAAGATTTTGAAAAAGGGAAGGGCATGTTCAGCAGACTTGGAGATGAATCTGCTCATGGCGGCAACGCAGCCAGCGAGCCGACGTACATCCTTGATCCGCCTAGGTGCCTCGATCTGCTCAATGGCCTTGATCTTGTCAGGATTCGCCTCGATCCCCCACTGTGACACAAAGAACCTGAGAAGTTTACCGGACGGAACGCCGAAGACACACTTCTCAGGGTTCATCTTGAGGTTGATCTTGCGCAAAATTGCAAAAGTCTCTTCTAAATCTTGTACAAGTGTTGCCCTATCCTTGGTTTTGACCACTATGTCATCCATATAAGCTTCCATATTTCTATGTAGCTGGGGCTCAAAACCAATTTGGACTGCTCTTGCAAATGTTGAGCCAGCACTCTTCAACCCGGAAGGCATTTGTAAAAAATAATATGTACCACATGGGGTGATGAATGTTGTCTTCTCTTCATCCTCTCTCGTCATGAAGATTTGGTGGTATCCCGAGTAAGCGTCGAGGAATGATAACAAGTCACACTCGGCCGTGGAGTCAACAATCTGGTCTATGCGCAGTAACGGAAAGGGTCCGTTGGACAAGCCTTATTGATGTTTGTGTAACCAATACACTGCCTCCACTTCCCATTTGCCTTGCGCACCACCACCGGATTAGCCAACCACGTCGGATGGAGTACCCCTCTCACCAAGCCTACCGCTTCCAACTTCCTGATTTCCTCTGTGATGAACTCTTGCCGTTCCAGAGCTTTCTTCCTGACCTTCTGCTTGACGGGTCGCACATGTGGACAGACAGCAAGATGGTGCTCAATCACCTCCGTGGGAACACCGGGGATGTCGGATGCTTGCCACGCAAACACATCGACATTCGCCCACAGGAAAGTGACGAGCGCGCCTTCCTATTTGCTGTCAAGGGTGGAGCTTATGGTGAAAGCCCCTCCCGTGCCATCCTCCTTGACGGACACCTTCTTGGTCTCTGGTGGTGTAGCTCTGGATTTCTTGCTCTTGCCGGTGGAGCTCTCTCGCACGTCCTCGATAGGAGCACTACACTCCGAAGAGGTGCGCTTGCCGGAGTGGGTGCGAGAGGTCTTGCTGGTCTTCTTCCCTCCCGGGGCTTCGGCGGCAGCGGCAAGTGCCTTGGCAGCAGTCGCTGCAACTGCCTCCCGGTAGAGTTGGTCAGCGCAGATCAGTGCATCCTTCTTGTCGGAGGGGACGGTGATGATGGTCGTCGGCCCAGGCATCTTTAGCATGGTGTAGGCGTAATGTGAGGCCGCCATGAACTTGGCTAGTGTCGGGCGGCCGAGGATCCTGTTGTAGGGCAAGAGGATTTCGGCTACATCAAAAACAATCCTCTCTGTCCTATAGTTCAACTCGCCTCCAAACGTTACGGGCAGCATGACCTTACCCTTCGGCTAACTCCTTCCCGGGTTGACTCCTTGAAATGTGCCCGTCTCTTCGAGGTCTCCATCAGGAATCTGCAGCCTTTCGATCACAACAGGCGAGATCAAGTTCAGACCGGGCCCGCTGTCAACTAGCATTTTTGTCACCTTGAGGTTGTGTATTGTTGGCGAAATCAACAACGACAAACACCTGATCGCAGTTGTGCGATCAGGGTGGTCCTCGGTGTCAAATATGATAGGCGTGCTGGACCACTTGAGTGGCCTTTGAGCATCGAATGATGGTTACACTGCTGTGATCTCACGCGCCCACTGCTTGAGCTAGCGGTGAGACGTGTGTAGCGAGGCGCCACCGTCGACGCACATGGCCTCTGTAGCTTTCTGGAACTCATGCTCACCGGACTCGTCGTCCTTGTCACGATCATCGTCTTCTTGCTTCTTGTCGCGGCCCCAAGCGGGCCTCTCTTGCTGGTTATCCTTGCTGCGGCGACCTCCTTGGCCGCCACGCTTCTTGTCGGATCCCTCGGCACCATCCTGACCCTTCTCCTTGTCCCGCCTCTCATATTCAAGTTTTTGCTTCTCAGCAAGCAGCTCAACTTGCCGGCAGTTCTGGAGGTTGTGGCCCTTGGTGCGGTGGATCTTGTAGTACTACTTGTTGGAGCTTCCTTGTTTGTTGGCAGCCGCCAAGGCCCGGCAAGCGACGCACCTGGCAATTTCCTTGTCGGGGTCGTCTTCCTTGGCCTTCTTGGCAGCGCCAGTGTCCTCGAATCCCTCAACGGCAAGCACGGTCTTGCCCTTGTGCTTCCTGTTGTGGCGTCGGCCCTTCTTCGTTGGGGTGGATATGTCTTCATCTGTGGAGTCGGTTTCCGCACCGGCGTCCTCACCGGGGTACTTCCTCCCCTCTTCAGCTTGAGCGAACCTATCAGCTAGAACATAAAGTTTGGCCACATCCCTGACCTTGTTCATCGTCAGCTCTTCACGCATCTTGCGGTTCCGCACATTCTGATGGAATGCGCTGATCACGGCGGCGGGATGAACATCTGGGATGTTGTACTGCACCCGTCTGAACCTATGTATGTACTTGCACAGGTTTTCGCCTTCCTTCTGGGGGATGATATGCAAATTGCTTGCCTGGCCATGAGCTTGGTGGTCTCCATGGAAGGCGCCAACGAACTCATGACACAAATCTGACCAATAAGAAATGGAATCCGCCGGCAAGTGCATCAACCATGACATGACATTGGGTTTGAGTGCCAATGGGAAGTAATTGGCAAGCACCTTGTCGTCGCGAGCTCCAGCAGCCTGCATCGCGATGGTGTAGATGCTGAGGAACTCCGACGGGTAAGTCTTGCCATTGTACTTATCACCAACGTCAGGCTTGAGCGTGCAGTGGGAGGGCCACTGAAACTGCCGCAGCTCACGAGTAAAGGCTGGGCAACCCACTGTTGGGGAACGTAGTAATTTCAAAAAATTTCCTACGCACACGCAAGATCATGGTGATGCATAGCAACGAGAGGGGAGAGTGTTGTCTACGTACCCTCGTATAACGAAGCAGAAGCGTTGACGCAACGTAGAGGAAGTAGTCGTACGTCTTCCCGATCCGACCGATCCAAGCGCCGTTACTCCGGCGCCTCCAAGTTCTTAACACACGTACAGCTCGATGACGTTCCCCGGGCTCCGATCTAGCAAAGCTTTCGGGGACGAGTTTCTTCAGCACGACGGCGTGATGACGATGATGATGTTCTACCGTCGCAGGGCTTCGCCTAAACACTGCAACGATATGACCGAGGTGGAATATGGAGGAGGGGGGCACCGCACATGGCTAAGGAACGATCTCAATGATCAACTTGTTTGTCCTAGGGTGCCCCCCTGCCCCTGTATATAAAGGAGCAAGGGGGAGGCCGGCCGGCCCTAGTTGGGCGCGCCAGGAGGAGGAGTCCTCCTCCTAGTAGTAGTAGGACTCCCCTCTTTCCTACTCCTACTAGGAGGGGGAAAGGAAGGGGGAGAGGGAGAAGGAAAGTGGGGCGCCGCCCCCCTCTCCTAGTCCAATTCGGACCAGAGGGGGAGGGGGCGCGCGGCCCACCCTGGCCGCCCCTCTCTCTCTCCACTAAGGCCCATATGGCCCATTATTCTCCCGGGGGGGTTCCGGTAACCCTCCGGCACTCTGGTTTTCTCCGAAACCACTCGGAACCATTCCGGTGTCCGAATATAGCCGTCCAATATATCAATCTTTATGTCTCGACCATTTCGAGACTCCTCGTCATGTCCGTGATCACATCCGGGACTCCGAACTAACTTCGGTATATCAAAATGCATAAACTCATAATAACTGTCATCGTAACTTTAAGCGTGCGGACCCTACGGTTCGAGAACAGTGTAGACATGACTGAGACAAATCTCTGGTCAATAACCAACAGCGGGACCTGGATGCCCATATTGGCTCCTACAAATTCTACGAAGATCTTTATCGGTCAGACCGCATAACAACATACGTTGTTCCTTTTGTCATCGGTATGTTACTTGCCCGAGATTCGATCGTCGGTATCCAATACCTAGTTCAATCTCATTACCGGCAAGTCTCTTTACACGTTCTGTAATACATCATCTCGCAACTGACTTATTAGTTGCAATGCTTGCAAGGCTTATGTGATGTGCATTACCGAGAAGGCCCTGAGATACCTCTCCGATATTCGGAGTGACAAATCCTAATCTCGAAATACGCCAACCCAACAAATACTTTCGGAGACACCTGTAGAGCACCTTTATAATCACCCAGTTACGTTGTGACGTTTGGTAGCACACAAAGTGTTCCTACGGTAAACGGGAGTTGCATAATCTCATAGTCATAGGAACATGTATAAGTCATGGAGAAAGCAATAGCAACATACTAAACGATCAGGTGCTAAGCTAATGGAATGGGTCATGTCAATCAGATCATTCAACTAATGATGTGACCTTGTTAATCAAATGACAACTCCTTTGTTTATGGTTAGGAAACTTAACCATCTTTGATTAACAAGCTAGTCAAGTAGAGGCATACTAGTGACACTCTGTTTGTCTATGTATCCACACATGTATTATGTTTCCGGTTAATACAATTCTAGCGTGAATAATAAACATTTTTCATGATATATAAGGAAATAAATAATAACTTATTATTGCCTCTAGGGCATATTTCCTTCAGTCTCCCACTTGCACTAGAGTCAATAATCTAGATTACACAGTAATGATTCTAACACCCATGGAGTCTTGGTGCCGATCATGTTTTGCTCGTGGAAGAGGCTTAGTCAACGGGTCTGCTACATTCAGATCCGTATGTATCTTGCAAATCTCTATGTCTCCCACCTGGACTAAATCCCGGATGGAATTGAAGCGTCTCGTGATGTGCTTTGTTCTCTTGTGAAATCTGGATTCCTTTGCCAAGGCAATTGCACCAGTATTGTCACAAAAGATTTTCATTGGACCCGATGCACTAGGTATGACACCTAGATCGGATATGAACTCCTTCATCCAGACTCCTTCATTCGCTGCTTCCGAAGCAGCTATGTACTCCGCTTCACATGTAGATCCCACCATGACGCTTTGTTTAGAACTGCACCAACTCACAGCTCCACCGTTTAATGTAAATACGTATCCGGTTTGCGATTTAGAATCGTCCGGGTCAGTGTCAAAGCTTGCATCAACGTAACCGTTTACGACGAGCTCTTTGTCACCTCCATATACGAGAAACATTTCCTTAGTCCTTTTCAGGTACTTCAGGATATTCTTGACCGCTGTCCAGTGATTCATTCCTGGATTACTTTGGTACCTCCCTGCCAAACTTATAGCAAGGCACACATCAGGTCTGGTACACAGCATTGCATACATGATAGAGCCTATGGCTGAAGCATAGGGAACATCCTTCATCTTCTCTCTATCTTCTGCAGTGGTCGGGCATTGAGTCTTACTCAACTTCACACCTTGTAACACAGGCAAGAACCCTTTCTTTGCTTGATCCATTTTGAACTTTTTCAAAACTTTGTCAAGGTATGTGCTTTGTGAAAGTCCAATTAAGCGTCTTGATCTATCTCTATAGATCTTAATGCCCAATATGTAAGCAGCTTCACCGAGGTCTTTCATTGAAAAACACTTATTCAAGTATCCCTTTATGCTATCCATAAATTCTATATCATTTCCAATTAGTAATAAGTCATCTACATATAATATCAGAAATGCTACAGAGCTCCCACTCACTTTCTTGTAAATACAGGCTTCTCCAAAAGTCTGTACAAACCCAAATGCTTTGATCACACTATCAAAGCGTTTATTCCAACTCCGAGAGGCTTGCACCAGTCCATAAATGGATCATTGGAGCTTGCACACTTTGTTAGCTCCCTTTGGATCGATAAAACCTTCTGGTTGCATCATATACAACTCTTCTTCCAGAAATCCATTCAGGAATGCAGTCTTTACATCCATTTGCCAAATTTCATAATCATAAAATGCGGCAATTGCTAACATGATTCGGACAGACTTAAGCATCGCTACGGGTGAGAAGGTCTCATCGTAGTCAATCCCTTGAATTTGTCGAAAACCTTTCGCGACAAGTCGAGCTTTGTAGACAGTAACATTACCGTCAGCGTCAGTCTTCTTCTTAAAGATCCATTTATTCTCTATTGCTTGCCGACCCTCGGGCAAGTCAACCAAATTCCAAACTTTGTTGTCATACATGGATCCCATCTTAGATTTCATGGCTTCTAGCCATTTTGCGGAATCTGGGCTCACCATCGCTTCTTCATAGTTCGTAGGTTCGTCATGATCTAGCATCATGACTTCTAGAACAGGATTGCCGTACCACTCTGGTGCGGATCTCACTCTGGTTGATCTACGAGGTTCTGTAGTAACTTGATCTGAAGTTTCATGATCAATATCATTAGCTTCCTCACTAACTGGTGTAGGTGCTACAGAAATAGATTTCTGTGATGTACTACTTTCCAATAAGGGAGCAGGTACAGTTACCTCATCAAGTTCTACTTTCCTCCCACTCACTTCTTTCGAGAGAAACTCCTTCTCTAGAAAGGATCCATTTTTAGCAACAAATGTCTTGCCTTCGGATCTGTGATAGAAGGTGTACCCAAAAGTCTCCTTTGGGTATCCTATGAAGACACATTTCTCCGATTTGGGTTCGAGCTTATCAGGTTGAAGCTTTTTTACATAAGCATCGCAGCCCCAAACTTTAAGAAACGACAACTTTGGTTTCTTGCTAAACCATAGTTCATAAGGCGTCGTCTCAACGGATTTTGATGGTGTCCTATTTAACGTGAATGCGGCCGTCTCTAGAGCATAACCCCAAAACGATAGCGGTAAATCTGTAAGAGACATCATAGATCGCACCATATCAAGTAAAGTGCGATTACGATGTTCGGACACACCATTGCGTTGTGGTGTTCCGGGTGGCGTGAGTTGAGAAACTATTCCGCATTGTTTCAAATGTAGACCAAACTCGTAACTCAAATATTCTCCTCCACGATCAGATCGTAGAAACTTTATTTTCTTGTTACGATGATTTTCAACTTCACTCTGAAATTCTTTGAACTTTTCAAATGTTTCAGACTTGTGTTTCATTAAGTAGATATACCCATATCTGCTTAAATCATCTGTGAAGGTGAGAAAATAACGATATCCGCCACGAGCCTCAACATTCATCGGACCACATACATCTGTATGTATGATTTCCAACAAATCTGTTGCTCTCTCCATAGTACCGGAGAACGATGTTTTAGTCATCGTGCCCATGAGGCACGGTTCGCAAGTGCCAAGTGATTCATAATCAAGTGGCTCCAAAAGTCCATCAGTATGGAGTTTCTTCATGCGCTTTACACCGATATGACCTAAATGGCAGTGCCACAAATAAGTTGCACTATCATTATCAACTCTGCATCTTTTGGCTTCAACATTATGAATATGCGTATCACTACTATCGAGGTTCATCAAAAATAGACCACTCTTCAAGGGTGCATGACCATAAAAGATATTACTCATATAAATAGAACAACCATTATTCTCTGATTTAAATGAATAACCGTCTCGCATCAAACAAGATCCAGATATAATGTTCATGCTCAACGCTGGCACCAAATAATAATTATTCAGGTCTAATACTAATCCCGAAGGTAGCTGTAGAGGTAGTGTGCCGACTGCGATCACATCGACTTTGGAACCGTTTCCCACGCGCATCGTCACCTCGTCCTTTGCCAGTGTTCGCTTAATCCGTAGTCCCTGTTTTGAGTTGCAAATATTAGCAACAGAACCAGTATCAAATACCCAGGTGCTACTGCGAGCTCTAGTAAGGTACACATCAATAACATGTATATCACATATACCTTTGTTCACCTTGCCATCCTTCTTGTCCGCCAAATACTTGGGGCAGTTCCGCTTCCAGTGACCAGTCTGCTTGCAGTAGAAGCACTCAATTTCAGGCTTAGGTCCAAACTTGGGTTTCTTCTCTTGAGCAGCAACTTGTTTGCTGTTCTTCTTGAAGTTCCCCTTCTTCTTCCCTTTACCCTTTTTCTTGAAACTAGTGGTCTTGTTGACCATCAACACTTGATGCTCCTTCTTGATTTCTACCTCCGCAGCCTTTAGCATTGCGAAGAGCTCGGGAATTGTCTTATCCATCCCTTGCATATTATAGTTCATCACAAAGCCTTTGTAGCTTGGTGGAAGTGATTGGAGAATTCTATCAATGACACAATCATCCGGAAGATTAACTCCCAGTTTAATCAAGGGATTATAATACCCAGACATTTTGAGTATATGCTCACTGATAGAACCATTCTCCTCCATCTTGCAGCTATAGAACTTATTGGAGACTTCATATCTCTCAATCCGGGCATTCTGTTGGAATATTAACTTCAACTCCTGGAACATCTCATATGCTCCATGGTGTTCAAAACATCGTTGAAGTCCCGGTTCTAAGCCGTAAAGCGTGGCACACTGAACTATCGAGTAGTCATCAGCTTTGCTCTGCCAGACATTCATAACATCTGGCGTTGCTCCAGCAGCAGGCCTGGCACCCAGCGGTGCTTCCAGGACGTAACTCATCTGTGCAGCAATGAGGATAATCCTCAAGTTACGGACCCAGTCGTGTAATTGCTACCATCATCTTTCAACTTTGCTTTCTCAAGGAACGCATTAAAATTCAACGGAACAACAGCACGAGCCATCTATCTACAATCAACATAAACAAGCAAGATACTATCAGGGACTAAGTTCATGATAAATTTAAGTTCAATTACTCATATTACTTAAGAACTCCCACTTAGATAGACATCCCTCTAATCTTCCAAGTGATCACGTGATCCAAATCAAACCAAACCATAACCGATCATCACGTGAAATGGATTAGTTCTCAATGGTGAACATCATTATGTTGATCATATCTACTATATGATTCACGCTCGACCTTTCGGTCTCCGTGTTCCGAGGCCATATCTGCATATGCTAGGCTCGTCAAGTATAACCCGAGTATTCTACGTGTGCAAAAACGGGCTTGCACCCGTTGTAGATGGATGTAGAGCTTATCAGACCCGATCATCACGTGGTGTCTGGGCACGACGAACTTTGGCAACGGTGCATACTCGGGGAGAACACTTCTTGATAATTTAGTGAGAGATCGTCTTATAATGCTACCGTCAATCAAAGCAAGATAAGATGCATAAAAAGATAAACATCACATGCAATCAATATAAGTGATATGATATGGTCATCATCATCTTGTGCTTGTGATCTCCATCTCCGCAGCACCGTCATGATCACCATCGTCACCGGCGCGACACCTTGATCTCCATCGTAGCATCGTTGTCGTCTCGCCAATCTTATGCTTCTACGACTATCGCTACCGCTTAGTGATAAAGTAAAGCATTACAGGGCGATTGCATTGCATACAATAAAGCGACAACCATACGGCTCCTGCCGGTTGCCGATAACTCGGTTACAAAATATGATCATCTCATACAATAAAATATAGCATCATGTCTTGACCATATCACATCACAACATGCCCTGCAAAAACAAGTTAGACGTCCTCTACTTTGTTTGTTGCAAGTTTTACGTGGCTGCTACGGGCTTAAGCAAGAACCAATCTCACCTACGCATCAAAACCACAACGATAGTTTGTCAAATAGACTCCGTTTTAACCTTCGCAAGGACCGGGCGTAGCCATACTCGGTTCAACTAAAGTTGGAGAAACTGACACCCGCCAACCACCTGTGTGCAAAGCACGGTGGTAGAACCAGTCTCACGTAAGCGTACGCGTAATGTCGGTCCGGGCCGCTTCATCCAACAATACCGCCGAACCAAAGTATAACATGCTGGTAGGCAGTCTGACTTGTATCATCCACAACTCACTTGTGTTCTACTCGTGCAAAACATCAAACCATAAAAACCTGGGCTCGGATGCCACTGTTGGGGAACGTAGTAATTTCAAAAAAATTCCTACGCACACACAAGATCATGGTGATGCATAGCAACGAGAGGGGAGAGTGTTGTCTACGTACCCTCATAGACCGAAGCGGAAGCGTTGACGCAACGTAGAGGAAGTAGTCGTACGTCTTCCCGATCCGACCGATCCAAGCGCCGTTACTCCGGCGCCTCCGAGTTCTTAACACACGTACAGCTCGATGACGTTCCCCGGGCTCCGATCCAGCAAAGCTTTCGGGGACGAGTTTAGTCAGCACGACGGCGTGATGACGATGATGATGTTCTACCATCGCAGGGCTTCGCTTAAACGCTGCAACGATATGACTGAGGTGGAATATGATGGAGGGGGGCACCGCACATGGCTAAGGAACGATCTCAATGATCAACTTGTGTGTCCTAGGGTGCCCCCCTGCCCCCGTATATAAAGGAGCAAGGGGGAGGCCGGCCGGCCCTGGTTGGGCGCGCCAGGAGGAGTCCTCCTCCTAGTAGGAGTAGGACTCCCCTCTTTCCTACTCCTACTAGGAGGGGGAAAGGAAGGGGGAGAGGGAGAAGGAAAGGGGGGCGCCGCCCCCCCCCCCCCCCCCTCTCCTAGTCCAATTCGGACCAGAGGGGGAGGGGGCGTGCGGCCCACCCTGGCCGCCCCTCTCTCTCTCCACTAAGGCCCATATGGCCCATTATTCTCCCGGGGGGGTTCCGGTAACCCTCCGGCACTCCGGTTTTCTCCGAAACCACTCGGAACCATTCCGGTGTCCGAATATATCCGTCCAATATATCAATCTTTATGTCTCGACCATTTCGAGACTCCTCGTCATGTCTGTGATCACATCCGGGACTCCGAACTAACTTCAGTACATCAAAATGCATAAACTCATAATAACTGTCATCGTAACTTTAAGCGTGCGGACCCTACGGTTCGAGAATAGTGTAGACATGACTGAGACAAATCTCTGGTCAATAACCAACAGCGGGACCTGGATGCCCATATTGGCTCCTACACATTCTACGGAGATCTTTATCGGTCAGACCGCATAACAACATACGTTGTTCCTTTTGTCATCGGTATGTTACTTGCCCGAGATTCGATCGTCGGTATCCAATACCTAGTTCAATCTCGTTACCGGCAAGTCTCTTTACTCGTTCTGTAATACATCACCTCGCAACTGACTTATTAGTTGCAATGCTTGCAAGGCTTATGTGATGTGCATTACCGAGAAGGCCCTGAGATACCTCTCCGATATTCGGAGTGACAAATCCTAATCTCGAAATACGCCAACCCAACAAATACTTTCGGAGACACCTGTAGAGCACCTTTATAATCACCCAGTTACGTTGTGACGTTTGGTAGCACACAAAGTGTTCCTACGGTAAACGGGTGTTGCATAATCTCATAGTCATAGGAACATGTATAAGTCATGGAGAAAGCAATAGCAACATACTAAACGATCAGGTGCTAAGCTAATGGAATGGGTCATGTCAATCAGATCATTCAACTAATGATGTGACCTTGTTAATCAAATGACAACTCCTTTGTCTATGGTTAGGAAACTTAACCATCTTTGCTTAACAAGCTAGTCAAGTAGAGGCATACTAGTGACACTCTGTTTGTCTATGTATCCACACATGTATTATGTTTCCGGTTAATACAATTCTAGCATGAATAATAAACATTTATCATGATATATAAGGAAATAAATAATAACTTTATTATTGCCTCTAGGGCATATTTCCTTCACCCACCTCGTAGGGTAGGCTGCCAGAGCCTCCCGGTGCTGGGTGGTCCATAGTGGGCCTTGCCCGCCTATCTGATTGGTGGTACGCTTCGTGCCGGCGCCTGATGGTGGTTCGAGCGTCTTCATGGGCTCGCTTCCGAAGAACTTGGCACTGATCGCGGTGGGTCGGTGGGTCGGACGATGCTATGGAGATGTTATCACAAGCGTCATCACGACGGACCGACACCCGCGGTGGCTGGCGTGGGGGAGGAGAATGCACCGTGGCCGCAGCACCTCCGATCCTTCCACCATTGGCATGCGGTGGCTCGACGGAGCGCCGGCCTGAGGGCCCCGCCGGTCACGGCTCATCTTTGTTGGCAACGCCGACGAGGCTCTGGATGGTGGTTCTTCACTCGTCGAGCTTTTCCGCAGCAGGAGGGAAGTCGAGGAGCAACTACGCGCGCGCCAAAGCTTCTGCTGGCGTGGGTGACGACGAAAGTTGTGTGGACCTTGACGCGCTCCGACTTCTAACCATGTTAGAAGGAGCTCTATCACGGCCTTGCGGCTGTGCGCCATTTACTCCAGCGCCTCGGCGTGCATGCTACCTTCCACGTCCCGCAAATGAGGCACAAGACTCTTCCCACGGCGGTGCCCGGGGTCACCAGCGTGGTGACGCTACTTGTCGCGCACAACCTGGGAAGAGCGTGTCGTGGGCGCCGGTGTAGGTGCCTTGGAAGTCACCGCGCTGGCCGTGGGTGGCACGACACCGCCCTTAGAGTGCCTCGCGCCGCCTGCAGGGGAGCAGCTACGTCCTTGGATTTGGCGACGTGCGGCCCGTCGTCTCGCGCATGAACGACCCCGCTCACTAGGCTTTGACTGCCAGAGCGATGTGGGTGTTCGCGGGCCGTGCCTTGGCTTTCGTCCGCGACCGCCCCACCACTCGCCCGCACTGGTACAGGCCGTTCGGCTCCCGATGAACCGATCGCCGTGATCGTCTTCTTCTTGGGAGCCATGGCGATGAAGAACTGCTAAACTAACTGCTAGACTGGATTTTCACAACGGCGCACCCCCTACCTGGCGCACCAGAGATGTCGGTGGAAGACGGCACCTATGGGATCACTGGGATCCCTTCTATGGTTGGCGGGCGCGGGGTTGTGCAAAGAGCGGGTCTGGTAGTCAGCACAAAGATCGTTTACCCAGGTTCGAGCCGCGAGGATGCGTAATACCCTAGTCCTGCTTTGGTGTATATTTGAGTGTTCTTGAGTTCTTGAACTAGCTACGGCGTGTGCGTTGTCCAAAAGATCCGAATCCTTCTCCAGTACGCCTCGGGCCTCCTTTTATCGTCAAAAGGGGTCGCCACAGTGGCACACAGGAGGTGGAAAGGTATACAGTGTACAAGCTTATTGCATGTCATTACGGGACAAGACGCATTAAATGCGCTCCTTAGGTGTCTCATTGCTTTATTGGGGATGGCAATGAGGCCCGTCCCGTCCGTCGCTGCTCCGCCTCCTCCGACACGCGTCCAGGCCAACGAGGCATGCAACGCCACATAGGCGGGCAGGCTGCTGAGATGGCGTGGTTGTAGGGTCTGCACGAAGATCTGCATGCCACCACGTAGGTGTTTGCTGAGTTGGCCTGGAGGCCGCACGTCGCCACGCAGGTGCCTGCCCAGCTGGTTGGGCAAGCAGCTGCATGGGAACGACGGTGGAGTCTTGGAAGACGTGGGTCTGGCTGTGTCCTCGGCAAGGGTCTTGTCGGGGCCCCGGCAAGGGTCTTGACATGGCATCGCGGTCGTCCCCGGCAAGGATCTTGCTGGGGGTCTCGTGGATTTCCTCGGCAAGGATCTTGCCGAGGATCGTCGTCTTCTGGTCCTCATCTGATCTTGTGTGCCTATGATCTTCACAAAGATCTGCATGCCACTATGGAATTGCCTCCCGAGCCTTGGTTCCATTGTGGTTGATGGTGTTGGAAACCTTGGGCTCAAGGGTGGCGCACTCTGCTGGCGTTGCACAAGTTGCCCCGGCAAGGGTCTTGTCGGGGCTGCGAAGGCTGCCCCGGCAAGGGTCTCGCAGCGGGGGGGTCCACCTTGCCCTCTTGCTCTTTGTGTCTCTGGTCTTGGCGTTGCTATGACCGTCTTGTGCTTTTGGCTTTCCTCCTCTACCCTGCTTAGTGTGGCCGCGGGCGCGGCTCTGACTGCCCGTGCACAAGTAAAGAGGTATAAAAGGAGAGCCCCTACTTTTGTACACCGACACCCATTTCTTGCATGGGACCTAGAAATTCACCCAAGGACACATATGTGATTTTCAACCAACTTTGGTGCACTGAAGCATGTGCTTGTAGTTCAAATTTGAATTATGCACATTAAATGACCAAAAATTCAATTAATCTATAAAAAAGGCCAAACGAACCCGCAAATAATTCCAAAATTTAGCACGATACTTCTATTTGGTCTAATATACCTGTGTAAAACAATTAAGACGGGAGAAGGCACTGTATGTCATTTCGCACACGGAGGTGACACGTTCCCTCTCGGAACCACGAGCCTTTTTTAGAGAAGCTCCGGTTTGCAAGAAGCTTATAGCAAAGCTTGTCCCAATTCGGTCAAAAAAATTACCACAGCATGTTGGTGCCATGTCATGACACCATGCCAAGTTTCATGATTTTCAGGCGTGTTTTGGATTTACAGGAATTAAAAAACCAAGTTTCTCAATCTTTCCGTCCGAGCAACGATGCCCACGTGTTTGAATTTCATTTTCATTTCTTGCATGGGACCTAGAAATTCACCCAAGGACACACATGTGATTTTTTCAACCAACTTTGGTGCACTGGAGCATGTGCTTCAAATTTGAATTACGAACATTAAATTCCCAGAAATTCAATTAATGTATACAAAAGGCCAAACGAACCTGGAATAATTCCAAAATTGAGCACGATACTTCTATTTGCTCTAATCTGCTTGTAAAAAAATTAAGGCGGGAGAAGGCAGTATACGTATGTCGTTTCGCACACGGAGGTGACATGTTCCCTCTCGGTACCACGAGCCTTCTTTAGAGAAGCTCCGGCTTGCAAGAAGCTTGTACCAAATCTTGTCCCAATTCGGCCAAAAAAATTACCACAACATGTTGGGACCATGTCATGACACCATGCCAAGTTTCATGATTTTCAGCCGTGTTTTGGATTTACATGAATTAAAAACCAAGTTTCTCAATCTTTCCGGCCGAGCCACGATGCCCAGATGTTTGAATTTCATTCCCATTTCTTGCATGGGACCTAGAAATTCACCCAAGGACACATACGTGATTTTTCAACCAACTTTGGTGCACTGGAGCATGTGCTTTTAGTTCGAATTTGAATTGTGCACATTAAATGACCAGAAATTCAATTAATGTATAAGAAAGTCCAAATGAACCCGGAATAATTCCAAAATTTAGCACGATACTCATATAGTTCTATGTTGCCTCTGTAAAAAGTCAAGGGGGGAGGCTTCTTATGATGTGTATTACCGAGAGGGCCCAAAGATACCTCTCCGATACTCAGAGTAACAAATCATAATCTTGATCTATGCCAACTCAACAAACACCTTCGGAGATACCTATAGAGCATTTTTATAATCACCCAGTTATGTTGTGATGTTTGATAGCACACAAGGCATTCCTCCGGTATCCGGGAGTTGCATAATCACATAGTCGAAGGAATATGTATTTGACATGAAGAAAGCAATAGCAATAGAACTGGACGATCATAATGCTAAGCTAACGGATGGGTCTTGTCCATCACATCATTCTCCTAATGATGTGATCCTGTTATCAAATGAAAATTCATGTCCATAGTTAGGAAACCTCAACCATCTTTGATCAACAAGCTAGTCAAGTAGAGGCTCACTAGGGACACGATGTTTGTTTATACATTCACACATGTATTTAGGTTTCCGGTCAATACAATTATAGCATGAATAGTAAACCTTTATCATGAATAAGGAAATATAAAATAACAGCTTTCTTATTGCCTCTAGGGCATATTCCCTTCAGTCTCCCACTTGCACTAGAGTCAATAATCTAGTTTGCATCGCCATGTGATTAACACCAATAGTTCACATCGTCATGTGATTAACACCCAAAGTTCACATTGCCATGTGACCAACACCCAAAGGGTTTACTAGAGTCAATAATCTAGTTCACATCACCATGCGATTAACACCCAAAGAGTACTAAGGTATGATCATGTTTTGCTAGTGAGAGAGGTTTAGTCAACGGGTATGCCATGTTCAGATCCGTATGTATTTTGCAAATTTCTATGTCTACAATGTTGTGCTCGGAGCTACTCTAGCTAATTGCTCCCACTTTCAATATGTATCCAAATTGAGACTCAGAGTCATCTGAATCGGTGTCAAAGCCTGCATCTATGTAACCCTTTACGATGAAATCTTTGTCACTTCCATAACCGATAAACATTTCCTTAGTCCTATTGAGGTACCTAAGGATAATTTTGACCATTGTCCAGTGATCTACTCTTGGATAACTATTGTACCCCCTTGCCAAACTCATGGCAAGGTACACAATAGGTCTGGTACACAACATGGCATACTTTATAGGACCTATGGCTGAGGCATAGGGCATGACTTTCGTTCTCTCTCTATCTTCTGTCGTGGTCGGGTTTTGAGTCTTACTCAACTTCACACCTTGTAACACACGCAAGAACCCTTTCTTTGACTGGTTCGTTTTGAACTTCTTCAAAACTTTGTCAAGGTATGTGCTTTGTGAAAGTCCTATTAAGCGTCTTGATCTATCTCAATAGATCTTGATGCTCAATATATAAGCAGCTTCACTGAGGTCTTTCATTGAAAAACTCTTATTCAAGTATCCTTTTATGCTATCTAGAAATTATATATCATTTCCAATCATCAATATGTCATCTACATATAATATTACAAATGCTACAGAGCTCCCACTCACTTTCTTGTAAATACAGGCTTCACCGAAAGTCTATATAAAACCATATGCTTTGATCACCTCATCAAAGCATATATTCCAACTCTGAGATGCTTGCACCAGTCCATAGATGGATCGCTGGAGATTGCACACTTTGTTAGCACATTTAGGATAGACAAAACCTTCTGGTTGCATCATATACAACTCTTCTTTAATAAATCCATTAAGAAAAGCAGTTTTGACGTCCATTTGCCAGATTTCATAATTATAAAATGTGGCAATTGCTAACATGATTCGTACAGACTTAAGCATCACTACAGGTGAGACTCATCGTAGTCAACTCCTTGAACTTGTCAAAAACCTTTCGCGACAAGTCGAGCTTTGTAGATAGTAACATTACCATCAGCGTCGGTCTTCTTCTTGAAGATCCATTTATTCTCAATGGATTGCCGATCATCGGGCAAGTCCACCAAAGTCCACACTTTGTTCTCATACATGGATCCTATCTCAGATTTCATGGCCTCAAGTCATCTGTCGGAATCTGGTCTCATCATAGCTTCTTCATAGTTTGTAGGTTTACCTTGGTCTAGTAACATGAATTCTAGGACAGGATTACCATACCACTCTGGTGCAGAATGTGTTCTGGTTGACCTACGAAATTCAGTAGTAACTTGATCTGAAGTTTTATGATCATCATCATTAGCTTCTTCTCTAGTTGGTGTAGGCATCATAGAACAGTTTTCTCTGATATGCTACTTTCCAATTCGAGAGAAGGTATAATTACCTCATCAAGTTCTATTTTTCTCCCACTCACTTCTTTCGAGAGAAACTCCTTCTCTAGAGAGGATCCATTCTTAGCAATCAGGATCTTGCCTTCGGATCTGTGGTAGAAGGTGTACGCAATTGTTTCCTTAGGGTATCCTATGAAGATGCACTTCTCTGATTTGGGTTCGAGCTTATCAGGCTGAAGCCTTTTGACATAAGTGTAATCCCAAACTTTAAGAAATGACGTCTTAGGTTTCTTGCCAAACCACAATTCATATGGTGTCGTCTCAACAAATTTAGATGGTGCCCTATTTAACATGAATGTAGCTGTCTCTAATGCGTAACCCCAAAGTGATAGTGGTCAGTCGGTAAGAGACATCATAGAACGCACCATATCCAATAAAGTACGGTTACGACGTTCGGACACACCATTACGCTGTGGTGTTCAACGTGGCGTGAGTTGTGAAACTATTCCACATTGTTTTAAATGAAGGCCAAACTTGTAACTCAAATATTCGCCTCCGCGATCAGATCGTAGAAACTTTATTTTCTTGTTATGATGATTCTCCACTTCACTCTGAAATTCTTTGAATTTTTCAAATGTTTCAGACTTGTGTTTCATTAAGTAGATACACCCATATCTGCTCAAATCATTTGTGAAGGTCAGAAAAATAACGATACCCGCCGCGTGCTTCAACACTCATCGGATCGCATACATCGGTATGTATTATGTCCAATAAGTCATTACCTCGCTCCATTGTTCTGGAGAATGGAGTTTTAGTCATCTTGCCCATGAGGCATGGTTCGCAAGTATCAAATGATTCATAATCAAGTGATTCCAAAAGTCCATCCGCATGGAGTTTCTTCATGCGCTTTACACCAATATGATCTAAACGGCAATGCCACAAGTATGTTGCACTATCATTATCAACTTTGCATCTTTTGGCATCAATATTATGAATATGTGTATCACTACGATCGAGATTCGATAGACCATTCACATTAGGTGTATGACCATAGAAGGTTTTTTCATGTAAACAGAACAACAATTATTCTTTGACTTAAATGAATAACCGTATTGCAATAAATATGATCGAATCATATTCATGCTCAACGCAAACACCAAATAACATTTATTCAGGTTTAATACTAATCCCGAAGGTAGAAGGAGTGTGCGATGGTGACCGTATTAACCTTGGAATCACTTCAAACACACATCGTCACCTCGCCCTTAACTAGTCTCTGTTTATTCTGCAACTCCTGTTTTGAGTTACTAATCTTACAACTAAACCAGTATCAAATACCCAGGGGCTAATACCAATACTAGCAAGGTACACATTAATAACATGTATATCAAATATACCTTTGTTCACTTTGCCATCCTTCTTATCTACCAAGTATTTGGGGCAGTTCCGCTTCTAGTGACCATTCCCTTTGCAGTAGAAGCACTCAGTTTTAGGCTTAGGTTCAACTTTGGGCTTCTTTATGGGAGTGGAAACTTGCTTGCCATTCTTCTCGAAGTTCCTTTTATTTCCCTTGCCCTTTTCTTGAAACTAGTGGTCTTGTTAACCATCAACACTTGATGCTCTTTCTTGATTTCTACCTTCTCCGATTTCAGCATCGCGAAGAGCTTGGAAACCGTTTTGTCATCCCTTGCATATTATAGTTCACCATGAAGTTATAGTAGCTTGGTGATAGTTACTAGAGAACTCTGTCAATCACTATCTTATCTGGCAGATTAACTCCCACTTGATTCAAGTGATTGTAGTACCCAGACATTCTGAGCACATGCTCATTGGCTAAGCTATTCTCCTCCATCTTGTAGCTATAGAACTTGTTGGAGACTTCATATCTCTCAACTCGGGCATTTGCTTGAAATATTAACTTCAACTCCTGGAACATCTCGTATGCTCCATGACGTTCAAAACGCCTTTGAAGTCCCGATTCTAAGCCATAAAGCATGGCACACTGAACTATCGAGTAGTCATCATACCAAGCTTGTCAAACGTTCATAACGTCTGCATCTGCTCCTACAATAGGCCTGTCACCTAGTGGTGCGTCAAGGACATAATTCTTCTGTGCAGCAATGAGGATAGTCCTCAAATCACGTACCCATTCCGCATCATTGCTACTATCATCTTTCAACTTATTTTTCTCTAGGAACATATCAAATAAAATAAAATAAAATAAAATAAGGGAGCTATATTGCGAGCTATTGATCTACAACATAGAGTTGCAAATACTATCAGGACTAAGTTCGTGATGAATTAAGTCCAATTAATCAAATTACTTAAGAACTCCCACTTAAATAGACATCCCTCAAGTCATCTAAGTGATACGTGATCCAAATCAACTAACCCATGTCCGATCATTACGTGAGATGGGGTAGTCATCAATGGTGAACATCTCTATGTTGATCATATCTACTATATGATTCATGTTCGACCTTTTGGTCTCCAGTGTTCTGAGGCCATGTATGTACATGCTAGGCTCGTCAAGTTTAACCCAAGTATTCTGCATGTGCAAAACTGTCTTACACCCATTGTATGTGAACGTAGAGTCTATCACACCCGATCATCACATGGTGTCTCGAAACGACGAACTTTCGCAACGGTGCATACTCGGGGAGAACACTTATATCTTGAAATTAGTGAAGGGATCATCTTATAATGCTACCGTCGTTCTAAGCAAAATAAGATGCATAAAAGATAAAGATCACATGCAATCAAAATATGTGACATGATATGGCCATCATCATCTCATGCTTTTGATCTCCATCTCTAAAGCATCGTCGTGATCTCCATCTTCACCGGCTCGACACCTTGATCTCCATCATTGCGTCGTGGTCGTTTCGCCAACTATTGCTTCTACAACTATCGCTAATGCATAGTGATAAAGTAAAGCAATTACACGGCGTTTGCATTTCATACAATAAAGGGACAACCATAAGGCTCCTGCTGGTTGCCGATAACTTATAAAGCATGATCACTGATGACCCACAAGTATAGGGGATCTATCGTAGTCCTTTTGATAAGTAAGAGTGTCGAACCCAACGAGGAGCAGAAGGAAATGATAAGCGGTTTTCAGCAAGGTATTCTCTGCAAGTACTGAAATAAGTGGTAATAGATAGTTTTGTGATGGGATAATTTGTAACGAGCAACAAGTAACAGAAGTAAATAAAGTGCAGCAAGATGGCCCAATCCTTTTTGTAGCAAAGGACAAGCCGGAACAAACTCTTATATAAGGAAAAGCGCTCCCGAGGACACATGGGAATATCGTCAAGCTAGTTTTCATCATGTTCATATGATTCGCGTTCGGTGCTTTGATAATTTGATATGTGGGTGGACCGGTGCTTGGGTGCTGTTCTTACTTGAACAAGCATCCCACTTATGATTAACCTCTATTGCAAGCATCCGCAGCTACAACAAAAGTATTAAGGTAAACCTAACCATAGCATGAAACATATGGATCCAAATCAGCCCCTTACGAAGCAACGCATAAACTAGGGTTTAAGCTTCTGTCACTCTAGCAACCCATCATCTACTTATTACTTCCCAATGCCTTCCTATAGGCCCAAATAATGGTGAAGTGTTATGTAGTCGACGTTCACGTAACACCACTAGAGGCTAGACAACATACATCTCATCAGAATATCGAACGAATACCAAATTCACATGACTACTAATAGCAAGACTTCTCCCTTGTCCTCAGGAACAAACGTAACTACTCACAAAGCATATTCATGTTCATAATCAGAGGGGTAATATTATGCATAAAGGATCTGAACATATGATCCTCCACCAAATAAACCAACTAGCATCAACTACAAGGAGTAATCAACACTACTAGCAACCTACTAGCACCAGTCCCGGACTTGGAGACAAGAATTGGATACAAGAGATGAACTAGGGTTTTGAGATGAGATGGTGCTGGTGAAGATGTTGATGGAGATTGCCCTCTCCCGATGAGAGAAGCGTTGGTGATGACGATGGTGATGTTTCCCCCTCCCGGAGGGAAGTGTCCCCGGCAGAACAGCTCTGCCGGAGCCCTAGATTGGTTCCGCCAAGGTTCCGCCTCGTGGCGGCGGAGTCTCATCCCGAAAGGTTGCTTCTTGTTTTTTTCTCGACGAAAGACTTCATATAGCAGAAGATGGGCATTGAAGAGACACCAGGGGGCCCACGAGGTAGGGGGCGCGCCCTAGGGGGCGCGCCTCCCACCCTCGTGGACAGGGTGTGGGTCCCCTGGTTTTCATCTTTGGCGAGGATTTTTTATTATTTATTATAAGATATTCTGTGGAGTTTCAGGACTTTTGGAGTTGTGCAGAATAGGTCGCTAATATTTGCTCCTTTTCCAGCCCAGAATTCCAGCTGCCCGCATTCTCCCTCCTTATGTAAACCTTGTAAAATAAGAGAGAATAGCCATAAGTATTGTGACATAATGTGAAGTAACAACCCATAATGCAATAAATATCGATATAAAAGCATGATGCAAAATGGACGTATCAATCACCTCACACAACAACGTATATCACATCATGTCTTGACCATATCACATCACCAACATGCCCTGCAAAAACAAGTTAGACGTCCTCTACTTTGTTGTTGCAAGTTTTACGTGGCTGCTACAGGCTTCTAGCAAGAACCGTTCTTACCTACGCATCAAACCACAATGGTGTTTCGTCAAGTTTCACTACAAGAAATATGTCAACTTATGACCTTCTGTCAGTGACCCTCGAAGAATTGGTCATAAATTTATGACCATTTCAGACCAATTGGTCAAAAACTGTTCGGGGGGCTCCAAACCCTAAACCATTGCGACCATTTTGGTCAGAAAGGTCGTAATTTCCTCACACGAAAAGGTCATAAAGCAAACAGTGCTAGTCCGCTGCCTTATTTCTAGTTGTTAACGACCAATATAGATGGTCATAGCCTTGTAAATTGTGGTGGGTTGCTATGACTAGGCGCCACCTCATTAGTTTTGCCTATGTGGCATGTCCATGTGGCAGTTTTTGCCCTAGGTTGTGAAGCAACCTATATTTCTGTCATTCCCAAAATTCCCAAAAAAATCTCATAAATTCTTTGGGTCATATCTTCGTCAAATATGTAAAAGCCTTCCTTGCCTAGTTCAAAAATAATTCAAAAATATTCATTTTCCTATTCTGTTCAGAGTAACAGTTTGTGAAGGAAGTAGCACTTTGGCATGTCCAAATAGTATCCATTTTCTACAGTGCTTTCCTATGCCCAAATAACCACCCTCCACCAAATGCCAACTCAATCCATTAATTATTTTGAGCCGAGCTTCAACATTCGTATTTATGTCCAGTGTGGTGGTTTGCAAAGCAAGTACCACCTAGGCTCCTCCTTTTGAGCTGAAAATTTGTGAAAACGGTCTTCTTAGTAACTGATCATCCTCAGCCAAAACTCACGCCCATTAGCCATGTACATTTCCCGTACCGCTAATCAAACACTTGGCTGCTAATTCATGTTTGAGCATCGATTGGTCTCCTCGTGAGAATCTTATGTTGTAATTTTCTTCCTAGCACCAACCTGGGGAGTGCCCAACCCACTAGACATTCCTAGGCCGCCCAGAACACATGGCGACGCCACGGTCACGCGGTGACCACGCGGCGGGCATGCGAGTTTACGCGCTCTAGAGTTGGGGCCCTCGGCCACCGCCCAAACCTCGACGTATCGCCACCAAACCATGTATTTATGATTAAATAGGTCCTTATGTAACTAGAAATGATTTTTGGAAAAAATAAATAGCAAACTATGAGGCAGCTGCAGTTCAAATTTGACCCGCTTCCAGCTGAATCGGCAGAAATTTGTCTTTTTCACGAGAGGTGGATCAAAACAATTTACACCAGACCATTTTGTCAATTGTGCATTAAATATGTCCTGGTATTTTATAAAAATGATTTGGTCCAATTTTGCAACAATTATTTGGTAGTTCCTTCACAAAAAAAACCTCCTTTCGGGCACTCGAAAAATGGAAAATGGTTTTTTCGTCCAACGAAAATGAAAATTTCCTTAGGCAACATTGTTTGCTATTCCAATATGCACCCTTGTGCACAATATGAGATCATTTGAACAAACTATGCCATGAATGTGGCCATAAGATTGATCATTTCGCTTGAAAGCCATGAATCTTCACACTTGATAGCTCATTTCTGAGAACACTTTTTTAAAATAATTACCGTATTACAAGTTTATTATTTTTCCTGGAAACTTGGTCACACATAATGACACAATGCGAAGGTTTTCCAATTTATTGATTTTTTTTTGAATTTTTTATGCCCGTTTCAAAATGTGGTCAAAACGGCGGGCTTGACCGTTCCTAGCTAGTGGTTGAATATTGGAATTTTTTTGGTGTTTCTATGATTAAATAGATACTTATGTACCTAGAAATGATTTTTGGAAAAAATAAAGAGCAAACTATGAGGCAGCTACAGTTCAAATTTGACCCGTTTCCAACTGAATCGACGACAATTTGTCTTTTTCATCAGAGGTGGATCAAAACTTTTTTCACCCAACCATTTTGTCAATTGTGCATTAAATATGGCCTAGTTTTTTATAAAAATAATTTGGTCTATTTGTGCAACAATTATTTGGTAGTTCCTTCACAAAAAAACCTCCTTTCGGGCACTCGGAAAATGAAAAATGAATTTTCCGTGCAAAGAAAATGAAAACTTCCTTAGGCAACATTGTTTGGAATTCCAAGATGCACCCTTGTGCACAATATGAGATCATTTGAACAAACTATGCCATGAATGTGGCCATAAGATTGATCATTTGGCTTGAAAGCCATGAATCTTCACACTTGATAGCTCATTTCTGAGAACACTTTTTTAAAATAATTACCGTATTACAAGTTTATTATTTTTCCTGGAAACTTGGTCACATATAATGACACAATGCGAAGGTTTTCCAATTTATTGATTTTTTTGAATTTTTTATGCCCGTTTTAAAATGCGGTCAAAACGGCGGGCTTGACCGTTCCTAGCTAGTGGTTGAATCTTGGAATTTTTTTGGTGTTTCTGTGATTAAATAGATACTTATGTACCTAGAAATGATTTTTGGAAAAAATAAAGAGCAAACTATGAGGCAGCTACAGTTCAAATTTGACCTGTTTCCAGCTGAATCGACGACAATTTGTCTTTTTCATCAGAGGTGGATCAAAACTTTTTTCACCCAACCATTTTGTCAATTGTGCATTATATATGGCCTAGTATTTTATAAAATTGATTTGGTCCATTTGTGCAACAATTATTTGGTAGTTCCTTCACAAAAAACCTCATTTCGTGCACTCAAAAAATGATTAAAAATAGCTAGAAATATGAAAAATGCATACAAATTGGTCCTAATCCATAAAATGTGGTCTTACTCTAGTGAAAGCTTGTGTGGTGCCCTTTTGCATAATATTTTTGATAGCTACTTCATAGAATCCCTCTATTTTTAGTATTTGAAAAACTATTTTACATCACTGATTTTCTGAACTAATCGTAACTCTGTCCACGGATCAATGACATGGCGTCCATCCATCCATCCATCCATCTCTCCATCCCACATCCATCCATCCATCTATCTACAGAAAAGAAGAAAAAAAGAAAGAAAAGGAGATACCCCCCACCCGCAGCCCAAACCCTAGCTCAGATCCCCTCCCCCGTCGCCCCCTTTCTCCCTCGTCCCCATCTCCTCCTCCCTTCCAGATCGCCGCCGCCACCTCCTCCTTTCCAGATCGCCGCCTCCACCTCCCTCTGTCCGAGCTCCCCGACGGCCATGGCCTCCCCCACGCCCTCCCCCACGCCCTCCCCCACGCCCTCCTCCTCTCTACCATCCCCTTCCCTCACCGCGAGCCCTTCTCCCCCGCGAGCCCTCTCTCTCTCCCTCCCGCGACTCCTCTGCTCCACTCGATTCCGGCGAGTTGAGGCGGCTCTCGCCGGCGCGCAGCACACCCCGGGCTCCCCTCGTGCAGCTCTTCCCCCCTCCCGTCAGATCCGTCTCTCGCACCCTCTAGTGCAAGCCCGCAACCTCACCCGTGGCTAGGGTTTCGGCCGCCACTTTAACTTCGTCGGGATCTGTCACATGCGACGATGGCGAGGTGGCTGGACCTGGAGCTCATCTCCTCCATGGCGTCGGCTTCCAGATCCGCCTGGTGCTCCATCTTCCAAGGTCATGTGCTTCTTCTCTGGTTCTTGTTTCTAGTTCATGTTCCCATGCTTGCGATCTGACTCTCGTTGTTGTTCATGTTGTTGTTGCAGCCATCTGGGGGGCTTCTTCCTGTTCCTGGGCCTCGCCGTCGCCGGCCAGACGGAGTGGCGGCCGGCCGGAGCAGCCGCGGCGCCGGGGTTCATGGCGATGGTGATGACGTCCGCCAACGCGTCATCGCTGGCGACCAACAACAGTTCGGTAAGAAAACAAAAACTCCTTCCTCACTCGACGACTAATCCTCCCGCATCTTCACTAGTTTTTGTTCTTCTCTGAGATGACATCTTACTAGTTGGGTCAGAACAGACTACTAGCAATGCACACAGTTGGGCATTGGACACCTTAGCTACACACAGTTGGGCATGCTCTGGATAGACAATGAAACTAACTTAGGTGAGCAGACAATAATTAGCAGGTGTGATTTTTGCAGGCCTTGGACAAGATCAGGTTCGAGAGCTTCACGGACAAGAGTAAGCTCGATGCGCAGCCTGAGCTCTTCATCCACATCATGCAATCGTACGGACAATTGGCAGTAACCAAAATCATATAAAGGCAGTCTGCTCTCCTTTAAATTATATTTCATAAACTATATTGAACGATTGCAGCTGCTATAGATTTGAGATTCACATCTTTTTACATTGCCTGCTCTAGGAAGTTACTAGGAAGTTGTTGTTGTGTAGTTAGTCTTTTTGCACTGCATTTGTACAATTGTATATTCTTGCCACTACTAGGTGATTCCTTGAATTACTCAGTTCGTTGTAGCATACCAGTTTGATGGAATGCCTAAGGTCTAAGGAGATAAACATTGGTATCCAGAATAGATCTACCTAAACCAACAGGCACAAAACATGCATATCCCTTTAATCTGCATTAGTGCGTCTAAGTGGTTAGTGTATTGTAAGCTCCATCCATGGAGCAGTGAAATAAGCTGACGTTGTAGAACGTGCAGCTAGCTTGCTGTTTAGACATTTTCCCATTTTTAAGTATTACTTTTCTCTATATCTGTGAACTGGATTGTCGATCTTTCCTGGAGTTGATTTTGCGCTAGAGCTTCTAAAAGTAACCAGTCCAGGGAAGAACTTCTCTCTTATCTTAATGTTTGGTAGAACCCCAGATTGACCATATATATTGCATGTTATCATTCACGATCGATGTTCTGTCCATTGTTTTCAGTAATCAAGATGTAATAATTGAATCCCAAAAAATCTTTGGTTTCTTTCCTATCATTTGTTCCGAGGGTTCAATCCACAAGAAAACCCATCAGACCTGTACATGTCATCTGATTTAGATCACTTAATTTCACAACATCACCATGGATTTCTGAGGTTTTTTTATCTTGCAAGTCGCGGCGACCACCAAGAAGACACACAACTCCCGCATCCCGAACTACCTGAGCCTGCCGTCGCAGCTGCTGTGTCAAGTCCACAACATCACCATGCATGTAGGTGTACTTGGTTCATCTTCAGTTTCAGGTGGAAGGGTTAGTGGCCTTAAGCATTAACCATTTAATACTGATGAATGCTGCTTGTTTTGCACAGGCTGACAAGGACACCGATGAGGTCTATGCACAGATGACTCTGCAACCAGTAAACTGTGTAAGTACTGTCAGAAACGGAGCTTGGTGAAGATATTCAGAACATGGTGAAGTGCGTTTTCTCTACATGTGCTTTTATAGGTTTGCATGCTGCATGTTTGATGTTTTGCCTGAGCTGGGGACGAAATGGTACCGAATGCCTGAAACTAATATTAACAGTGTTCAGTTTAAGTGTACATTTTGAGATCAGTGCTAGTGTTTATAAATGCTCAAAATCTATACAGTATTTCTTAGATTAACGAGTGCTTACTGCATAATTTAGGGAAATATTAGGTTTGACCGAAGTCAAACTTTGCAAAGTTTGACCAAGTTTATAGAAAAATATATAAACATTTACCATAACAAATCTATATGATATGAAAATACATTCAATAATGAATCTAGTGGTATTGATTTTTTATTGTATATGTTAATATTTTTGTTTATAAACTTAGTCAAAATTTACAAAGCTTGACTTTGACCAAAGCTAATATGCGGACTAAATAAAAATGGAGGGAGTACTACAGCAGATGCTAATTAAATCAGGAAGTAAAGCACTACCAAACGTACCGTATACAATGTTCAGTTCAAGTTTAATTTTCAGTTTAGTGCCAGAGTTTATCTGATTTTCACATTGACGAGTACTACTGCTTACTTCTCCCATTACTTGGTTGAAGACTCTGTTTTGAACTGAGCCTTGCAACAAGGAGGGAATGGCTGCTTCTGTTTTGTGCTGTTGTAGTTTACACTGTTGTAGTTTACACTGTTACTCCACTGTAAAATTGTAATATACTAGTGTAATTCTACTGATTTACTATTGCTGCCCATTTTTTGTTTTCTTCCTGGACATTTCTTGGTTCAAGTGCTGCTGCTGTTGTTTACTACTACCGCTGTAAAGAAATATAAGGGCATCTAGATCAGTACTTTAGTGATCTTAACGCTCTTATATTTCTTTACAGAGGTTAATTTGTTGCATTCAAGTTATTGGAAGTTTTGTTATGCCATGCTTAGTGTTTACTGAACTGGGGCATTTGGTCTCTTGAAAGATTATTATTTACTTCCAGTGTATTTCACTAATAGTTTATCTAGATCAAGATATAATGTCGTCGGGGCTGCTGCTGCTGTGTCGGGGCTGCTGCTGCTGTGACAGAAGATGAAGAAGCTTGGAGATGTGCGCCACAGTTTTAGTTGACGTATCTCTACTGATGTACTTGTTTAATTGTATGTGCACTTGTATAAGTTGCTTGAAGATGAACAACATCAGTAGTGCTTGTGTATCTCTGTTTTTTATTGTATGTGCATTTGTTGGACGTGTAGACGTGTATGTTCTTTTGTGAGTATTTGGCTGGATGATTTCTGGATTTAATCAGTTAGTTGAGATATTTATTGATTTTTGCTGTTCAAATGTGTAAATTTAAATCCGTGAATGAAATAGCCCAAATGTTCTATTTGACAAAATAACATTTGGGCTCTAAAAAGGCTGCGGCCCGAACTATAGCAGATCAGAATATTGTGCATTTCGGAAAACCAGAAAAATAGGCTTAATGAAATGATCTGCAAAAGGCCAAATTGTTGGGCCAGTCCCATATTACTAGAGAAAATTAACAGAAAAAATATAGTAAAAAGGCTGAATTAATGGGCTCGGCCCATGTAAAACGCTGAATTGGACCGGGCTGAATCTTGTGCCATATCAGATTGCCACGCTGGATGCCTACGTGGCCTGGGGGAGGTTGCTAGTGACCAAAACGCCACAGTAGGAATATTTTGGTCGTAAACGTCTTTGACCGTTCTAGAAGAAAGGTCGCTATAGTCAGTTTACGACGGCCAGCTTTTGACCTTCTGTTTTTGGTCACAAAAAGGTCATAAATGGAAATTTGTGACCTTTCAGTGACCAATAGTGGTGGTCATAAGTTGACATATTTCTTGTAGTGTTTGTTGTTTTAACCTTCTTCAAGGACCAGCCGCAGTCAAATTCAATTCAACTGAAGTAGGAGAAACAGACACCCGCCAGCCACCTTTATGCAAAACTAGTTGCATGTATGTCGGTGGCACCGGTCTCATGTGCTTGGACATGTAAGGTTGGTCTGGGCCGCTTCATCCCACAATACTGTCGAATCAAAATAAGACGTTGGTGGTAAGCAGTATGACTATCACCGCCCACAACTCTTTGTGTTCTACTCGTGCATATCATCTACGCATAGACCTGGCTCTGATACCACTGTTGGGAATCATTGCATGGAAAAACAAAAAAATTCTACGCACACGCAATGATCTGTCCATGGAGATGCATAGCAAAGAGGGGGAGAGTGTGTCTACGTACCCTCATAGACAGTAAGCGGAAGCATTTGACAACGCGGTTGATGTAGTCGAACTTCTTCTAGCTCCGACCGATCAAATATCGATCATACGACACCTCCGAGTTATGCACACGTTCAGCTCGGTGACGTCCCTCGCCTTCTTGATCCAGCAAGTTTTCGAGGTAGTAGATGAGTTCCGACAGCACGACGACATGGGATGGTGAAGTAATCCACGCAAGGCTTCACCTAAGCACTACGAAGATATAACCGTGGGAGTAAACGGTGGAGGGGGCGCCGCACACGGCTAGGCAATTGTCTTTTTGTGATGGGAGGGAGAGGGGAGGCAGATAGGGCGTGCCCCAAGTAGGATCCCAATCCTACTTGGAGTTTCCCCGAGTGGCACCCCCTTCCTTATTTCACCGGAGAAGAAAGGGAAGGGAGAAAAGAGAAAGGAAAGGGGGCCAAACCCCCTTTTTCCTTCTCCCAATTCGGCCTCCTACCATAGGGGGGCGCTCCACCCCTTGTGGGCTGGTGTGCTCCCCTCTCATGGCCCATATGGCCCATATATTTCCCCCGGGTGTTCCGGTAACCCTTCTGGTACTCCGGTAAATACCCGATACACTCCGGAACACTTTCGGTGTCCGAATACTATCGTCCTATATATCAATCTTTACCTCTCGGCCATTTCGAGACTCCTCGTTATGTTCGTGATCACATCCGGGACTCCGAACAACATTCGGTCACCAAACCATATAACTCATATAACACTATATCTTCAACGAACGTTAAGCGTGCGGACCCTACGGGTTCGAGAACTATGTAGACATGACCGAGACACCTCTCCGGTCAATAACCAATAGCGGAACCTGGATGCTCATATTGGCTCCTACATATTCTACGAAGATCTTTATCGGTCGAACCGTTATGACAAAATACATAATTCCCTTTGTCCATCGGTATGTTACTTGCCCGAGATTCGACCATGGGTATCTTCATACCTAGTTCAATCTCGTTACCGGCAAGTCTCTTTACTCATTCCATAATACATCATCCTGCAACTAACTCATTAGTCACTTTGCTTGCAAGGCTTCTTATGATGTGTATTAGCGAGAGGGTCCAGAGATACCTCTCCGATACTCGGAGTGACAAATCCTAATCTCGATCTATGCCAACTCAAAAAAACACCTTCGGAGATACCTATAGAGCATCTTTATAATCATCCAGTTACGTTGTGACGTTTGATAGCACACAAGGCATTCCTCCGGTATCCGGAGTTGCATAATATCATAGTCGAAGGAATATGTATTTGACATGAAGAAAGCAATAGCAATAAAACTAAATGATCATAATGCTAAGCTAACGGATGGGTCTTGTCCATCGCATCATTCTCCTAATGATGTGATCCCGTTATCAAATGACAACTCATGGCCATAGTTAGGAAACCTTAACCACCTTTGATCAACGAGCTAGTCAAGTAGAGGCTCACTAGGGACACAGTGTTTGTTTATATATTCACACATGTATTTAGGTTTCCGATCAATACAATTCTAGCATGAATAATAAACCTTTAGCATGAATAAGGAAATATAAAATAACAACTTTATTATTGCCTCTAGGGCATATTTCTTTCAATTAGGACTAAAAAATGCTAGATTTATCGGCAGTCACCTTTAGCTTGAAGCTGCACAATAAGAGTCCATAACTAACTTCAAAGCCTCAACATTGTAAATATTAGTTCTCATGGGGATCAACAAGTCATCGACAAAGATAAGATTGATGATAGCGGGGGCATCTCTGCAAGCTTTCACTCCAGAAATCATTTCATCCTCCTCCGCATGAGTCAAGAGAGCAGCTAGACCCTTCATACATAACAAGAAAAAGATAAGAAGACAAGGGATCTCCCTACCTTAAACTTCTCGTACACTTGAAACTCTCACTTTCTTCTATATTAAACTAAACCACGTATTCAATTGTGGATACACATTGCATAATATAATTGACCCAATTCTCCTGGAAGCCAAGTTTCAACATAATTTTCTTCAAGAAATACCACTCAACCCTATCATAAGCTTTATGCGTATCAAGTTTAATATCACACATACCATCTTTGCCTTCTCTCTTGTTCTTTATTGTATGGAAGCACTCATAAGCCACTAAAACATTGTCCACAATCATTCTTTTGGGCACAAATGCACTTTGAGCCAGACTGATGATGTCTGGCAGAAAAACCTTCAAATGAGTAGCCACCATTTTCGTGATAATCTTGTACACCACATTACACAAACTGATTGGTCTAAATTAAGTTTACCTTCTCTGAATAATTAACCTTTTGGATCATCACAATCACAGTATCATTCCATCCTGACAGAATAGTATGTTTATTCACCGATTGCAGAACCTCCTCAAAGAGATCATTCCTTAATATGGGCCAAAATCTTTTACAAAAAATAGCATTGACTCCATCTGGTCCTGAGCTTATAAATCTCGAATAGCGGAAGAGCATTTCGAACATCTACTGTAGAGTAAGGTGCAAGGAGGGCATTATTGATCCCACCCGACACTCTTCTTTGAACAAGACATAAAACTTCCTGGTACAGTTGCAAAACTTCTAAGGTAAAAGAATTAGAAAATAGCTCGTGATATGATACTTCATTTCCGTACCTTGTCGCCAAACACTCATGTCATCAAGAAGTGTTTATTTTTTACTATTTCTCCTTTTTCTGGCTGTAGTTACACTATGGAAAAATGACGTATCACGATCCCATGCATCGACCAATTTGCAGGACCTATATGAAGCTAGAAAGTTTCTTCTTGATCCAAAAGATGCTCATTGAGAACAAGAACTTCCTTCTGTCGTTAAATAGGCTCTGCATTCATAGGACCACACCGCAAATTCATTATTAAAAAAACAAATTGATTCATCGTTTAGGTCCCTCAGAGTATCGATTCCAAGAATACAAACCAGCGTGCACTGTCGGAGTGCGCACTGCAAGAGATGGACCAACACCCACCACTTTGGCCTTTTCCCAAGCCGTCTTCACAATTTTCTCAATTGTCTCTTCTTTGAGCCATCTAGCTTCAACCTATTTTACACGATCCTTTAGACGAGTAAACATATTATCATCAAAATAATCATCATGCAGAAGCAAAGGAAGGTGGTCAGAATGCACATGTTCCTCATTTATAACCACAACACAAGGGAATTTTCTCACTCGACATGACAAATTTCTAGGTCAAGTCTTTCCGCGATATCACCTCTCCTCCAAGTAAAAGAGTCACCAACGAAACCCAAATCTTACAGACCACACTCCATGAGACAGTCATGGAAATTCTTCATCATATCATTTGGTCTCGCATTACCGCCCCCTTTTTGAGATGAGTATACAGTTTCACTAAAAACTCCTAGAACAACCCAAGGATGATCACCCTTTTTATGCAAGTTACAGATATCATCCCAAGACATATGACGTTCAGACAAAGCCGGATGACCATAAAAAACCATAAATCGCCATTGTACAACATCCTCAGGCATGAAAAAAATCAATAGCATGGGAAGAAACAAAGTTCAACTGGATTTTATTCACTTTATGGTAAAATAAAACAAGCCCACCGGCCCGACCATCACTATCCACTACAAACATGGAATCTCGTTTCTATTGATTTGTTGTTGTAAAGAGTTTCGTGTTACACTTATGGATGGTGGGATTACAGATGGAAGTTATAAAATGGCGTGGCATCATTTTGTTAGTGGGTATGCAAAATTCAGGGGAACTAGTGGATGAATGATCTGTAAGAGTGTCTCCAACTGAACCCATACTTCATCTGACAAATTAATTTATTAATTTATTAATCCCTAAAGTAACAAATGACATCTCTTTGCACAAATGCAAGAAGCTGCTAGGAAGAATGTTGAGGGGGCATCTGGTGTGTCCCAAGTTCATTTGGGTATTGTTCGTGGAGATGCAAAATGTGGGATCGGAAGACAATATCGCAGGTGATGATTTGTTGAATAATAGTATTGCACAACATGATTGTGGGGGATTAGAGTGAAGAGGCAGCCCACACGCATGATTTGATAAGTCCAGAGTACGTGTCCGCCTCTCAGCACAAGATGCATAGCATGCTGCGAACTTTCTGAAGATGCATCATGTTGTACCACAGCTCCCAGAAAATGGAACTGGAATTCCACTTTGAGCCGAAGATTTCATTCCGGCGGCCTGTTGTGGGCGACTCAAACGTTTCACGCGTAGAGCAGCCCATGGAGAAGACTTGAATGTTTTGGGGGGCTCGGACAACGCGTTTCCTCTGTGCGAGATTTAAAGCCGGAGAGGCAGGATCGCAGGACCGAAGGACGGCAGCGTTATCAGGCAGGCAGGCAGGCCTCCATCTGTCCATCATCCGATTTCATCACTATCCGGTATCCGCACACCACCACCCCCGAACCTACCACCACCTACATCCTACCACCAGCGCGCGCATTCATGGCTGCCGTGCTGTTTCCCTCACCCGCCACGACAGCCATGACTCGCTATGCCTCCATCCCATGATACATCATCGCCGTTCCGTCCCGTCCCGTCCACTCCGTGCTGTGGTCACGCGCCGTAGGGCCGTCCTTTCGGCTAACCGCGCGCGGCCGACGGCGACGGTTAACCGTAGCCAAGGAGCACAAGCCTGATTGCAATGGCGACGGCGCCTTTCCTGCTTCATTCCCCCCAACCTCTTGCTGCCATACTTATAAGTGGGTCGTAATGCTTAAACCCGAAGGCTCCCTCCCTCCGTCAGAGACGCGGCACGGACAGTTTCATGAAAAGCCCTTTCACCATTGATTGCCAGACAACAGCCGTCTTCAGCTACAGTTATTACACCAACAAATGAAGATCTAATTCCCTCAACAACAACAAAATAATGAAGACCCAAAACTTTGTCTAATGAACATATTACAAACCCTAACAGCGGGCGCGTTTTGCCGTGAACTGGCGAAACTTTTCGGAAGCACCCCGTTTCGGTTTTCAGGCAATTCCGATGTCTACATCTTTGACAGGGATAAGGGGGGATATTGTATGGATGTAATGTCGATGCCACATGATCTCTGGTAGAAAGAATATCATCGTGTCGCCGCTATCTGCGAGATCCTCAGTTGCAAGCAGCTCTCGCTTCATGGGATTCCGTCGTGGAGCCACCGCCGCCCATGTTCATCAGGGTGGTGAGGTAGGGGATCTCCTTCGGCACCGACGCTGTCAACACCTGCAACCAACGGAGCCAGCCACCCCAGGGTGTCATCATCTTCAATTCAGGCTGGTACTAACATTAAAACAGGCGGTACCGGATGAAATTTAGGGCGGTACCTCGTGGCCGTTCTCGGTGATGAGGACCTCGTCCTCGATCCTTATTCCGATGCCCCGGAACCTGTCCGGGGCCTTCTCGTTGAGTATCGGGACCGAGGGAATGTAGATCCCCGGTTCAATGGTTATTACCTGTGCACATGCCACATGCAGGACCTCTTGTCAGTGTTACAACTCAGATTTCCATGGAAGACAGATGATAATTGGGAGATGCGCTAAATTTGCTAGTGTTATGTAAAATGCGGTGCACAAAAGCCAGCTGGTGCTGATCTACTTACAACGCCTGGCTCCAAGGGTTTGTCGGAGGTGAGGCTAGTGGAGTCATGAATATCCATTCCCAAAGAATGACCTGGATGCCAGGGTGACAAAGGGTTATTAAGCTGGTCCCAAGATCCAAATCTCTTGCATCAAACGACAAATCTAATCAAGAGACAGGTAGATTCTGAGACCTATTGAGGTTGGATTCAAATAATTGTATTGGATAGATTTGCCCTTCCCTATAATTCCAAGTTCTTGGAATCCGCTTATCAACATCTTGACCTGTGATTTGGAGATTAGAGACGTGGACTTTTATAAATCAAGTTTTACATCTTTACATTAAAAAATTGAATTAGAACATATACTGAGGATATACCGAATGATGGTGTATCTCTCTAATGCTCGTGCCTGGTTTACAAAGCTTTATGCATTCCTTATTCGTCTCCAGTATTAAACTGTACAGTTCTTCCTGTACAATTGAGGATAAAAAAAAGGTACTCGTAAGTCCAAAATTACCGCTTTTTCGGTTGGATACAAGTATATCATATAAAGAAATGAACATTGGGCATTTACCTGAGCAGCTGAAAATCTACCGCAGGGTGGCCATGTCCGTGTCAGGTCACTAAGGTAGCCATGGTACTCACATCCAACATCCATGAGGACAAGATCACCCGATTTGATCTGTCAAACGACTCAAACGGCAAAAATCAACTTTACAAGAAAAGCTATCTGAGATATACGACTAAAGAAGAACTCTGTTGTACCTTCTTATCATTTCTTGAGTAATGTACAACACTGCCATTTGCGCCACCACCAACTACAGGATGGAACCTAAGATAAGGAAACAAGAAGAAAAACGTAAATCAATTTAGCATGGCACCTTGCTCACTCAACAAAAGACAATAGTTCCTTAATTTATGGATCTCAACAGATCACTGCAAACTTATTCTACCAGCTATCAGCTAAGAAAAACGGATGAACACAGGGCCACACAGTCAGTGCCTCAGATGCAATCTATATAAAGCAGAAGGATAAAAACAATATACAGTGACAATATATACTTACGCCATTCTTTGGGCACCTCTCATTTTGCACTCATACTCTATTTTAGCAGCTAACTGGCTTTCCTCTCTGTGGGTCCTTGAGAGCAACATTGTCTGCAAAAGAGACTGGACAGAAAGAGAGAATTAAGTCAGTAAACAGAAAAAGAGAAGCACTGCATGCAGCCGTGCACGTCTTTCAGACAACCGTTCTGTCACTTGTACAGTGTGTGACTTGCAAAATTGAGCCACTTCGTCTTGTCTTCTAGCTTATTGAATGCATATTTGGCAACTTGAGGTAAAATTCTAGACGTAATAATAGAACCCAAACAATTGTACAATCTGAGTTGTGGGGCTATCTAAAGGGGCAGAAAAGTAGTTGATGGATGTCTACAATAGACATTCTCAACATCATAAACCCACTGGTGGTCTTGAAAGAAAAGTTCTCCCATTGCCAATGGTGTTCTGTCTAATCCTCTGGCAGCACAATGGACCAGTATAATCCCACAATCAGACAATCCACCATAACACTACCCTCAACCCAACCAGCAATTTCCCTGTGCTTTTAAATATATCATTCACCTAAGAGTTTGGGACCAATGTCTTTTTACTGGAATATACAAAATAATTTCTGGAAATTTTCTATCCAAGGCTGAACTTAGAGAGAGCATCAGACTCAATATCTCCTAAGAATGCATGAAGAAAACAACAGAAGTACAACCAAAAATACCTGAGAAACAATAGATGCTGACTCCCTCATCAACTTGATTTCCGATTTTGACTTGATCCACCGCAGTTCATCAGTGTAATGCGTAAGATCTTTTACTTTATTGTTGAGTGATGCCCTGCGGAAGGCATCAAAGTTCCTATAAGAAGATGTGGATGCCTTTGCATTGTGATACACCACTTTTGATTGCTCAATCATTTCAGGAAGGACCTACATTTTAATAGAAATTGTGTCAATTGAGAAGCATTCTGTGACCAGCAACTAAGAAAGTACTCTCTCTGATCACAAAAAGAGTGTCGCCTTGGAAATCGCCACGGTCTCCAAAATGCAACCTTGGCCACTAATTCTAATGCTAAATAGTAAATACTAAATTGTTTTTTAGTCTATATACTGATATCATTTACATATGTTAAATCTCAATATTCATATAGATACGATATACTCCCTCCATTTCCGTAATATAATGCGTATAGATTTTCTGAAAAGTCAAATGTAAACTTTGACCAAGTTCATAGAGAAAACTATTTATGTCTATAATACCACATATATAAAATATGAAACTACATCTTATGATGAATCTAATGATATGTGTTTGGCATTCTAGATGTAAATGTTTTTCTCCACAAACTTTGTCAAAGTTTGTGAGGTTTGATTTTTTAAGAAAATCTATATGCACTACATTATGGGATGGAGGGAGTATAAGTTTAATAGTTTGACTATGCGCCCCCAAATGATAATATCTCTTGACTGGAGGGAGCAGTGCAGGCAGGTAGCAATTAGAAGGTAATAATTAGTGCCCAGGGGCGATGAATCAAAAACATGCGGAAACAAAACCCAAAAGCTAACCTTTTTCATCTCACTAAGTGGAAATGCTTTATCTGCCTTGAAGAAATCCACAGCTGCTTCAACTCCAGCAGTCTGACCTTCCCAGATTACATCCTGGAGACAAACCACATTCGTAAGAATGGTTTGGCTCAGTTGAAGGTATGAGAGTATGAGGTAACGGGCCAACAGGTCATTATTACCTCCTTATGTTTATCTGGCATGAACATGCATAAACCAGTTTCCTTACTTAAAACTGCTACACCACCAGGTTGTGTACAACCTGTAATGTACAGGTAATCACCATTCTGTCTGAACGAGTACGGAACTACATCAGTCATCATCTGCTGATCTGCAGATGCAATTATGGCCAAGCTCTTCTCTGGTAAAGCATCCACAAGCTTTTTTCTTCTGGATATGTACTCCTCATTTGTGATGCCTGGTGTAATCTCCTCATCAGCTAATAACTGGTTCATTGTATTACAATATTTAAGAAAGAATGAAAAGAATCACTTTGACAACCACAAAAGTAAAAAAAAAAGTAAATGCATCAGAGTTAGCACAGGGAATGTGGACTTTTATGAATGTGAAAACAATGAGCACGGGCATGTTTGGCCTAATAAGGCTTGTTCTGTAGACTGATTTTCAAAGCTATACTTAATACTTATAAGAAAAAATAATTGGTTTATCTTATAAATTCAAAGTACTTTGGGATTTTGGGGGTGAATTAGGCTTATTTCTTTAGATAATGGGGTAAATTCAGGTAAAAGAAATCCCAACCTTCCACATGTGGACAGACTTAATCTTAAAAAAAAAAACTGGCGTTCTGGCCTTACTTTGAGCCAAGAACACCATTGAAACACCATGGCTACACTATGGTAATATCCTATTCAGAGTGTATGAAAGATGATGATAATAATGGATGTATAGAAACTCTTACAGATACTGGTTTTTGTCATAAGAGATGTCATTATAATTTAACCGGAGGCAACAAGTAATGTACAAAGTTAGTCATTAGCTAAGAGGCAACGTGTTACAACATCTGGATATGGGGGGCCACAAAAATACTGAAAGAACTAGCTATCACCTACCTTGCGAGATGAACACTAGGTAAGTACTCACATGGTCTAGCTACCAAAGTAGAGAGAGATTAAGAAGTTAGCATGGCTGTAAACTTTGAAACAACCAGCAAGTGCAGCAATAAACCAGTAAGGATTATGATAATCCCCTTTTTTCAACCTGCTTTTGCCTAATTCACCATTTGTTTAACCAGCCTTTTCTACTTGTGCCACTACTTTTCCACAGCAGATTATAAAAGAAGCTCAGCACAGCACAGTTCAGAAACCACACAACTGCACACTGAGCCTAAAAGAGATATTACCTCAGGATGAGATTTGGGTGTTGGTTGGCCAACATCAATTATTCGCCCGGTGGTGTATGCAGCACGCCTAACTATACTGTGAGAGGTAGATAACAACCGAGACGCCACCTGCATGCAGCATTCGAACAACGCCTTGAATCAGAATCCAACACTCAGAAGGTAAATAATGCTGTAAAAGGACCTGTACGAGGCGTGGGCATTGTGTTCATGCCACCAAATTGCTCCCGTTAACCAGAGTTCAGAAGTATTAAGGATTGAATATAATTCATCAATTGCAAGAATTCATCACTTCCATGATAAAAGCGAACCTATAATTAGTGGCGATTAGAATCCAGGGAACCACAATTTGGACGCTTTAAGTTTCAGTCTGTTTGTGCTGCCAAGACGTGAGACGTGCAAATCACAATTCAACCAGAACCCAAATTAACCAAGGACTTCATGAGAACCGAATCTCAGGGCATTGCTGAAATTATCCATATAGCACAATGGACTTCCATCAGCAACATAATAATCCAATTGAAGCGAAGGCACTTATCTAGATAATCACCTAGAAAGCATGAACAAATTGAGCAAAATACACCCCCCCCCCCTTCGAATCAGAAATACAGTACCGGTGTCGAAGCTATTCCACTCTACCCTTAAGCTACCCCCAATCCAGTATTCAGTGAAGCTAACAGTCCAAGGGTATCCCGTCAGCTAATTCTCAGCCACGACAGATCGGCCTAGTGGTTAAACGCTCGTGACAAGGTCGGGAACAAAGCCGCGCCTTTGGTGAGCACACGATACTAAACACTAAATACATACGTGGAAAAGTACACCAAATTAATAATCTTCGGCGAAGGCAGCGCGCACAGAGATCGAATCATGAAACGAGCAGCGGTCGCGGAAATCCTAAGAATGATTAGGGGGGCACGCAAAGAGGGGAGAGGGGAAGAGCTTGTCGTCGGCGGTGATTAGGAACTACTAGTGGGTTCGATCTGGGTACCTCGCTTGCTCGCAGCGTCCTTCGCAAGAATCGCGCCGCCGTCGCCATGGCAGCTGCGGCGGCGTTAAACCCCCTTCCCTCTCCTGAGTCTTCTTCTCCCCTCCACCACAGCCTTCTTTTCCCGGAGACCCTAACCTGGGACTCTGCGGTGATCCTGGCCGTCCAGAAGGGACGGGAAAGGTGTGTATCCTAAACAGTTGTTCGGTCTATGTTCAAAGTTTTTTTTTTGTGGAAGCATTATTTTTGTTGTTGACAATTTTGTGCGGAACCATGTTCAAATAGCTATGGTGACACCGCTCTAGGCTTTTCAGGTCCATCCAAATTACTCCCTCCCTAAACTAACTAGTAGAGTGCCCGTCCGTTGCCACGGGCTCTTGAAATAGTTTGCAAGAGTTACATGTTAAAATTCACACATACAAACAATATAACACAAACTGAAGTCCATTATTGCAATGTCACAAGCTGAGTGATGTTACAACTTAACATCTATTACAAAAATATATTAATATCTAGATGATGCGCTTGAGAAATTCTTTCACAATATCAGGAAAGTCTACTCTAGCTTCATTCCCGTGATGTTTTAGCAAGTATAATAAAAAATGCTTCCTCAATTCATACCCATCCTGCAGGAAAAATAAATGTAGTTTGTATGAAAAATTCACGAAGAAGGTCTTAAAACATGTAACCCACAATACTCACCGTGCAAACCGGCTTGACCAATTCTTTACCGTTCCACCAGAGCATAAAATGAAAAACAAAATAGCCAGAGACATTTCTGGAAAACTTTCAATTAATATTATAAATAATATAATGATAACAAATATAAATATTTTTGTTACGAATTCATTACCTGTCTATACTCGTTGGAACACCGGCCGGAAATAAACGATGCCATTTAGATATATCAGAATTCCACCCAGGCAGCTTTATTTCGAGTGCTTCTTTGAAATCCCTTGAAAAACTTTTTAATTTCAGTGAATGCCTCATGTTTTTATCCTCTGACGATTGTGATGATTGAATAGGATCCATAATATATAGACGGCGTGCCTCTTTGTCGATGATGTACAGGATGTATCGGCCGATGGATGCATAGGGAAGATAAATCTACAAGTTGAGATATTAGAAACTAAAACAAACCATGATTACAATGGTCAAATTATTTCATTTACCTTATTGCAAGATGAGATGTCGGTCTCCATCCCAGGCCAGCTATCAAATAATGTTGCCAACGTCTGGATAGTTTCCTTCTCACAAAACTTCTGACCTCGTGTTGACTCTAGCAGCATGGACTAAGTAAAAGAAAAATAATAATGTTTCAACATGTTGATAATAATGACACCTAAAATGAAGAGTTACAGTAACTTACACAAAATCGTAGATCCATGTAGTGTATAGGAGGGTCTGTGAACAATACTCCCTCGTCACATGCCAGCATAAGCACGGCGGTGTTGAAGCAATCATTGTCCATGGGCTGCTCCATGTTAAGTATGAACTGAAGTTTCTTAAGACTTAAGCTCATTGGATCGGGTGTGGAGCTCCAGACCCATACCTTCCTGTAATTTGGATGGTAAGAAGAACAATAATATATATCTGCACAATAATTTGATACATGATACTTACTCCAAAGATCCAGCATCATTAATCGACACGATGTATTTACAGAGGCCGGCAAGTATTTCACGTTGGTCCGTAAGAATGATAGTGATTGGGGCGTGACGTTTCTCTTCGACCACGTCAGATGGATCATCCAGTATCTCAAGATCAGAATTAGATAAAGTTTCTTTTTCGAGAGGTTGATGGTACATGGGACATCCTTTTAACTTATTAAGCTCTGAATCAAGCAAAATAATTGCTAATTTTTGTCGAAAATGTTTCATATCCTCCTACAGAAAAATACAAAAACATTTTAAAAGATTTTTTGATGAAGCATTATGATTTAATGTATAAAACTAAAATACCTGCGTAAACTGGTCTGACAGTCCATGTGGTGTCCAGTATTCCATATAGTTTAGCATGAACAATCCACATGATACGCTATAATATTATAAAATAATGCTTTAGAATATCACACAGATGAATAAAAAAACAAACTATTGAAAGAAGTGCTTACCCATCGGTTTGTATTGCCTCCTGAATTTGCTCTACAACCGTCCATTTTGTAACATTGAGATCAGGCCACTTATGACTTTTGATAAACTCCGGACTATGCTCTGCAAGTTTCAGCCATTTCTTGAGCCCTAATAACTTTTATAAATATATATGAGAAATGTTAATGATGAAGCCAAACAAAATAAATGCTAAGATGATAAAAGAAATAGATAGTTACCGTAGTAGCAAGGTCATTGCGTTTGACATTCTCACCAAGTGAGTCCAATACTTAGATCTCTCGTTTTTTGGCGTTGGCAACTGCTAGATACCAATGGTAGCCCGGCATGTTAATCGGGATGAACAACTGGTGTAAATAAGATACAAATCACAATCACGATTAAACATATGAACTAAATAAAAACAATACATAATTATATGCATGGATTACGAGACAAAAACTAACCATATCTTGTTGTAGATAACTATTAACATGACGCACGATGCGACGATATTTTGATGGGTCTATGTCTCTTTCCCCGTCTTCTTTTATCTGGCCCGATACAAACGTGCTAATAATATGTATCTTTTCACCCGCCCTGTTTTGTAGATGCTCGTGAGCAAGCATGCAATATATGTAAGCATTTATCACCTGTAAATAATATTTAGGTTATATTTATAAATTATGATATTATATATAATCAATTAAATACAAAGATTCTGCAATTGGTCTTACACCGTCATGTAAGAACATGTCATTTTTAATAAGGCATTCCAAATCGTCTTTTGCTAACAAGGCATCTCCAATGTCCACAAACTGGGTATTCTTAGGGGCAGACTTGATTGATTCGATGAATGTAATATCTCTAAGGGTACAAACATAGTCTATGAAATTCATAAAAAAGTGAGCCAGCTTAGTAAACAATAAAAGCCAATTTAGTTGAATAGAAAAGACAACATCACAAAAAAATGTTGATAATAATATTAATAAATACCTTGTGGGATAACATGTAAATTAGCATCCTTTTTTGGTTTATTATGAGATATAACCTCTTCGACGTGATTATGTTGTGATTTTCCGGCCCCTTGCAGTGACATTGCATCTGAACCCTCAATGGATTCATTCCGTGCATATCCAGAGTCATCATCCATGTATACTATATTCTGAAAAAACAGAAATATAAATACAGCATTCATTTTATCGTATATAATATAGATACAAAGTAAGGTTAGTTATATGCACCTCTTCTCGCGGTGTTTCAGTGCGGTCTGTCATCGTTGCATCAGTGCGTAAGTCGGAATCCATCAATTTATATCTATGCTAAAAATATATTTAATATTTTTTACTACATCATAAAACTATATATAATATATAATAGAACTGAATTTGAAAATAAAATAACAGTCTTATCTGATAATAAGAAAATCATTTGGTTATCTTAGAAAAAATTGCTGCTTAAATCATTTTACAAACAGAACAATCCGGGAAAAACAACAATCTGTAATTATACCATGATGAAATATAAATGATATTTCCGACTGCTTCATATTATTATATGTAGTATATAATAAACCAATTTGACATTATTAGAATTATATGTAACACAACTTATTCGTATGCAAAAGGTGTTGTTTAAATAAATATTATTAGAAACCACGGGCTCTTTTTTGTATTATATTTCCTACTAAAACATTTAATACAATGTTCATATATTAAAAAATTGTTCACGTTAATGAAAATATTATGGATCTTTTAAAAAGGTTACGATTTTCAAAGTTTGTTCTGAAAATAAAAAAAAATTGTGGTCGTAAAGAACTGTTCACATTTCAAAAATTGTTCATTTTATTAAAAATGGATCTCCTTTTCGAATGTTGTTTAATTATTCAAAAACTGTTTGTGGTAAAAAAAACTATTCAAATTTAGCAAAAAATTTATTTGTATAAAATTTTCTTCTCAAAATAAAAAAAAACATGTGTTTGAAAAATTTGTTCACTTTTTCATATTTCTATATATTTTCGGGAAATAAAGTGATGAAGCAGAAAAGAAAGAAATAAAGTGATGAAGCATTTGAATTTATTAGAAAAATAAATATTAAAAATCATTTTACTAACACAACATTTTCGGGTAAACAACAAACTATAATGTTTATATATAAGTAAGCAGGGGTCTGAAATTGCTTAATTTATTTTTAACTAATTGTATAGCATAGCGTAATTTGTCAAACATAAACTAAAACAAACAAAATAACATTACCAAAGTATATTTGTTTTTCCTACTCTTTTTAAATATTTATTTTTATGAACCATGTTTAATATATATATATATATATATATATATATATATATATATATCGGTATGTATAATGTAAATATACATGTTATTTTCTGATGTATAAAAATAATTAAAAAAAATCATCGCAGCACGAATAACCACTATACCATGATGAAATGTATATGATGAAATATAAATAATATTCCCTACTACAGCATTTAAATATATACAATATATAATAAAAGTAAAAGTGAAACTAACACAACTATTTGTATGCAAAAAATAAACCTAATTGGAATTATTAGAATTATATGTTGTTTAAATGAATGTCATACCATATGAAAATTTGGGAAAAAGAACTAAACATAATGTTCTTATATAAGTAAGTAATCATTTGAAAATTATCTAAATTATTTATGTAGGCTGTGGAAATCTGTCAAACAAAAGAAAATAAAACATGCAAACAAACCTTCCTTAACAAAGTATATTTGAGTTTTCTGTTATTTACCCCCTTTTATTTTGTGTGATGCACTTGGTTTATTTAATAAGTATAAACAATGTATATTTGTATTAACCATGTATATTATTATACACATTTATTGATTTTGTGAAGTATGTATAGTATATATATATATATATATATATATATATATATATATACATAGTTGATTTTTATCCACAGAATTACATATGCCAGAACAAGCTGGGCCAGGCCCAGAAAAAGTCCATCACAGCCGACGGCACACCTCCCCCGCGCGACGGCACACCTCCCGCGCCTACCACATAAATCGTCGCAACCTACCCCGCCCCGTTCACCTTATCCATTCACTCCTCACTCCACTCACTTCAACTACCCTTTCCCCTCCGCCGCCGCATCGCCAGTCGCCGTCCACGAGCTGCCGGCCGCGCTCTGCCCGCTCTTGCCGCATCAGTCCCTCCCATCTCCTCTCCACTCTCGCACATCTAACCCGCTCACCTCCCCCAGCCGCATCATCGCGAACGTCGCCGAGCTTGCAACCACCACGGCTCCGCTCGCCGACAACCGCACCACTCTCCGGCGCCCCGAGCACGGGCACATCGACCAGGCGCGGGTGTTGGATCTGGTCGCCGTTCGGATCCGCAGCGGTGCTGGTCTCCGGCGAGATCCTTGCTCAGATTCGAAGCGGGGTGCCTCGATCTGCAATGCCAGAAGCCACGGTACGCCGATCCGAACGATTCCCTCCTATACTTCTTCCATTTGTTGCTTCCCTAACCTGATCTCCTCCTCGTTGTTCTATGAGGCGCCGTGGCACGGCCGCACAGGGAGGGCAAGGGCGAAGATGGCTACCCGACGGCAAAGGCACGACAACGGTGGTGCAGCCTGTGGTCCACATCGCCGGCAAGAAGCACCACCACGAGGTCGGGTCACGGTGGTGCAGACTGTGCTATTCATAGTCTACCACTCCGCCCTCTTCCGCAACCCCCACCACTTCCGCGTCTCGGTGAGACAAACGGCCCATCCCCCTGCACCATACCCAAACATTTCCCCGGTCCGCGTTTTGCTGTAATTTGTGGCTAGCTATGTGAGCGTGCACTACTACTATTAGTTTTAGGAAAAGAGAGAGGGAGATGTAGAGGGAGATAAAAAATGTATGTACTAGGTATTGTGAGCGTGTACTGCTACTATTAGTTTTAGGAAAAGTGCTGTGGACAGCGACAAACTATGGACGATACACACACGATGGTTAAAAATGGCCGTCCACAAGTATGAGCTACGTATAGGAGAAGAAGGATAAGCAAGGTCTGTGTGATTTTCTGTGACTGAAATAGATTGCAAGAGTGCTAATTTACATATTGTTTTAAACTTGATATTATCAAATATCTCGCTAATACAGTAAATGAGGACATGTTTGATTATTTTTCTCCTGTATTCTCCATGCAATAGTTATAGTTGCACCGATCAAGTTGTTTTCATGTGCAACCAACATCAAAAGTAGGTTACAATGGCCTCAAATGAGTTGCTTATTCTTTTAGATCATCACAACAGTATGAAGGTGCAATCGCAGTGGAGCTGGAGGTTGAACTGAGGAATAATCATAAGCATCATGAAGCTCTTTTTACAACAATGGATAGTTTAAGGTGAGGCCATGCAATGTTGCCATAAAAATACAATGTTTGCAGCACTACATATTTCAGTGTATATTATGTCATATTGTGTTTTGTGAGGGTAAAATTAGGAAGCACTGCCATTAATAAATTTGGCTTTATCATTTTTTTGGATGAAGTGGAATTTTACATGTATGTAAATGAAATAGAAAGTACTAATTTCACATCCTCATGATTATATATGCTGCTATTTATAGATCCTACATCACATAATTATAAGTATTCTACTAATGTTGTAGAGTAGGACCATACAGTTTAATACAATAGATAAAGTCATTCCATTTAGAGGGTATTAAAATAATGGTAATGTTTGTATTGATTTGATTGTCTTATGAGTTACTTCTGTTGCATCTGATAGGGTCAATCACTACACTGTCATGTGATAGGTAGTGTGAAATGACATTATCTCCACATAACCTTTCTGACATGCCACCTTACAGCACACTGCGTGCTAGAACAAGTATTCATTATTTGAGTTTGATTGTTTATTCTAAATATTATCAAAAGATATAGTGTGTCTGGTAGCTGTCTAACTGTACTACCATTTTGTTTTGCCTGTGTAGGTGCTTATAAATGAACACATGTGATGCCTAATAGGAACGTGGCGGAGCACGCCGGCGAGTTCGTCCATGCCAATGGGGTCGCCGATACTAAACAGGTCATTGTAAAATGTCATACTGATAGATGCCAACCGCGTAATTATTTTATAGCTAGTTTTGTTGAAGACTGGTAGTATTTTAAAGACAATTAATTAGCTAGCTTGCATTTCGTTGAGATCCTATTTGTGTTCTACTGTATGAGCCCAGTGTATCACTCATAGGCTTATTCATTGATTAATCACAAAGGCACACCACACTGTTTTCAGAAAATGATATATTGATTGATGTGCACTATCTACAATTAATGGTTCATTTCACTAACTGATTTTGTCACATTTTATATAGCAATTATGGGCTTGAGATTTTATCTTATCTATCACTCTGTCTCCCTGTTTTCTCAGTGTATATTTGGACTTTCAAATATTTGACTGAAGTTATATATAAATATAATAGTAGTGAAAATTACACACTATCCTCTCTATAGAAAACATAATTGACATTACATAATTTAAATAATTGTACTAACACAACAGTAGTCATATGAAAATTATTTAAATTATTTATATATCTAATGAGGTATGGGTCTTCCTGATTCCTGAACACTCATTTAGCAATTGGTTCAGTTATTACAGACCTTAAGTTATTGCATTGGCTTTAACTCTCAGGTTAAATGTAAACAAGTGGCTTTATTGGATCGAGACATCCTTCTGAAGAATCTAAAGAGTGTATTGGAGCCACTGAGAGGTCAAGTAGCTGGCAAATACAAGGATGAATTTGAGGAATCAGTATCTATGGTTGGTTTTTTTTCTTTTGAACCATATTTACAGCCACGTGAAGGATCATTGTTCCTCAGTTAATTCTGAGAGTATCTTTAATGACGCTGCAAGTGTTCTAAACTAACCAATGTGGTTTCTTAAAAGAAGTCTCCAGCTAAATATATATGCCCAAATCATTCCTTTGTTTGTGAGTACTTTAATAGTTTGACAATTTCTATAGGTGGATATTTTAGCAGTTCAATTGTCCAAAAGAGAAAATGAGTTGCTTCAGCAGAAAACCGAGGTCACGAGGATAGCGGCTTCACTGAAACTGGTGAGTTGATACTCGTACTTTTGAAGTATCTTTATTATATGGACCTTTGTAAGCACATTTTATTACCATGATCCATTATGTGTTCTCTGTTTACAATTAACTATCTGATGCCATGTGTATTTTCCCTGCTTGCTACTGGCTTTGGAGGAAAACTTAGTTCCGTCTTTTTTAAATGCAAATTATCTGCCATGATTAAGCAAGCCAAGCTGAAGTTTTGCCTTTGTTGGGACTTCTGAAACAGACTATCAAACAGTACTACAAATTTGAAATGGTGTTCTTTTCTTGCAAATGCACAGCAAACTTTCAGGGGGCTGCCGATGGTTTGTTTAACAACAAATTTTTAGGAGTTCTGCCAAATTTTCTTACCATGGTTAAGAAAATAACATGCTGTCAATTATTTGTGAGTAAAGCATGTTCCAATTCCTCTTGGATTGGCGCGTAGTTTTAGTATTTTTTATAAACATCATTTATCCATATCAAGTATGCTTAATCTTGGTATATTCCCAATTTTTCATTTTCACAAACAACTCTTTCTATATTGTTTAGTCTTCTGAAGATGCTAGGAGAATTGTTGACGAAGAACGAACTAATGCACGCATGGAGACTGAAAATGCTAGAGCTGCAGTACAAAGAGTTCAAAAAGTACTTAAAGAGAAATAGAACAGTTCACAAAGAATTGGTAAGCATGCAAATTGTATATAATTTTATGAGCAACAAATTATCTTGTTTTCTGTACTTTAGTACCATGCTTACCTGGAACTTATGCCTGAATCTGTATGCCTTATATATTCTTTTACTTATGTCATATACAATAACTCCCCTTGACTTCTGTACAGTTTTTTTGTTCAAAACCAGTGGTAGTTTATTTTAATTTGACTATGCAACCTTCTACGTACTGCATCAATAAGCAACAGATCTTCCTGCCCAACTTTGCTTTTATTGCTTGCTTGTCCAGATGATGTGCTTTGACACTGTCCTCAATTTATTATATTCGTTGTATTACTTGCTCTATCTAGATATAGTTGGTATTAGAGTATTACATATCCATAGTGAATAATTTTAGACTATTCCATCGAAGCATTTTGTCCTCAAGCAATATCTATTACATGTAATGACTTAATATTATGACTCTGATGATATATATCTTCAAGCAGTACTATTATATTTGTTTGTTTTCTGGCATGTTGAAACACTTAATAAGTTATTTGTTTGTTTTTCTGGCTCAAATATATATATGAGCTTTCATTAAAAAGTTAGACAGACAACTATGGTCCTCCCGTGCCAAAAGTTAGGTGTATGACACACGTGCGATGTCCAGAATAGACTGTTAGCCTATAATATCTGAAAGAACTGTTTGTATTCATTTGCAACCCACCTAATATGACTGCTTGATTAGATCTACAGTCAATTGTATTGGCTATGATCTTTTTATAAGATGGCACTATCTCCACTGGTGTTTTTTTTCGGAATTTGATGGTATGCCTGACCAAACATGATCCTAATATAATAACTGTTACCCTTTTACAGAAGAGAAAGATCCAGAAATTTGCATACCTAGAAGAAGTCGCCTTCTTGATGCCCCTTGCTTACAGAAGGTACTCCTCGGTCATTTGTCCTCCAAGTCTGGGTATTTTGATCCTTTGATATCTGTGATGGGGGAAGGGAGAGTAAGGAGGGGGATGAGGGATGGCACATGAGGTTAACATATATAGGTAGGCCATGCAGGGGAAGCCTGGGTAGCAGATATCTTTCCTTTTTTCAGATATACTCTTATGTATGGTGCAGATATCTTTCCTTTTTCAGATATGTACTTATGTATGGTGCAGATATCTTTCCTTTTTTCATGAAACGCACACCTCTTAATAAATTAGAAAATATGTCAGAAATCAGAACTTACAAAAGAATTAAATTGTTGTATTAATTAAATAAATAACTTATCATTGATTGCATGCCACTAAGTTACTTATTAGTTCTTATAAAATTTTCCCATATAAAAACGAAATATCTTATTAGTCTATTTAGATATTTATTCTTTTTTAATATTGTTCAATTTGAAGAGGTAAACATCAACTTTCTATATAATTTATGTGTATTTAATCAGTTCAACATGTACTATAAATCAAGTTAAATTAACAAAGAAATAATCTTAAATGTTTTGTTTCTGAAAGATGACAATTAACAGCCTTCGGATTTTGTTGCTTGCACAATTAAAACACAAATGCACCTAATGGATCATCGATCTTTTGCAAGGTCCACATCGACTGAGTACAAGCGGCCGTAGGTCACACGGGGGCGTGGAACTGCTGCAGCCCATCTGTGACAGAGCAGACTCCTGCGAATTTGCCCAGCTAGGTACATCCTCTACTTGGTATCAACTTGAAGAAAATTCTTCCTTTTTGCTTCCATGACCTGATATCCTCCTCACTGATGTATCGAGGAGCCGTGACCCGGCCTCACAGTAAGTGCCAGGGCGAAGACGTAACCCCGACGGCCAAGACACGGCCACGGTGGTGATTTTTGATGGCGAGACAGAGCAGACTCGAGCAACTTTGCCCAGCCAGGTACATCCTGTACACTGTTACATGGTAGCAAATTGAACAAAATGTGACTTGATTAGTATAGTAGCTTAGTAGTAGTAGGTTCCGGTACTTGCAAGTTTATGTCGAACAATCACTGCACCGGATATGCAAGCCTGGGATTATATATGTGCGGGGGTCTATGATATTGTGAGTACAACAGCAACCAGCCCACCAGGTTCCCTTTGAAACCACTTAGCCCGGCCTGAGTCAAATACAAGGCCACTGTCATCTTTGAAACCACTTAAGCTCAGATAAGACCCCCAATAATGATGGTTTTAGAATGTTGATGGACAAGTCTGAGGGGGGCAAACCTAAACAAAAAAAATTTCATCTAATTTTCATCACCCCTACTTGCTGAAGCTCCTGCAAAAGTGTACGGGCAAAATGTGTTGAGATCAAATGGTTACTTAATTTGTTTCCTGTACAATAAACCGTAGTTTTCAAATGCCAGCTTGCTTATGGTGTACAGTTGACACAGGTATCAGATAAAATGCACACACTCGTAATCTTGTTGCACAACACTGGGATCAGATTTTTGACAACATTATACAGTAGACTGAGTAAGATATAAGTAGGGAACATTCTGTAATGTGTTTATGGATATTGATAGCAGAACATATAATAAAATTGACTTGAAGCACAAGCCCAAACCACTGAAGCTTCTGTTGGCTGATGCAGTCTAACTTCTCGCCCATCTCGCGGCTCATGTGGTTCACCCAGTCCCCTACTCCTGATTTCCTATAAACCAGGAATTACCAAAGTAAACTTTGTTTCCGTGGCTAACGGCCCCAACCTGGTTAACTTATAGGCTGGTAAGTGTCTCAAAACTGGAGAGTCTCACCACCTCTTTAGCTGAAGGAAATATGCCCTAGAGGCAATAATAAAGTTATTATTTATTTCCTTAATTCATGATAAATGTTTATTATTCATGCTAGAATTGTATTAACAGGAAACATAATACATGTGTGAATACATAGACAAACAGAGTGTCACTAGTATGCCTCTACTTGACTAGCTCATTAATCAAAGATGGTTATGTTTCCTAACCATGAACAAAGAGTTGTTATTTGATTAAGGAGATCACATCATTAGTTGAATGATCTGATTGACATGACCCATTCCATTAGCATAGCACCCGATCGTTTAGTATGTTGCTATTGCTTTTATCCATGACTTATACATGTTCCTTTAACTATGAGATTATGCAACTCCCGTTTACCGTAGGAACACTTTGTGTGCTACCAAACGTCACAACGTAACTGGGTGATTATAAAGGTGCTCTACAGGTGTCTCCGAAGGTACATGTTGGGTTGGCGTATTTCGAGATTAGGATTTGTCACTCCGATTGTCGGAGAGGTATCTCTGGGCCCTCTCGGTAATGCACATCACATAAGCCTTGCAAGCATTGCAACTAATGTGTTAGTTGTGAGATGATGTATTACGGAACGAGTAAAGAGACTTGCCGGTAACGAGATTGAACTAGGTATTGGATACCGACGATCGAATCTCGGGCAAGTAACATACCGATGACAAAGGGAACGACGTATGTTGTTATGCGGTCTGACCGATAAAGATCTTCGTAGAATATGTAGGAGCCAATATGGGCATCCAGGTCCCGCTATTGGTTATTGACCGGAGACGTGTCTCGGTCATGTCTACATTGTTCTCGAACCGTAGGGTCCGCACGCTTAAGGTTTCGATGACAGTTATATTATGAGTTTATGAGTTTTGATGTACCGAAGGAGTTCGGAGTCCTGGATGAGATCGGGAACATGACGAGGAGTCTCGAAATGGTCGAGACGTAAAGATCGATATATTGGACGACTATATTCGGACATCGGAAAGGTTCTGAGTGATTCGGGTATTTTCGGGAGTATCGGGGAGTTACGGGATTACGGGAGAAGTAATGGGCCTTGATGGGCTTTAGTGGGAAGAGGAAAAGGCTGCTGCGCCCCCCCTCCCCTCTAGTCCGAATTGGACTAGGGAAAAGGGGGCCGGCCACCTTTCCTACTCCTCCTATTCCTTCTCCCTTCCTCCCCTCTTGGTGGACTCCTACTAGGACTTGGAGACCTAGTAGGACTCCACACCCTGGCGCGCCAAACCCTAGGCCGGCCACCCCCTCCCTTGCTCCTTTATATACGGGGGCAGGGGGCACCCCATAGACACACAATTGATCATTGAGATCTTTCCTTAGCCGTGTGCGGTGCCCCCTTCCACCAAATTCCACCTCGGTCATATCGTTGCAGTGCCTAGGCGAAGCCCTGCGCCGGTAACACATCAAGATCGTCACCACGCCGTCGTGCTGACGGAACTCTTCCCCGACGCTTTGCTGGATCGGAGCCCGGGGATTGTCATCGAGCTGAACGTGTGCCAAGAACTCGGAGGTGCCGGAGTAACGGTGCTGTGATCGGTTGGATCGCGAGGAGAACGTATGACTACTTCCTCTATGCTGCGTCAACGCTTCCGCTTCGGTCTACGAGGGTACGTAGACAACACTCTCCCCTCTCGTTGCTATGCATCACCATGATCTTGCGTGTGCGTAGGATTTTTTTTGAAATTACTACGTTCCCCTACAGTGGCATCCGAGCCTAGGTTTTATGGTTTGATGTTATTTGCACGAGTAGAACACAAGTGAGTTGTGGGCGATACAAGTCATACTGCCTACCAGCATGTCATACTTTGGTTCAGCGGTATTGTTGGACGAGACGATCCGGACCAACCTTACGCGTACGCTTACGCGAGACCGGTTCCCTCGACGTGCTTTGCACATAGATGGCTTGCGGAAGACTGTCTCTCCAACTTTAGTTGAACCGAGTGTGGCTACGCCCGGTCCTTGAGAAGGTTAAAACGGAGTCTATTTGACAAACTATCGTTGTGGTTTTGATGCGTAGGTAAGATGAGTTCTTGCTTAAGCCCGTAGCAGCCACGTAAAACTTGCAACAACAAAGTAGAGGACGTCTAACTTGTTTTTGCAGGGCATGTTGTGATGTGATATGGTCAAGACATGATGCTAAATTTTATTGTATGAGATGATCATGTTTTGTAACCGAGTTATCGGCAACTGGCAGGAGCCATATGGTTGTCGCTTTATTGTATGCAATGCAATCGCGATGTAATGCTTTACTTTATTACTAAGCGGTAGTGATAGTCGTGGAAGCACAAGATTGGCGAGACGACAACGATGCTACGATGGAGATCAAGGTGTCGCGCCGGTGACGATGGTGATCATGACGGTGCTTCGAAGATGGAGATCACAAGCACAAGATGATGATGGCCATATCATATCACTTATATTGATTGCATGTGATGTTTATCTTTTATGCATCTTATCTTGCTTTGATTGACGGTAGCATTATAAGATGATCTCTCACTAATTATCAAGAAGTGTTCTCCCTGAGTATGCACCGTTGCGAAAGTTCTTCGTGCTGAGACACCACGTGATGATCGGGTGTGATAGGCTCTACGTTCAGATACAACGGGTGCAAAACAGTTGCACACGCGGAATACTCAGGTTATACTTGACGAGCTATGCATATAAGATATGACCTCGGAACACGGAGACCGAAAGGTCGAGCGTGAATCATATAATAGATATGATCAACATAGTGATGTTCACCATTGAAACTACTCCATCTCACGTGATGATCGGACATGGTTTAGTTGATTTGGATCACGTGATCACTTAGAAGATTAGAGGGATGTCTATCTAAGTGGGAGTTCTTAAGTAATATGATTAATTGAACTTTAATTTATCATGAACTTAGTCCTGGTAGTATTAGCATATCTATGTTGTAGATCAGTAGCTCGCATTGTTGCTTCCCTGTGTTTATTTTGATATGTTCCTAGAGAAAGTTGTGTTGAAAAATGTTAGTAGCAATGATGCGGATTGGATCCGTAATCTGAGGTTTATCCTCATTGCTGCACAGAAGAATTTTGTCCTTGATGCACCGCTAGGTGACGGACCTTTTGCAGGAGCAGATGCAGACGTTATGAACGTTTTGCTAGCTCAATATGATGACTACTTAATAGTTTAGTGCACCATGCTTAACGGCTTAGAATCGGGACTTCAAAGACGTTTTGAACGTCATGGACCATACGAGATGTTCCAGGAGTTGAAGTTAATATTTCAAGCAAATACCCGAGTTGAGAGATATGAAGTCTCCAACAAGTTCTATAGCTAAAAAATGGAGGAGAATCGCTCAACTAGTGAGCATGTGCTCAGATTGTCTGGGTACTACAATCGCTTGAATCAAGTGGGAGTTAATCTTCCAGATAAGATAGTGATTGACAGAATTCTCTAGTCACCATCACCAAGTTAGTAGAACTTCGTGATGAACTATAATATGCAAGGGATAACGGAAAATATTCCCAACCTCTTCGCGATGCTAAAATCGGCGAAGGTAGAAATCAAAGAAAAACATCAAGTGTTGATGGTTGACAAGATCACTAGTTTCAAGAAAAGGGCAAAAGGAAAGAAGGGGAACTTCAAGAAGAACGGCAAGCAAGTTGCTGCTCAAGTGAAAAAGCCCAAGTCTGGTCCTAAGCCTGAGACTAAGTGCTTCTACTGCAAAGGGACTGGTCACTGGAAGCGGAACTACCCCAAGTGATTGGCGGATAAGAAGGATGGCAAAGTGAACATAAGTATATTTGATATACATGTTATTGATGTGTACTTTACTAGTGTTCATAGCAACCCCTCAGTATTTGGTACTAGTTCAAGTTGCTAAGATTAGTAACTCGAAACGGGAGTTGCAGAATGAACAAAGACTAGTTAAAGGGCAAGGTGACGATGTGTGTTGGAAGTGGTTCCAAGATTGATATGATCATCATCACACACTCCCTATACTTTCGGGATTAGTGTTGAACCTAAATAAGTGTTATTTGGTATTTGCGTTGAGCATAAATATGATTTGATCATGTTTATTGCAATACGGCTATTCATTTAAGTAAGAGAATAAATTGTTGTTCTGTTTACATGAATAAAACCTTCTATGGTTATACACACCAACGAAATGGTTTGTTGGATCACGATCATAGTGATACACATATTCATAATATTGAAGCCAAAAGATGCAAAGTTAATAATGATAGTGCAACTTATTTGTGGCTCTGCCGTTTAGGTCATATTGGTGTAAAGCGCATGAAGAAACTCCATGCTGATGGATTTTTGGAATCACTTGATTATGAATCACTTGATGCTTGCGAACCGTGCCTCATGGGCAAGATGACTAAGACACCGTTCTCCGGAACAATGGAGCAAGCAACAGATTTGTTGGAAATCATACATACTGATGTATGTGGTCCGATGAGTATTAAAGCTCGCGACAAGTATCATTATTTTCTGACCTTCACAGATGATTTGAGCAGATATGGGTATATCTACTTGATGAAACATAAGTCTGAAACATTTGAAAAGTTCAAAGAATTTCAGAGTGAAGTGGAGAATCATCGTAACAAGAAAATAAAAGTTTCTACGATATGATTGTGGAGGAGAATATTTGAGTTACGAGTTTGGTCTTCAATTAAAACAATGTGGAATAGTTTCACAAACTCATGCCACCTGGAACACCACAGCATAATGGTGTGTCCGAACGTCATAACCGTACTTTATTGGATATAGTACAATCTATGATGTTTCTTACCGATTTACCAATATCGTTTTGGGATCATGCATTAGAGACAGCTGCATTCACGTTAAAAAGGGCACCATCTAAAGTCCGTTGAGACGACACAATCAGAACTATGGTTGGCAAGAAACCAAAAATTGTCGTTTCTTAAAGTTTGGGGTTGCGATGCTTATGTGAAAAAGTTTCAACATGATAAGCTCAAACCCAAATCGGAGAAATGTGTCTTCATAGGATACCCAAAGGAGACAGTTGGGTACACCTTCTATCACAGATCCGAAGGCAAGACATTCGTTGCTAAGAATGGATCCTTTCTAGAGAAGGAGTTTCTCTCGAAAGAAGTGAGTGGGAGGAAAGTAGAAACTTGATGAGGTAACTGTACCTGCTCCCTTATTGGAAAGTAGTTCATCACGGAAATCTGTTCCTGTGACTCCTACACCAATTAGTGAGGAAGTTAATGATGATGATCATGTAACGTCAGATCAAGTTACTACCGAATCTCGTAGGTAAACCAGAGTGAGATCCGCACCAGAGTGGTACGGTAATCCTGTTCTGGAAGTCATATTACTAGAACATGACGAACTTACGAACTATGAGGAAGCGATGATGAGCCCAGATTCCGCGAAATGGTTAGAGGCCATGAAATCTGAGATATGATCCATGTATGAGAATAAAGTATGGACTTTGATGGATTTGCCCGATGATCGGCAAGCCAAAGAAAATAAATGGATCTTGAAGAGGAAGACGGACACTGATAGTAGTGTTACTATCAACAAAGCTAGAATTGTCGCAAAAGGTTTTCGACAAGTTCAAGGTGTTGACTATGATGAGAGTTTCTCACTCATATCTATGCTTAAGTCTGTCCGAATCATGTTAGCAATTGCCGCATTTTATGAAATCCGGCAAATGGATAAACAAAACTACATTCCTTAATGGATTTATTAAAGAAGAGTTGTATACGATGCAACTAGAAGGTTTTGTCGATCCTGAAGGTGTTAACAAAATATGCAAGCTCCAGCGATCCATCTATGGACTGGTGCAAGCATCTCGGAGTTGGAATATACGCTTTGATGAGTTGATCAAAGCATATAGTTTTATACAGACTTGCGGTGAAACCTGTATTTACAAGAAAGTGAGTGGGAGCACTACAACATTTCTGATAAGTATATGTAAATGACATATTATTGATCGGAAATAATGTAGAATTATTCTGTGGAGCATAAAGGAGTATTTGAAAGGAGTTTTTCGAAGAAGGACCTCGGTGAAGCTGCTTACATATTGAGCATCAAAATCTATAGAGATAGATCAAGACACTTGATAAGTTTTTTCAATGAGTACATACCTTGACAAGATTTTGAAGTAGTTCAAAATGGAACAGTCAAAGAAAGAGTTCTTGCCTGTGTTACAAGGTGTGAAATTGAGTAAGACTCAAAGCCCGACCACGGCAGAAGATAGAAAGAGAATGAAAGTCATTCCCTATGCTTTGGCCATAGGTTCTATAAAGTATGCCATGCTGTGTACCAGACCTATTGTATACCCTACCCTGAGATTGGCACGGGAGTACAATAGTGATCTAGGAGTAGATCACTGGACGGCGGTCAAAATTATCCTTAGTGGAATAAGGATATGTTTCTCGATTATGGAGGTGAAAAAAAAGGGTTCGTCGTAAAGAGTTACGTCGATGCAAGTTTTGACACTGATCCAGATGACTCTAAGTCTCAATCTGGATACATATTGAAAGTGGGAGCAATTAGCTAGAGTAGCTCCATGCAGAGCATTGTTGACATAGAAATTTGCAAAGTACATGCGGATCTGAATGTAGCAGACCCGTTGACTAAGATTCTCTCACAAGCAAAACATGATCACACCTTAGTACTCTTTGGGTGTTAATCACATAGCGATGTGAACTAGATTACCGAATCTAGTAAACCCTTTGAGTGTTGGTCACATATCGATGTGAACTATGGGTGTTAATCACACGGTGATATGAACTATTGCTGATAAATCACATGGCGATGTGAACTAGATTATTGACTCTAGTGCAAGTGGGAGACTGAAGGAAATATGCCCTAGAGGCAATAATAAAGTTATTATTTATTTCCTTAATTCATGATAAATGTTTATTATTCATGCTAGAATTGTATTAACAGGAAACATAATACATGTGTGAATACATAGACAAACAGAGTGTCACTAGTATGCCTCTACTTGACTAGCTCATTAATCAAAGATGGTTATGTTTCCTAACCATGAACAAAGAGTTGTTATTTGATTAACGAGATCACATCATTAGTTGAATGATCTGATTGACATGACCCATTCCATTAGCATAGCACCCGATCGTTTAGTATGTTGCTATTGCTTTTATCCATGACTTATACATGTTCCTTTAACTATGAGATTATGCAACTCCCGTTTACCGTAGGAACACTTTGTGTGCTACCAAATGTCACAACGTAACTGGGTGATTATAAAGGTGCTCTACAGGTGTCTCCAAAGGTACATGTTGGGTTGGCGTATTTCGAGATTAGGATTTGTCACTCCGATTGTCGGAGAGGTATCTCTGGGCCCTCTCGGTAATGCACATCACATAAGCCTTGCAAGCATTGCAACTAATGTGTTAGTTGTGAGATGATGTATTACGGAACGAGTAAAGAGACTTGCCGGTAACGAGATTGAACTAGGTATTGGATATCGACGATCGAATCTCGGGCAAGTAACATACCGATGACAAAGGGAACGACGTATGTTGTTATGCGGTCTGACCGATAAAGATCTTCGTAGAATATGTAGGAGCCAATATGGGCATCCAGGTCCCGCTATTGGTTATTGACCGGAGACGTGTCTCGGTCATGTCTACATTGTTCTCGAACCGTAGGGTCCGCACGCTTAAGGTTTCGATGACAGTTATATTATGAGTTTATGAGTTTTGATGTACCGAAGGAGTTCGGAGTCCCGGATGAGATCGGGGACATGACGAGGAGTCTCGAAATGGTCGAGACGTAAAGATCGATATATTGGACGACTATATTCGGACATCGAGAAGGTTCTGAGTGATTCGGGTATTTTCGGGAGTATCGGGGAGTTACAGGATTACGGGAGAAGTAATGGGCCTTGATGGGCTTTAGTGGGAAGAGGAAAAGGCTGCTGCGCCCCCCTCCCCTCTAGTCCGAATTGGACTAGGGAAAAGGGGGCCGGCCACCTTTCCTACTCCTCCTATTCCTTCTCCCTTCCTCCCCTCTTGGTGGACTCCTACTAGGACTTGGAGACCTAGTAGGACTCCACACCCTGGCGCGCCAAACCCTAGGCCGGCCACCCCCTCCCTTGCTCCTTTATATACGGGGGCAGGGGGCACCCCATAGACACACAATTGATCATTGAGATCTTTCCTTAGCCGTGTGCGGTGCCCCCTTCCACCAAATTCCACCTCGGTCATATCGTTGCAGTGCTTAGGCGAAGCCCTGCGCCGGTAACACATCAAGATCGTCACCACGCCGTCGTGCTGACGGAACTCTTCCCCGACGCTTTGCTGGATCGGAGCCCGGGGATCGTCATCGAGCTGAACGTGTGCCAAGAACTCGGAGGTGCCGGAGTAACGGTGCTGTGATCGGTTGGATCGCGAGGAGAACGTACGACTACTTCCTCTACGCTGCGTCAACGCTTCCGCTTTGGTCTACGAGGGTACGTAGACAACACTCTCCCCTCTCGTTGCTATGCATCACCATGATCTTGCGTGTGCGTAGGAATTTTTTTGAAATTACTACGTTCCCCAACATTAGCAACACCAGAGCTCTATCCTCCTCTTCAGTCAGTGGCACGCTGAGGAATTTAGCTAACTTGCTCACAGCTTGCAACGGGTTTGAGGACGTATTTTACACCGAGGCACCCGCGGTGTATGTAACTCATTAAATTATAAAGTTATCATTGATTTGTATGCAACTCATTAAAATTCATAGCCTGCACACTAACATATCCACTGAAGCTAGACCCATCGCCGGAATCAGTTGCTTTGTCGTCGGAGCGGTTGAATCCTCGTAGGGTAGAAGATATGAATGTGGGTGAGATTGTTTTTTATCTATGAAATGTGGCTCAGTGATCATTGACGTTAGACAAACAGAAATTACCAAGACAACAAATATAACAGCAAAACCAACTTGTAGTAGTACCAAAACTCCAAAATAGTTATTAAATAATGTAAACCAAAAAACCAAAATTATAGTTTCCATCCATAACCAAACATGACAAATGCTTGAAGTGTTCCTGACGGTTCTCGTTGCATAGAAGCATATTTAGTTGTTCAAAACCCTCAAGGCCGCCGTAATCTCCTGAGGGATGTTTCCAGCAGCTAGATTGTCTTTGACCATGAGCATCTGGACTACCACTTGGCTCCTGAGCATAATTGGATCCTAGAAACAATGAAACAAAATCACCATGAAACGACGAAGTGGTTCGATTAAAAATGGCACATTAAAACTCGTCGTAAAGATAATTACTGTAGTGTTCATCTAGGTCATGCTACGCAAAGAACCTAGCTGATGGGCCATCTCTTGTAGAACTAAGAAACCCGAGTCTTTGCTGTCACAAACAGAATAAAAATTTGAGCTTTCGACATACTGAATCTTATTCATATGAAAAATTTATTAAATTACCGCCGAAAATTGAATGACATGTTGTCTTGTCGCCAATCCATGAGTTCGTTGTTCCAACCAAGGACCCTAGCCTGCAACACTTCATTGAGTTCTTGCTTCAAAATAGTGATCTCCTTCATCATCTCTTTGTTGTTAGTGCTATTTCCCACTTGTCGTACATCTAGTGATGGATTAAATACGATAACCCTTCTCCTCATCCGATTGACCACAAGTAGACCATACGACGAATCCGGGATAGACAACGGAAGTAGATACTAAAGAAGGTCAACACAGGTTAATTGCTATATCAGGAATGAAAAAATAAGTTAGGAAGTAAAGACTCTTACAATTGTGGAGTTGAACACATCATATCTAGGAAAAGGCTGTAGAACAGCATTGTTGATCAGCGTTGAGGTGCGCTGCCCTTGCGGCATCCATGAATTCCTTAGAGCTCGTGATTGAGCATGAAACTGCAAGTCAAAATAATGTTTTCCTCCAACCATGTTGGTGCCTGCATGTCTCTCTACTTCAGCGCTCGCAAGCTTACGAAGAGCGACATTGAAGCAGTCGGGATGTAGGCTTGCTGACGTTACAAATAGTGTGTCCTTCAGCATCCTGAGGCTGATTTCGATTCGGTACGGTGTATCGCTTCTTATCCAGATTGAGCTGCACGTAAAAATACATATAAATGGTTAGCACTAATAGTGGTTCTTTAATATATAAATTGTTCATATGGTAACATTTTTTAGATAATCAAATAGCTATGAACAGAACGTAATATTTTGATAAACTATAGAGCCTTCAAATCTTTTCAGCACCTTTTAGCAAAAGGTATAATTAGATAATGATTTCTCTATAAGAACAATATTAAATTGTTAGGAATTAATAGCAGGAAAATTTAGGTAGCACACTATATATCAAGTTTGCTGGCTGTTGAAAAAAAAATTGTTGTAGAAAATAGTAAGGACATTAAGTTTACCAACATTTGTACTGCAAATAATATTAATATTTTGTTATTCATTACATACGGTAGATGTGCAACGAAAAAACTGCCTAAACATTTAACAAAAACAATTTTGTACTGCTGGCCGCAAAAAGTAAGATTTAATCTAAAGAAAAACAAATTAAGCTATATCATACTCCTATATCAAACAGAATCTGCTCTGTACGACCTAGTTCTAATGATATCTCTTTAGAGAAAATAAACATACAATAGCATAACTTACTCTAGTGTGTGCTCATCATGAACGCCGTTCATAAAGCCGAATATATATTCGAGTGCATCTTCCACGAAATGCCTTGGTGGGGGCAGAAGATGCAGGGGTGCGGGCAAATCTTCTCGGGGATCGGCAACAACATCGTGGAGCTGGAGGGCAGCCTCATTGGGGTCGGGGGCAGCGGCATCCAGGGTCGCCGGCGGATTGTTTCCAGTGATAGGCTCCATAGCTGATCGATAGGCGTGAGTGATCGTTCGCTGAGGCGTCTTGACAATTAGGATGTCGATGCAGCATATATTTGGCAGCTAGATTTATTGCCTCCAACTGCTTTTTATTGCCTGCCGAAAAAAATCGGCGATGGGAGTATAAACGGATATATTTTGAATGTTATTTATTGCCTGCCAAATTTATCAAATTGTTATTAATGCTTTTTATTGCCTGCCAAATATATCAAGTTGTTTTAAGACGTAGATGATTCTTTCTATTGACAAAAAAATCTTGACGGGGACGTAGAAGATCTTTTACCTTTTTTATAGTTGAATATTTTGTCTTAAGGATTGCAATATTTACAGTTCAATATCAAAAAAAGAAAAAAATCAACCTTTGTATAAAACCATATATCCCGAATTAAGCACACGTCCAAGAAATACATACTGCCCCCTGCCTCTGAAAAGAAACCATATATATTTTGAACCATATATGTATTTCTTCAAACTATGCACCATTTGAAGAATATATGTTGTCTGACTTCAAACTATATGTTATCTAAAGAAATACATATATGTTGTCTGACTTCAAACTATGCACCATTTGCATGGAGAATACATGATCAGACTATGCACCATTTGACTATATTCTCAACATATATGCACATGACCAAACTGAGCTACATGATCAAACTATGCACCATTTGCATGGAGAATACATGATCAAACTATGATCAAACTATGCAAATATATGTTATCTAAAGAAATACATATATGTTGTCTGACTTCAAACTATGCACCATTTGACTTCAGAAACCATATATTCTCATGTATTCTCCATGCAATAGTTCTAGTTGCACCGATCATGTTGTTTTCATGTGCAAACAACATCAAAGGTAGGTTACAATGGCCTCAAACGAGTTGCTTATTCTTTCAGCTAGTACTTTTTCAAGATGCCGCACAGTATGTAACATTTTTGACTCCCAACTTGGTGGTAGTGGACATAATAAATTATGTAGATTGCTTTTTCTGGTCTATTATAATATATGTGAGCAGACAACAGTGTTGAAATAAAGTAGAGAACATCTGGCAATATGCTCTCAATAACATGGTGCTGGAAGTCAGCGCAGTATATTAATGAACATTTGATTATTGATCAATGTATATATCTTGCTGGCTCCGGCTTGATTGATTCGGTGGGTCTGTCAGGTGGTTGTTGATGCCAGCACCGGGAGCGGCATCCTCGTTGTCTGGAGCGCTCAGGCCAGCGCCAGGACGATAGTGAGGTATTCTTTACATGCTATTTGTAGGAGCAGAATACATGTTCTTTATAATGCGGTCTTGCCTTCATATGCAATGTCTATAATTTGAATCTGCATGTTTGTATATTTTGTTGGTATAAAACTGTAGCGGTGCTTCACCTCTTCTCTGGATATATTAAATATATTAAATGTTCTATGCTAAGTAAAATACAATCGTGTTACAACCCACTCTGTGCTATTTATAATATTAGACATTACTGTTATTTTTTTGAACCTTGAACAGTAGGAGAACCTCCTACTGTTTTAAACTTATATTAGTAAAACTTTGTACAATTTACATGATATCTTTACATGTATCTACCCGCCACTTTCGGTGTTGGAGAGAGAACTAAGCTATGGAGGCAAGTATGAGAGGGATAAGATGTTTGTGTTTTTCATTGACCCTATAGGTAACGAGAGAGAAATCCTTCTTAAGTCTGTCCAGCCAAGATGTCTTTGTTAGGGTAAAATTAGGAAGCACTGCCATTAATAAATTTGGCTTTATGAATACTTTTAGACTATTCCATCGAAGCATTATGTCTCATGCAAATCCGATTACATGTAATGATTTAATATTATGACTCTGATGATATTTATCTTCAGAAGATGATTAAATTTGTTTGTTTTCTGGCATGTTAAAACACTTAAGAAGTTAATTGTTCGTTTTTCTAGCTCAAACCATGGTCATAACTTAAACAGTTAGGTGTATGTCACACTTGCGATGTCCACAATAGACTGTTAGCCTATAATATCTGAAATAATTGTTTGTATTTAGTTGCATCCCATCTAATAGGACTGCTTGATTAGCTCTCAAATAGGATTCGTTTTCATCCAATATACTTAGTCAAAGATGCGATATATATATATGTCTGGCTCTAACATACCTACCATTTTAGTTTTAGGTTTTATCTATATGTACTGATCAATAAGAAAACCCATTGCTCTCTCTAATTTTTGTTTTCTATTCAGGAACACATAAAAGATAATCAGCGTTTATTTGCAAGGATGGAATTGAAGGAATCGGCGAGAGTGGCAGATAAAGGAGAACTTGAAACTTATATATTATATGCAAGGTACGTGCCGTATGACAATCATAATATTATTTACTACTCGCTAGCTGGAATGTGTTTTTTACAACGAAGAAAACCTCGTATAGTATAGCACTGCGTGTATGGATGGAGTTATACTATACGAGGTAGTAGTAGTATATGTTGCGAGGCACTTAATAACTGAAAACATCACCTGCTGGTGCACCTGGAGCACCAAACCTGGTCCAAACTAATATGGCCTTCTTCTCGTAATATTTAGATGGATGGAAGGATAGATATATAACCAACAAAGCTAGGGGATGCCAACATCAATCTATAGCTCGTGGATACCAACCAACATAAATATAAGAGAAAATGTCAACTGATCATCTGATCAGCACGGGCATTGAAACAGATATTTCCTAGAAAGCAACTAAACATCATTTTATTATAAGGTATTTTTCGATGCAGAAGTCCTCCTTAGCCACCAATAAATCTCAACGCTGCTCTAACTTGCTCTGGAATGTTATCCTTTGCTTGGTTATCCCTAACCATCAACAGCTGGACCATTAGTCGCTTCCTGAGACTTTGTGGATCCTACAAATTATGCATAAACAAAGTCAGAAGATATATTTAGCAAATATATGCAATATGTAACAGTCAGAAGATATATTTAGCAAATATATGCAATATGTAACCTCATTACAAAATCACTTACGTCAGTCCTAGGCATGTTATGAACCATGTCATTACCGATGGTTTCATACAGATGGGCCATCTCCTGTAGAACTTTGAATCCGGAGTCCATACTGTCACAAAAAAAACATATTGTATTAGCTATATTAGAGCACACACTAATATGCAAGCCAAATTTAGAATAGTACCGCCGAGGTGAAACATGAATGTTATCTTGTTCGGGCCATTCCACAAGTTGGTTGTTCCTATTAGGGGCCTCCTGTTGCAATACAGAGCTGAGTTCTTGCTTCACTAAAAGGGCTTCCCTCTGAAGTTCAGTGCCATGGGGGTCCTCTAAATGAAACACATCCTGGTTCGAATAATCAATAACGATAGTCCTCTCCATTTCCATGTTCACTGCTAAAAGACCGTAGGACGAATCCACGAGTGACAGTGGTAGAAGATACTGCATTTGGTAAACAAAGGTAAATGTCAAACAAAGTAACCAACTAATTTGTAAGAAAGAGAACACTTACAATTGTAGGGGTGTGAAACACGCAGTATCTTGGAAAAGGCTCAAGCACGACATTGTTAATAAGTGCATTGGTGCGCTGTTCTTGGCTTAACCAAGTCTGCCTTAGCGCCCGTGCTTGCACATGGAATCCCAAATTGAAAAAATGTGTCTTTCCAACAGAGCTGGTGTCTGCGCTCCTCTCTGCTGCATCGGTAGTAATCTTACGCACGGCTAAATTGAAGCATAACGGATGGACAAGTCCATCTCCTAGGATGGTGTCTCGGATGATCCGTAGGCTAATCTGGATAGGGAATGGGCGCGGGCTCCTAATCCAGATTGTGCTGTAAAAAATGAAGATCAAGGTTCATACCAATTATATGACTTCAAGTAATCCTAAACTCAAACGATAAAACTGTGTTGCTGTCTATATGATATGAATAATTAAACAGTAGTATATATCATATTAAATGACCTAAAAGATATTGTAATCTCTACCAAGTTAAGTGTTTTTTATATATGTACGGGCAATAAACTAACAGCTTAGAGTGTTTTCGTAGTAGTACATGGACCTGCATAAAAATTGTTGTAGATTTTGGATGAAAAATTCAACATGTAGTTTATAGCTTGTTCAACATTGTTGTAAAAGGTGTTAGACCCCATAGTTTTGGACCACAGTTTCATACGTATTTTGTTTCATACTTATCAGCTATTTATGTTAGACGCCGCAAAACACGGTTTTAGACACAATTTACCAATACAAATATTATATCTGCTAACAACCATTGAATATGTATTTATATACTTGTATAAGAAAAATAACTACACATTCATCCTTTGTAACAGAAATCTGAACTTAGACAAAGACCACGTGATCCTAACCAGGGTATATCTTCTAATCTAAACGTAAAGTATATATGTACAGGGCAGGCAGATTTTTTATGGGGGTATAACTTCTAAATGCAAAGTATACATGTACATGGCAGTGGACTTAGACGATGAAGAGCAAAAAATATTAGATCTATCGGGCCGTGATAACTTACTCTAGTAGTTCTTCGTCTGAGGAAAGTGCTATGAAATCATACACGTAGTCGACTGCATGTCGCACTCCCCCAAAATTCGCCATTGCTTCCATTGATGGGGCGAAAAGTCGGTCGTACAACTGGTAAAGCGAGAGAGGAAGGAGCCCGTAGGATTTTATTGAGTAGATATGAGGCCATGGGGAATTGTGCGACAACAGTTAGGAAGGTGCACCCTGTCCTTCCTTAATGGCATGTTTCCATAAAAAATACTTTCAACAAAATCGGCAAGATATTTGTTTTCATTACACTATGCATAAAACCAGTAACAGATTAAAAGTTGCCTAAATTATGTCTCCCTTACCCCATAACTTTCACAAACGAAAAAAATAAAAGAAACCAGACTTACTCTGTCGTGAGGGAGTGCAACACTCGATGCCCACCCGGAAAGCGTTGATGGTTGCGTGTTATATGGGGCCCAGTGTTTGTCCCCCTCTAAATAAATCTCCGACCCCATGATTTGAATGGTTGGGCCCTGATTTATTTCCCTATCAAATCTGCTCCCCCCCTATTTCAACTGTGGGGGCCGGTGCCTTTCCTCTAATAAATATTTTCCCAACATTTTTTTGTGGCGGGAATCAAGCTTACCATTAACCAGACAGCTCAGCAGAGTAGCTAGCTACAAAAGCGTCCACAAACTCAGGTGCTTGATCCTGCCACATTACTGGGGCTAACGCATCCATTACTTTATTACACATCCTGGGGCAAAACGAAAATACCACTTGGGTAAAGTTTAATCTACCAAAGAATATTATTTATTTGAACAACACTCCATTGGCAGCGAGGTCAAGGTCGCTGGTGTTAACAGCCTGGACCTAGTTGAGTGAATCTGTCTGAGCTTGCACTCCCGTCATAACCCAGCTGCCTCGGGAAAATTTATCAGGAAAGCGCTACACGCTAATCATGCATTTGGCCACCATAAATTTAGATATCTACGTCACAAGTGTTAGGCTTTATTTCTTTAGTGTGAGGAAATAGCCCAGATGGTCTTCCCTGGCCCACTTAAATATAGGGACATATTGTGGTTCCCCTACTAAAGATCGGTATGTGCATAGTCTACTGATGCCACCTCTCCCCCTCGTCCTCTATCCTTGATGCATCATGGCGCCTCTCTCCCTCATCCTATTTCGATTGCAACACTGATCGGGAACCAGAATGTGAAGCTAGCTTGAGAAGCTAGACCCCTTGCAGGAATAAGTTGCTTTAGATAGCCTCATCATCAATGGAGTTAGGGCATCGGATCAATCCCTCATCATATCCCACATTATGGAATTCTTCTCTTCTCTTTTGGGGGCTAAGCAGTAGGGTCGTCTCTCTATCTCTCCCTTTCTATGGGACAATTGTAACATGATCTCAAACACCGAGAATGAGGCCTTAATCATTCCTTTGTCTGATGAAGATCTGGGAGGTCATTAACTCCGCCAACCCGAAGGCAGCCTCTTGGCCCTGATGGGTATTTTATTCCTTCTACAAGAAGTTTTAGCCTTAGCTGCATCGGCTGGTGTGTCAAATCATTCAAGGTTTCTGTGTGGGGACAGTTGACCTTTACGACAAGTGATTTTATTTTAGCGCTGATGTTGATAAGTATGCATTGACATGTTAGTTATATATAGTTTGTATTGCCAATTATGTAGTTCATGACATTACTGTTATAATTGACGTTAACGCACAGGAGTTGTAGGGTGTGTCGCAAAACAAATGTTTAATATCAAAAACAAAAAAAAGTATTGCCAAATAGATAATTCTCAGTACGATCAGTAGCCATTTATTTGCAACATACGAAAATGCAATGGACCATATTCAGTCGTATAAAACCCTCAATGTTGCTTTAATTTCATCTGGTATGATACCAGCTGCTTCATTGTTTTTTATCGTCAGCATCTGGACCATCAGGTTCTTTCTGAGCTGTAATGAATCCTAGAGAAGATGGAAAAATAGAAATTTATAAATTGCTCGAAAATAAATCGCACGATAAACCTCGTTATTGTGTACTTACGTGAGTGGTCTTCCTACCAGAATGAGTAGTACCATTCTGGTGAGCCATCTCCTGTAGGACAAGTAAAGCGGAGTCTTTGCTGTTACAAAAAAAATAACTATATTATAAGTATAACGGTCTGGTTAAAACGCGTGTGATCAATTTACTATATTACCGCCTGCCGTTTGAAGCGATGCCGTGCGTTGACCAGTCATCGAGATTGGAATTCCAACCAGGGATCCTCATCTGCAACACATTGTTGAACTCTTCTTTCAACATTGTGATTTCCTTCCTCGTCTCAGTGTTATGAAAGTTGTATGGTCCACCATAGACGTCGATTGATGGATCGATTGGGAGAACCGTCCTAGTTTCCATGTCGACTACAAGTAGTCCGTACGAAGAATCCACGGAAACAAATGGTAGTAGATACTGTCGTCAATAGACACATGTTAGTACAAAATAGAATAAGCAAATTAAATTTAAAGAATAAGTATCTTACAATGTTAGAGTTGAACACATCATTTTTAGGAAACGGCCGAACAATGGCATTGTCAATCAGCAACGTGGTGCGTGTTTCTTGCTCCATCGAAGAGTGTCTGAGGGCCCGTGCCAGAGAATGAAACTGCAAGTCGAAAAAATGTTTGTTTCCAAGCATTCTTGTACCTGCAGTGCTCTCTACTTCAGCGCTAGCAAGCTTACGAACTGCTAGATTGAAGCACTCAGGATGAATTATTCCAAAAAGGCTAATTGTTTCCTGGAGCATCCGTAGGCTGATTTCAATATGATATGGACGTTCGCTTCTAATCCAGATTGTGCTGCCCAAAAAATGCAGAGCAATCTTTACCAAATAACATTTATCCTTCACTGTATCACAATTAGACTAACTATTTTGTATAATATAAAGCAGTGAAAAAAAGTTACTTAATTTAAAACACGCTAGCTCTTTTGCCTGTTAGCTATTTTGTCTTTAATAATGTTATAGATGAATAAAAATAACATGGGATACAGAGTCACACATAAAATATTTAAAAACGGTGTAACAGTGCAAAGAATATATTAACTAAAATAAATAACACCTAGACAAACAAACATAATATAGTTATTTATTATGGTTAATTATGTCTAGCCTGCTGTGTTGCCCAACTGATATATAGCCTGATGTGTACGAGAGTAATATGAAGAGCAATACAACTTACTTTAGTGCCTCATCGTCCTGGACAACAGCTATAAATTGAAAAATGTATTCAACGACATCTTCTACGGCATTAATGTTGCCAGCAGCCTCCTGAGGTGCGGGAAAAGCCTCTTGTGGTGCGAGCTGAACATCAACTGGCTCGTTCACAGCCTCCATTGATGAGAGTCGTGAGTGATCGAAAATTGGTGAAGACCGGGGTAGGTGTTCAAACAGGAGCTCGTCGGATGTGATATGAAGGGATCAGTTCCTGTTTGGCAGATGCATCATATAGACTTATAGGATCTCCAAATAGTACGGAAACTTCCATTGTTGAAAGCCAAATAATAAGCAAAGTTTTAATTACGCCTGATTTTCAGCATCGGATGGTACATCAGGCCGATGGAAAGTGTCCATATCATTCCATCCGTGCATGTTTATATTATTCATTTCCTAGTATAAAATATTTTCAGCTTTTGGATGGATCATATCTTGCGCGCTGCCAATTAGGATGTCGAAGAAGCATATATATAAAAGGATATATTAGTAATGCTTTTTATTGCCTGCCAAATATGTCCATTCGTACTTATGACGTAGATGATTCTTTCTAATTATAAAAAATGTGATGGGGGTGTATCAGATCTTTCTTTTTTTTTATAGTTGAATATTTTCTTCCAGTTCAATCTCAACGAATCAGAAAAAACAACCTTTTTATAAAAGCAGATATCCCGAAGTAAGTACGCGTACAAAAAATACATACTTCCATAATGGCTGCACTTAGAGTTGCTTTGCAAAAAGAAAACACACTTTAAAAGATATGTTTGTTCTGTGTGAATACATTATTATTACAATTGTAGATAAAAGGACCGAGGCAAATGAGCTTCTGATTGAGCCATGTTGAAAAAACAATTTCATCTACTGTCCATTTTTCCAGGCTACAACTGCAGCTTTGACATATGATACTGTTTTGTCAAGTGTCATTAAGCAGGCTTCGTGGATATCTACGAAAAAACAATTCGTTAGTACTGGTAACATCGTAATACTGAAAAGAAAAAAAAAGCCATAAAAATCAAAATATTTTATAGAACTCACCTTGAAGATGATGAACATCATCATTAATGTCAGGGGAGAACAATAATGTGCTCTCCCTCATAGTCTCCATGCACTTATCCCTCCGGTTAACCTGTATGTACGTAACTGCAATTTTCTCGAACAAATTATCAGTGCGCTACAACTGGTACAAGTGACGACCAGCATGCTCTTGGCTTAGGCGTATAAAAAGTATCTCCCTTCTGCAATGATAAAGATATGTTGATGGTAGTCAACTATCAAATATTAATAATCATATAAAACCTCAAGTACTAATTGGAGTTTACCGAAAATTCATGATGCCTATCTCAACAAAATGGACCTGCCGTCTGTATACTGAATCCCACCTACGTTGTATCCTACCAGCATAGACAAGAATACCAACAACATCTGGAAAAAATTAAGTCTGGGTGAGACAACATGTAAAATCAATAAATATGCAAAAACAAAATAAAATATGTTGTACCGGTAATTTGTTTGTCCCGTAGCAAGGATATGGCATCAAGTTGTGGGAAAAAAGGTGGACAAATTGTCGACGCAATATTGTGCACCGATGTCCTAACCATGGTTATATCAATTAGTTGAACGACAAACTCCTTACATAGATACCAGAAGTGACCATCCAGCATTGCCGTGGGGTTTATCCCGACGCTACTGAAGTAATAAGTTAGCCCGGTCTGCAGAATGGCGTTGAATCGATAAGCTTGGTTGCTGAAGGCAATTGCTTAAATCTTTGTTCCCTGGAAATAAAAAAAAACAGATAACAAGGCTGTATATACATTAAAAAATGTTGATATATTTATTGATCACTAACTTCCTGGTCCAGAAGTATGCAACGAAAGTATGGGTTTCCCATTGCATGCACCCTGATATGGGACTTCCACATCACCCGTGCTCGGATGATCCAACATCTTTGATAGATATGTTCCATATGTACACTTTGAAAATTCAGGAACCTACACAAAATAATCCGAAATGATGGGATCAACAATCAATGATGTCAGATAAGCGTGCATGAAGATATGTACACTTGCCTGTTCATCGGAGGGATGGTGGGCAGAGGCATGATGGTATCCGGTGGATTCGCCATCACCCTCCTCGAGGGCCTCGAGCTGTAAGATATCACCATGGTCAGCGAGCTATTGGATGAACTGTTAAAGAAGGATAGAGGGGCGCACGGGCACGGGTGCTGGCATTTATATATAAATAGTCCAAGGGGCCAACAGGCGGGATAATCAAAATTCTTTCATCGTTTGAATGTGGCCGGTTATGTCAAATAGTATGTTCTGAGAGTTCTTTGGCAACAAATAATTTATTGCTAAAACATTTTGAAACAATTATTTATTTATAGTAATTTTAGATTCTTAATCTGATCGAAATCATGTCAATTATCTCATCAGTATCATTGTTTCCTTTTCGCCTCTGAATACGCTATATTCAATATAACAAAATGCGGTAATATAACGTTGACTTCAGATTTTTATTTAGGAACGCAATATTAGGATATATCAAAATAATTAAGGTGATAGTGCGTTAAGGTAAGTGTAGTCATGCAATTAATATATTACCATGGATTCGCCAATATATTGTCGAATAAATATTTTACCGTTAATTACCAACATGATGCAATTTTAAAAATCGATTAATTACTCAGTTGTTATTATACTATATCTGTTATATTTTATAAAATCCACACTTATTTGATTTTATTACATGTGATGAGACGTCGTTTTGTTACTTTGCAACGACTATGTTACGTGCATTTTAAATAGTAACAAAAAATTAATTCGAAGTTAGTAGCAATAGTAATAATTAGTTCAGCAGGTCTTTGATGGCTTGATTCATTCTGTTTTTTAATTGGCGTGTATTTTTTAATTTGATTCTATATGCACACTGTAACAGCCGCACTTTCAAAACTAGCATGCTTAATTGAGAAGCCTGTGCATTTTATGACGTAAGTTAGTTAATATAGCACAAAGGCAGTCAACGCCATTTATAATAAAAAGAAAATTTCGAGGAAAGTACGGACTACATCATTTGTACCAAGTATTCATATAAGAAAAAAAAAAATTATAGCATGTTAGGCGACAAAGCTCAAAGGGAAGCATTGAACAAAATCTGTTCTTTATTAACACTATCTGTTCTTTACAAAGCAAACTGCTCTTAAGTAGCGTTGAAACATAAAAAACAAAAAGCTGTAAAGAATAATGTATAACTACTGGTGAATGATCCTTTCAAGGCATTTCCGTCTTCTTGTCGCATGCTTGCATTGCTTGCATGTGCTTAACAACTGATTGATCTTCTTTATGAGAGTTTTAATCAGCGACATGTTTGCTTGGTTGCCTGGAAAATTAGATCGTTTCTAGAACCCCAACCATCCCCCAAACATTCTTTCCTACTAATAGGCAGGTTAATAGGCTCGACGTGATTATGCATCCAAAATATTTCATTCAAGTTTGTGCCAGCTGTAACATTTACTTACATCTCCTTGTTCACAGAGGGATGAGAACATCAAAAAATAAACAAGAATTAGGGAACTAAATAAAAAGAGACCTTCATAGCCATAGTTGTACATGAAAAATGTACACCATTTAAAAATGGGTTGAACAAAGGATATATTACACAGTCATACACACTCATAAATCTCAAGGCAGTAGGCCAACATGTAAGATTTTAGCCATTTAATGAGTATGTAAATAAAATTTATCACACACACTGAAATTCAATGTATCAAATATAATCTGCAAAGTAAATGATGACATCACATGCATGCTACAGGTTTTAATCAAATTGTGCAAAGTAAATGTAACAGGTAGCGGCTCTATATGAAAGCCAAACATTATTTCGGAATATCAAATTACAAATAACAGGGAACGTTGTGTGACATATACATTGCCAGAAAAATTGCGATAGTGGAAAGCAAATAACAGTGATAAAGGTAATGAGGCCAATCATTATTTCTGATTCTAGTCTTACACATAACACAGTACGCTGTGTGTCATGTACAAAATCAGATTACACATAACACACTATAAATTTATTGAAATGGATTTATTACTTTAACTTATTGGTGTATACCTCTAACAACCGAGATATGAAATGAAAAAATATGTCATACAACCGCATTAGCGCAATTCTTAACCATCGGAAAAGTAAATTGCATATATAAATCCACCAGGTCTTATAAGACCTAACTTCATCCTGTAAGTACTTCCTTGTAGACGATGTTCTTCATTGAAGTCAGCAAGGAAACGGTCGGTCTTTTACGCTTCTTCGGGTTGTTATGTTGCTTCTTGGCCTTATCCTTTGGCTTCTCCTTCTGAATAAGTATTTTAATGTTTCTCTTTGCGGTGGCTCGAGACAAAGCAACATAGAGTTGACCATGAGAGAACACTGGATTAGGTAGATACACACCAACAATGGGGATGGTCTGCCCTTGAGCCTTGTTAATCGTCATAGCAAAGCTAAGCCTTATAGGAAATTGCTTCCTCTTAAACTTGAAAGGAAACATGTCGTTGTCAGATGGGCATAGAGGTATTCGAGGAAGGAAGACCCTCCTACCAGCGTGCTGTCCAATCACGATTTTTGCATCAATGGTGTTCATCTCAAACCCTCTAACAACAAGCCTAGTCCCGTTACACAGACCATTAGCTGGATCAATGTTCCTTAGAAGTATCACAGGGCAGTTCAGCTTTAGTTTGAGTGCATGCGGAGGAAGACCATTGGGAGTCAATCCATTTAGAAACTCAGGAGCATAGTAACCATATGGGTCGTCCTCCGCACTGTCAAAGCTATGGTAGATTACTTCATCTCCTTGGAAACGCTCTATCAAGCGGATGTTTATCTTGTCGACGTTGTCATTTGTCGTGGAAAGGATTGCGCAAGATGTCATGTAACTTGAATCTGCCATGTTGTCATCTAGACTTGGAAACACGTGGTCAATCAGCTTCTCCAGGTCGTCAACCTCCCCTGTTGATGGCAGACAAATATCATCAGGGAGTATTATGTTGCCTTGGTCGTCGGCTTCCTTAGTGCCATTACCGACCCTGAGCAAGTTATCTGCAAACCAAGTGTCATTACCAGCCCTCATGTTGGTGATGAGCCGAAGCTGCCGCATACTCTTCCATAGATGAGAACTTCGGAGGCTTGCATCAATTATCTGGCCCCGTGACCCCCTTCTGACGACCGGAAGCACCTGCCTAAAGTCCCCACCAAAAACAACTGTCTTTCCTCCAAAGGGTCGGTTGCGTATTTTCATGATGTCGCGCATGCTATTGTCTAATGCCTCAACCACTTGTCGCTTAGTCATGCTGGCCTCGTCCCATAGTATCAATGAGGCCACCCTTAGCAGCTTGGCGGTACCACTCTGCTTGGTGAAGTTGCACGACGCTCCATCATCGCAACTCAGTGGGATTTTGAACCTTGAGTGGGCAGTCCTGCCGCCAGGCATGATAGAAGTAGCGACACCCGACGTCGCGGTAGCGATAGCAATCTTGCCCTCGCGCCTCACCTTGGCGAGCATCGCCCTATAGAGGAAGGTCTTTCCCGTACCTCCCGGACCATCAACAAAGAATATACCCCCATCACCATGTTCAACAGACGCTAGTATTTCGTTGTATGTAGCCCTTTGCTCAAAATTCAGGGAAGATGACAATTTAGTGTCACTTTCGTCAAACTCAACAGTTGATTCCTCGATGATCTCTCTGGCCTCGCCCTCGGTTGGGTCAAACGCATCATCGATCGTTGGAAGAGCGAAATCAATAATGTCTTTACCCATAGACTGCAACATAACCCTAATGTCAAGCAACACCATCTGCTCCACCTCGTTCGGGGACGTGCGTGTCCGACGGAAGTCATCGGACATAGGCTCAAGGTGTCTATCCCATAAGCCGCGCACGTCGCCTGGCTCGCAGTGCACCAATATTGTTGCAAAGAGCCTCCTAAGAGAACATGGCATAGCCCACTGCTCCGCCTCAATAAGACAGTCGTCGAGCGTGTTGTCTGCCTTGATGAGTCCCAACCTTTCACCGGCCTCTCTAAAGCTCCCACATACAACGCCGTTGACGGTGAGCAAGTCCTCAAATGATGTTTTCCCCGTAACATGGTTCAACAACACACGAAGGTAGTATCGCTCCCCCTCTGCAGGATTGGCAGACACGATACGTCCTATCTGAAAACGCTCCACCCGCTTCTTCCAGAACTTCTTCTTCTTCTCCCACGTGAAGCTTCCGGGGAAATCCTTGTACAATATATGCCTTGCCCAAGGGTGTTTTTCGTTTGCCTTGAAATATTCCGTTAACATGGATTTTGAAGCATTCTCGGAGGATACAACATTCTTCAAGTCAGCCTGTGCATTGAATGCAACCCTGTGCATATTCGGGAGATGAAGAGGCAACTGCAAGACAGGCGGGTAATTGGCACACAGTGGGAAACCAAATATCCTCCACATAGCCTCCGGAGGGGTGACCCATCTTGCGTCAACGTATCTCTTGATCTCATCAATGTTACCATCAGCGTCTGGCTGGTCAATGTTGAAAGAAGCCTTATCATGGCCCTTATAAATGTACTTATAAATGTATTTTACAGCCTTTATGCTAGAGCAGACCTCGACGTTGATGTGGCAATTAAACATCCGCAGAAGGTAAGGGTTATATGGCACAACCCATCGGTTGTCCAACATTTTCCCTCGAACCTTAGCGCGTCTACCATCGTCTCTACGACGATAAACTGGGTATGAGTCCTTGTCTTGTATTGTGTTTTCATTGAACGGCCGCGGGTATCTGCACTTGCATTCATTATCTTGCATGCAAACATTCTTCGGGTTGAGAGCACCGCATGGTCCGTGCATCATATGTTTTACAACCATTGCATACAATTTCGGATACTTCTGTTTGTCTGGGAGCTCTGCGGAAATGAGTCGGTCATACTACTCTGGGACAAGAAGCTTATAATTTGAATCCATGATCAACAAAAAATGTGCGTGGGGGAGGCCTCTCTTCTGGAACTCGACTACGTAAACATAAGCAACAACAACACCCAGGACCATCTTCTTGAGCAACAAATCTTTCATAGCCTCTAGTTTGCCATAGAACACGCGAGCCACAATATCAGGTCGGTCTTGTGCCGTCTGTCCGGGAAGCAACTCATTTGTTATCTCTTCCCATTTAGGGTTGCAAGTCATGGTCAAGAAGATGTCAGGCTTCCCGTATGTATGGACAATTGCCATGGCATCCATATGTCGCTTCTTCATGTCGCGGTCGCCACCAGGGTAAGTTCCAGGGAGAACTATTCTCTTCCCAACAGCGCTTGCTCGGGTCTCCCCGGATGTTATTGCATCAACAACTCCTTTATACAGATCGGCACGGATCTGCGTCTGGTTCTTCCTGTACCACCTCAACCGACAGCTCTCAATCTTAATGTACATGTCAACCACCCATTGCTGCAGTAGGCGTGCTCCACAGAGAATTGGATTGAAGATTGCAGGCCTTGTTTGCAGCATGTAACAGTAGTAGTCTCTAACGGAGACGCATAACCTGCTATTCCCCTCTGCACACGTTTGATTTAGATCGCGTGAGCATTATCTTTAAACACAACAAGATATTTTTAACAAAGTGGGACACAAAACGACATACCTGCATCATCCTCATCATCATGAGACAGATGAGGATTTTGGACAACATCCCAATCAACATTACGTTTGGGTAGCTTTGGATGCCAACCTAGCTCCCCCATTGGATAGAATAATGGATAAGACAACGGGTCGTATGCCCCTGAGGTCACACGAATACTATGCCTTTCGTCGTTGTTACCACAAAGTGTTATCTTGCGGTCAAACCTTTTTGCTAGGTCAGTGCCCTCAACCCAAATTGCAACGACCTTAGAGGACACCGGTCTATTATACCTTCGTTGGTCCAGCCTCTTATCAGTGTTTAGGTCTATCCTATAATCATCAAGGTTGTCTTTGTGTGCACCCAAACTCCTAAATTGCTGGGAGTATGGGTTTTGTTTGAGTATGTCTACTAACCTCTTGACGACATCTTGGTCTAATTGCTTGGTGGCCGCCTTACGATGATCTAGGTTAGGGTCGTCGTCATAGAAGTACAACTGCAGATGTTCTGGACGCGAGCTAGGCCCGAACGAATGGACATTGTGGTAGATGGTGCCGTGAGCTCGGAATGTGTAAACCCCAGACCTCATGTTTGTGTAGTTTTCATCAAGGCTGACGCCAAGGGTGGTGAAGGCGAAATGCCCGTTGAAGAACCGTATGTTCTCTCGAAAATGTCTCGAATCTGCATCCATGCTGGACCATAGCCTCTTTAGCTCTGGGATTGGTTCCTGTTGCTTAAGCTGGATCTGGCCATTGCGATAGCAGAAGCCGTCTGTCTCAGATTCAAACTTCCTGGCCATACAGTGTTTGCAATTTTCATCGAGTTTCAGGACGTGAGTGCTGTCTGGAATGTTTGAGTAGACAGTGTCAAATGGATCAATCTCGCTGAGTTTATCGGTAGACTTGCTCGCTTCCTCATCATCATCCAATATGTCATTATCGGACCCTACGGGGATTTGTTGCAAAATCACGTACATTTAACTAACAACAAATAAATGAGACAACAATAGAGCTCCAAAGTGTCAATAGTGCAGGGTTTGCAATACCTTCGTTGCAAAACATGTAGTACTCCTCATCAATCAATTCATGTGCTTCCTGCTCATGACGCATGGTGCCGCTTTGGAAAACATCGATGTCCTCTGCATTGTCATCATACAGATAGTGACAACGGACACAATCATGTTAGAACGACATGCTAAGAATGAGCTAAAGAAACTGACATTCGCAATTTCTTACCAGTGGCACCGGCAGAGTATGTCGGCATATTCGTCCCCGGATCGTCATCAGATGAATCATCTTTTGCGGCCTGGGAGACAGGTGATGCGCGGCTTGGGCATGTGGGACTTTCGGAGTCTGAGTTTGCTAGGTCTGTAAGGGGGATTGCGATGCATGCTTTGCACGGTGTTTTTTCCTTCGATCATAATTGGCCTTCCTCTGTGCACTTGACTCCCCCTTCTCATTCGCCGACATGCTTTTGCGGCGTTGCACGCTCCTTTCGCGTCTTTTTTCGTTCATTATTTCTCTCACCTCGAACGTTAATTTGTCACTTCTCTTCTGATGGCATGCTCTGCTCCTTGCGTTTTTTGCATCCCTTTGATCGTTTGTTAATTTACGTTTCCGCTCAATGTCAGTCTGCCTCCTAGCTAGAACAGTGTCCTGAATGACAGACTTGTGTAAAGTTGAAGGGGGACATGTTGCTCCCTCTTTCGTTAATTCTGTAACGCTAGGGCTATTTTGGTCGTCTGGATCAAAAACAAGTTCAATTCTTATTTAGTTAATTTTGATTTATCGGATTTGGAGGAGTCACATATAGAATAGCAGGGACTGCCATAGAAACGGATATTAAATATACGCGCATACCTGAAGTAGCAGATGCATGTTTGTTTTGATCCTGGATACACTTATCCTTGTTCCTCCAATAAGCAGCTCGCCTTAGGGCGTTTCTATGGTCTCTCTTGCGTTCTTCTTCAGTTCTTTCATTTGTTTCTTGTATGTCATTCAAGATACCGTCTGGAGCCATTACAAACATTACCGAAAATAAAAAATCATGGAACTAAGATGGAATCAATTTCTGTTATAGTAGTACAAAATTACAATACCTTGTAGCTCTATGTCATTAACGATCCCAGTCGAGACCTCCGTTGAATCAGGAAATGCCGATGCATCATTCGAGAATGATGTATAGTTAGAGCTAGTGTGGTTGCCTTGCATACAAAAGTTGTCCAGACATATGTTTGCTTATTGATGAAAACCGGTCTTAACATAATGATTAGATCATTAATAGCATACCTGATAAATGCAGGTTGTGTGCATGCTCAACTTGTACGGTAGATTGTTTCTTCCGCCGATAGGAAGCCCTCCTCAGGGCGTTTCTATGGTCTCTCTTGCGTTCTTCTTCCATTTTATGCTCTGCTTCTTGGGTGTCTTACAAGATTACATTCCCGAATATTAGAGAATAAAACAGATACGCCCACGAAATTGGTGGATGATTAGGAACATTATGATCACCTTGATGCTCGGTGTCACAGATGATTCCAGATGACACCGTATTTGAATTTGGAAATGACTCTGAGCTGGTTGGGTTGTCTGGTGAACCAGTTTTGACCAAACAAAATTATGCTAATTGGTTAAGACGATACCAATTATAATGTTAAAAACATTTTGAACCATACCTGTTAACACAAGAGTCTTTGCAATTTCATCTACGACATTAGGTAGATTTTTCCGCCGATAGGAGGCCATTCTCTGTGCGTTTCTATGGTCTCTCTTGCGTTCTGCCTTCGTTCTATCCTCTGTTTCTTGGGTGTAATACTGGTTTGCTACTGCATCTGATGTCATTAGGGGGAAACACAAATATTAGAGAATATAGCAGGAAATTGCATGCAATTTGTTCAATGAGTACTCAAAATATGATCACCTTGACTTTCATTCTCATTAACGAGACCAGAAAGGCCCGTAGTTGTAATAGAAAACGTTGACGCATCATGCGAGAATGCTGTATAATTAGAGTTAGCTGGGTTGTCTGATGAACAAAAGTTGTCCAAACACATGTCAGCTAAATGGTTTTGACATACCGAATATCATGGATAATACTATTTAAGCTTACCTGATGATTGAAGGGCAAGTGCATTTTCATCTTGGACATTAGGTTTAGTTCTCTCCATACCTTTGAGAACATTTGTGATATCACATAGAGACTGGCGACGGGCAGAGTTCCCAATGACTTGTTGGTTACCCAAAACATCTGACAGCTTGTTGCGATAAGCAGCCCGCCTACGAGCGTTGATAAGATCCCTATGATCTAATAAGTGGCAAATTATTGTGCATCATATATTCTGTTACCCGGGATACAAGCACAACATTACCTACTATGCAACATACGTATGCAGATCAAACTAAGAGTGTCCATCAAGCTTACCAGATTTTGCAACTACCGGCTGATTCTCATTTTGTAAGCTGACAATATCCTCATTTCGTTTAATCCGATAAGCTGCACGTCTCCTTGCATTGTACTCCGCCCTTGCATCATCCGCGTATTTTTTGCATTCATTATTTACCGATAGAGTTTCATGATGTTCGGAAGTAGTGTCGTCTGCATGTATAAATACAAATAAGAAAACAAATAAAACGACTGTTGGGAAGGTGGATATCATGCCTATGGATACCTTGTGAATTATCTCGTAGCTGCATGTTATGAATGGCATGATGGAGTGTTAGGCTAGCCGTAGGTGTTAATGATTGACCTTCATCATGGTACCCAGGCCTTACCCTTTCAGGTCCTTCTGTAGAGTATAGTAAGCATGAATACAACATCAATATTTGACTGGTATGCACGCAATCAATCATCTACCTGTCTCCGTCGCGTAAAAAGGATCATCATCCGCAACTATGGATATGATGTTTGGATTACCATCTTTCATTTTAGTCACGCTCGTAGGTGCTGCAAGACATTAAGCATGGTACAAGTCATTGTTAGACTTGCACGTCAGGCATCACATCACAGTATTTTCACACTTTATATACCTGGTTCAATCGCGCGAATAGCATCTACTTGTTCATCAATGGGTATCAAGTTTGGGTTGTATTCTTCAGCATGTTTTACCCTCGTCTGATCTGCAACACATTATGCAAGAAGCGTAATATTAGCAGAAAAGCAAGTATTCATAGTACAGTGAACACTACCTGTAGCTATGTCGTCTTCTTGTTCATGTTCACCGGCTTTGCTTCTCGCATTACCCATTCGCAAATGAAATGACAGCTGGATCTGTTGTTCTTGAGGTCTGGGAGATGATCAGATGGATATAATGGATGCAACATGAACGTAAGAGAGATGGCGAACTTAAAGGCATGAATAAGAAGGTACTTTAATTCAAAGCATCAACAGTCAATTAGTCCTTCCTCGACTTTATTATATCTTGAATTTTAAGCAGATCTTGAACTTAAATCTAAACATAGAACACATTCAGCAAAAGGCACATGTAGAGTGCCCGTTAGTTGTTACTACAGCTGGGTATACAGTTGGGTATTTATTGGTCTAAATTGTACAGTGCGTTTTATACATGTCAAGCTGAAACCTGCACAATGATCCTCTTATTCTACCCCGCTGAACTACCGATAAATATTGATTATACACCCGTCTGTTCCTTGTAAGCTGATTAAGAACTAATCTTTTATCCTTTTTCCTTGGTGTTAGACCAACAGCTGTAGCAGTGGCTAATGTTTCTACTCCAAGAGTGAAATCCTGAGTTCTTTTGGCAGGCTTAGGCTGGAGTTTGCCATGTGATATTTGGAGTGTTGGTTGCATCCTCGTTGAGCTATACTTGGTTAGATTGCTTGTGATGCCTGTCCTAACCCTAAAGTTTATAGGGGGAGACATTGTTTCAGACACATGAGAACCTGGAACACATAGCAATGATGGAGAGGGTTTTGGGACCCGTACCAGAGCACATGATACGGAAGGCTAGGTCAGTATTTATACCCTTAATTTGATTATCAGTTTCAAACAAATTATCTCCATCTGTGTCCTGGAGGTCCAGGATAACTTTTAGAACCAAACCAGATATGTGTCCTGTCATGTTCTCCACTTGAAAAATCAAACAAGGGAAATGTTGGGTAAGAACCTAATAATTCCCTTTCCCAGGACCCCACAACAAGTGGGAGCTTTTGATTCTGGGATAACCTAAGGTTATATTTTTTAGAGTGAAATATACATCATTCTCCTTTGCACTAAATCTTCTGCATCAAATGTTTTGAAGAACTCTGGCACGTCCTACCTGCAAAGAAATATTTTGTTTATTTTTACACGCATTCACATTTGTTTTTGGCTGTGATTCCCTAAGTTATACGGTTTATAGTTGTTCACTGGTTCATATATGTAAAATTCAGATATGTATGTGTGCATGCGCTGGCAGTGTGTATGTGATGGCTGTGTATATGAAATCATGTAAATTTCACATCTTCTATGTAGGTTCGTACCATTGTATTTGTGTATGGATGTAAATTCCAGATATGTCTGTGTGTATGTGCTGGCAGTGTGTATGTGATGACTGTGTATATGAAACCATGTAAATTTCAGATCTGCTATGTAGGTTCATACCATTGGCTTTGTGTATGGATGTAAGTTCCAGATTTGGATGTAAATTTCAGATATGTGATACCTGGAGGGCGGATCTTGTACGCCGTTGAAGCTGGCGCCACCTAACCTTGGACCTGTCCAGCGTCAGGTCCAGAAGGGGATCCGCGCCGGCGCAATGGATACCGGCGGTTTTGATCCGCGCCGGATCCTCGAAGCGCTCAGCGGGGAGTTGTGCAGCGGACCAGCGCCGGAGCAGTGGAGGGATGGCGGGGAAGGACCGATGGGCGGCGGCGGTCGAAGGAGGGCACTCGCAAGATCCAGACGAGACCTCGCTCGAGGGCACGAGTACTCGTTCGAGACCAATGCCGTCTTTTTTCGCTGGTTAATCTTCGACGGTCTGTGGGCAGCGGTTTTTCAGTTTTGTTTTGCGTTCATCTCAGATGATAAGAATGGGAGGTTGTGCGGGTGCGGGACTCCATCGTGGCGTTTTTTTTGGTTTTTCGCGGTTGGGAGGGAGGTGGGAAGTAGTACCAAAGAAGTACCAAAATAGACCGGGTTAGGTGGGACGAAAATAAAACCCGGAACGCGACCTACCAACTAAGACATTAGGAGTAGAGATACTTAATATAAAAACGTTTAGATCACTTAAGTTAATATAAAAGCGTTTAGATCACTATTTCATAGTGATCTAAACGCTTTTATATTAGTTTACAGAGGGGTACACTTTATGTCTTTTTTCATTCTTTTTAATAATCTGCATGCCTACCATATTTGTTTTTTTTCTATTCCAGTGTCCTCAATCTATGGTCGGGAGAGGCCCTACCATTGTAGTATGGGCCATTTGCATTTCTGCCCCTAACTCGAACCACCTACTCAGATTTGCCCCTAATTTCAAAGCATGCTCAAATTTGCCCCTCTTCCGTTAAGTCACTACTTAGAAATGCCCTTCCGTCCAGTCAAAGGCCTTTGACCGTCAAAGGCCCATGTGTACTGTAGCAGACGGAAAGTGCTACAGTATTGAACGAAAAGTGCTACACTACTGTACGGAAGGGCATTTCTGAGTAGTGACTTAACGGCGGAGGGGCAAATTTGAGCATGCTTCAAAATTAGGGGCAAATATGAGTAGTGGGTTCGAGTTAGGGGCACAGATGTAAATGTCCCATTCTTTTAAAAGATGCCATGCATGCTATAATTTGTTGTGTGCATTAATATAATGTGGCCTACTACTCAAAATATGAGAGCTCCAGAAGTGATGACACTCGCAAATGATAGCTTCAACATATAGTATAGAAGAACAAGTCGACCTGACCTGACAGATTCAAAATATACTAAGGGAGAACAACTCGACCTGACTAGTCGACCGCAAGAGAAGAGTATCATCTTAGAGAAGAGCAGAAGAGCAAGCAGATTGAAGATATTACAAGTCTTTCAATACAATGTCGGTTGGCCACCCATGATGAACCAGAGCGCACATTGAAATACTATTCTTTCCGGTCTCTCCATATGTGGCTCACATGCATTTTGAAACTAAAGTAGGAACATTTAGCTAACCAATTAAACATCTCTCAGTTTTACTAATATCAGCAATAATATCAGATATGAATTTGTACAACTAAGCTTGTTTAGCTCGATGGGTGGAGCAGTGCTATTACGACACGAACCACGTAGGCTAATTGTGGTCATCATAAAATGGGGAAAACATAATCATGATGAGTACAGTGTTGACCGTGGCAGTGGGATGGCAGATCTGAAGCTGCAAACCGCGCAAAGGGTAGTTAGCAACCGATGTTTACTTTGAAATAACAACTAAGATTTGGTATGGACAAGAAAGTACGGTCAACAAGTGACAAAGAAATGCAATTATGCTGTCTCTCTATATGTCGCGACATGCATTTGGAAACTCAAGTGGAACCTTTAGCTAACCAATTAAATGTGTCGGTTAACTAATATCAGTATCATATCACAATCATATTTGAACAACTAAGCTTTCTAATTCTGAGTGTTGTGTTGTTTAGCTTGAAGGGTGGCGTAATGCTAGTACGACAGAAAGCACCTACGCAGATCATAGTAGAGTAGATAAAAGGGGAAAACCCTAAGCATCAAGAGAAAAATCAGGAAAGTGGAACTAGCTGGACCAGTGGGTGGCGCACATGCTTTTCGAAACGAATATAGGAACATTAGGTGACCAATTAAACGTTCTCTGTTTTAGTGATATGAGCATCATATCAGATTCGTATTTCAACACTAAGCTTTGGGTTGAGGTCTTGAGGAGCAGTGCTAGCACGACACGAAGCACCTACGATGATGGTAGTGAATATAAAGGGGGGAAACCATAAGATTTACGAGTATAGTGCCCGTTCCATGGCGGATCTGAAGGTGCAAACCGGACAAAGCTACTTCGCAACCAATGTTTGCTTTCAACTAGCCACTACGATTTGGTACGGACAAGAAAAGCACAGTAAACAAATTACGATCTATTTTCCGGGTGAGATTAATAACTTAAGCACATATGGAAGAGTACCACCTCTCTTGCGATGTCGTGTAGGCCTATGCTGATACGTTGAGGGTGCTGCGGGTGCGATGGCTGTCGGTGGCGGGGAAGAAGACTTTAGACGGCAGACGGCCGGGTCGGGGGATATATCCTGTTACCGTGGACGAGGCGGTCGTAGGAGCGGCAACGGCAAGGTGAACGACGGCGCTATCGGATTCTGGGTTCTGGCAGACCCTTGAGGTTCGAACACTGGGGTGCGCACGGAGGTTTCGCCTTCTACCTACCTGCACCCCACCGCCTCGCTAAGATCTAAGCTATGGAAAGAACAGCACAAGAGACACAGGGTTTATACTAGTTCGGGCCACCATTGTGGTGTAATACCCTACTCTAGTTTGTGGTGTGGTGGATTGCCTCTTGGGCTGATGATGATGAGCAATACAAGGAAGAACAGCCTCGCGAGGGTCTGTTCTTGGCTGGGGTGATGAACTGCTAGGGGGAGTTCAGTCACCCTTCTCTCTCTCTCTCTCTCTCTCTCTGATGCTACTCGATCCGATCCCAGCTCGTTTCTGCCTATCTCTGATTTCTGATTGCCTCTACCCTGGGGGTGGCTAGTCCTATTTATAGACAAAGGCCATGGGCCTCTTCCCAAATATTGAGCGGGAAGGGCGCCAACAATTGGCCATTTTGAAGGGGAACATCTGGTACACTTATCCTGACTAAAGTTGGTCCTTGCTTGCCAAAGGCTCTCGTGGTGACGCCTGCTTGGGCTCCACAATGACTTCCTCCCTGCCGTTGGGCTGGTCTTGGTCTCGTTGCACCGAAACGGGTGCCTTTGCTTGCTGCTCTCGCCTGCGCTTGCTCCCTTTGCACCAAAGAGGAAAGGAGGACACTGCGCGGGCTGGCACCCGCCTGGCGCCCTTGGTCGTCATGGCTTGCGTCACGGGCACCTCGTGAGGTACCCCGCCTTGATCTCTCCGCCTCCTCGTGAGCCAGCCTGATGAGGCCGTGCCTGAGGAAGCTCCGTGTCGTCCGCCCCGCAAGGCTTGGCCCTTCGCGAGGGTCTTGGGTCTGTGTTGATGAAGATGGGCCGTGCTGGGCCCCTCCTTGAGCCACGCCACAGGCCGCAGGCAGGCAAGTCTGGGGACCCCCGTTCCCATAACACCGACAGTAGCCCCCAGGCCCAAGGCGCGCCCGGACTTGGCTGTGCAGGGAGCCGAAAGGGCAAGGGCGAAGCGCCGCGGGCCCTAACAGCCTCCGGCCCTGGGGCGCCGCGTGGCAGTTGATTGGACGTGGGCGACACTGTTCCCCCACGCCCCCTTATTTTGCGCCATGCTAGGCGGACTTGTAGTCGTACACAGCCGCTCCCCTTTCTGTTGCTCGAGCGCCCTCTGTCCTTCCTCCTCTCGAACTCCAGCTTCTGTTCTCAATCCAATCTCGAACCTTCCCCCCCTTCCCATCGCCATGGCTCCGACGAAGAAGGGAAGAGGGAAGAAACCCATGCCTCCGCCTCGCTCGCCGCCGTTGGCGGCCCCCGCCGTCGACCGGTCGATCATAATCAATCGAGAGGGCTTGGGCAAGGTCAGCTCGGCTCTGGCCACTATCTTCAACGAATGCGGGAGGACGACGGCCTGGCCCGCGTCTCACTTCTCCATCGACAGGATAGTCACCGAGGTCCAGTATTTTGCCGACGCCCTGTGGGCGGGTCTGGTTCCCCCCTTTTCTGATTTCTTCAATGTCGTGCTTTCCCACTATCAGATCCACATGATGCATTTGGGTCATGAATCCATCACCCTTCTTTCGGTCTTCGCCTTTGTTTGCGAGGCAATGATGGGCATCCTTCCTTCGGTTGCCTTGCTGCGCCACTTCTTCTCTCTGCGCCTTGTCGACCCTACCCAACGCTCGGCGTGCGTGAGCTTCGCTGCCGCGCCTGAGACAACGGCCTCAGGGATTGACTTCAGGCTCCCTCCGCCCGCGGCTGGGTTCCGCGAGCAGTGGCTGTATGTGGATGTAGGGGTGCCCAGCCCCCTGCTAACGGAGCCAACTTCACCTGCTGTCCCCAATTCGGGCTGGGGCCAGGAGACGCTCGAGAGCCCCCGGCTCGTCTTCGTCTGGCACCGCTTCGCGTTCTTGAAGTCGCTTGGCGTGACAGCGCCCAAGGTGGTGAAGGAGTTCCTGCTACGCCGCATTGCTCCTTTCCAACGCCACTCCCGCCGGATGTGGGCCTTCAGCGGGCGTGATGATCGTATGAGGCTCCAGGAAAAGGACCTGACGCCTGAAGTGCTGAGGACAGTGCTCTTGATCCTGACTAGGTACCCCAACCCTGGCAGCATCCAGCAGGGAGGGGCCTTGTTGTACCTCTGCCAGAACAGGGGCGATTTTGTGAATCAGATGCCTATCTTTGATGAGTGGGGGCCGCGCCCCGCCGGCCTCCAGGGGCCTCGCGAGAATCCAGTGATGGTGACTGCCCTTCCAGTCGGCCAAGGCGACTCTTCCTCAAGTGGCGGAGCAGGGAGGCATGAGGCGCCAGAGGCCGAGGGGGCTCCCAGCGGGGTGACAGCGCCGGGCGACACTCATGAGGGAGCAGCTCTTGGGGCCCATGCCGCTGAGGCTGAGGGCGGCAAGCAGCTGCCCTCAGTGCCTGCGGCTGAGGCCCCTGAGGCTCCAGCCGCTTCTCTTGGCAAGGCGACTGGCAGTGCGCATCAGGCAGGCGCCCCTGACGCGGATCGCCTTGACGCTTCATCCTCGTCGCAGGTTGATCCCTGTGCTCAACTCTTGGGCCGCTTCCGCGTGGACTTCGAGGCCCTCCGGAAGAGCAGGGAGGCCCTGGGCGACGATTACCCTTGTCGCCTGTTGAAGCGTAGGAAGTACTTCGCCACCGATGAGTAATCCTTCTCCTTTTCCAGCTCCCGATCCTTCTGTTGCTTTTGCTGATCCTTGCTCCACAGGCCCCTTCCAGCCGAGCTCATGGAGATGGCTGAGGTGCCGTCCCCCTTGCCTTCGCCCCCTCTGCTGTCCTCAAGCGCTCCGAGCAGCAGAGCCCTTGTGGCGAGGGCGATCGGAGAGGCGAACCGTCCCGAGGCGCATCGAGGCCCTGCGCACCTCGCGATCCTCCTTCGCGGGCCTTCTCGTGGCATAGCCAGCCTGTCGTGGGCTTCTCGCCTGGTCGTGGACTGCGATTGGCTGAGGCGCTCCCTGCGCTCTTCATCTGGGGACGGGCTGGCCCCAGGCCGGGCTTCTGGCGTGGCGTGCCCGGCCGTCGCGAGGGTGCCAGCCCCCAGCCCCCTGCCCGGAGGGGGAGTGCTGATTCGTGGCCCCCGGCGCTTGCTTGGGGCAGATGATGGTGTGGAAGACGTGCTCGAGCGCGCCCGGGAGCGTCGCGCTCTTCGCCAAGGGTTCCTTCGAAGGGCGGCTGACGCGGTGAACCTGATTGGTGAGGAGCTTGCTGATGAAGACGCGCGCCTTGAGGCCGAGGGCCCGCGCCTGGCTGCAGAGAGGCGCGAGCTGGAGGGCGCCGTCGCCCTTGCGTGCCATCAGCGCGATCTTGACGACTAAGAGGCCAAGGCGTCGCTGGTGGCCTCTCGGGCCGCTGAGGAGGCCTGGGAAGCTGACCGGCGGCGAGAGGCGGCGGAGGAGCGGGCACGGGAGCTCCTGGCCTGGTGCCACTCACTGGAGGAGCAAGTGGAGCTGCGCGAGGCAGCCCTTGCGTCGATGAAGGTGGCCTCTGGCGACCCAGCAGAGCTCCAGAAGCGTGAGGAGGCGCTGACGCTGGAAGCCGCCGAACGTGCACGCGAGTACGAGCGTCTGGACACGAGGGAGCGCTTGGTGACGCAGGCGGAGGATGATGTCGCTACACGGGAAGCCCGTGTCCTGGAGGAGGTCGGACGTCGGGTGGCGATGGCGCGCTTGAACCTCGAGCGCGAGTTCGAGGAGAGACTGGGGTTGATCCGGGCCGAGGCTGAAGGTAGGACCGCTGCCTTGAGGGCCAAGCTAGAGGAAGCGACGCGGCGGGCCGATGCTTTTCGGGCCGCCCTTGAGGTAGCACAAAGGGAGTCAACCACCTCCGAGGCCGAGGTGCTCCTTCTTCGCCATCGGGTGGAGGAGGCTGAGGCCGTCGCGCGCCAGAATGCGGACGAGATACGTCAGCGGCGGATCCTGGAGCATGAGCACGCCCCCATGCTCACCACGCTCCAGGAGAGAGCCGACACAGCCTTGGGTAACATCTGCGAGGCGGCTGTTGGCGAGCCGCACGCAGTCAACTACGCCGGCAACCTTCAGTTCTTCACCGATGTGGTGACGCAGCTGGAGGCGCGGTCGGTCAGGGCCGACAGGTTGGTGGAGGAGAGGAGCCGCGCCCTGCTCGGGCGCGCCTTTTCTCGCGTCTTCAGCCATCTCCAGAACATGGATCCCCACTTCGATTTCGACGCCGCCATCGCTCCAGTCCCCCAGGCCGTCCGAGACGACCTGGCGCACTGGGTGGAAGACAATGTGGATGCTCTTGTCAGGGCCTTCGCTTCAGACAACGACGGCGTAATCATGGCTGCCGATGAGGGCGGCGTGGTGAACGGCCCTGACGCCGCTGGCGGCAACGCGGACAGCGATGGCGAGTCCAGCGACGCCAGCAACGGTTCGGGAGGTGCTCCTGAGGACGCATTGGGGGATTTATCTGACTGATTATGCATCGTTCCTGTTTCCTTACCCTGCATGAATAGAACTCAGGTTTTGGCCTGATGGCTGTGAGAGCAGTTTGGGAGGGGGAGACCCTCATGTAAAACTTGTGTTCATCGTATTAGTAGATGTTACATTGCCCATGCGCCCGCGCCAAGTGGTTGGCTAAGCGTCGTGCTGGTTGGCTAGTTTACCTTCGTTCCGTGCGGGCCCTGAGGTAGCCTGTGGGAGGCTGTGGTGTCCCGAGTGTTCCCTGATTGAATCCGTAGGATCTGCAGTAGAAACCCTCCTGAGAGGACGCGGCGGCGGCAGTCTGGGCTGCGCGCAAGCTAGGCCTGACCCGGCTCGCGAGGGGCTCACGAGGGGAGGCGGCTGAGGCGAAATGGTAATCAAAACGCGAGAGATTGCTCGAACGAGACTAAGCACCCCTTCCCCGAACACACGCAAATCTCAAATTCGAATCCAACTTAAATCCAGTGGGGGAAACTGACAACCAAAGGGAAAAGCAATGAAAGCAGACAAAAGGCCGCGTCCGGCACCTAATCTAGTCTTGGACGTCTTCTCACCAGCGCGGAGCTAAGTTCTGCCACTGGGCGTGGGAGGGAGCCCCAGGGCCTGAGGCCGGCACCCCTGAGACTCCGGGGCGTGTACAGCCCCACTCATTAGTACGTGAGAGTGTCACGGGGCGGCGAGCTTCACAGGCACTGGGCCTTCTTCACAGGTACCGGCCTTGCTTCATATCGCCAGATGAGGGCCCCGCCTTGCGCCACACTCTAGTGCCATCAACGACGACCGGAAACCAGGACGCCGCCGACGGGGTAGAGCGGTCGCCAGCGGTTCCCCCGACGACCACGGGTCCTCCGCCAGGGGCAGGCCCTGAGGCACCTCCTCAGCAGAGGGCCTACCTCCTAAGAACACCTTGCTCCGAATGCCGCGGTGGTGATGTTGGATCTCGGCCCCTCTCCTGCAGCCCCCTGCGCCCTCCTCCCGAGGGGTAGGAGACTGCGGGAGCGGGGCAGCTGCTTGTCGTGGCGACCTGCACCTCCTGCGACCCATGATTAGCGTATGCCTGCTCCTGAGGAATTAGCGGTACCCGATAATCGTCGCCTCTAGCGTGGCCAGTGGGACCGTCCCGAGGCTCCTGGAAGAGCTCAGCTTCTGGCGCCTCGTCCCCCCAGCTTGGGCTGAGGAGCGAGCCGTGTTCTCCCTCGTGAGGGTTCCCTTGGTCCATCATGTGGGGCACGTATTCTTCTGGCACCGTCATCCCGAAGGCCACGCCATAGTGCTCCGCGTGCCATGCAGCTCTGCTTGACGCGCCCACCATGGGGTGGTAGCGCGGCTGTCCACTGGGGCCGTGGGTCGCATCGAGTCCTTCTTCTTCGCGGACCGGGAGCGGGGGTAGCGCCGTCGCCGGTCCGGTGCCGACAGCTTCGCTGGCGTTGGAGTAGCCTTGGAGCCCGCGGGTGCGCGCGGAGCCCCCGCGCGGGTCGCCCTGGGCTTGAGATGGGAGCTGGGTGCAAAAGGGGTGAGCCCCCGAGGCGGAAAAGCCCAGGAGCTCTGCCACCCGCTCCAGCAGCACGTCGCGGCCGCCCTCCAGCAGCCTGCACTGCAACAGCTCTCGGGCCATCGTGAGCGCGGCCCTCGAGTTCGCCTGCTCCCGGCGGGTGTACGGTGTCGTGGTCGCGGCGTGATTGGAGGCCCTTGCTGCCGACCGTGCCTACCGTGGTGTGAGAGCTGTCGAAGCCTGTCCGCGTTGCCCGCGGCCCGCAACACCCTATGGACCATGAGCTGCCTGGGGCACGGGGTCGCTCGAGGCGAGCGGCTCTGCGCGGGCGGGCCACGCCGCCCAAGGACCTGGGTTGCCCGCCTGGTTGCAAGACATGGTGATGACGACGCGACGGGACACGAAGCGGTAGAAGGTGGATTCCGACGCACCCCTACCTGGCGCGCCAAATGTCGGATTCCAGGTTCCGGCAGACCCTTGAGGTTCGAACACTGGGGTGCGTGCGGAGATTTCGCCTTCTACCTACCTGCACCCCACCGCCTCGCTAAGATCTAAGCTATGGAAAGAACAGCACAAGAGACACAGGGTTTATACTAGTTCGGGCCACCATTGTGGTGTAATACCATACTCTAGTTTGTGGTGTGGTGGATTGCCTCTTGGGCTGATGATGATGAGCAATACAAGGAAGAACAGCCTCGCGAGGGTCTGTTCTTGGCCGGGGTGATGAACTGCTAGGGGGAGTTCAGTCACCCTTCTCTCTCTCTCTCTGTGATTCTACTCGATCCGACCCCAGCTCGTTTCTGCCTATCTCTGATTTCTGATTGCCTCTACCCTGGGGGTGGCTAGTCCTATTTATAGGCAAAGGCCCTGGGCCTCTTCCCAAATATTGAGCGGGAAGGGCGCCAACAATTGGTCATTTTGAAGGGGAACATCTGGTACACTTATCCTGACTAAAGTTGGTCCTCGCCTGCCAAAGGCTCTGGTGGTGACGCCTGCTTGGGCTCCACAATGACTTCCTCCCTGCCGTTGGGCTGGTTTTGGTCTCGTTGCACCGAAACGGGTGCCTTTGCTTGATGATCTCGCCCGCGCTTGCTCCCTTTGCACCAAAGAGGAAAGGAGGACACTGCACGGGCTGGCGCCCGCCTGGCGCCCTTGGTCGTCATGGCTTGCGTCATGGGCACCTCGTGAGGTACCCCGCCTTGATCTCTCCGCCTCCTCGCGAGCCAGCCTGATGAGGCCGTGCCTGAGGAAGCTCCGTGTCGTCTGCCCCGCGAGGCTTGGCCCCTCGCGAGGGTCTTGGGTCTGTGTTGATGAAGATGGGCCGTGCTGGGGCCCTCCTTGAGCCACGCCGCAGGCCGCAGGCAGGCAAGTCTGGGGACCCCCGTTCCCAGAACGCCGACAGGCACCGATGAAGCGAGAGGAGGCGATGAAAGGATCCTGGTCCAGCACCGTGGATGAGAGACATCCATCTCTTGTAGTGGACGACGGGGTAGGGGTAGCGGCTCCGGCAAGGTGGAGGATGGGGTGGCGGACGGAGGAGGCTGGCCGCAGTTCGGAGGTTGTTGTGCCGCCGACGGTGTATGAATGGGGAAATGGAGGGGGGATCTCAAACTTTGGGACGTGCTTCTCTGAAATGGGGGAAAGTTACAAACTTATCCCCCGTTTCAAATTTCGAACATCGCGTCGGTTGGGGATAGGACGGTAATCTCGCATCTCCCAAATATTTGCCGGTAACTTTTTCGGGCGAGGAGAGGGTGTTTTGCCGCCCACAGTTGGCGCCCACGGTGTATGAACGGGGCTGACAGGTAGGGCGGTTGTGTCACGTCTGATGGAAGTTACACATCTGCCCCTATTTGAAATATTAGCCTACATTGATTTCGGGCGAGGAGAGGGTGTTTCGCCGCCCACGGTTGGCGCCCACGGTGTATGAACAGGGCTGACAGGTAGGGCGCTTGTGTCACGTCTGATGGAAGTTACACATCTACCCCTATTTAAAATATTAGCCTACATCAATTTCGGACGAGGATAGTTTGTTTTGCCGCCCACCGTGTATGAATGGGGAAATGGAGGAAGAGACACATGTCTTTCAGACGAGCTTGAATCAAATGTGTTTTGCCACCCACGTTTGGCACCCACCGTGTCTGAATGGGCTCCCAGGCCGTCGTGTCACGTCTAATTGAAGTTACTAGTCTACCCCTATCGATAGCAGTGTAAATCCGGTCGATAAGGATGTCAAGGGTCAGGGGTAGACATTAATTTCCATCTCGCTAACACTTGCTTCAGGAAGCCCACAAATTATAGTGGGTGTTTAGCCGCTTCGTTCAAAACTTGGGAGAACTAGCATTCACGTTTGCCCTGGGACCTGGCAAACTAAATTCAAATCCAATTTGTATTCGATTACGAATATCCATAGATAATTATATGTTTTGTTATTTATTTCTTCAAAATCACAACAAAGATTAATTCCACCTTTATATATGATTATGATTTAGAAATGTCGTGATCTTCGAATTCAGTAGGTTGGATACACTCTGAGTCAAACAGTTATTTCATCCAATACAATATGATCACACGAAAAATAGTTCACCTTATGTCAATCATACAAGTACTGAGGATTACCTCGCCTAAATTTTTTGGATCATTACAACACATGGACAACATAGGGGGTCTTGCAACATAATCCAATCAGAGACATGACACAACATGCAAGTACAATAATCTAATGACAATTTCAACTGGTATATAAAGAAGAACCGGGATTATCTTGGGCTTTAGATAGCAGAAACAGCAGGACCTCCTCTGTCTTCAAATGCAACATTCTTACTTCCTCCAATTCTTGGGTTGCTTGCATAATGTGTGCCACTAATTCCGTAATTTCCAGCCTCAAGATAAAGATTACCTCATTCATGGCAGCCACACCATCTCTTTCTGCCTCTAGTAGAGCCTCAAGCACTATAATATCTATGCTCAGACTGCTCTCCGGCGGTGTTGCCTCTGAACTGCCACCATCTGGTAACATGGATGGCGCACTACTTCCACAAATAGATTCTGGGGTTGTACATTGTGTCCTAGTGTGAACGGCATCCTGAAAGGTTTCCGCCGGACATCAGTAAGAGATAGTTATCGTATGATCCAGGCAGTAAGCTTACATGGTAAACAACGGACGAATTATTGCCGAGCATGGCAAACTATATTTAAATGGTTCGAAGCAGCATCAGCCGAAAAGAAATTAAAATGGTAAGATGAAACTAGGGATGTAAGTGGCAAATAAATGACATCCGCCAGTCCCATCTAGTTAGTTTTTGCTACCTCCCTAGTTCATTTTCCTCAAAAAACAAAAACTCTTTTGAACTATCATACCACTAGTGGACTTTAATCGGGATTAAACGGGACCCAGTTGACATCCCTAGTTGAAAGGGAGTGTACAACCGCTATATTTAAGTTGCCAAGGCATCTAAGCAGTTGAAATAATCTGAGAAAGCACTTAACAGTGTGGCCTCATATAAACTACGAAGACAGTCTTGTGATGAAGTTGAGAGGAAAAGTTAAGGACTCAAATGAAATAGGCATGCATTTCTTTATGATAGTACAGCAGGTACTGCTGACATATTGGCCAACTCAGGTATAGCATAACAACAAATAAGCATTCGAATCAAGCAATACAGCAAAGCAGACAACTGAACTATTTGTAATTCGGTAGGATTACACGTTGAGGGCACAAGCCTAGAAAGCAGCCCACTCGCATTACATTTCACATGTACTAAAACACACTGGATTACCATATGTTGCTGTGAAGCCTAGCTGCTGTTGCAATGTTCTTTGAAGATATCGTCAGCATCCCGTGGTTGCAAATCTAGTTGTTGTAGTTTATTCTGCACCATCTATTTAGGTAAAATTAATTTTAATCACATGCACTGGTCCGAATTGATCATCAATGGTTCATCTAAACTAATGAAAGAAGGGTGTGTGCATACACGACAATACTCCCTCCGATTCTTTTTACTTTGCGTATAACTTTCTCTCAGTTTTCTCGTATTAGTCTGCGCGTTGCCGATTCCCTCTCTTCCTCTCTCTCTCTCTCTCTCTCTCCGTCGCTAGCTCTCTCTTTCTCTCGCTCTCACACCCCTCTCCCACACACACACACTCGATGTCTCTTCCAAATAGTCTGCTCCCCCCGCCCGCACCCGTGCTATCTCGCTACTACACATGTCACACCATTCCCGCTCCCCTTATACTAGGTTTACATCATCAGTGGTCTCTCTACTCCACATACACTCTCTCCCTCTCACACACAAACGCGTGCACAAACACACACAGACACGCACAAACACCCATTTATCTGGATCCTCATCTCTCCTCATGTCTGCATGTGTATCTCACACACTCACTCTCTAATTATGCATATGTGTCTCCACGTTACACAACACAAAGTCCCATGTACATGTCTCTCTCTATCCTCCACACACATAGAAAAAAAGAATCTGTTATCATTGCTTCAGTCTCTAACATATCACACACGCACACTGTCTCTCTCTCTCTCTCTCTCTCTCTCTCTTGCAAACAGCTCAACAAGGGTTTCCCCATGAATAACTTACCGTTTATTCATCAACAGTCGTGGCAGTACGGCGAACACGAGACGTGAAAAAGAATAAATCTACACGTGCTTAGACCACCTAGTATGACTACTAGGAGTAGAGCAAGCCAAAAAGCATGCCACCGTCACCCCCTCCTTGTCGGCGACGGGAAAATCTTTGTTTTACACAGTCGAGAAGTCATTGTGCTAAGGCCCCACATGCCGAGGCGTTGAATAGAATGTAGATGCTAGTTTATGGAAGCAAGTATCGATAATACGTTTGTATCTCCATACTTATATTTCTTCTCTTATAAAAAACAAAGTTGGTGATGATGGTACATGTGCCATCTTGCAATATAGACCGTCCGATCTATATCTGACGGATGGAAATTAAACTAAAAGATACCTGCACGCCTCTCCACATTTGCAGACAAGGCCTTCCCTCATTCATCCTTATCTCCAACAAACCTCATTGTTGAGCAATTAAGAAACGAAGCCTCTGGAACAAACTGGCCTGGTGGCCACTGCCGGCATCGTCAATCCCCATGCCTCCGCTCAGTCCGACCACCAACCACCACCACACCCCACTCCTCTTCACCTTATCTCATATTTCTCGAGATATCATTAGCTTTTACACATGGGATTACCCCTGCAAGGGTCAATCACAACAAGTGTTTTATAAAAAAAATGCATCTTGATGTTCCGTGCAATGCACGGATCTTGCTAGTACTCCTACACAAGACTAAGTTGGTGATGCTGCTGTGTCTGCCATCCGTCGTTTTTGACCATCAGATGTACATCTAATGATTGTGAGGTAAGTTGTTGCCTTTTATCACCAACATCCCACTTGTCTACCAATTTGCAGAAAAACCCATAATTAGTATCTTAAAACCAACCACATTCCTCCCTGACCTCACCAAAACAGCCCAAGGAATATATTCTAATTGAAACATAATATATCTCTAGTGACATATGTATATCAAAATTAGAGTGTTTTGTACCAAGTTTGTGAATAAGTATTATTCTAATTATGATTCGTTGCAACGGACATGAACATTGCTAGTATTTCCAACCATGCATTTTTTTCCTAGTATTCCATAGTTTCGAGTTTTCCATCAAGATATTAGTCAGTCATGGTTGATATTTACTTTCAACCATGTACACATATGCACTATGTAACTAGCCTTGCTTATTGGCTTCCAAAGCTTAACTTTCACTCCTACTTACAATATGTAGAGTATTTAACAAAAAACTACCACTTTCAACCATCCCTAGGAAGAATCTATTTGTACAAAAAAATAGCAAAAACATACGCAAAAATTCTTAATACACGCCAAAAACTACCTAGTACTCCTACCGACTAGGTTCGTTTAAACCCATTTACGACAGGGTTGGCCCACATGTCCGTGCTGACAAGGCAGCTTAAACCAACACATTTTGTTTGACCTTTGACACGAGGGATCCACATCTGACCTTCTATCCTGTTATTCCCCCTCAAATCATTATTTTTCCTGAACATTACTTCAAACAGTATTGATGCGTGTTCGTCGGTGGCGTCGGTGATGAGCGAGTTGGCCACCGCTCCGCCCGACGGGCCGGACGTCGCGCTGGCCTCCGCACGGGTTGGCAGGCTGGCCCGAGCGTGACTCACGAGCGAGCAAGCCGCCGCGTTGGCCTTCGCTCGAGCCAGATGGCTGGCCTTAGCGCGGTGGGCGCGAGCAAGCCGCCGTGCTTCCGTGCCAATCTAGCTAGCAAACCTTGCAGACAAGCAGCTGGACGGAGCTATCTTGGCTAGCTAGTGGCCGCGAGCGCCGGACGGAGCTGGCATCCGGGCTACCGCAACATGGGCTCCGCACCGCCGGCGGTTTTGACCTCGCCTTCTGCCGACGGCGGTATCTGCGTCCCATGGTCGAGGATGACTAGGTGGACGGGCCGGAGGTAGGAGGTCACTCGAGGATTTTTGTTGGTAAGAGCATGTACAATGGTTGATAAGGTAGTCTTATCTTAAGTCTGCCACGTATGCAAGTGGTAGTAGTTTCTTGGCATTTTAGTGGTTTCTTGCATTATTAGAGCAAGTACAATAGAGCTGAGTCAGCGGGCTATAAGAAATAAACTAGTATATTTCTGCTTAGTTGGAGGAAAGAGAAGAGGAGAGAGAAGGTAAGCGGGCTCTTCGTGAAGAGCCAGCTCTAGCACGTGCTCCTAGGCACTTTGTGAGAATGAGAAGTGGACCACATAATAAAAAAACTAGTACACTCTTTTGATCTATTATTGTACTACATGTTGGCTATAAGATGGGCTGTAGATGACATGGCACTGGCTTATAGCCAGCAGCTGTCTATACTATTAACCATGCTCTTAGGGGTTTCTTGTAAGGCTAGTCATAGTGGGAGTAACTTAGCTAGTAACATAGCGCACTCCAAGAAACTTTTGCTTATGTGGCATGTAGTTAATGAGAAGTGGTAACATAATATGTTACTGTAACATAGCGGTTTTCAAGACAAGATGAGTCTACACGCTAATAAATGAAGTCCTCTATGACACTAATACTATGTTACATTGCACTATGAAGGTAGTAACTTAGACTAGTGTCATATGCATGACACTAGTATAAGTTACTCCCCACTATGACTAGCCTAAGGAACAATGTACGTACTACTAGAGACAAAAGGGGATTCTAGGTTGCGTTGTACTCCAACGAGTACTACTAGTGGTCACGGGAGTGTATACCTCGTTTTGTGGGTTCGATCCCGGCCGAACGCACGGCGGCCTATTTTTTAAAATAGTACTACGACACTTCGCTGCGAGCCAATATTTTACACGGGTAGTTTGAGTTTTGAAGTCAAACGGACATGCGGCCCCACAATCTGGGTGCACTGGACAGCCTAGCCACGTGAACGGGTTTTCCTTCCCAGCATCCCGTGGCTCGCGTGCTCGCCCTAGCCGCACCTCGCTTGTAGCTTCCAGCTAGTAGCATATTTAAACTAGCGCCTCCCAATTAAGCCTGAGGAGCCGAAAAAGCCTGGCGGGGCATTGGGAACTATGCAATATGGCTCTGTACATAAAGTGCTCTACTACTACTCTATAGCTTGTGGCGTTGCATGCATGGACTTCACTCCATTATCGGCTCTACTATAAAAGAAATTCCTCTTGACGTGTTTTTTTAAACGGAGGCAAAAGCTTTGCTTCATCTCATTCATAAAGAAGGAACTACTAACAAAGTTTGACGAGATCCATTACACCTCCACAAATGGAAGCGAAAAGCCTAGTCTCGCTATATCAAATAACTCAAATGTTCTGCCCCCGCAGTAACCGTCGCTGATAAACAGGCTGCTAGTGTGTGCGTGAGAGGAGCGGCTGAGTAGGCCAGCTACGTGAGAGGAGCGGCTGAATAGAGCACCGAGAGTACCCACTAGGCCACTACACAGGTGTACTTCCCCTGCATTGATAGTACAACGACGGTTCTAGAGAACAGTAGTACCCTCCACTTCCAACTGTAGCTCCTTGGCCCTGAGATTCAAGAGTTCAAAACTGGTGCACTATACTAGACTTGACTAGAAGTACAGTACATCGCACTACTAGTTGAGAAAAGTAGTACTAGAACTGCTATAGTACGAGTACGTACTCCTCCGTCACATAATGTAAGACGTTTTTTGACAGTAGTTGGCGTGTACAAAAAATGGCAAAAACATACCCAAAATTTCTTAATCCACGCCAAAAACTACTACCTAGTGCCAAAAATTTCTTACTAGTGCTATTATTTACAGTATAATGCAATCCCATAACGTTCCATAATGCTAGTACTAGTAGTAAATAATAGCCTCACCCCTTCGCTGAGGAACGATCAACAGTTGGAAGGGACGAGGCCCTGTGGTTACTACGCTCTTATCTCCTCCTCGCCAGTTCCCCTCCCCCTGAAGAGAAGGCAGTTTGTCGCTGCTCCCATGGATACGCCAGACGGTTCTCCTCCTCGTTGGGGCTGGGAGACCTTGGACGACGATCCTCTGGGAGAAATCGCACGCCGCTCCGATGTCCTCACCGCCGTAAGACTCGGTGCTTCCTGCACCAACTTTTTTAAGACGCTGCTTAAACAGGCTTGGGAAAAGGCCATGCTTGTTGGTCTTCCATGCGTCCTCAAGGAGAAGGTTCTTCTATGGGACAATCCTTCGAACAGTCCACCGCTCCCTGGCCATGGTTGCACGTTGACTCCGCTAGAGTTGCCGACGTTGATAGGTAGTCGGATTTTGTCCGATGAGCAGGTCAGTAATGGAGTTTGATCATGTAGTACTTAGTTATTCCATTTCCATCCCATAATTTCTCCGCTGCCCATCGTCTTATATATAGGTCTGGGTCGGTGCCAATGAAGATTGGCTTGCATACCTCCGACCGGATACCACCATCATTTTGCACAACATCCACAGCAGTGCGGCCGTTCCGGTAGACCCCTTCTCCACCATTGGGATCGGCCTTCCGGACTGGCTGGGCTTGAATACGTATGATGATGCCTCCATGAGATTGAAGAAGATAGCAATTACGGACCCGCCGACAAAGTGACGCACCTACGACGATTACTATCTCATCGCAGTGTTCGACATATGGATTGCCATCAATACAAGAGGCAGTAACGACAGACAGGGCAGCGGCTGGCGCATGTTGGCCGCGGCAGATTTGTACCCCTACATGTTCGAAGACGCCGTGTTCCATCTAGGCCGCATCTTTGCGGTGACAAGCCAGGGGACTTGTTTCATCTGGTTGCCATCCTACGGTACGGGAGATTACAAACGGAATGCACAAAGCATCATTTGCATCCCTAACGGTACTCCATTATTTTGCAGGGACCAGTCATCCCCCGATCAAAATAAGATCGCCGATCATGGATGTGCATTTGCATCCGCGATTCGGTCTAACCTGGAACCTTGTAGCTGACTTTGGCATATTGGGATCAACTATCTTAGCAGTTGTTACCCATGGTACCACTGATGTGCAACATGGTTACACAATCTACCACGATCGGACCGTTGCCATCTACCCAGGTATTCCATTTTTTAACCCTCTCGCCTTCTCTTTCATTGTTGTACTAGTAGTATACTTTGTAGTACTAGTAGGAGTACTTTTTACCTTGGAGGACGCGTATAGCTAGCTAGGCCCTTGAAGACTTGAACCCACTAGCTGCCACCATTTTTGTTTTTCCATGTCTTACTATCTCATCCATGTAGCCAAGAGTGGCTATATATAATAAGCCGGTTATTTTACTTCCTCTATACCGGAGTAGTACTATTTGCTGCACAGTATTACTAACCGCCATGTTTGAGCACAACATTATTATGCATGGACCTTGACTATGTACGTCACCATGTGTCCAGATCTGGGATGCCGCGTGTACTATCGTGGTAACGATTCCGACAATAAGAGAGGGGTAGGATAAAGGAGCATGATCTATCGAGATGCATATGGGTGACACGGTGGTTTTAGCGAGTTCGGGACTCTCACGGTGGAGATAACAACCCTACGTCTCGTGCTCCGGAGAGGCTTTGTTTTATCTTAATATGTATCCGGAGATTACAATGAGAGGGGAACGGATCCCCGTAGTCCTAAGACTAATGGTGAAAAAGAGAGAGATGGAAGAAAAAGGGGCCCCAAGTCTAGTGGTGGGGGTGGCTTATATAGAGTGCGCCACCCCCTCACCTCCTATGTTACAAAGTGGAGCATCAATGCCATAATGCCTGCCCACAACAAAACCGTCATGCTGACTATTGGTCTTGGCATATCCGAGTGAGTTACATGGTCGAGTGGAATGAGCTCGTCGAGTGGAGTGCCGTGCTCCGAGTGGTTGTTGCCGTCCGAGTGACTTTCAAGTTGCGGTACATCTGGACGGCGATCTGGCCCAGGGGCCCAGTACAAAGTATACGGTGTCCATGGGTAGGGCCTTTAGGTCAGGCCTGTTACCCTACCCCTAATACATGTCCTCGTCATTAGCCCCCGAATCGGTCGAGGTTGAGCGGGTCGAGTCGAGGTAAATTCCCAGATGAGTCGAGTGCTGCGGAGGCCCTTATGAACTCCCTCTGGTCACCCGGCGATCTTATCTCCTCATGTTGCCTTGACGGATTCCAGACTGTATGGTGTCCGAGTGAAATGAGCTCAAATGGGTCCGCGGGGGAGCGTTAAACTCACCTTATAGCAATTTTTTTGGAGTGATTTGGAGCTGGTCCTGCATTGAGTAACTGAATACTCGGAATTTCTTCATGCCTGGAACATGTCTTTTTTTGTTGTTCGGCCGTCATTCGGACCGGGCAGACCATTCCGAGTGGATACCATTCCACTGGGGGCACGCTGAGTGCACCCACTGGGTGTAGTCCCAGAGACTGGCATCGACTGCGGGCAGTTGGCGGGAGTCTTAGAGGCTGTCTTTTTTGTTGTTGTGTTCATCACTCGGACTGGTCAGGCCGTACCGAGTGGAGATTACTCCAGTGGGGGCACGCTGAGTGCACCCACTGGGTGTAGTCCCCGAGACCACCGTCGACTGCGGGCAATCAACTAGGGTCTGAAAGAACTAAAACTCTTCTTAGATGGTACTGGTCGAACTTGTTCTTTTCTGACTCGGAGGTCGAGTAATTCTGGAGCTGGTTTTGCATCAAGCAAAATGTTTCTTTCTGAGTTCTCTTCCAGTGGGGGCACGCTGAGTGCACCCACTGGGTGTAGTCCCCGAGCCTCTGTCGGACTAGATGAGTCGGACAGAGGGTTTAAGTCTCCTGGTAAACCTCCACGCAGTCGACACGGTAAATATCTTTTAGTCTGAAATTGAGTCAATCGGATGCATCTTCAGGTGCTTGACATGGTAAATAAGCTCAGTCTGGAGCTAAGTCAGTCGGAATGATATTCGTGCACTCGGCACGGAATAAATTCAGCTTGGAACTCGGTCAAGCAGGTGAATCTTCGTGCTCTCGGCACGGTGAATGAATTCGGCTTTGAAACTGCCGACTGTAGAAAAAAGCTGGACACTCCAGGGAGTAATCTTTCCATTAGTACTTCTACCGTTAGATTTTGCATGAAAGGGGTATTTGTAAGAGTACATTGTATCCGCAGAGGAGCTTCATTTTCACCCTTTTGCATGAAAGGGGTTTTTGTCCGAGTGGACGTGCTTCCCGACCGGTCGAGGTATGTTTACTGCAAGGAAAGACTTAGTGGCACTTGTATGTCTCCTGGAGGAGATAAACTAGTGGTCTGACATGGACGTGCCATGAAACCCGAGTGACGAGGCTAGTGTGTAGGCTAACTCTCCAGAGAGAGGCCACTCATTATCCCGGGGGAACACCAGCACATGCCATCTCTGAGTCCAAGTTTGTGAAACTGACGCCTTGGAACCTAGGATAGGGCCAAGTTATCCGTAGAGGAGCGTTGTTTTCACCCTTTTGCAGTCTTGAAGATGACTTTAGGTAATGATTTGGGCGATCGTCCGAGTGGACAGTACTACCCTTATAGATTTTCGGCAGACCGGGCAAGTATGGTCAGAAAGATATTCTTGATGTGATCAATGGGTTGATTGAATGGGCGTAACCCCTGAGGGCGGCATGGCCAACGGTTGTGCGTAGCCCCCGAGTGATGATCGAAAGAGGCAAGCTTGCTACAGAATGTGATATGAGGTTTGATCATATGAGTAACTTAGTCGTTCCCGTGTTGGGGGTGTAGAGGTAAAGACATGTCCAACTGATGGTGACGCGCGAGGTGGCTAAGGGACGATGATGTGTACGGCTGAGTGGTTATGAGGTGACTAACCGAATGGCGAAGCACGGGGCGGCCGAGTGGTTATGAGGTGACCAAATGAGTGACGACGCGCGGGGCGGTCAAGTGGTGAAGACATGCACAATCGAGTGGCAACGCGCGGGGCGGCCGAGTGGTGAAGATGTGCACAACCGAGTGGTGACGCGCGGGGGGGCCGAGTGAGGATGCGCGAGGTGGCCGAGTGAAGGACTACGTGTCCAGCCAAGTGGATGAAATTGTCTTCGAAGGATTTAGCCAGATGCTTTCGAAGTTAATGTAGCGACGAGGTTGATGTAGTGTGGTTGCGACGCAACAAGACCGGCGTGACAATTGAGTCTGAGTAGGAATGAAGATGGCGCGCAGAGCGTCTGGGTGATTATAAAACTTGTCAAAGTGGTGGGTCGAATGCACTTGTTGAAGTGAAGGATCTAACTGGTGATGAAGCATTCGACCATTCAGGAGAGTGTCATTCCAAATGAGTTGCAGCCCCCGAGTGTGGCGTAGCTCCCGAGCATACTACAGGCTTCGACAACGGACATGTCGGAATACGGGAAATATAGTGTTGAATGGATAATTTGTATTTCATCGAGTCGGGCTCGGGTAAAGATGAGGAGAAGCTTCTGAGTGATGCTTGAAAGAAGCAAAGTCACAAAGGAGTGAAATGTGAAGGTTAATTATAAAAGGGACTTATCTGTCTCATGCCTGACGAGGTCTATATCATTGATATGGTGAAGAGGATTCCACGGAGGGGTTGGCCGGATGTGTTTTGAAGTCAACAGAGTGACAATGTCAGTGTTATAGGTGCGCAAGGACCGGTACGGTGACCGAGTCTGACCAGCGATGAAGTTGGCGCATAGGGCCGTCGAGTGATCGCGTAACTTGTGTAAAAAATGGCACAAGCCAACGAAATAATTTCTCGAGGAAATTTGATGTGTGCTGAAATGATTTGTGTGAATAACACCCATAGACACCCGCTGCGAGTGCAAGGGGCTTGCTAGTTAACCAGCAAGAGTCTGAAAGAGCGAAGGATCCGTTCGAACTTGTTGAAGCAATGGATCTGACTAAACTCATTGGAATAGTGGCTCAAATAAGATGCAAGTGTAGTGTTTCGACTGAGTTGCGGCCCCGGAGGACCGATGCAAACTCGAAATGAAGAACGACACATGGTGTTCGTGAATGATGTATGCGAAAAAATGGAAGTTGGACTCGAGAGTCACATAACCAGTACAAAGCAAGTATGTGAAAATAAACACCTGAGCGTAGGGGTACAATCGGTGGCGTGGCCTCCGAGTGAACGTGATGTGTGAATTACGACATACTCGGGAAGATGGAAATAACAGAATGTAAAATGACTTATCTGTCTGAAGGCGCGCGAGTGGCCGAGTGGTGATGAGGCGACCAACCGAGTGGCGACGCGCAGGGTGGCCGAGTGGTGACGAGGCGATGGTGACAGTCGACCTTCGTCTCGGTGTCCTTGCGGATAGGGGTGGAGCGCTCATTATACTTGTGATGCAGCTCCTTGAATTAGAGGTTTGCTCTTGTCTCAGTCGGATTTTGGCTACTTAGGCGAGTCCTTGGACTGCAACTAAGCCTCTGAGTGGGAGGCTTTCTCTCCACTCGGTAGGATTTCAAACACTTAGGCGAGTACTGGACTGCAGCTAAGCCCCCGAGTGGGAGGTTTGCTCTCCACTCGGTAGGATTTTTTCAAACTTAGGCGAGTACTGGACTGCAGCTAAGCCCCCGAGTGGGAGGTTTGCTCTCCACTCGGTAGGATTTTTTCAAACTTAGGCGAGTACTGGACTGCAGCTAAGCCCCTGAGTGGGAGGTTTGCTCTTCACTCGGTAGGACTTTTTCAAACTTAGGCGAGTACTGGACTAGAGCTAAGCCCCCGAGTGGGAGGTTTGCTCTCCACTCGGTAGGATTTTTTCAAACTTAGGCGAGTACTGGACTGCAGCTAAGCCCCCGAGTGGGAGGTTTGCTCTCCACTCGGTAGGATTTTTTCAAACTTAGGCGAGTACTGGACTGCAGCTAAGCCCCCGAGTGGGAGGTTTGCTCTCCACTCGGTAGGATTTTTTCAAACTTAGGCAAGTGCTGGACTGCAGCTAAGCCCCCGAGTGGGAGGTTTGCTCTCCACTCGGTATGATTTTTTTCAAACTTAGGCGAGTCCGGGACTGCAGCTAAGCCCCCGAGTGAGATGTTTGCTCTCCACTCGGTAGGATTTTTTCAAACTTAGGCGAGTCCTTGGACTGCAGCTAAGCCCCCAAGTGGGAGGTTTGCTCTCCACTCGGTAGGATTTCTTGAACTTAGGCGAAACAGATTCGCAGCTAAGTCACCCACTGGGGGATTTTGGCGATGGCGACGCGCGGGGCGGCCGAGTGGTGATGAGGTGACCAACCGATGGCGACGCGCGGGGCGGCCGAGTGGTTATGAGGTGACCAACCGAGTGGCGACGCGCGGGGCGGCCGAGTGGTTATGAGATGACCAACCGAGTGGCGACGCGCGGGGCGGCCGAGTGGTTATGAGGTGACCAACCGATGGTGACGCGCGTGGCGGCCGAGTGGTTATGAGGTGACCAACCGAGTGGCGACACGCGGGGCGGCCGAGTGGTTATGAGGTGACCAACCGAGTGGCGACGCGCGGGGCGGCCGAGTGGTTATGAGGTGACCAACCGAGTGGCGACGCACGGGGCAGCCGAGTGGTTATGAGGTGGCCAACCGATGGCGACGCGCGGGGCGGCCGAGTGGTTATGAGGTGACCAACCGAGTGGCGAAGCGCGGGGTGGCCGAGTGGTTATGAGGTGACCAACCAAGTGGCGACGCGCGGGGCGGCCGAGTGGTTATGAGGTGACCAACCTAGTGGCGACGCGCGGGGCGGCCGAGTGGTTATGAGGTGACCAACCGAGTGGCGACGCGCGGGGCGGCCGAGTGGTTATGAGGTGACCAACCGAGTGGCGACGCGCGGGGCGGCCGAGTGGTTATGAGGTGACCAACCTATGGCGACGCGCGGGGCGGCCGAGTAGTTATGAGGTTACCAACCGAGTGGCGACGCGCGGGGCGGCCGAGTGGTGATGAGGTGACCAACCGAGTGGCGACGCGCGGGGCGGCCGAGTGGTGATGATGTGACCAACCGAGTGGCGACGCGCGGGGCGGCCGAGTGGTTATGAGGTGGCCAACCGAGTGGCGACGCGCGGGGCGGTGGAGTGGTTATGAGGTGACCAACCGAGTGGCGACGCTCGGGGCGGCCGAGTGGTTATGAGGTGGCCAACCGATGGCGACGCGCGGGGCGGCCGAGTGGTTATGAGGTGACCAACCGAGTGGCGACGCGCGGGGCGGCCGAGTGGTTATGAGGTGACCAACCGAGTGGCGACACGCGGGGCGGCCGAGTGGTTATGAGGTGACCAACCGAGTGGCGACGCGCAGGGCGGCCGAGTGGTTATGAGGTGACCAACCATGGCGACGCGCGGGGCGGCCGAGTGAAGTAGACGCATCCAACGGAGTGACGATGCACGAGGCCTCTGAATGATGTAGACGTGTCCCGTGGAGTGACGATGCATGGGGCGTCCGAGTGACGTGAACATGTCCAGCCGAGCGATGACACACGGGCGGTCGAGTGGCGCGCACGGGCAACCGAGTGGTAGTGACCCGGTTTGGTCCGAGTGAGCTAGTCCCATCTGAGTGACCATGCCAACTGGAGGGAGTTGATATCGAGTGGATGATGCCGAAGGGAGTGTGTGCCCGCGTCGCGCCGGGCAGACGATACATGAGGGATGAGCCGCCGGGCGTCTGCAGAGGCTGTCCCCGAACCATCAACGTCGGAGGAAGAAGCCTGTTGAGCATGGCGGCATGGCCAACTCCTGGTTTTCACGCCACGTCGGGTTTGTGCCTCTAGCGCGGGAGACGCTGTCATGTCTTGTGTGCGAGGGCGGAGACAGCTTCTGGTTGCGGCGGTGCGCTGCTGCAGTCATCGGATGCAGCAGTGTCGGATGACTCCATCGTACATGTTATCGGCGAGCGATTGACGTTGGACCGAGTGAGAACACACGAATGATCAAGTGCCTGCATGTTAGTCGCCTGAACGTGTCCAAGAAAACGAGGCATGCCTGAGTGTTGTATCTGTGCCAGTGTAGACTTGTGTTTGTCCGAGCGTACCAGAGTACCGGCCCGGAGTAGCGAGCGGCTGGGCCGGCTTGAAGTCAATGCAAACTGCATGTGCGCTGGAGGCTGGTCCAGGCGGCTGTGGAAAAAATGAATCAACGCACCTTGTTTGAATGGCCAATTAATGAGGCAGCCAATTAATCCGGCGTTGAAGATCAGCGTCCTTCCGTTTCCTTTTTTCCTGCATGCAGTTAATTGATGGAAGAAACAGTCCATGTTATGCATGCACTTATGAGGCATTGAGATTCCTTGAATCCTGAACGACCATCGGTTGTGGGTCGAGGCTGTTTCATAGGTTGATGCCGCAGCGCACCCCCGCCATGGAGACCGTCCCCGACGACCGGCGCCAGAGGAAGGAACGCTGTGCGCCTATGCCGCGCCGGGCCCGCGCCTCCATTGCGGAGGTCGTCACTGAGCAGCCATGAACTCGACGCCGGAGTCGGCGACATGGCGAACAGCGCTGGCGGCTGTGCGTGACGACACGCTGGCGGTCGTGCGTGACGACGATGAGGTGGACAGCGCCGACGACTGCGCATGATGACGACGCCGGCGGTCGTCGTGACGACGATGAGGAGGACGGTGCCGGTGGACGCGTGCTGAGGCGCAGTCGGCTCTCGGCTGTGCCGAGGTCGGAGACGACGATGGGGCGGACGACACCGGCGGCCATGCGTGATGACGACGCCGGCGGTCAAGCATGACGACGGTGAGGCAGACGGCGCTGGTTGCCGCATGCAGAGGCACAGTTTGTTTCCTGTTTTCACGTCGTCAATCCTTGTATGTGCTTGGAATTTGGATGGATGTTTGTTTCCCTTCTGTTTGTGATGCTTTGCTCATCGTGAAGATGAACAGTACAAAAAAACGTGTTAAAACATGAAGATGGAACCGAATAGAGGGCACCAGCGGGAATCGATTCACCGCCGGTGGTTGAAGAAATAACCATTTGCATCATGGCTCGATAGACGCCAGGCCCCACGATGGGCGCCAACTATTGTGGTAACGATTCCGACAATAAGAGAGGGGTAGGATAAAGGAGCATGATCTATCGAGATGCATATGGGTGACACGGTGGTTTTAGCGAGTTCGGGCCTCTCACGGTGGAGATAACAACCTTACGTCTCGTGCTCCGGAGAGGCTTTGTTTTATCTTAATATGTATCCGGAGATTACAATGAGAGGGGAATGGATCCCCGTAGTCCTGAGACTAATGGTGAAAAAGAGAGATATGGAAGAAAAAGGGGCCCCAAGTCTAGTGGTGGGGGTGGCTTATATAGAGTGCGCCACCCCCTCACCTCCTATGTTACAAAGTGGAGCATCAATGCCATAATGCCTGCCCACAACAAAACCGTCATGCTGACTATTGGTCTTGGCATATCCGAGTGAGTTACATGGTCGAGTGGAATGGGCTCGTCGAGTGGAGTGTCGTGCTCCGAGTGGTTGTTGCCGTCCGAGTGGCTTTCAAGTTGCGGTACATCTGGACGGCGATCTGGCCCAGGGGCCCAGTACAAAGTATACGGTGTCCATGGGTAGGGCCTTTAGGTCAGGCCTGTTACCCTACCCCTAATACATGTCCTCGTCATGTACCAGATGAACGGCGCCGAGTTCGACCCCCGTGATGCTACGTGGGTGCCGAGGAACACTCTTGGAGAGTACTCGCTTTTCATCGGGGACAACTACCCCATTGTGAAGCGGATGCCACCTTCCGTGCACGACACGGAAGGCCTGCCGTTCATGAAGCATGGTTGTGTCTTCAGTGCGCACCACCAGATGAATGACATGCTGGGACACGCTATCCCTGATTTATGTCGCTTCAGCTTGGATGAGTCTCCATCATGTGGAACCGGACTAGAAAGCTGCAACAATGATTCCCGTTGCCCACCGCTATGGATCGTGCCATCCATGAAGAACACCTGGGACTGGAACCTGGAAGAAGACATGTAGCCCATCTATAATGTGTAAGTGGAGTACGGTAATTGTGAACGGTAGCGCTGTGAATATATGTAGACTAGTCGTGCGCAAATTTATCAACTGAATTGGAGATGAACTTGTGTGGCATAGTGGCATTTGTCCTTTAGAATTTATTACTAGTAAATGTGTTATGTGTACATGCAACTTGTGTGGTTGTTGCACGGGCTCCAACACGCTCTTTGAGAAAAAAAGGTGGCACAACTTTGGATATACGTGACGTGGCGGCATCATACAGTAGCATCGTTCGCTATAGTTGTAGTACACTCCTACTAGGACGACAACTCCTATAAAACCTTGCGCTTGGCTCTTTGCCTCTTCGGGAGGTTCAACAGTTCGTACTCGTGTGAACCTTGCACTTGGCTCCTCGCCTCTTCGGAAGGTCCAACAATGATGATACTACGGTACAATATGCTTCTGGCAATCTGACACCGATTGAACTGCTGCACGTCCGCCGTGAGGGCGAGGGCGAGGGCGAGGGCGAGGGAGAGGGAGAGGGAGAGGGAGAGGGCGCTGTAGTCAAAACCCTCTCCTCATCCTGCGAACCACCACGCGCGTGGGCGAGGGAGAGGCGTAGTAAGCAAGCTTCTCCTCGTTCGACGAGTTGACGGGACACATCAAAGCAGTACTAGTAGTAGTAGTCCATACTGTGTCCTTTCCGATTAATATGGCTTAATTTGAAATGAGAAAAATACACTGGCGGTCAACGTATGTAACAATACGCTCTTTACGGTCACTATATATAGTTTTGCAGCAATTATACGATCACTAGCTCATCGTATAGCACCGTATTGCACCCTACTGACCGGCCACATAGTCGACGTGGCACTTTGTTGACTGGTTAAATTGTCACCTGGTTTCTGGGTCCCACCTGTCAGTTGGCAGAGCAAAGAAATCAGTTAAACAAAACTTTACGTAGGCGCGACACGAGTCCAACCCTTGCGTGCGAACTGCCCTGGCTGTGTATGTGAGTGCATGCACGTGTCCTCCCTCGGTCTTCCAGCAAAGAGTGTACATCGGCTATAAAACAAAGAGTGTAGTACATGATGTACATCTACACTTCCAATGCATTTAGCCTTTAATCTAAATCGATATTGATTGACTAATGCACCAACTTGTGCTGTAGGTATAGGCTACATGTCTATCCTTAATTACAGCATGCAACGGCCTTCATTTAATCTTCTTATCTAAATGGTCGCATGCACACATAAGTCTGCTACTTTTGGGCGTTAATTATGCCCTGGTCAATGTGTAAATCTCTAAATGTACAGTCTTTCACGGATGTAGGGAGTAGGTTGAGCACTTGAGCGTGAGTGTGTGTGTTGTGTCGTGTGCTGTGTGCCGCATGGGTGCGTGAGTGTTGCGTGTGTCCATGTGTACGTGTGAGTGTTGCATGTTGCATGCATGCATGCATGCATGGGACTTACTCCCTCCCATTGACATGTTCATATTTCAAGCTTCCTCTGTTCCCTCCATATGGTTATACTCCCTCTGTTCCCAAATAGTATGGAGTAAAAGCCTCCCTCTGTTCCCAAATACGGAGTATTTGTCTTTCTACAGATTTCAACAAGTGACTAGGTACGGAGCAAAATGAGTGAAGTGAGCGTAGAGGCATAGGGATACTGTAGAAAGGAAGTCCTCACGATCCATTATTCCCCATCTCGGTCAGAGAGAACTATTCAACTAGTCTTCGCAGTGAAGTGACAATACACGTTGCAGCAAATGGGACACGTAATTAATAAGCTGAACCAGCGTGTTGGTGTTACTAAATCAGCCTTACCCAGTACTGCCATCATGTTTGCCAGTAGAGCACGCTTCCGCAAATACGCCTACGCACCTCTGTCCTCCATTAACTGACATATGGGCCCTGTTGTGGTGGAACCACATGTCATCAGTGTAACTATTTACACTCCGAAGGACGGTATATCCTGGTAGTAGTACTAGTAGAATTGAGATTGAATGCACTTTCTTCCCCGTCTTCCACTCTTCTTCCTCCTCTCTTCTTCTTCCTCCTCTCTTCCCCATCGTCGGCCGCACACCATTTACCCCCGCTCATTGCTCGCCCGCCCGCGCCATCTTCCTTGGTAGCTCGCGCGTACCATATCCCCCCGCTCACTGCTCGGCCACACGAGGAGAAGCTTCTTCGCTCGCCCGCCCGAATTCACTTCCCCACTGGCTCGCAGGCACCGAAAACCCCAATGGCAGACTGACATGCAGAGCCGCGATTGGAATTCCCTCCCCGATGTTCTCTTGGAGCAGATCTGTAGTCATATGGACCTACTCAGCACCGTCCGTCTGGCCGCATGCTCGGTGTCTTTGTACCGTCTACTCGTCTGCAACCGGCCGGCTCTTTTTAAGACACCTTGCTTGCTGATGCCCGATCCTCGCAGGTGGCCCAGACACCGACTTGATGATCCTACGGAGGTTGCCGTGGTGCCCCTCGACATGCTACCACTACCCGTCCACCTGTCCTTCCTGCGCGGCCACTACTAGGCAGGCATGAAGGCCAACTGGATCATCCTCATCCACCACACCGGTAGTCCGTGGCGTCTCGTGGATATCTACACCCAGCGAGAGATCACCCTTCCATCGTTGGATATCGCCGCCATCGAGCCTCGCGGCCTGCCGGACACTCCTGCCTACTACGCACGAGACGCGCCAAGCTTTTGGCTCGACCTCTATTTGCAGAAAGTTGTAATCCGCGAAGTGCCCACACCATCAGAAGACTACATGGATTACCAGTGTCGGTGGGAACGACACCTATGGGATCACAAGAATCCCTACTACGGTTAGCGAGGCGCGGGGTCATGAGAAGAGCGGATCAAACAGATAGCACACGGTTCGTTTATCCAGGTTCGGGCCACGAGGATGCGTAAAACCCTACTCCTGCTTTGGTGGATTGTATATCTGTGTTCTTGAGCTAGCTATGGGGCGTGAGGAGCTCCAAAAAGCCGAATCCTTCCTTTGGTCGCCTTGGGCCTCCTTTTATAGAAAAAGGGGTTTCCACAGTGGCACACAGGAGGTGGAAAGGGTACAGTGATGCGAGGTTATCCCTCGCATTACATGACAAGGCGCATTTAATGCGTCTTGCTTAGGTGTCCTTGCTTTATCGGGGATGGGGGAGAGACATGTCTTGTCCGTCGCCGCTCCTTCTTGTGTCGACACGCGCCCTGGCCAGCGGTGCCTGCGATGCCATGTAGGTAGGCAGGCAGCTGAGGTGGCGCAGTGGTGGGTCTTCACGAAGATCTGCATGCCTCCACGCAGGTTCCTACCCAGCTGGTTGGGTCGGCAGCTGCACGCATGCGGTGGTGGAGGTTTGGTCGGTGTGGGCCTGATGGTGGCCCTGCGGGTGTTCTCGGCAAGGGCCTTGCCGGGGCCCCGGCAAGGGTCTTGCCGAGGCACCTGCTGTCATCCCCGGCCAGGCGCTTGCCGGGGGCCTTGTGGTCTTCCTCGGCTGGGATCCCGCCAAGGGTTGTCGTCTCCTTAGTGCGTATCTGATCTTGAATGTCTTCACAAAGATCTGCATGCCACCACGGGGATGTCTCCCGAATCCTTGCCCCTTGGGGGCAGCGGACTCAAGGGTGATTTGCTCTGTAGGTGTGGGGCGAGTTGCAGCGGCAAGGGTCTTGCCGGGGTCGCTAAGACTGTCTCCCAGCAAGGATCTTGCCGGGGGGAGTCTGCTTCGTCCCCTTTGCTCTTCGTGGTCTTGGTCTTGGCATCGTTCTAGTTCTCTTGAGCTTTAGTCTTACCCTGGCTCACCTCCCTTGTCGTGCTTGGTGTGGTGGTGCCTGTGGCTCAGACTTCCCGTGCACAGTCATAGGGGTACAAAAAGTGTACCCCTCTTTTTGTACACCGACAGGAGCCCCCGGGCCTGGGCCACACATAAGCGCAATGCGTTGTTGGGCTAGGCCCAAAAACGGTGCTCGGGCAGGCGGGGCGGTTTTTACCATGGTAAGATTCTTCGCGCGCTGCACTTCCCACGATTCCCGCACGTGGCGCGACGTGGGGAGGTGTGTGTGACGTGGGCGGCATGCGTGGGGTTGGTTCCCGTGGGCATGCGTCACATCGCAGTTAATGTGAAAGGAGGCGGCCCGCGTTTTCCCCCATAAGAAGGAATAACCGTGGGCGCGCTGCTCACTTTCTCTTCTTTCCTCATGCCTTCTCCAATCTCAGAGCCGTCGTTTCCTCCCTTCCTTCCCTCCTAAGCTTCCGCCGTCACCTGCCGTCGTCGCTCCGCCATCCCCCTCCCTCAGTCCTCTAACTTTCTTAGCCGCCATGGCGCCCAAATCCGCCAAGGGCAAGGGGGTGGCGAAGGGCGCTGGGACTGTGGAGCCGTCGGAGAGTGCGCTATCGGGGGACCGGACGAAATCCGCCTTCTTCTTCCCCTCGACGGTTGATGTTCGTGAGCTCCAGGCCTCCTTCAGGCCTCTATGGGGAGTGAAGACGGGGGGAGAGAATTCGGGACATCCGGCGATGCGCGTCATTCCTGCCGCTTGCGCCGATCCTGCCCCAAATCGGTATCCCTTTTTCGTCGATTACCTTTCTTGCGGGTTATGTCCCCCTTTTTCCGATTTTTTCTGCGACATCATGCACACCTTCGGCTTTCGCCTCTTGGATTTTACTCCGAACGCGGTGGCGTGCATGGCTTTCTTCGGGCATCTTTGCGAAGGCTTTGTCGGGGTGCAGCCCAACACGGCACTCTTCTGCCATTATTTCTCCCCTCGGATCCAACCGGGAGGTGCCGTCTCTGGCTGCGTCACCTAGATCCCAAGATCCAAGGGAGCGTACCCGGATGGTGCCGTGAAGGAGAGGTGGGAGGAATGGCGTGGCCGGTGGTGCTGGATTGAAGATGAAGACCCACCGGAATTCTGCAAGGTCCGCCGAGTGCCGTCGGTCCGCGGCAGCAATTGGAGTGATGTCGACGTCGCCGACGGGAGGCTCACTGTCGCCACCACCAGGATTCTCCGGCTGACCCGGGCTGGACTCACCCTTGAGATGATCGGGGCGGACTTCATTCGCCGCTGGATCGCCCCGTTGCACAACAAGGGGAGGCCAGCCTGGCTTTTTACAAATCCGGCCGACATTATGCGGCTCCGCCCTGGCCTCGACCACAACTTTACGGTGATGGCGCATGCCCACTTCTGCCACCGGCTTTTTCAGCTCAATGTGGGCCGCGACGGCGAGGTTGAACGAACCGGCAAGGCCGCGAGGGCTGCCACAAAGGTCGGCAAGGCCATCAAAGGGCCGTTTTTCTAGTTGTTAGCGGGGGTGGTCCCGTTGTGCAATAATTCACGCCGGTCAAAGATCATCGCTATGATGCCGGACTATAACGCGCATGGCCCTGTCCCGAGCTGGAAGGAGCCGACGGATGCAGATGTGCAACAATTCTTTGACACTCTGATTGAGGTATATGTCAATGCTGACGCCGAGCGGTGGCTTGTCATGGACACCACCCAGGCAGAGCTGGACTACATCGCCACTAGGGCGAGGGAGGCGCAGCTTGCCATGGAGGCTGGCAGCGCCGGGGGTGTGGAGGACAAGGCCGCAACGGCTACGGAGGAAGAGGAGCTCACCCGGTGGGCGGCGGCCTCCGGGGAGGTTAGCAGCGTCGACACGGGGGCTCCGCTTGTCGAAGATGCGGCCGACGAGTCATGGGGGGAGGAGGATGTGGCGGTGGGCTCGACGCCAGCCAGGGGAAGAGGGCGAGTCCTGCGGCGGTCTGGCTCCGGCGCGCCTGTCCGGCCCGGCAGGGCTACGCGGCCTCAATTGACCCTGGAGGGGTCCGGGCGTCACACGAGGGCCACGGCAGCGAAGAGGCTGACGAAGGCCGCTGAGAAGAAGAAGACAACAGTCCCTTCCTCATCTGGGTGCGCACAAACCCCGCCTTCTTCGCCTCCTCCAGCAGATGTAGACTCGAATGAGGATGCGGAGCTCCCTTTTGATCTTGGGCCTCTCAGCCCGGAGAGGAAAAGGAAAATGGTGGAAGAGGAGGAGATGGATGACGAGTAAGTACTCCGTTCCTTACTGCCATTTCCATTCCCCTGAATTAAGTCACTCATCTTGATCCGTTTTTGCTTTTGCAGGGATGCAGAGACGCTGGCCCAGAGGGTGAAGAGGGCGAAGGTCTCGGCGAGCAGTCAGCCCCCGGCTGGAGCTTCATGGGCACCACTGGTGGTGTTGAGCAGCCCGGACAGCAGCCCCCGGCACAGCCCCCAGCGTAAGTTCATCACCCTCCTCTTATTCGACACGTGGTAGGCGTTCGATGCTATGGTGTTGACCTTGTCGGGTTTGCAGGAGGGGAGCGGCAGCAGGAGGAGCCGCAGAGGGCTACCCCCAACATACCACCCCCGTCGACTACGCCACCGCGAGGGGCGTCCCTGGCAAGGGCATCAAGCATGGAGCCCATACCCATGGAGGAAGAGGGGAACTTGGGCGCTGGTGACTCTGCCGCGGCGCCAAATGCTAGCGGGGAGGGGGCTTCTGCTTCACAGCCTGGCTCTAGTGAGTCACCTGTCCTCCGTATCTATTTTTTCCCTTATTCTTTTTCTTGGCCTCAACGCTCCCATTACTACCCAGTGTTGGGGAACGTAGTAATTTCAAAAAATTTCCTACGCACACGCAAGATCATGGTGATGCATAGCAACGAGAGGGGAGAGTGTTGTCTACGTACCCTCGTAGACCGAAGCGGAAGCGTTGACACAATGTAGAGGAAGTAGTCGTACGTCCTCCTCGCGATCCGACTGATCCAAGCGCCGTTACTCCGGCGCCTCCGTGTTCTTGACACACGTACAGCTCGATGACGTCCCCGGGTCTCGATCCAGCAAAACCTCCGGGGATGAGTTCCGTCAGCACGACGGCGTGGTGACGATCTTGATGAACTACCGACGCAGGGCTTCGCCTAAGCACCACAACGATATGACCGAGGTGGAATATGGTGGAGGGGGGCACCGCACACGGCTAAGGAACGATCTCAAGGATCAACTTGTGTGTCCTGGGGTGCCCCCCTGCCCCCGTATATAAAGGAGCAAGGGGGGAGGGCCGGCCGGCCCTAGAGAGGCGCTCCAAGGGAGGGGGAGTCCTCCTCCTAGTAGGATTAGGACTCCCCTTTCCTAGTCCAACTAGGAGGGAGGAAGGGGGAAGGAAAGAGAGGGAGAGGGAGAGGGAAAGGGGGGCCACGCCCCCCTCCTTGTCCAATTCGGACTGCCCATGGGGGGGGGCGCCACCTCCTGGCGCAGCCCTCTCTCTCCCCTCGTGGCCCAATAGGCCCATTACTTCCCCCGGGGGGTTCCGGTAACCCCTCCGGCACTCCGGTAATATCCGAAACCACTCGGAACCATTCCGATGTCCGAACATAGCCATCCAAGATATCAATCTTTATGTCTCGACCATTCCGAGACTCCTCGTCATGTCCGTGATCACATCCGGGACTCCGAACTCCTTCGGTACATCAAAATGCATAAACTCATAATAACTGTCATCGTAACCTTAAGCGTGCGGACCCTATGGCTCGAGAACAATGTAGACATGACCGAGACACGTCTCCGGTCAATAACCAATAGCGGGACCTGGATGCCCATATTGGTTCCTACATATTCTACGAAGATCTTTATCGGTCAGACCGCATAACAACATACGTCGTTCCCTTTGTCCATCGGTATGTTACTTGCCCGAGATTCGATCGTCGGTATCCAATACCTAGTTCAATCTCGTTACCGGCAAGTCTCTTTACTCGTTCCGTAATACATCATCCCGCAATTAACTCATTAGTTGCAATGCTTGCAAGGCTTATGTGATGTGCATTACCGAGAAGGCCCTGAGATACCTCTCCGACATTCGGAGTGACAAATCCCAATCTTAAAATACGCCAACCCAACAAATACTTTCGGAGACACCTGTAGAGCACCTTTATAATCACCCAGTTACGTTGTGACGTTTGGTAGCACACAAAGTGTTCCTACGGTAAACGGGAGTTGCATAATCTCATAGTCAAAGGAACATGTATAAGTCATGAACAAAAGCAATAGCAGCATACTAAACGATCGGGTGCTAAGCTAATGGAATGGGTCATGTCAATCAGATCATTCAACTAATGATGTGACCTTGTTAATCAAATGACAACTCCTTTGTCTATGGTTAGGAAACTTAACCATCTTTGATTAATAAGCTAGTCAAGTAGAGGCATACTAGTGACACTCTGTTTGTCTATATATCCACACATGTATTATGTTTCCGGTTAATACAATTCTAGCATGAATAATAAACATTTATCATGATATAAGGAAATAAATAATAACTTTATTATTGCCTCTAGGGCATATTTCCTTCAGTCTCCCACTTGCACTAGAGTCAATAATCTAGTTCACATCGCCATGTGATTTATCAGCAATAGTTCATATCACCATGTGATTAACACCCATAGTTCACATCGATATGTGACCAACACCCAAAGGGTTTACTAGATTCAGTAATCTAGTTCACATCGCTATGTGATTAACACCCAAAGAGTACTAAGGTGTGATCATGTTTTGCTTGTGAGAGAATCTTAGTCAACGGGTCTGCTACATTCAGATCCGCATGTACTTTGCAAATTTCTATGTCAACAATGCTCTGCATGGAGCTACTCTAGCTAATTGCTCCCACTTTCAATATGTATCTAGATCGAGACTTAGAGTCATCCAGATCGGTGTCAAAACTTGCATCGACGTAACCCTTTACGACGAACCTTTTGTCACATCCATAATCGAGAAACATATCCTTATTCCACTAAGGATAATTCTAACCGCTGTCCAGTGATCTACTCCTAGATCACCATTGTACTCCCTTGCTTAACTCAGTGTAGGGTATACAATAGATCTGGTACACAGCATGACATACTCTATAGAACCTATGGCTGAGGCATAGGGAATGACTTTCATTCTCTTTCTATCTTCTGCCGTGGTCGGGTTTTGAGTCATACTCAACTTCACACCTTGTAACACAGGCAAAAACTCTTTCTTTGACTGTTCCATTTTGAACTACTTCAAAATCTTGTTAAGGTATGTACTCATTGAAAAAACTTATCAAGCGTCTTCATCTATCTCTATAGATCTTATGTTCAATATGTAAGCAGCTTCACAGAGGTCTTTCTTTGAAAAACTCCTTTCAGACACTCCTTTATGCTTTGCAGAATAATTCTACATTATTTCCGATCAACAATATGTCATTCACATTGTCGGGGGATATCGGCCTCCACGAGCACCTATGGGGACGAAGGCCCTTGTCGGTTCGGCGGGGGGCGGAGGTTGCACAAAGAGCAGATCAAGGCAACACACACACACAACGATTTTACCCAGCTTCGGGCCGCACGGATGTGTAAAACCCTACTGCTGCATGTCTGGTTGATTCGATCTCTTGTTCTGGAGCGCAAGAAGCTACAGTAAGTTGGAGCTGGACGTAGACGAGGGTCTACTGGGTGTCCTCCTTCCGGGTTCTTGATGCCTCCTCTCTCCCTCCTAGGGTTCGATCTCCTCTGGGTTCGATCCTCTCTGGGTTCGATCCCCCCCTACGTGCGCATGGGCCTCCTTTTATATGCTAAGGGGTATCCCACAGGTAGCGACGCAGGTGAGGGTAAGAAATGGCAAGGAACTGTGCGAGCAGCGGCCGCACAGTGCTATCGCACCTAACTCTGATGGCGGGGGACAAAGGCATTAAATGCCCATCTGGATCGCCTGAACAGTGCCGAGGCGGACCGTTAGGGGCGCCTCCGCTTGCCACGGGGGCGACTCTGGCAACGTCGCATGCCACACGCGCGCCCCAGGTTGCGCGGCGCCCCGCCACGTGCCTCTGGGGAAGCCCCAGAGTGGCGCGTGGGCAGGTGAGTTGGAGCGCATGCCTGAGGTTGTGGTTTGCCGCGGCAAGTGGCTTGCCGCGGTGGTTGTCTTGCCGCACCTGAGAGCTTGCCGCTCGTCAGGCCTTGCCGGGGCGCGCGGCGCGCCGCGCCGGGCTTCTCTTGGGGTGCCTTGGTTTGGCCGTCCCGGCGAGCTCCTCCCGCCGGGGCCTTGGTGCTTCGGCTTAGTCGTCTCGGCAAGCTCCTCTTGCCGGGGCCTTGTCGCCTTGGCCCGGCAAGCTCCTCTTGCCGGACCTCGCCTTCTTGGCCCGGCAAGCTCCTCTTGCCGGACCTCGCCTTCTTGGCCCGACAAGCTCCTCTTGCCGGGGCTTGGTCTTCTTGGCTCGATCACTTGGCCTTCGTCCGGCCCAGAAAGGGCTGTGGAGACTCTTGTCGCTCCCCTGGCAAGCCTTGCCGCGGGACGCTACTACTGCCCGTGCACAAGTTCGGGGTACTAAGGTACCCCTACTTTAGTACACCGACAGGAGCCCCCGGGTCTGGGCCATACACGGTGCCGAGCGTTGTTGGGCCAGGCCCTAACAGTGGACGGGCACACGTGGGCTGGGTTGCGCTGCTCCTTAACTCCGTGCCCGTCGCGCCCTCCCCAAGTGCCGCGCGCTTATCGCGGCGTCGTGGGGGGGCGAGGCGTGCGAGGCGTGCGTGACGTGGGAGGCGTGCGCGGGGCTTGAGGCCCGCAGGCATGCATCACGTCGGGCACGATTCCTCTTTATTTGGAAGGGCGAAACGTCCGCCCCCACTCCCCACCCCCTTTATAAGCGGAGGGAACAGGGGCAGCTCGCCATTCCGCCGATTGCTGTGCCTCGAAAATCTCCGCCACTTCCTCCTTGCTAGAGAAAGCGGCACTTCGCCCTCGCAGCCCCCGGCGCCGCCAACGCCGACAACTCCCCCTCCCCGTTTCTGCCATGGCCCCGAAGAGCGACAAGGCGAAGGGGAAGGCCGTGAAGGCGGCCGAGGCGCTGCGGCTGGAAGCGCTTCGGAAGGAGACGGCGACGTTCCCTCCTCAGCTCGATGCGCTGAGGCTGAAGAACGGATACCGCCTCTTCTGGTCAACGGCGACGCGAGCGCATCCGCGCACGCGAGTTCTTCCCGCCATCGCCCAGAAGCTGTACCCGACCGGGTACCCTTTCTTTGCCGTGTTCTTCTATTGCGGGCTCTGCCCGCCTTTTTCCAAGTTCTTCTGTGACATCATGCACACCTACAACCTCCACCTCCTTGACTTCACCCCCAACGCCGTTCTGACAATGGCGGTTTTCGCACACCTCTGCGAGAACTTTGTCGGAGTCCGCCCCAACGTAGCCCTCTTCCGCCACTTCTTTACTCCTCGGGTGGAGAAAGGAGAGCCACTGTCCGGCGGAGTCGCCTGGGTCTCCAGGACCGGCAAGAAAGAGGTCTACTTGGAGGGGGAACTCCGTGGCAGATGGGAGGAGTGGAGGGCCGAGTGGTGCCTGATCATCGAGGAGAATCCACCGCCGTTCACTGCCGTGCGCCGAACCCCAATGGTGCGCGGCCGTGACTGGAGCGACCTGGCCCCGGACGACGCCAAGCTGAAGATTGCCGCCACCCGAATCCTGTGCCTCAGGTTTGCCGGGCTCACCGTCGGCGCCGTCGGCGCGGATTTCCTTCGCCGGCGTATCGCCCCCCTGCAGGAGAGGGGGAAGCCGGCTTGGGAATTCCAAAACGCGGCGGACATCATGAGGCTGCGCCCGGGCCTTAACTACAACTTCACCGTTCTGGAGCTCGTCAGAGTGTTGAAGGAGCTGTTCAAGTACGACTCCGAGCACCCAGAATGGTTCAGGTTGCCGCCGGGCGTCGTCCCCCTGTGCAACAATTCGGCGCTCAGCCGCATCCTCGCGATGATGCCGCTGTGCGACTCGCACAGGATCGACGCGACCTGGCAGGAGCCGGCGGACGACGTCGTGCAGGCCTTCTTCGACAACTTGGAGGAGGTGCCGGTCGACCCCGACGAGAAGAGGGGCCTCATGCGGGACACCACCCCCGAGGAGCTGGCCTACATCGTCTCCAGGGTGGAGGAGGCGGCGGCCGCCGCGGCCGCGGGCGAGTCTGGCTTCACCCTGGCCGAAGCAGACGCGGCGGAGGCGGAGAACCTCGCCGACCAAATGGAGCTCGCCGGCACGGAGGAACCAGCCGGGCACGATGGCGCGGGCGAGCCCGCCCAGGACGCGAGCGGCTTGCCGGAGGTTGACGCGCCCTCCTCGCAGCTCTCGGGCAGCTCGTCGCAGGCGGAGCCCCCTGCTCAGCCGAGGAGGCGTCTCCGCAGGGCCGGAGAGGTGGTGCGGCAGGCCGGCCAGCAACCGCAGCCCCGCGTGCCACGCGCCTCCGAAGCAGCGGGAGCGGGGTCCTCACGGGCCACGGCTTCTGCTCCTGCCGCTCCCCGTACCACGGCGGCAACGGGGGCGGGGTCGTCCATCGTCCCCGCCAAGCGATCCTGGGAACCCACTCCCCTGTCTCCTCGCGCCTGGAGCAAGCCGGTTTTTGACTATTCCGCGCTTAGCTCCGACGACGAAGAGGAGGACGAAGAGTAAGTTCCTGGTAGATCTTGTATCTTCTTGATTTCTGTTGCTTCGTCTTGTTTTGCAGCCCACTCATCCTCCCCCGAAACCGTTCCCTTTCAGGAGCCTGGCCCAGAGGAGGGCGAAGAGGGCCAAGGTCCCGCTGGTCGTCCTTGAGGGCGAATCTCCCCCAGCAACTGGGGAGGTGCCAGAGACGACCTTGCCGGACTTGGCAGCGGGTCCGCAGGGCAGCCCACAGCGCAGCCCCCAGGGTGAGTGCGCGGCTAGTTCTTGCCGTTTGGCGCGCGCGCGAGCTCCCTTTCTCTTTGTTGACATGTGGCTGTCGTTGTCGTCGTTGAGTAGGAGCAGAGCAGCCCCAGCAGGCGACCCCGAGGGGCACTCCTGCCGCGCCGTCTGCGTCGACCACCCCGCCCAGGGAGAAATCTCTGGCAAGGGAGGAGCCCCCGGCAGGGGAGACCTCCCCGGCAAGGGAGGAGCCCCCGGCAAGGAAGACCTCTCCGGCAAGGGAGGGATCTCTGGCGAGGGACGCGGCCAGCGATCCCCCGACAACGGAGGCCGCGGCCACAGACCCTGCCACCGGTAAGCCCCCCTGCACGGAAAACTTTCCCTGGTTATCTTTCCTTATGAGATTTTTTTGTCGGATGCTCGGTTGACTCTTCTCCCCTCTTCCGGCCATCAGACCCGATGGAGACCGAGGTCGTCGTCAGGGAGGGCGCACGCGGCGACGCCAACGACGTCGTCGTCATCGAAGAGGCGGACGGCACCGACGACCCCGCAGGCGGCGGGGAGGCCGAAGCCGCCAAGGCCGCCGCGGCGGCAGACGGCGAGGGGACCGGCGACCGTGCCGACGGCCCCGGGGAGGCAGGGGCGTCAAGCACTCCGCCGTCCGGCGATCCCGCTGCTGCCACCGCGTCGGGCCCCGAGGAGCCCCCGGCGGGTGCCTACCTGAAGGCCGGCGATGGTGTCTTCATCAGGCTCCCCTGGGAGCCTAGCTCCAGGGCGCCGGTCGAGGGGAAGGCCTTGGACGGAGAGGTGCTTGCCTCCGTCGGGCTGACAGTGGTCGACGCGCCAAGCACCAGCAGCGGCGAGCCCGAGGAGGAGCGGCTGCTCTGGAAGCTTGTGTCGCTCTACCGCGCCCGACAGGCCAAGGTGGAGCGCCAAGAGGCACTCGTCGCGAGGGCCGGCGCGGACATGAAGAGGCGTGCCGAGGAGCTCCGGGAGCTCAACCAGGAGGCTCTCCGGTCTTTGGCGGAGGAGCGGAGGCTGCTCGACGAGGCGCGGACGGCCTTTCTCCTCGAGAAGGCAGAGGCCGAAGAGCAGCAGAGGCTTGCCGCTGCGGGACTATCCGCGCGGGAAAGCGAACTGGTGCAACAGAAGGCCAGCCTTGCCAGCCACGAGGAGGAGGTTGCCGCGCGCGAGCAGGCGCTTGGCGGGGCCCTGCGGGAAGCGCAGGACGCTGCCGCGGCCGCCGAGGTCGCCAAGGGGGAGCTGGAGACGAGGGTGGCGCAGCTCGTCAGCGACCTCAAGGCGAGCGGCAAAGAGCTTGCCGCGCTCAAACAGGAGCGCGAGAAGGGCGCTCACACCCTTGGCGAGCTGCAGGGCCGCTTCGCCGAGAAGATCCAGGAGCTCGACGCCGCCAAGGATTCTAAGGCTGACCTCGAGCTGAAGCTGGACACCCTGGCCAAGGCGCTGGAGAGCGCCAAGGGGCAGGAAGCGACCTTGCAGAAGGAGGTTGCTGGCAACGAGGAGCTGTTGAAGCGTGCCGCCGTTACCCAGAACGCCTTCCAGGATACGGTGGAGCGGTGGACCGAAGGCCTCGTCGACATCGCCACCACCATCGACAAGGAGCTGAAGCTGCTGGGGATGGAGGGCCACGAGTACCCCTCCGGCGAGAATGTCCCGCCGAGCGTCAAGCTCACTTCCTTCTTCAAGGGCTTGGTGGGGGTGCTCCAGCATCTCCAGCAAACGATCCCAGAGCAGCTGGCCGAGGAGACGCGGGAAGCCGTCTCCGGGGCCCTCGAGAGGGTGCTGGTGAAGATCGTCTTCCGCAACCCCACCATCAGGCTTACCAACGTCCTCAGGCACCTGCCGGAAGACGCCGACCTGACGGAGATCAGGGCCCTCGTCACCCCCATTGTGGAAAGGGTGGCCGGGATCAGGAGGGTCGAGGGCGACCGCGCGGATTAGGCCGCCCACCTCTTTCTTTTCTTCTCTTGTCGCTGCTGAGCATGTCATAGAAACAGCTGATTAGAGCAGCGGCAAGTCATTTTGGAATATAACTTTTATCTTAGGCAGTTCATTGCGCTGTTATCTCCCTCGTTCGACTTTGTGCTTCGTACGTTCGCGCCCTACGCTCCCAGGAACTTGTCGGCGCAAGCCTCCGCCTTGCCACGGGTGCCGAGTGCAGGACATCAGCAACCCGCTGGCGGTGCCTCCACCGGCAAGAAACCTTGCCGCTGCTGGCGCAACTCACTTACAATGTTGAGCAGGCTCAGGGCAAGGTAAGCGTGGCGACTGCAGTCGCGGCACACTCAAGCTGCCGAGCAAGCTCGAAACAAAGTAAGGACGCCACTCTGGATGTAGCACACTTAAGTCATTGAGCAGACTCGAAACGAAATAAGGGCGCAACCAGCCACGAGCCGGCCCCTCCGCGCACAGGTTTCCCATACGAAGCTCGGCCGTTCGAGGAAGATAACTTAAGGATAAAAAGGAGCTTAATTGCTCAAACTTTGGCAACTTAACTTTTCTGTTGTTTGCAGCCCGGCAAGGCGCAGCTTCCTCGGGCGACACCCAGCCTATCCTGTCATCCCCCCTTCTCGAGGTAAGGGAATAACGAAGGCTCGGGGCTTCGCGGCCTGTCATCGCTTGCCGGAGTCGAGTGCTGCACAATCGTGTCAAATAATGCATGCGCCAAGCGGAGAGGCGCAAAATCGACAAGATGTGCGGGGCACATAAGCTATGCTTGGGATCTGCGCCCATCTCTGTACCAAGGATTACATGCAACTGCGGCAAGACTTGGACAGAGAGGATGGCCGACGGAACGGGTTCCGACTGCCGCGCTGGCAAGGTCCCTCCCACGGTCGGCGTTGACTCGTTTGGATCTTGGCGGCCTGGGCGCGCCGAAGAACGAGGTCGCCTTTCCCGCAACTTCCGGCGCTAACTTCTGCGGCTACGGGAGCGGCGTAGAGTTTGCTGGAGGCGAGAAACTCGCTCAGCGGCCGGAAGGCGGTCCTCCTCAAGGAGCAGCTGCTCTTGCTCGGGCTCTGCGTGAGTGGGTACTCGAGGAGGGCCGTGCACGAGTCCGAGAGGAGGAATGCCTCCGCTCCACTGGTTGGAGCGGAAAGGTACCTGGCCATACCTGAGCTTACCTGTGGTTGCCAAATCTGGTTCACACAACCTCGACGTGCCCCCTACCTGGCGCGCCAAAGATGTCGGGGGATATCAGCCTCCACGAGCACCTATGGGGACGGAGCCCCTTGTCGGTTCGGCGGGGGGCCGAGGTTGCACAAAGAGCAGATCGAGGCGACACACACACACAACGATTTTACCCAGCTTCGGGCCACACGGATGCGTAAAACCCTACTGCTGCATGTCTGGTTGATTCGAGCTCTTGTTCTGGAGCGCAAGAAGCTACAGTAAGTTGGAGCTGGACGTAGACGAGGGTCTACTGGGTGTCCTCCTTCCGGGTTCTTGATGCCTCCTCTCTCCCTCCTAGGGTTCGATCTCCTCTGGGTTCGATCCTCTCTGGGTTCGATCCCCCCCTACGTGCGCATGGGCCTCCTTTTATATGCTAAGGGGTATCCCACAGGTAGCGACGCAGGTGAGGGTAAAAAATGGCAAGGAACTGTGCGAGCAGCGGCCGCACAGTGCTATCGCACCTAACTCTGATGGCGGGGGACAAAGGCATTAAATGCCCGTCTGGATCGCCTGAACAGTGCCGAGGCGGACCGTTAGGGGCGCCTCCGCTTGCCACGGGGGCGACTCTGCCAACGTCGCATGCCACGCGCATGCCCCAGGTTGCGCGGCGCCCCGCCACGTGCCTCTGGGGAAGCCCCAGAGTGGCGCATGGGCAGGTGAGCTGGAGCGCATGCCTGAGGTGGTGGTTTGCCGCGGCAAGTGGCTTGCCGCGGTGGTTGTCTTGCCGCACCTGAGAGCTTGCCGCTCGTCAGGCCTTGCCGGGGCGCGCGGCGCGCCGCGCCGGGCTTCTCTTGGGGTGCCTTGGTTTGGCCGTCCCGGCGAGCTCCTCCCGCCGGGGCCTTGGTGCTTCGGCTTAGTCGTCCCGGCAAGCTCCTCTTGCCGGGGCCTTGTCGCCTTGGCCCGGCAAGCTCCTCTTGCCGGACCTCGCCTTCTTGGCCCGGCAAGCTCCTCTTGCCGGGGCTTGGTCTTCTTGGCTCGATCACTTGGCCTTCGTCCGGCCCAGAAAGGGCCGTGGAGACTCTTGTCGCTCCCCTGGCAAGCCTTGCCGCGGGACGCTACTACTGCCCGTGCACAAGTCCGGGGTACTAAGGTACCCCTACTTTAGTACACCGACACACATATACTTATCAGAAATGCTGTAGTGCTCCCACTCACTTTCTTGTAATTACAGGCTTCACCGCAAGTCTGTATAAAACTATATGCTTTCATCAACTTATGAAAGCGTATATTCCAACTCTGAGATGCTTGCACCAGTCCATAAATGGATCGCTGGAGCTTGCATACTTTGTTAGCTCCCTTTGGATTGATAAAACCTTCTGGTTGCATCATATACAACTCTTCTTCCAGAAACCCATTCAGGAATGCAGTCTTTACATCCATTTGCCAAATTTCATAATCATAAAATGCGGCAATTGCTAACATGATTCGGACAGACTTAAGCATCGCTACAGGTGAGAAGGTCTCATCGTAGTCAATCCCTTGAACTTGTCGAAACCCCTTTGCGACAAGTCGAGCTTTGTAGACAGTAACATTACCGTCGGCGTCAGTCTTCTTCTTGTAGATCCACTTGTTCTCTATTGCTTGCCGACCCTCGGGCAAGTCAACCAAAGTCCAAACTTTGTTCTCATACATGGATCATATCTCAGATTTCATGGCCTCAAACCATTTCGCGGAATCTGGGCTCATCATCGCTTCCTCAAAGTTCGCAAGTTCGTCATGGTCTAGTAACATGACTTCCAGAACAAGATTACCGTACCACTCTGGTGCGGATCTCACTCTGGTTTACCTACGAGATTCAGTAGTAACTTGATCTGAAGTTACATGATCATCATCATTAGCTTCCTCACTAATTGGTGTAGTGGTCATAGGAACAGATTTCTGTGATGAACTACTTTCCAATAAGGGAGAAGGTACAATTACCTTATCAAGTTTTCTACTTTCCTCCCACTCACTTCTTTCGAGAGAAACTCCTTCTCTAGAAAGGATCCATTTTTAGCAACAAATGTCTTGCCTTCGGATCTGTGATAGAAGGTGTACCCAACAGTCTCCTTTGGGTATCCTATGAAGACACATTTTTCCGATTTGGGTTCGAGCTTATCAGGTTGAACCTTTTTCACATAAGCATCGCAGCCCCAAACTTTAAGAAACGACAACTTTGGTTTCCTGCCAAACCAAAGTTCATATTGTGTCGTCTCAACGGACTTTAGATGGTGCCCCTTTTTTAACGTGAATGCAGCTGTCTCTAATGCATAACCCCAAAACTATAGTGGTAAATCGGTAAGAAACATCATAGATTGCACTATATCCAATAAAGTGCGGTTATGACGTTCGGACACACCATTATGCTGTTGTGTTCCAGGTGGCATGAGTTTGTGAAACTATTCCACATTGTTTTAATTGAAGACCAAACTCGTAACTCAAATATCCGTCTCTGCGATCAGATCGTAGAAACATTATTTTCTTGTCACGATGATTTTCTACTTCACTCTGAAATTCTTTGAACTTTTCAAACGTTTCAGACTTATGTTTCATCAAGTAGATATACCCATATCTGCTCAAATCATCTGTGAAGGTCAGAAAATAATGATACTTGTCGCGAGCCTTAATATTCATCGGACCACATACATCAGTATGTATGATTTCCAACAAATCTGTTGCTCGCTCCATTGTTCCGGAGAACGGCGTTTTAGTCATCTTGCCCAAGAGGCATGGTTCGCAAGCATCAAGTGATTCATAATCAAGTGATTCCAAAATCCCATCAGCATGGAGTTTCTTCATGTGCTTTACACCAATATGACCTAAACGGCAGTGCCACAAATAGTTTGCACTATCATTATTAACTTCGCATCTTTTGGTTTTAATATTATGAATATGTGTATCACTATGATCGAGATCCAATGAACTATTTTCATTGGGTGTATGACCATCGAAGGTTCTATTCATGTAATCAGAACAACAATTGTTCTCTAACTTAAATGAATAACCGTATTGCAATAAACATGATCAAATCATATTTATGCTCAATGCAAACACCAAATAACACTTATTTAAGTTCAACACTAATCCCGTAAGTATAGTGAGTGTGCGATGATGATCATATCAATCTTGGAACTACTTCCAACACACCGTCACTTCACCCTTAACTAGTCTCTGTTTATTCTGCAACTCCCGTTTCGAGTTACTAATCTTAACAACTGAACTAGTATCAAATACTGAGGGGTTGCTATAAACACTAGTAAAGTACACATCAATAATATGTATATCAAATATACTTATGTTCACTTTGCCATCCTTCTTATCTGCCAATCACTTGGGGTAATTCCGCTTCCAGTGACCAGTCCCTTTGCAGTAGAAGCACTTAGTCTCAGGCTTAGGACCAGACTTGGGATTCTTCACTTGAGCAGCAACTTGCTTGCTGTTCTTCTTGAAGTTCCCCTTTTTTCCTTTGCCCTTTTTCTTGAAACTAGTGATCTTGTCAACCATCAACACTTGATGCTCTTTCTTGATTTCTACCTTCATTGATTTCATCATCATGAAAAGCTCGGGAGTTGTTTTCGTCATCCCTTGCATACTATAGTCCATCACAAAGTTCTACTAACTTGGTGATGGTGACTTAGAGAATTCTGTCAATCACTATTTTATCTGGAAGATTAACTCCCACTTGATTCAAGCGATTGTAGCACCCAGATAATCTGAGCACATGCTTACTAGTTGAGCGATTCTCCTCCATCTTTTAGCTATAGAACTTGTTGGAGACTTCATATCTCTCAACTCGGGTTTTTGCTTGAAATATTAACTTCAACTCCTGGAACATCTCATATGGTCCATGACGTTCAAAACGTCTTTGAAGTCCCGATTCTAAGCCGTTAAGAATGGTGCACTAAACTATCAAGTAGTCATCATATTGAGCTAGCCAAACGTTCATAACGTCTGCATCTGCTCCTGCAATAGGTCTGTCACCTAGCGGTGCATCAAGGACATAATTCTTCTGTGCAGCAATGAGGATAAACCTCAGGTCATGGATCCAATCCGCATCATTGCTACTAACATCTTTCAACACAATTTTCTCTATGAACATATCAAAATAAACACAGGGAAGCAACAACGCGAGCTATTGATCTACAACATAGATATGCTAATACTACCAGGACTAAGTTCGTGATAAATTTAAGTTCAATTAATCATATTACTTAAGAACTCCCACTTAGATAGACATCCCTCTAATCCTCTAAGTGATCACATGATCCAAATCAACTAAACCATAACCGATCATCACGTGAAATGGAGTAGTTTTCAATGGTGAACATCACTATGTTGATCATATCTACTATATGATTCATGCTCGACCTTTCGGTCTCTGTGTTCCGAGGCCATATCTGCATATGCTAGGCTCGTCAAGTTTAACCTGAGTATTCCGCGTGTGCAAAACTGTCTTGCACCCGTTGTAGATGGACGTAGAGCTTATCACACCCGATCATCACGTGGTGTCTGGGCACGACGAACTTTGGCAATGGTGCTTACTCAGGGAGAACACTTCTTGATAATTAGTGAGAGATCATCTTAAAAAGCTACTGTCGAACTAAGCAAAATAAGATGTATAACAGATAAACATCATATGCAATCAAAATATGTGACATGATATGGCCATCATCATCTTGTGCCTTTGATCTCCATCTCCAAAGCATCGTCGTGATCTCGATCGTCACCGGCATGACACCATGATCTCCATCATCTTGATCTACATCAATGTGTCGTCACATGGTCGTCTCACCAACAATTTCTCTTGCAACTATTGCTATCGCATAGCGATAAAGTAAAGCAATTATTTGGCACTTGCATCCCTATGCAATAGAGAGACAACCATACGTATTTTGCCAGTTGCCGATAACTTCAATAAAACATGATCATCTCATACAACAACTTATATCCCATCACGTCTTGACCATATCACATCACAACATGCCCTGCAAAAACAAGTTAGACGTCCTCTACTTTGTTGTTGCATGTTTTACGTGGCTGCTATGGGCTTAGCAAGAACCAATCTCACCTACGCATCAAAACCACAACGATAGTTTGTCAAATAGACTCCGTTTTAACCTTCGCAAGGACCGGGCGTAGCCATACTCGGTTCAACTAAAGTTGGAGAAACTGACACCCGCCAGCCACCTGTGTGCAAAGCACGGCGGTAGAACCAGTCTCGCGTAAGCGTACGCGTAATGTCGGTCCGGGCCGCTTCATCCAACAATACCGCCGAACCAAAGTATGACATGCTGGTAGGCAGTATTACTTGTATCGTCCAAAACTCACTTGTGTTCTACTTGTGCAAAACATCAAACCATAAAAACCTAGGCTCGGATGCCACTGTTGGGGAACGTAGTAATTTCAAAAAAAATTCCTACGCACACGCAAGATCATGGTGATGCATAGCAACGAGAGGGGAGAGTGTTGTCTACGTACCCTCGTAGACCGAAGCGGAAGCGTTGACACAACGTAGAGGAAGTAGTCGTACATCCTCCTCGCGATCCGACCGATCCAAGCGCCGTTACTCCGGCGCCTCCGAGTTCTTGACACACGTACAGCTCGATGACGTCCCTGGGTCCCGATCCAGCAAAACCTCCGGGGATGAGTTCCGTCAGCATGACGGCGTGGTGACGATCTTGATGAACTACCGACGCAGGGCTTCGCCTAAGCACCGCAACGATATGACCGAGGTGGAATATGGTGGAGGGGGGCACCGCACACGGCTAAGGAACGATCTCAAGGATCAACTTGTGTGTCCTGGGGTGCCCCCCTGCCCCCGTATATAAAGGAGCAAGGGGGGAGGGCCGGCCGGCCCTAGAGAGGCGCGCCAAGGGAGGGGGAGTCCTCCTCCTAGTAGGAGTAGGACTCCCCTTTCCTAGTCCAACTAGGAGGGAGGAAGGGGGAAGGAAAGAGAGGGAGAGGGAGAGGGAAAGGGGGGCCGCGCCCCCCCTCCTTGTCCAATTCGGACTGCCCATGGGGGGGGGGCGCCACCTCCTGGCGCAGCCCTCTCTCTCCCCTCGTGGCCCAATAGGCCCATTACTTCCCCCGGGGGGTTCCGGTAACCCCTCCGGCACTCCGGTAATATCCGGAACCACTCGGAACCATTGCGATGTCCGAACATAGCCATCCAATATATCAATCTTTATGTCTCGACCATTCCGAGACTCCTCGTCATGTCCGTGATCACATCCGGGACTCCGAACTCCTTCGGTACATCAAAATGCATAAACTCATAATAACTGTCATCGTAACCTTAAGCGTGCGGACCCTACGTTTCGAGAACAATGTAGACATGACCGAGACACGTCTCCGGTCAATAACCAATAGCGGGACCTGGATGCCCATATTGGTTCCTACATATTCTACGAAGATCTTTATCGGTCAGACCGCATAACAACATACGTCGTTCCCTTTGTCCATCGGTATGTTACTTGCCCGAGATTCGATCGTCGGTATCCAATACCTAGTTCAATCTCGTTACCGGCAAGTCTCTTTACTCGTTCCGTAATACATCATCTCGCAATTAACTCATTAGTTGCAATGCTTGCAAGGCTTATGTGATGTGCATTACCGAGAAGGCCCTGAGATACCTCTCCGACATTCGGAGTGACAAATCCCAATCTTGAAATACGCCAACCCAACAAATACTTTCGGAGACACCTGTAGAGCACCTTTATAATCACCCAGTTACGTTGTGACGTTTGGTAGCACACAAAGTGTTCCTACGGTAAACGGGAGTTGCATAATCTCATAGTCAAAGGAACATGTATAAGTCATGAACAAAAGCAATAGCAGCATACTAAACGATCGGGTGCTAAGCTAATGGAATGGGTCATGTCAATCAGATCATTCAACTAATGATGTGACCTTGTTAATCAAATGACAACTCCTTTGTCTATGGTTAGGAAACTTAACCATCTTTGATTAATAAGCTAGTCAAGTAGAGGCATACTAGTGACACTCTGTTTGTCTATATATCCACACATGTATTATGTTTTCGGTTAATACAATTCTAGCATGAATAATAAACATTTATCATGATATAAGGAAATAAATAATAACTTTATTATTGCCTCTAGGGCATATTTCCTTCACCCAGGCCCTCCTCCAATAGGTATGGAGGACGTGGATACTGTCGTTGGGAATATTGCTGAGGAGGCCGCGGCGGAGGCCGACAGGATCGCCGCCGAGGAGGCCGCCGCTGATGAGTCTGCCAAGGATGCTGCCGAGGACACCGCTGCGGGGGCCGCCAAGGTGACTGGCGAGGCTTCTGCCGAGGGCGCCAGCGGCGGGCCTGCCGGGGAAGCCGGCAAGGCCACTGCCGAGGAAGAGGTGGTTGATGATCAGCCTCCCTCCTCCTCAACCTCGGGCCCCGACAGATATCTGAAGGTGGGCGATGATCTTTTCGTCCATCTTCCAGGGGCGTCAAGTTCCCGAGCGCCCGCCGAAGGGGAAGTCTTTGACGGTGAGGTGCTTGCCGCCACCGGGCTCGAGGTGGTCGATGAGCCGGGCGTTGGCGGCGACGGTTCTCCAGAAGAGCAGGTTTTCCGTGCCATTGGGGCCAATTTCCGGAAGCTCCAAGTGCTCTACCGTGCCCGCCTGGACAAGGTCAAGTCCAGGATGGCAATGGTGGACAACGCGGAGGTGGGCTTCAAGGCACGCGTTGCTGAGATGCGGACCTGGTTTCACTAGACTCGCGAGGAGCAGAGGGCCTTTCAAGAAGAACTGGCCAAGCGCGATGTAGAGCTCACCATGAAGATGGCTGACATCAAGAAGGCCCAGGAAAAGGCGGCGAACTTGGCTACCGTGGCCGAGGCCGCCCGGAACCAGCATCAAGCCGCATTGGATTCCCAGGAAGAGGACCTCTCCGTGCGTGAGGCAAAGCTTGCCGCAACGCTCCGCGGCAAGGATGAGGAGCTCGAGGCCCTTGTCGTGCGGCGGACTCGCGAGCTGGAGCAGAGGCACAAAGAGGCACTCGATGCCCAAGCTCTGGCCAACGCCGGCAAGGTGAAGGAGCTGGAGGCAGAGCGGGACGAGTTGAAGGAGCAGGCCCTCAAGCTGTCCAATGAGAAGAGCACGCTCAACAGCACCTTGATAGAGGCGCAAGGAGCGATCATCAGCAGGGCTGTGGAGCTATCCGAAGCGCAAAACTCCATCAGAGATCTCAAGCTGAAGCTGGAGGATCTCGAGAAGATGTTGTCGGAGAGCAGGGCTTCGGAGGAGACCTTCACCAGGAGCCTGGAGGAGGAGGAGCAGCTGCGGGCAAACAAGGCCGCCTCCCACCAGGAATATGTGGCGGGCGAGAACAGGTGGATCAGCCATCTGGAGGTCGTCGCCGGCAGGGTCACCTCGCAGTTGGCCACCATGGGGATGCCAAACCTGAGGTATGCCCCTGAGCGCAGCGGGACCGTCAACGCCAAGCTGACCCAGTTCTTCGAGGGCGTCCTTAGAGCCTTGGCCTATCTTCACTCCAACAAGGCGGCCACGCTGGCCGGGGAGGCCCGGTGACTTTGCCGGAGGGTCGTGACCAAGGTCCTCACCAAGATGGCGTACTGGAACCCTGACCTTGACTTTGTGGCCGCGATGAATAGCTTGACAGATGGTACTGACCTCACGGTGCTCAAGGAGCGCATCAAGCCCATCATCGACTGCATCGACGAAATCAAGAGGGTGGAAGGCCAGCGTTGGGATTAGGCATCCCGTTCTTCTTCGCCGCTGCGAGTTCCCGACCAAGACAAATTTTATCTTTAGTTAGAACCACAGCAATGATGTGATGTAATATAACTTTGAAGTACTCTTAATTTTCATGCATGTTATTTCCCCGTTCAATTCCTTTTTGTATGCGCGCCTTACGTCGATTGGGCAGGCTCGCCGGCGCGGAAGCCCCTAGCGGTGTTTTGGGGACGGATCCCCATGGGCCTGCCGGGTATGCGTGCTGCCGAACGAGCCACCTTTCCGTTCTGAACGCGGCCGCTCGAACTGTCGAGCTTGACTCGAGTCAGAATCAAGAGCGTTGTTGATCGCGGAAGGCTACTCTTCCATTCTCGACGCAGCCGCTTGAGCTGTTGAGCGGACTCGAAACAGGGCAAGGGCGTTGCCGATCGTGGGAGAGCCCCCTGGCTTGCAGGTTTCTCATACAAAGGCATGACATCTCTGGGGGGGAATAACCTCAAATAAGAAGGGTAGTACAAATAAGGGTTCAGTGCAACTTAGCTTCTGTTTGCAATCGCTCGAGTGTCGATCTTCTGGCCTCCTTTCTTCTCCAAGGGTCACGAAGATGAAGGAGTGCCGGGCTAACTGCTAAAGCCGATTCTCACAACTGCGCCCCCTACCTGGCGCGCCAAAGATGTCGGTGGGAACGACACCTATGGGATCACAAGAATCCCTACTACGATTAGCGGGGTGTGGGGTCGTGAGAAGAGCGGATCAAACAGATAGCACATGGTTCGTTTATCCAGGTTCGGGCCGCGAGGATGCGTAAAACCCTACTCCTGCTTTGGTGGATTGTATATCTGTGTTCTTGAGCTAGATATGGGGCGTGAGGAGCTCCAAAAAGCCAAATCCTTCCTCTGGTCGCCTTGGGGCTCCTTTTATAGAAAAAGGGGTTGCCACAGTGGCACACAGGAGGTGGAAAGGGTACAGTGATGCGAGGTTATCCCTCGCATTACATGACAAGGCACATTTAATGCGTCTTGCTTAGGTCCTTGCTTTATCGGGGACGGGGGAGAGACCTGTCTTGTCCGTCGCCGCTCCTTCTTGTGTCGACACGCGCCCTGGCCAGCGGTGCTTGCGAGGCCATGTAGGTAGGCAGGCAGCTGAGGTGGCGCAGTGGTGGGTCTTCACGAAGATCTGCATGCCGTCACGCAGGTGCCTGCCCAGCTAGTTGGGTCGGCAGCTGCACGCATGCGGTGGTGGAGGTTTGGTCGGTGTGGGCCTGATGGTGGCCCTGTGGGTGTTCTCGGCAAGGGCCTTGCCGGGGCCCCGGCAAGGGTCTTGCCGAGGCGCCTGCTGTCATCCCCGGGCAGGCGCTTGCCGGGGGCCTTGTGGTCTTCCTTGGCTGGGATCCCGCCAAGGGTTGTCGTCTCCTTAGTGCGTATCTGATCTTGAATGTCTTCACAAAGATCTGCATGCCACCACGGGGATGTCTCCCGAATCCTTGCCCCTTGGGGGCAGCGGACTCAAGGGTGATTTGCTCCGTAGGTGTGGGGCGAGTTGCAGTGGCAAGGGTCTTGCCGGGGTTGCTAAGATTGTCTCCCGGCAAGGATCTTGCCGGGGGAGTCCGCTTCGTCCCCTTTGCTCTTTGTGGTCTTGGTCTTGGCGTCGTTCTAGTTCTCTTGAGCTTCGGTCTTACCCTGGCTCACCTCCCTTGCCGTGGTTGGTGTGGTGGTGCATGTGGCTCAGACTGCCCGTGCACAGTCATAGGGGTACAAAAAGTGTACCCCTCTTTTTGTACACCGGCAACAAGCTCATTGCCTTGTTCAACATGGTATTAGTCTATTTGGAATCCGGTCGCCATACACGGTTATGGCTCATCATCAATCCTGTTGAGGCAACATTTCTGTCTGATGCTATAGTGCACAATGGCATCGTTTATGCGGTCGACGCACAGATTGGCTGCCTATACTAGTGGAATCTATCGTCGTGTAATTGTTCTATCTCATCTCATCTTTACCTTATGAATACGACTGCCTGTTCATTTGTTACAAATTTAGAATGCATAGCATGTCTATAACCACATCATTGCTATATGTTCCTCTCATTTCCTAGATTTTTATGACCACACATGTTATTTTTAGAGTTGATATGAGAACAATTGGCATCTAATGATTGTTAGAATACATATTATGAGCATAACATCATGATTGCTATATGTTACTCTTGTTTACAAGATTTTTATGACAACGCATGTTATTGCTTAGAGTTGATATGAGAACAGTAGTAGTAAGTGCTATGGTAGAATATGAGTAGGCGCTGTCATAGCTGTTTTCCTCTCATTGTTACATGATATTTGAACCATGACATATTGCTAGAATATGAAAGCCATTGGCTTATTTTTTTAACTTGGGGTATGATTATGACCACTGCATTGCAATTCTCTGTCTATGATATGTGTCACTGTTATAATAATCTTAATTCCACACATACTCTGAACATGATTGTTTATTTTGTCCTTTTGGTCTCCAATTTGAATTGTTGCAGCAGACGCAAATGCGCTGGCCTTCATGATTCCAGGACCTGGAATCATACCAGCCGATGGGTGGTGGTTTATCGCTCGTTCAGCTGACGGCGGTCATTTGATGCTCATTCGCACATACCAAATTGACCAAACCATTACATCAAACCACATGCAGTACAATGCGTGGGGCGTTCGTGACATTGATGGCTATGGCTGCTTCTTGTTCAAGAAAGATCCCAGCTCCGTTAGGCCAGGCGTATTCAACTGGAGGCGGGTTTACAGCCTCGGCAACCACTCCTTGTTCCTCGGGCTCAATTATCCGATCATCCTACCAATCATCAATCATATCACCGGCGATGATTACTGTGCTATGCAACTTCCATTCGCGAGGGGGGCTGTGTTTACACATCATATCATGGGTTTCATGAATCACCATATCCAGAGATTCGTCGACACAGCTTGTTGCCAGATAATCTTCAGTGTGTGAAAGGCATCAAGCTTCCATGCGATGGATGGCTTTTGCAAACCCGACATGCGGCGATGTGGTTCATGCCAACAGCAAATATGCACAACTTGATTCGTGCTGATATCTAGACTGAGCCATGTATTCTGCTGCTGTAGCACGACCCTCTTTTGTTGGATATTATGTATTGTTGTTAGTTTGAAGCACTCCTCTAGTTTGAAGGATAGATACCTTCCTGGGATCAAGTGCATCCTAACTCACTTGCGTAGGATGTACTGATAATGATGATGGAGATGCTGTGCAGAAGCCATATATATATACATACATATATATATATATATATATATATATATATATATCAGTTAGGCTTCAAGTGCGTACTTGTTAGTTAAACCTATGCATAAATTGTGACACTAAATATGACTAGTAAGTAGTACAGTAGCAGTACTAGTATACGTCTGTCAAATTATTCATCATGTCCACACATTGAATTGACGTGACAACACGCTGCGTGATACGTCCATTTTGCATCATGCTTTTATATCGATGTTTATTGCATTATGGGCTGTTATTACACGTTATGTCACAATACTTATGCCTATTCTCTCTTATTTTACAAGGTTTACATAAGGAGGGAGAATGCTGGCACCTGGAATTCTGGGCTGGAAAAGGAGCAAATATTAGAGACCTATTCTGCACAACTCCAAAAGTCCTGAAACTCCACGAAAGTCATTTTTGGAAATAATAAAAAATATCCAGCGGAAGAAGTTCACCAGAGGGGGCCCACCTATCCACGAGGGTGGGGGGGGGGCGTGCCCTACCCCCCTAGGCGCCCCTACCTCGTGGGCCCCCTGTTGGCTCTCCGATGCCCATATTCTGCTATATGAGGTCTTTCGTCCAGGAAAAAATGAGAAGCAACCTTTCGGGACGAGACTCCGCCGCCACGAGGCGGAACCTTGGCGGAACCAATCTAGGGCTCCGGCAGAGCTGTTCTGCCGGGGACACTTCCCTCCAGGAGGGGGAAATCATCGCCATCATCATCACCAACGCTCCTCTCATCGGGAGAGGGCAATCTCCATCAACATCTTCATCAGCACCATCTCATCTCCAAACCCTAGTTCATCTCTTGTATCCAATTCCTGTCTCCAAGTCCGGGATTGGTGCTAGTAGTGTTGATTACTCCTTGTAGTTGATGCTAGTTGGTTTACTTGGTGGAAGATCATATGTTCAGATCCTTTATGCATATTATTACCCCTCTGATTATGAACATGAATATAATTTGTGAGTAGTTACGTTTGTTCCTGAGGACACGGGAGAAGTCTTGCTATTAGTAGTCATGTGGATTTGGTATTCATTCGATATTTTGATGAGATGTATGTTGTCTAGCATCTAGTGGTGTTATGTGAATGTTGACTACATAACACTTCACCATTATTTGGGCCTAGAGGAAGGCATTGGGAAGTAATAAGTAGATGATGGGTTGCTAGAGTGACAGAAGCTTAAACCCTAGTTTATGTGTTGCTTCGTAAGGGGCTGATTTGGATCCATATGTTTCATGATATGGTTAGGTTTACCTTAATACTTTTGTTGTAGTTGCGGATGCTTGCAATAGAGGTTAATCATAAGTGGGATGCTTGTTCAAGTAAGAATAGCACCCAAGCACCAGTCCACCCACATATCAAATTATCAAAGTACCGAACGTGAATCATATGAACGTGATGAAAACTAGCTTGACGATATTCCCATGTGTCCTCGGGAGCGCTTTTCCTTATATAAGAGTTTGTCCAGGCTTGTCATTTGCTACAAAAAGGATTGGGCCACCTTGCTGCACTTTATTTACTTTTGTTACTTGTTGCTCGTCACAAATTATCTTATCACAAAACTATCTGTTACCACTTATTTCAGTACTTGTAGAGAATACCTTGCTGAAAACCCCTTATCATTTCCTTCTGCTCCTCGTTGGGTTCGACACTCTTACTTATTGAAAGGACTACGATAGATCCCCTATACTTGTGGGTTATCACTGCGCGTGAGGTGACACAAGAATCCCGGCGGCGTGTTCGGGTATTCTGGACTTCAGATTTGGAGTACCACTTATCTGTCGAAATCTTTCATCATTCACTTAAAACAGTCGATTGATCATACATTGAGTACCATATAACTGGAATTACCGATGCAAGTCGAAGAAGGATTGGTCGGTGCTGCCGGCTGGCGTCAAGTTCGATCCCAGGTATCAGGAGCTAATCGAGCACCTTGAGGCCAAAGTGAGTGCTGACAACGCGAGATTTCAGTCTCTCATCAATTTGTTCATACCAACCATCGACAGTGAGCACGGCATATGCTACACCCAACCTGAGAAACTTCCAGGTAAGACACCGATCGTCCGTCTACTTGCACAAACATATTCCTTTGTTTATAGCTCTATTTTTCTTTCTAGACACAGACCTGGTGAAGCAATTACAATTTGACAGTTAATAAAAAGTGAAACAAGTGACTACAACATGCCAAAGATGTTATGAGAATGCCAACTAGGTACACTAAAACCTGTATTCCACAATACTGCAGGTATCACACTGAGTGGCCTAAGGAAGCATTTCTTCCAGCGCAATTCCAAGGCGTTCAAAAGGGGCACGTGGACGCGTCGTAAGATACAGTCGGAGTGCGGCATGCACGCGATGTGGCACAAGACCGGCAATACCTTGCCGGTGATGGTCAACGGCCGGCAGACGGACAGCAAAAAAGGTTCTGGTGCTGCACACCAACAAGAACTTCGACCAGCAGAGGACCAATTGGGTGATGCACCAGTACAACCTCAGGGACCTAGAGCAAGAGAAGGAGCGGGAGATGGTCCTCTGCAAGATTTTCTACCAGACGAACACTAGGGCCAGGAGTAAAAAGATTATAAGTTAGTTTGGTATTGGTAGTTGTACTACCTTGTCGTCCGCAAGTTGGTATTGTTGTTAAAGATCTTTTGGTATGAACTTGCATTTGCTTCCAACCATCATGTCAAGGGTCGACGTGGATATAAAGCTGAATCATTTGTTTCGAAACGAATTTTCAGGCACCTGATTTTTATTTGATGGGTAGCATAAGCACCCGCCATTCGAATTCCCAGTTCTCCAATTTTTTCAAAACAAATCACGATAAAAAACAATATCCGTGCTGCATTCCAGTTATCAGTCTGTACTTGCAGAATTCTCTCGTTTATTGAGCACGTATATTGTTTTTTCAGGTCGAGCAAGTTTCAACTGGGCTGTAGACTGCCCACGGTTGGTTTTGTTTTTAACAGGCCCAGCCCATGACGACAACGGGGCACAAAGATCTAGCAGGTATCTACTGGCCTCTGCCCCGCCAGCGTTAGTTATATTTTGTCTTACAACATCCATAGGTAGTTTTTTTACTGAATCAAACACACAGCCCAGTTCTATTTTCCTCTTGAAACGCATGTCCTACATCCGTTTTCTAATCTCTACCTATAGTTTTACTAGTTAATATACACGTATCATTATATTGAAAACACATAAAATTCCCTTTTCATATTTACATCCTTATTTCTTGTTTTTTTTTCCCACCCAGCGCTGATTTTTTACCACTGGTTTTCCCTTAAACCAACTCAATTGTCCCACGTCTTATTTGCTTACAAAAACAAAACGATTTTTTGGCAAATCAATAAGTTCTTAAGAAAATGTTTATCATTTCGGGATTACAACAGTTCGGACTCCATCGAAATATGCAAAATAAGGTTGAACTTTTGACCGTGGTCCTGGGCAGAAAATGGGTTGTAATAAATTACTTAAGAATTAGCAAATGGGCTTTATGTTGTCTGCCACAGATTTGGAGGCTGACTTGTGGGCCTGCTAAGTTCGCGTACACAAGGTTTCTCAAAAAACAAACTTAGTCAACAATCGACTCTACCAGCGTCAGACCGTTAGATGTCAATCTAACGGCAATCGTGCTTCTTCAGTCTCTGATCTTCCTGGCCCAGCCGCCCAAACCAGCGTCGTCGGAACCGCCTGCTCCCGCCTCCCGTGGCCGGCAGTGCTGCTGGGCAGGCCTCACGGCCCCATCATACTCGCATCCCTAGCCTGTCTATCCCTCTACTCACCCACACCTCCTATTATTTTCCGGCGACGGCAGCCGAACCAGTCAACCCTCGTACTCTCCACCGCGTGGGCAGCCAATGCCGTGTCTTCCCCGGCTTCGTGTCGTTCCCTTCATAGGCCTCGCTGTTGTCCACCGCCCTGGTGCTCTCGGTGCGGCGTGGTCAACTATGTCCATCCAACGGTTGTAGTGCTTCTTCAACCTCTGGTCTTCTTGCCCCAGCCGCCCAAAGCAGCGCCGGTCGTGCCGCATGCTCCTGCCTCCCGTGGCCGGCTGTGCTGCCGCGGAGGCCTCACCGTCCCCATACTACTCCCACCGCTGGCCAGGCCATCCCCCCACTCACCCACTCCCCATGTTATTCTGCGGCGACGGCAGCCTCACACCGCAGCCGAACCAGTGAACCCTCGTACTCCTCTCTGCATGGGAATCCACTGCCGCGTCTTCCCCGGCTCCGCGTCGTCCCCTTCCTAGGCCTCGCCATCGTCCACCGTCGTGGTGCTCTCGGCGCGGCGTGGTCAATGTGGTCAATGACCGACTTCCATCGGAAGAATACTGTACGTGGAGAGGCTGACAGTTGGGTCCACTAAGTTGACGCGTACGCAGGGCTTGTCAACTTAGTCAAAAAACGATTCTAGCAGCAGTAACCGTTGGATTTGAATCGAACGGTCCTGCTGCTTCTTCAATCGCTGCTCTTCTTGCACCAGCCGCCCAAACCAGCGTCGGGGAGACCGCCTGCTCCTGCCTCCAGTGGCCGGCGGTGCTTCCGTTAAGGCCTCATCGCCCCTACTACTCCCACCGCTAGCCAGGCCCTGCAGCGATGGCAGCCTCACACCGCAACTGAACCAGTGAACCCTCGTACTCCTCTCCGCGTGGGCATCCACTGCCGCGTCTTCCCCGGCTCCGCGTCGTCCCCTTCCTAGGCCTCGCCATCGTCCACCGCCTTGGTGCTCTCGACGCGGCGTGGTCAACATGGTCAATGACATTCCATCGAAAGAGTACTGTACGTGGAGAGGCTGACAACTGGGTCCATGACCACAGCCCAGTTTTTTTGTGATTTGCCAAGTAAGTTGCTTTGTCAGGCCTGTTGGGCTGCAAATCTTTCAAGACGAGGAGAGCTTTCATTCGGCTGGCCGAGAAAAAGGCCCATCAGTAATGAGAAATGGGCTGTACATTTTTAAAACACATCAAACCGGCAATTAGTTTCTAATATCTTTTTTTTTCATTTCAAGATTTTAAATTACATTAATTTTTATGCGTGGAGAATTTGTTGGATTATATATTGATATACATTTATTTTTTAAATCAGTTTGAATGTGAGTCGAAATTTGGGGATTAAAAACAGTTCGGACCGCACCGAAATATGCAAAAAAAATCGTATAATTTTTTAACCGTGGCCACAATATGGGCTGTAATGCTAACAAAAAGAATATGGGCTCCAAAAAAACCTTAATAATTAGCAAATGGGCTGTAAATTATTAGAAATAATGGCAGATGGGTTGTATGCTATTTTCCACAGATTTGAGGCTTTCCTAAAAAAAGGTTGAAGCATAAGCAGTGACTGTTGGATGGCCATCCAACGGCCGTCGTGCTTCTTCAATCTCTGCTCTTCCTGCTCCAGCCGCTCAAACAAGCGCTGGCGGGACTGCCTGCTCCCTCCTCCCCACGGCCGGCTCTGCTGCTGCGCAGGCCTCACCGCCCCACCGTACTCCCATAGCTGGCCTAACCATCCCTCTACTCACCCACACCTGCTGTTATTCTCCGGCGACGGTAGACGAACCAGTAAACCTTCATACAGTCGTACTCCACTCCGCGTGGGAAACAACTGCCGAGTCTTCCATGCCTCCGTGTCGTTCCCTTCCTAGGCCTCGCCATCGTCCACCGCCCTGGTGCTCTCGGCAGGGCCTGGTCAACGTGGTCAACGACCGACATGCATCTGAAGTGGACTGTACGTGGAGAGGCCGACAGCTGGGTCCACGGCCGCACGCAAGGAAATGCCTCCTTATTACACGCAAAATAATGATTCCTCCACCTGACATCAGGGACCCACCGAAAGGGCCTCTGTATTTCGCGAAAAAAACGTTACCCCCGCTGACAGCTTGGACCCACTAGCTATATCTTCGCACGCAAGGAAGTGCCTCCTTATTACGCACAAAAAAATGAATACTCCCCCTGTTAGCTGGGACCCAGTATAGTGGTAGGCTGACTTGTGGGCCTACTAAGTTGACGGGGATGGAGGGCTTTGTCAACTTAGTCAATATGCACGATTCTAGCTCCAGTGACCGTACGATGTCCATCCAACGGTCGTAGTGCTTCTTCAACCTCTGGTCTTCTTTCTCCAGCCGCCCAAACCAGCGCCGGTCGTGCCTCGTGCTCCTGCCTCCCATGGCCAGCTACGATGCGGCGGAGGCCTCACCGCCCCCTACTACTCCCACCGCTGGCCAGGCCATCCCTCTACTCACCCACACCCCTTGTTATTCTGCGGCGACGACAGCCTCACACCGCAGCGAACCAGTGAACCCTCGTACTCCTCTACGCGTGGGCATCCACTGCCGCGTCTTCCGCGGCTCCGCGCCGTCCCCTTCCTAGGCCTCGCCGTCGTCCACCGCCCTGGTGCTCTCGGCGCGGCATGGTCAACGTGGTCAAGGAACGGCTTCCATCGGACGTGGACTGTACGTGGAGAGGCTGACAGCTGGGTCCACAGCTGCAGCAAGGAAGTGCCTCCTTATTACGCGCAAAATAATTATTCCTCCACCTGACAGCGGGGACCCACCGGACGGGCCACCGTATTTCATGGAAAAAATGTTTCCCCCTGACTGCTGGGACCCACCAGCTACACCTTCGCACGCAAAGAAGTGTGTCCGGGCAAAAAAACAAAACGATTCGCCCCCTGACTGCTGGGACCCACCAGCTACATCTTCGCACGCAAGGAAATGCCTGACAGTCGGGACCCACCTGGTCGAAGCGTACGTAGCGTTGTCATTCTGGTCGCGAACGTGTACGTACATATATACTGATGGATGTAGAGGCGCGCACGTGTCGTAGTAGAGGCGCACACGTAGCATGTACACGTACGTACAGCGGCCAGGGTGTAAGAAAGAAAATACGGCCACGTATGTGTACATACGGGCGGGGTCTCGAACGCCTACTCGCGCATATGTACGGCAAGGGCTCGTTGACATGCCTGGTTCGGAACGGAGATACAGCGTCATCGTCGTATTCATGGGGAGGCAACGGAATGCATCGTGTTCATGGGGAGGCAAAGGAATGCGTCATGTTCATTGGGAGGCAATGGAACGCGTGGGAGCCAACCGGCTGGGTCGGAATGGAATGCGTGGTCGTGTTCATCAGGAGGGCTTGGACGGAACATGCGATGGAAATGAGGCCTGGCGTACTGCACAATGGAGGAAACGGCCTTGTGTTCGACCAGCCATGTTCGAAACGGGATCCTGTTCATCGGGAGGGGTCTGGCGTACCGCAAAATGGAGGAAACGGACCTCCTACGGTCGAAACGGGGGTCCTGTTGATCGGGAGGGGTGTGGCATACCGCAAAACGGACGAAGCGGACCTCCTATGGTCAAAACGGGGGTCCTATTGATCGGGAGGGGTGTGGCGTACCGCAAAACGGACGAAACAGACCTCCTACGGTCGAAACGGGGGTCCTGTTCATCGGGAGGGGTGTGGCGTACCGCAAAACGGGACTCCACGGGATACTGTTCATCTCCACCGTCGACCTCCTCCAGCCTCCACGGGCTACTGTTCATCCAGCCTCCACCGCGCGCTACTCCACCGGCTACTGTTCAACCACCCCTCCACCGTCTACTGTTCATCCAGCCCTCCACACCACGGGGTCTTGTTCAACCACCCCTCCACGGGCACCCCTCCACCGTCTACTGTTCATCCAGCCCTCCACACCATGGGGTCCTATTCAACCACCCCTCCACGGGCACCCCTCCACCGTCTACTGTTCATCCAGCCCTCCACCACACCACGGGGTCCTGTTCATCCAGAGGCAACGCCATCGCTCACTGTTCATCCACCCCCCCCCCCACAATGCTCACTGTTCATCCCAGAGGCAGCATCAATCGGCTTCAGTTAGCAGCAGTAGTGTAACGCCCTCGATGCGGCTATATCTCCCACATGTCGAGGCACGACTTAGAGGCATAACCGCATTGAAAGCAATGTCGCAAGTGAGGTAATCTTCACACAATCCATGTAATAAATAAAGGGGAAAGATACATAGTTGGCTTACAATCGCCACTTCACACAAGTACATAAATAACATCCGTCGTACAGATTACACTCAAGGTCCGACTACGGTACCAAAATGAAAGAATACTACCCCAAATGCTAAACAGATCCCCGGATCACCCAACTGGGCTCCACTACTGATCATCTGGAAAAGAAACATAGTAACGGCCACGTTCCTCGTCGAACTCCCAAGTGAGCTCGGTCGCGACATCTGCACTGACATCGTTGGTACCTGCAACTGTGGTGATAATATCTGTGAGTCACGGGGACTCAGCAATCTCACACCCGCGAGATCAAGACTATTTAAGCTTAAAGGTGGGAAGGGGGTTTGTGAGGTGGAGCTGCAGCAAGCGACTAGCATATGGTGGCTACAGCGCAAAAGAGAGCGAGAAGAGAAGGCAGAGCACGTACGTGAAGCTAGAAGTGATCAAGAAGTGATCCTGAAACAACCTACGTCAGGCATAACTCCAACAACCGTGTTCACTTCCCGGACCCCGCCGAGAAGAGACCATCACGGTTACACACGCGGTTGATGTGTTTTAGTTAAGGTCAACTTCGGGTTTTCTACAACCGGACATCAACAAATTCCCATCTGCCTCATAACCGCGGGCACGGCTTTCGAAAGATAAAACCCTGCAGGGGTGTCCCAACTTAGCCCATGATAAGCTCTCACGGTCAACGAAGGATATTCCTTCTACCGGGAAGACCCGATCAATCTCGGAATCCCGGACTACAAGACATTTCAACAGCAATAAAACAAGTCCAGCAAAGCCTCCCAGATGTGCCGACAAATCCCGATAGGAGCTGCACATATCTCGTTCTCAGGGCACACCGGATGAGCCAGACGTCGGGTTGGCATAGACCCTGGTTGCCCAAGGGGCGCTGGACATCGCTCGGTTTGGACCAGCAATCGAAGGAGAACTGGCCCGGGGGTTTAAAATAAAGACGACCCTTGAGTCTGCAGAACCCAAGGGAAAAAGGCTAGGTGACGAATGGTAAAACCAATGTTGGGCCTTGCTGGAAGAGTCTTATTCAAGGCGAACTGTCAAGGGGTCCCATAAATCACCCAACCGTGTAAGGAACGCAAACTCCGGGAACATAACACCGGTATGACGGAAACTAGGGTGGCAAGAGTGGAACAAAACACCAGGCATAAGGCCGAGCCTTCCACCCTTTACCAAGTATATAGATGCATTAATTAAATAAGAGGTATTGTGATATCCCAACAAGTAAACATGTTCCAACAAGGAACAGCAAGTCCATGTTCCAACAAGGAACAAACTTCATCTTCACCTGCAACTAACAACGCTATAAGAGGGGCTGAGCAAAGCAGTAACATAGCCAATCAACGGTTTGCTAGGACATGGATGGTTAGGGGCTGACATGGCAATATAGGAGGCATGATATAGCAAGTGGTAGGTATCGCAGCATAGGCATAGCAAAAAAGCGAGCAATCTAGCAAGCAAAGATAGAAGTGATTTCAAGGGTATGGTCATCTTGCCTGCAAGGTTCTCAGAGTTGTCGAAAGCTTGGTCCTCGAAAGCGTTCTCAACAGGTTCCTCGTTCACGTACTCGTCTCCCGGCTCTACCCAAGACAAGACAACAAGCAAAGGAACCAATATCAACCACGATGCAATGCGCAAGCAATATGATGCAAAACATGGCAATGACATGCGAGAGGTGATATGCAATGCGTATGCATGCTCCGGGAGGACAAGGATGAACAAGGCATAATATTGGCAAACCAAGCATGCCACTGGATAGGTGAGGTGATTTCGGTTGAAATCGATATAAAGTTCACCGGAATCGGATGCATGGTTTGCAAATGGCAAGCAATACAAGAATGACACGAATCTGCCATAAGCAGCATGATGCTACTTAGCAAGCAACAAATAATTAAGCTACTGCACCCAAACATGGCGACAAAGCATATGACAGTAATCTACACAAGATGCACGACAAAAGATGAACACTGAGCTACGGCTAATTCACATCATAACAGGACCAAACAATCATGGCAAAAGTGCAAACGATAACAGGTTCACAGACTTAGTGGAAATAACAACTTAGCAGAAACTAACATCAGGATGGCATGTTCAGAGCAATGAAACAACATGCTACAGGATCAGAACATAGCAGAGTAAGGCACGGAATGAATCTACTCAAAGCACTTGACAAGAGTCCCTTACTGACCATAAGCTAAAAAGGATCAGAAAATAAGATTACACCCATGTCAAATAAGCAAGTTTCGTTACAGGTTTCAGACTTAGCAGAAAACTAATAACGACTAGGCATGTTCGTGAGCTCGATGCACTCACTACAGAGCATCGCATGATAAAATAAGCATACATACATCAAGAAGACATGGCATAGTAACTAGACATGGCAAGAATAACATCATATCATGCAAGGACCAACTACACCAAGCTTGGCAAAATCGAATAACACGTAAACAATCTGCCAGCAACATTTTGAAGCAAAAGTAGAGCTCGAGTGACTCAAGCTATGGCACTCCATAATTGCAAAAAAAGGCATGGATGGATTAAGCAAATACTCAAGTTCAAAGCACCCTTGCTGATCATGCTCAAATTATGCATAGATCTCTCAGAAACAACATGAATACATGGCATAAAAATAACAGCAGTCAGGGACAGTGAAATCACTAAGTCTCTGAAATCAGCAACGTCAGGTGACCTAGTTTGCATGCTTGTTCTAGTCACCACAAGTATCACAAAAATACATGGAAAAATTCTATGGAAAGGTAACATGGCATATTACAAAACTCATGTAGGACTCAACTTCATAGGAGGTACACATCAATCATGGCAAAAATGACAAAAGTGCATGTTCAGATAAGATCCAGCAACTAACATCAACTAGCCCTCTTCTAACAGCATTTAGGGCATCAAGATGACTTCAAATGAAAATGATGCAATGGAACACAATTATGTACTCTTCGGGGCGAACAATTTGGCATATTATACGCGTAAAACGGAGCTACAGTTACAAAGTAATGGCATGTCGAACATGGCATGATGATGATGAAAATAAAAGACTTGGAGAAAAATTGGGCTCGGGAAAGTCAACCCTAGGGCAGCTCAGATCCAGATCGGATCGGGGCGCGCGGGCCGAGGCGGATTCCGGCGAGGGCGAGGCGGCGGAGCAGGGCGCGGTGGCGGCGCCTCGGGCGGCGGCGGAAGGCGGGCCGGCGCGGGCGCGGCGGGCGGCGCGGTGGCGGCGGGAGCGGCGGCGTCCGGCGCGGGGCGCGCGGGAGACGGCGGCGACGGCGGCGGGGAACGGCGCCCGGGGCGGCGCGCGCCGGCGAAGGCGGCGGCGGCGGGGAGCCGGGTCGGGCGCGGGAGCGCGGGCCCAGGCGGCGGCGGTCGCGGGCCGCGGGCGGAGCGGACGGCGGCGGGGAGCGGGCCGCGGGGGCCGGCCACGGGCCCGGCGGGCCTGTGCGGCGGAGGGGGCGGCGCGCGACACGTGTCGGCCCCTGACTGGCTGCGGGCGGCGGCGCTGGTGTGTCCGGCGGCGGACAGACACGTCCGGCGGCGCGGAGGTAAAAATGCTAGGGTTTCGGGGTGGATTTGCCCGCAAATGAAGGAGGGGAGGCCTTTTTATAAATAGGAGGAGCTAGGAGGCTCCAAATGGAGAGCGGTTTTCGGCCACGCGATCGTGATCGAACGGCGGAGGACATGGGAGTGACTTAGATGGGTTATTGGGCTGTTTTGAAGGGGTGTTGGGCTGCAACACACATGAGGCCTTCACGGTTACCCGGTTAACCGTTGGAGTACCAAACGAACTCCGATTGACCCGAAACTTGACAGGCGGTATACCGGTGCTATACCGAGGCCGCATGTCAAACCTTGGTCCATTCCGACAATGTTTAATACCCGCTCACGAAGAAATGTAAAAGGGGACGCCGGGAGACATAGGAGCGCCGGATTGCAAAACGGACAACGGGAAAGATGCTCGGATTAAAGAGACGAACACGTATGCGAATGCGATGCACATGATGACATGATATGAAATGCATGACATGACCAAAATGCAAAACGGAGAGAACCCAACCACAGAGGGAATATCATAACACATAGCCGGAAATGGCAAGAGTTGGATTATAAATATGGCAAGTTACAACTGGGGCGTTACAAGTAGCGAAGGAATCGCTCGATCGGGTTCAGTTAACAGCCATCGATCGATCGCTCGGGTTCAGTAACGCGTAGCCTGCAGTGCAATCGCTCGGGTTCAGTTAGAGCCCAATGCCTCGCTCGGGTTCAGTTAGAGCCAACGCCTCGCACACACACGCATACGTGTACGAGAGAAACGCGCATCGCTCGGCCCCGACCTCCCACCGTAACCGGGAACTCCCCGAAATTTTCCTCCCCCTCGCTTCTACCACGGTTTTTTCCGTCATGGACGGTCCAAAGAATGTCATGCAGCTGCGTCTCCGGCCCGCCCAGGACGAAAAGCCCTTTTTCTGTCATGATTTTTTGTCATAGAAGTAGGAGCCCACCACATCTATGATGATACCGGGTTTTGTCACAATTATCGTCATAGATGTGTCAGATGTATGACAGAAAAAAATTCGTTCGGCCCAAAATGTCATGGATGTGTCTTTTTTTTGTAGTGTAGTAGCATGTTTACTCTCCATCGCTACTAGTATTCTTTTTCTCATTTTTTAAATTTTTAGTGTATTTATACGCCGTTATAAATTTTTTGGTACAATACCAATTATGAGGTTGTTATATTAATATGTCCATAACAGTGTGTCAAATGAAGGTGGATTAGGTTCAAGTGGAGGCAACATGTGGTGAATGTCAAAAGTATACTACTAATCCAAACTTGATCTAGTTTGGACTAGTAGTACTTTCGATGTGCACCACATGTTGCCTCCACTTGAATCTAATCCGCCAACACAAGCTATTTAATCATCATCATAGTCATTACCACCAACAGTAGCTATTTAATCATCATAGTCATAGTGTAGCACACATCATCATCTTGAAACTTATTCTAGCTAGCTAATCACCACCAACACTAGCTGCGGTAGATATCTAATCACCACCAACACTAGCTAATAATAATCATCATAGTCATTACCACCAACACTAGTTATTTAATCATCATAACTCATTTCTAGCTAGTTAATCACTCCTGTTGCTCTCTCTTAGGTAAAATAGCATAAAACATGTGTAGCACTCCCGCTTCATCATGTTGGAGCATGTAGATGAACCTGTCTCCTAATTGTGGGATGCGCTTCTGATTGCTGCCCCCTAGTACTTCTCTGCGATCATTCACAATTTTGCTCCAGTCTTTCACTATTAAGCATTACTCGCTTTTAGAAATCCTGAATGCACTAAAGTGCATTGTAGGACATCTTGGCCGTAAGCTAACCATTCTCATGCGACCTTTAGTCTCGGTCCAATGAGGCACAACATTCATCGGGAGTCCCTGTTGAAGAACATCGTATATTAACATGCTTAGCAATGAAGTTTAGCTTAAAAAATAATGTATGCAAAAGATGTACTCAGGACAAATAGTAAATATTTTACCATCTTTCCTAAATATATGTGACGGTAGTTCAATACGAACACTATTGGTCGCACGTTTTGAGTACTAAGATTTTTGAAGTCCAGGAAAATAATTTGTCTTGACAGTATGAAGAGCCACAAGCCATGAAAATTAATGACCTATCTCCTCACAGTTTAGTTCAGCCCCGGGACAGTGGATGGTTATGTCTACCAAGCGCCTGACATGTTTGCCTGAATGGAAATAAGCTGTCAATAGAAATTAGTTGTCAACTATTTTTGAATAAACAATATCAAAGACATAAATATGGTTGAGAAACTCACATAATGGTATAACTGGAGGCGTCTGCACATCAACCCAGATGTCGATATCACCTTCTGGACAAATATCAAAGGTGATAACCATATCAGGCTCAAATGCATAAGTCTTGCATAGTGCTTGCCAAGTTTTGCATTCAAAATAGGTGTAGGTGTATGCGTTATATAATTTTGCGTGGAAAGTATAACCATGCTCGGTCTTCAAGTAAACTCTCTTTACCTCCATAGTAGTTTTCATAGGACTCAAACCTATCTTATCCAAGACAAAAACTCTTGCATGGCAGGGATACGCTAGTAGAATAGTAAATAATTAAATTATAAGTTGAAGCAAATGAAGCAGATGTCATGCTTAATTATGAAAAAAGACTTGTCGTTGTGACTTACTGTATCCACTTTGAAGTTCTCGTCCAGCTTGATGTTGAAGCGCCTATCATCATCTAGGAAGATTCTGTTGCACACGCCGTGCTCATCTTCGCAGTATTCGCAAATACCGAAATCCTTTTCGTTGTCAGACATTTCCTATGTTCATAGTTGAAACATTAATTGAAAATCGATCGAAGGCAACTACCAAGATACTCAACACACAAATCCGGGGCACTCGGTATTTCCTACATATTCTGGCACAAGACATGCCAAAATTCACAGAAAAATCCGGCATGACCTTTTCTAAAATAGGACATATCGAGCGCCTGAAATTTGCCGGAACGGAAATGAATCAACACTCCGGCAAAACATAGGCCACTCGGAGGTGTAACCTCCAAACATGACCGGCCACTTGGGCAAGCACATATCCTATTTGAGCAACACAAGATATACATTTCAAAATATCTTATAGGACTCATATTGACATGAACATTCAATAAGCAAAACTAAATCATAAAATAAATAAGTATTCAAATTAGCATGCATTCAATAAGCAAAAGTAAATCATCTCATGCGTCCGTACCCGAATAGTATCATACATATAACATCACTAATACAACTAAAACCCTAACACACGAGGGGTACCGGCGCTGGCGGTGGACACTCAAAGAGAAGGAACCATCATAGGATCATAGCTCCAGTGAGATCCCTAGAGAACCTGCCAGGTATTGGAGAACCTGTGCTCCAACGCAAACAAGTAGCGACGGACGTGCGCGTCCTCCTCGCTCACACGGTGACGTACCACCTCCGCGGGGTCCTCAAGCCTCTGCACCATCACTGGCCCACGCGACCGCCACCAAAGAAGGTTTGAGTCAATGATGGGCTAGCTCCTCACCAAGCTGCGCCCCCGGTAGGTAGCGCCTCCCAGTACCAGCCCGGCGGAGCCCCGTCCCGGACATGGCCCATCTGGTCAAGAAGGTGTCCTCTGCCGAGTCGACAACGAGAATGCGGGATAGGCATCGTCGACGTCGATGCGGGAAAAATTGCTTTAACTAAAAAAATAACAACAAATGTGACATGTTCAACTAGTTCTATTAATTCAACTAGTTCTTACTAAAAATAAACTTACTATAAATAAAAATAAACTAGTACCTAATTAGTACCTAGTTCTTAATAACTAATTAGTACCTAGGAACTACTGCCCTAATTACCATCTAATTTGATGAACCTAGGGGTGGAAAGTGGTAGCGGATATTCCAATTATCCAACTTAAAAGTGAAATAAGTGGTCAAATTTTACTCGTTTTATTATGCATTACAATAGTGTTTATTTATCATCTAAGAAAACATTCGAGCCGCATCCGTATCTGATAACATCCGCATCCGATTCGTTTCCACCCATAGATGAACCCTAACTAATTTGATGCAACTAAAATTTGAAGAACCCTAGGCAGAGGTAGGGGAGGGGGAGGAGCAGGCATGCTCACCTCGGGTGCCTGCGGCGAGGGAGGGGCAGGCGGCGTCGAGGTCGGGGTCAGGGCTTGGGCGCGCGGCGGAGGGCGGCGTCCAGGTCGGGGTCGGGGTCGGGGGCGGCATCGAATCCGGGGTCGGGGGCGGTGTCGAGGGTGTCTGGAGAGCGACGGGAGAGCGCGCGGCGGCGGCGACAGCGGAGGAGTTGGATTTGGGGGAAGTGGCCGTGGGTAAGAACGAACCGCGTGGTTAAGTCAGAAGTAGCAGTAGCGAGTTCCAGGAAGTGCGCTACTGCTAAGCTAGCTACAGTGCATTCCTCGATACGCGCCACTGCTATTCCTTTCTCTTTTTCCCCCTTTTCACTTATTTTTCTTTACATTTTTTTCTTTATTTCTATTTCTTTAATTTTATTTCCTTTAGCATTAGCGCCTTTCAGCATAAACGCGCTGCTACATAGCAAGTAGCGGCAGCGCGGTTCGACGTAGATCGCTACTACTATGTGTAGCCTATCAGCTAAGCCGTGGGAATTTTAGTAGTAGCGCTTTTATGTTCAGGCGCGCTACTGCTACAATTGTATCTGTAGCGACGTTTACATCAGCGCGCTACTGCTACTTAGCACCAGCGTGCTTTTTTAACACGCGCTACTGCTAAAGTTCTGTGAATAAGGTTTTCCCTAGTAGTGTGTCCCTAGTATGCCTCTACTTGACTAGCTCGTTAATCAAAGATGGTCAAGTTTCCTGACCATGGACATGTGTTGTCATTTGATGAATGGGATCACATCATTAGAGAATGACGTGATGGACAAGACCCATCCGTTGGCTTAGCACAATGATCATTAAGTTTTATTGCTATTGCTCTCTTCATGACTTATACATATTCCTCTGACTATGAGATTATGCAACTCCCAAATAACGGAGGAACACCTTATGTGCTATCAAATGTCACAACATAACTGGGTGATTATAAAGATGCTCTACAGGTATCTCCAAAGGTGTTTGTTGGGTTGGCATAGATCAAGATTAGGATTTTTCACTCCATGTATCGGAGAGGTATCTCTGGGCCCTCTCGGTAATGCACATCACTATAAAGCCTTGCAAGCAATGTGACTAATGAGTTAGTTACGGGATGATGCATTACGGAACGAGTAAAGAGACTTGCCGGTAATGAGATTGAACTAGGTATGATGATACCGACGATCGAATCTCGGGCAAGTAACAAACCGATGACAAAGGGAATAACGTATGTTGTCATAAGGTTCGACCGATAAAGATCTTTGTAGAATATGTGGAACCAATATGGGCATCCATATTCCACTATTGGTTATTGACCAGAGAAATGTCTCGATCATGTCTACATAGTTCTCGAACCCGTAGGGTCCGCACGCTTAACGTTCGTTGACGATATAGTATTATATGAGTTATGTATGTTGGTGAGTGAATGTTGTTCGGAGTCTCGGATGAGATCACGGACATGACGAGGAGCTCCTAAATGGTCTGGAGGTAAAGATTGATATATAGGATGATATGGTTTGGCTAAGGGGTAAAGCCCACGAGGCTTTAGGTCGGTGCAAAACGAGTTTTGCAGATACCAGGGGGCAAAACGCCGGAGACCCTGGCGTCTGGCCCTGGGCCAGACGCCGAGGCCCATGGCGTTTGGGCCAGACACCAAGGATTGTGGTGTTTGGTCCTGGAGTTCGAGTGGGACTCTTGCCTTTCGGACAAAACCGACTTTGAGGAGGCTTTTGCTCCAAGTTTCGACCCCACGGCTCAACATATAAATAGAGGGGCAGGGCTAGCACCAAAGACACATCAAGAAACACCAAGCCATGTGCCGGCAACCCCGTCCCCTCTAGTTTATCCTCCGTCATAGTTTTCGTAGTGTTTAGGAGAAGCCATGCGGAGATTGTTCTTCACCAACACTGTCACCACGTCGTCGTGCTGCCGAAACTCATCTACTACTTCGCCCCTCTTGCTAGATCAAGAAGGCGAGGACGCCATCGAGCTGAACCTGTGCTGAACGCGGAGGTGCCGTACGTTTGGTACTTGATCGGGACGGATCATGAAGGTGTACGACTACATCAACCGCGTTGTTAAACGCTTCCGCTTTCGGTCTACGAGGGTACGTAGACACACTCTCCCCTCTCATTGCTATGCATCTCCTAGGTTGATCTTGAGTGATCGTAGAATTTTTTTGAAATTACTGCATTCCCCAACAGTGGCATCCGAGCCAGGTCTATGCGTAGATGTTATATGCACGAGTTGAACACAAAGAGTTGTGGGCGATAATAGTCATACTGCTTACCAGCATGTCATACTTTGATTCGGTGGTATTGTTCGATGAAGCGGCTCACACCGACATTACGCGTACACTTATGCGAGACTGGTTCTACTGACGTGCTTCGCACACAGGTGGCTAGTGGGTGTCTGTTTCTCCAACTTTAGTTGAATCGAGTGTGACTACGCCCGGTCCTTGTTCAAGGTTAAAACATCACACTTAACGAAAAATCGTTGTGGTTTTTGATGCGTAGGTAAGAACGGTTCTTGCTAAACCCGTAGCAGCCACGTAAAATTTGCAACAACAAATAGAGGACGTCTAACTTGTTTTTGCAGGGTATGTTGTGATGTGATATGGTCAAGAACGTGATGATATATAAATTGTTGTATGAGATGATCAGGTTTTGTAACAGTTATCGGCAACCGGCAGGAGCCTTATGGTTGTCGCTTTATTGTATGAAATGCAATTGCCATGTAATTGCTTTACTTTATCACTAAGCGGTAGCGATAGTCGTGATAGTAATAGTTGGCGAGACGACAACGATGCTTCGATGGAGATCAAGGTGTTAAGCCGGTGACGATGGTGATCATGACGGTGCTTTGGAGATGGAGATCAAAGGCACAAGATGATGATGGCCATATCATATCGCTTATATTGATTGCATGTGATGTTTATCCTTTATGCATCTTATTTTCTTAGTTCGGCAATAGCATTATAAGATGATCTCTCACTAAATTTCAAGGTATAAGTGTTCTCCCTGAGTATGCACCGTTGCGACAGTTCGTCGTGCCGAGACACCACGTGATGATCGGGTGTGATAAGCTCTACGTTCACATACAACGGGTGCAAGCCAGTTTTGCACACGCAGAATACTCGGGTTAAACTTGACAAGCCTAGCACATGCAGATGTGGACTCGGGACACTGAGACCGAAAGGTCGAGTGTGAATCATATAGTAGATATGATCAACATAGTGATGTTCACCATTGAAAACTACTCCATCTCACGTGATGATCGGACATGGTTTAGTTGATTTGGATCACGTGATCACTTAGATGATTAGAGGGATGTCTATCTAAGTGGGATTTCTTAAGTAATATGATTAATTGAACTTTAATTTATCATGAACTTAGTCATGATAGTATTTGCATAACTATGTTGTAGATCAATAGCTCGTGATGTAGCTCCCCGTTTATTTTTTGATATGTTCCTAGAGAAAAATAAGTTGAAAGATGATAGTAGCAATGATGCGGACTTGGTCCATGATCTGAGGATTATCCTCATTGTTGCACAGAAGAATTATGTCCTTAATGCACCGCTAGGTGACAGGCCTATTGCAGGAGCAGATGCGGACGTTTTGAATGTTTGACAAGCTCGGTATGATGACTACTTGATAGTTTAGTGCATCATGCTTCATGGCTTAGAACCGGGACTTAAAAAATGTTTTGAACGACATGGAGCATATGAGATGTTCCAAGCGTTGAAATTTGTATTTCAGACTCATGCCCGTGTTAAGAGGTATGAGACCTCTGACAGCCTACAAGATGGAGGAGAATAGCTCAGCTAGTGAGCATGTGCTTAGAATGTCTGAGTACTACAATCGCTTGAATCAAGTGGGAGTTAATCTTCCAGATAAAATAATGATTGACAGACTTCTCTAGTCACTATCACCAAGTTACTAGAACTTCATGATGAACTATAATATGCAAGGGATGACGAAAACAATTCCCGAGCTCTTCGCGATGTTGTAGTCGGCGAAGGTAGAAATCAAGAAAGAGCATCAAGTGTTGATGGTTAACAAGACCACTAGTTTCAAGAAAAAGGGCAAAGGGAAAGAAAGGGAACTTCAAGTAGAATGGCAAACAAGTTGCCACTCCCGTGAAGAAGCCCAATGGTAGACCCAAGCCTGAAACTGAGTTCTTCTACTGCAAAGGACATGGTCACTGAAAGCGGAACTGCCCCTAGATACTTGGCGGATAAGAAGGATGGCAAGGTGAACAAAGGTATATTTGATATACATGTTATTGATGTGTACTTTACTTGTGTTTATAGCAACCCCTCGGTATTTGATACTAGTTCAGTTGATAAGAGTAGTAACTCGAAACAGAAGTTGCAAAATAAACAGAGACTAGTTAAGGGCGAGGTGATGAGGTGAGTTGGAAGTGATTCCAAGGTTGATAAGATCACCATCGCACACTCCCTTTACCTTTGGGATTAGTGTTGAACCTAAAATAAATGTTATTTGGTGTTTGCGTTAAGCATGAATATGATTGGATCATGTTTATTGCAATACGGCTATTCATTTAAGTCAAAGAATAATTGTTGTCCTATTTACATGAATAAAACCTTCTATGGACATACACTCAATATAAATGGTTTATTGAATCTCGATCATAGTGATAGACATATTCATAATATTGAAGCCAAAAGATGCAAAGTTAATAATGATAGTGCAACTTATATGTGGCACTGTCATTTAGGTCATATTGGTGTAAAGCGCATGAGGAAACTCCATGTTGATGGACTTTTGGAATCACTTGATTATGAATCACTTGATGCTTGCGAACCATGCCTCATGGGCAAGATGACTAAGACTCCGTTCTCCGGAACAACAAAGCGATCAGCTGACTTATTGGACATGACGAGGAGTTCCTATATTTGGACATCGGAATCGTTCCGAGTGAAATCGGCATTTTACCGGAGTACCGGGGGGTTATCGAAACCCCCCGGGGGGTTATTGGGCTTTCATGGGCCATAAGGGAGAAGAGGAGGGCCGGCCAGGGCAGGCCGCGCGCCCCCTCCCCCCTAGTCCGAATAAGACAAGGAAGGGGGGCGCCCCCCTTTCCTCTTCCCCTTCCCCCTTTCCTTCTCCAACAAGGCAAGAGGGGGGAGTCCTACTCCCGGTGGGAGTAGGACTCCTCCAGGCGCACCCCAAGGGGGCCGGCCGCACCTCCCCCTCCCTCCTTTATATACGGGGGCAAGGGGGCACCCTAGAAGACACAAGTTGATCTTCGTGATCGTTCCTTAGCCGTGTGCGGTGCCCCCCTCCACTATATTCCACCTCGGTCATATCGTTGCGGTGCTTAGGCGAAGCCCTACGTCGGTAGTACATTAAGATCGTCACCACGCCGTCGTGCTGACGGAACTCCTCCCCTAAGCTTTGCTGGATCGGAGCCCGGGGAGCGTCATCGAGCTGAACGTGCGCCAAGAACTCGGAGGTGCCGGAGTAACGGTGCTTGGATCGGTTGAACCGGGAAGACGTACGACTACTTCCTCTACGTTGCGTCAACGCTTCTGCTTCGGTCTACGAGGGTACATAGACAAAACTCTCCCCTCTCGTTGCTATGCATCACCATGATCTTGCGTGTGCGTAGGAATTTTTTTGAAATTACTACGTTCCCCAACAGTGGCATCCGAGCCTAGGTTTTTATGGTTTGATGTTATATGCACGAGTAGAACACAAGTGAGTTGTGGGCGATATAAGTCATACTGCTTACCAGCATGTCATACTTTGGTTCGGCGGTATTGTTGGATGAAGCGGCCCGGACCGACATTACGCGTACGCTTACGCGAGACTGGTTCTACCGCCATGCTTTGCACACAGGTGGCTAGCGGGTGTCAGTTTCTCCAACTTTAGTTGAACCGAGTGTGACTACGCCCGGTCCTTGCGAAGGTTAAAATAGCACCAACTTGACAAACTATCGTTGTGGTTTGATGCGTAGGTAAGATTGGTTCTTGCTAAGCCCGTAGCAGCCACGTAAAACTTGCAACAACAAAGTAGAGGACGTCTAACTTGTTTTTGCAGGGCATGTTGTGATGTGATATGGTCAAGACATGATGCTAAATTTTATTTTATGAGATGATCATGTTTTGTAACCGAGTTATCGGCAACTGGCAGGAGCCATATGGTTGTCGCTTTATTGTATGCAATGCAATCGCCCTGTAATGCTTTACTTTATCACTAAGCGGTAGCGATAGTCGTAGAAGCATAAGATTGGTGAGACGACAACGATGCTACGATGGAGATCAAGGTGTCGCGGCGGTGACGATGGTGATCATGGAGGTGCTTCGGAGATGGAGATCACAAGCACAAGATGATGATGGCCATATCATATCACTTATATTGATTGCATGTGATGTTTATCTTTTATGCATCTTATCTTGCTTTGATTGACGGTAGCATTTTAAGATGATCTCTCACTAATTATCAAGAAGTGTTCTCCCTGAGTATGCACCGTTGTCAAAGTTCGTCGTGCCCAGACACCACGTGATGATCGTGTGTGATAAGCTCTACGTCCATCAACAACGGGTGCAAGCCAGTTTTGCACACGCAGAATACTCAGGTTAAACTTGACGAGCCTAGCATATGCAGATATGGCCTCGAAACACGGAGACCGAAAGGTCGAGCGTGAATCATATAGTAGATATGATCAACGTAGTGATGTTCACCATTGAAAGCTACTCCATTTCACGTGATGATCGGTTATGGTTTAGTTGATTTGGATCACGTGATCACTTAGAGGATTAGAGGGATGTCTATCTAAGTGGGAGTTCTTAAGTAATATGATTAATTGAACTTAAATTTATCATGAACTTAGTCCTGGTAGTATTTTGCAAATCATGTTGTAGATCTATAGCTCGTGTTGTTGCTTCCCTGTGTTTATTTTGATATGTTCCTAGAGAAAATTGTGTTGAAAGATGTTAGTAGCAATGATGCGGATTGGATCCGTGATCTGAGGTTTATCCTCATAGCTGCACAGAAGAATTATGTCCTTGATGCACCGCGAGGTAACAGAACTATTGCAGGAACAGATGCAGACGTTATGAACGTTTGGCTAGCTCAATATGATGATTACTTGATAGTTTAGTGCACCATGCTTAACGGCTTAGAATCGGGACTTCAAAGAAGTTTTGAACGTCATGGACCATATGAGATGTTCCAGGAGTTGAAGTTAATATTTCAAGCAAATACCCGAGTTGAGAGATATGAAGTCTCCAACAAGTTCTATAACTAAATGATGGAGGAGAATCGCTCAACTAGTGAGCATGTGCTCAGATTGTTTGGGTACTACAATCGCTTGAATCAAGTGGGAGTTAATCTTCCAGATAAAATAGTGATTGTCAGAATTCTCTAGTCACCATCACCAAGTGAGTAGAACTTCGTGATGAACTATAATATGCAAGGGATGACGAAAGTAATTCCCAAGCTCTTCGTGATGCTGAAATCGACGAAGGTAGAAATCAAGAAAAACATCAAGTGTTGATGGTTAACAAGACCACTAGTTTCAAGGAAAGGGCAAAGGGAAGAAGGGGAACTTCAAGAATAACAACAAGCAAGTTGCTGCTCAAGTGAAGAAGCCCAAGTCTGGACCTAAGCCTGAGACTAAGTGCTTCTACTGCAAAGGGACTGGTCACTGTAAGTAGAACTACCCCAAGTATTTGGCAGATAAGAAGGATGGCAAAGTGAACAAAGGTATATTTGATATACATGTTGTTGATGTGTACTTTACTAGTGTTTATAGCAACCCCTCGGTATTTGGTACTGGTTCAGTTGCTAAGAGTAGTAACTCGAAACAAGAGTTGCAGAATAAACAGAGACTAGTTGAGGGTGAAGTGACGATGTGTGTTGGAAGTGGTTCCAAGATTGATATGATCATCATCGTACACTCCCTATACTTTCGGGATTAGTGTTGAACCTAAATAAATGTTATTTGGTGTTTGCGTTGAGCATAAATATGATTTGATCACGTTTATTGCAATATGATTATTCATTTAAGTTAGAGAACAATTGTTGTTCTGTTTACATGAATAGAACCTTTTATGGTCATACACACCAACGAAAATGGTTTGTTGGATCTCGATCGTAGTGATACACATATTCATAATATTGAAGCCAAAAAGATGCAAAGTTAATAATGATAGTGCAACTTATTTGTGGCACTGCCGTTTAGGTCATATTGGTGTAAAGCGCATGAAGAAACTCCATGCTAATGGACTTTTGGAATCACTTGATTATGAATCACTTGATGCTTGCGAACCATGCCTCATGGGCAAGATGACTAAGACTCCGTTCTCTGGAACAATGGAGCGAGCACCAGATTTGTTGGAAACCATACATACTGATGTATGTGGTCCAATGAATATTAAGGCTCGCGACAAGTATTATTATCTTCTGACCTTCACAGATGATTTGAGCAGATATGGGTATATCTAGTTGATGAAACATAAGTCTGAAACATTTGAAAAGTTCAAAGAATTTCAGAGTGAAGTGGAGAATCATCGTAACAAGAAAATAAAAGTTTCTACGATATGATCGCAGAGGTAAAATATTTGAGTTACGAGTTTGGCCTTCAGTTAAAACAATGTGAAATAGTTTCACTACTCACGCCACCTGAAACACCACAGTGTAATGGTGTGTCCGAACGTCATAACCGTACTTTATTAGATATAGTGCGATCTATGATGTCTCTTATCGATCTACCACTATTGTTTTGGGGTTATGGATTAAAGACAACTGCATTCACGTTAAAAAGGGCACCATCTAAGTCCGTTGAGATGACACAATCTGAATTGTGGTTTGGCAAGAAACCAAAGTTGTCGTTTCTTAAAGTTTGGGGTTGTGATGCTTATATGAAAAAGTTTCATCCTGAGAAGCTCGAACACAAATCGGAGAAATGCGTCTTCATAGGATACCCAAAGGAGACTGTTGGGTACACCTTCTATCACAGATCCGAAGGCAAGCCATTCGTTGCTAAGAATGGATCCTTTCTAGAGAAGGAGTTTCTCTCGAAAGAAGTGAGTGGGAGGAAAGTAGAACTTGATGGTAATTGTACCTTCTCCCTTATTGGAAAGTAGTTCATCACAGAAATCTGTTCCTGTGACTACTACACCAATTAGTGAGGAAGCTAATGATGATGATCATGAAACTTCAGATCAAGTTACTACCGAATCTCGTAGGTAAACCAGAGTGAGATCCACACCAGAGTGGTACGGTAATCCTGTTCTGGAAGTCATGTTACTAGACCATGATGAACTTGCGAACTATGAGGAAGCGATGATGAGCCCAGATTCCGCGAAATGGTTTGAGGCCATGAAATCTGAGATATGATCCATGTATGAGAACAAAGTTTGGACTTTGGTTGACTTGCCCGATGATCGGCAAGCAATTGAGAATAAATGGATTTTCAAGAGGAAGACAGACGCTGATAGTAGTGTTACTATCTACAAAGCTAGAATTGTCGCAAAAGGTTTTCAACAAAGTTCAAGGTGTTGACTACGATGAGAGTTTCTCACTCGTATCTATGCTTAAGTCTGTCCGAATCATGTTAGCAATTGCCGCATTTTATGAAATCCGGCAAATGGATAAAACAAAACTGCATTCCTTAATGGATTTATTAAAGAAGAGTTGTATACGATGCAACTAGAAGGTTTTGTCAATCCTAAAGGTGTTAACAAAATATGCAAGCTCCAGCGATCCATCTATGGACTGGTGCAAGCATCTCGGAGTTGGAATATACGCTTTGATAAGTTGATCAAAGCATATAGTTTTATATAGACTTGCGGTGAAGCCTGTATTTACAAGAAAGTGAGTGGGAGCACTACAGCATTTCTGATAAGTATATGTGAATGACATATTGTTGATCGGAAATAATGTAGAATTATTCTGCAAAGCATAAAGGAGTGTTTGAAAGGAGTTTTTCAAAGAAAGACCTCGATGAAGCTGCTTACATATTGAGCATCAAGATCTATAGAGATAGATCAAAACGCTTGGTAAGTTTTTTCAATGAGTACATACCTTG